>OY982568.1:22998787-23616480 GCA_963859945.1 Euplagia quadripunctaria | reverse complement strand
TCACCGGCCAAAGGCGGTCCGACGAGGTTGGCCATCCCCTGAATGAGCAGCAGCAGGCCGTAGGCGTTGGTGAACTTCTCGAGCGTGATCTGCTGCACGAGGATGATGCTGGTGAGCGAGTAGTTGGCGGCGATGGCGGCGCCGAACGCGCCCGACGCGGCGCCGAGCGCGCTGTACGAGCGCGCCAGCGGCATGCACAGCGTCACCGCGCCGCACGCCACCATGCAGCCCGCGTACACCACGCTCGCGCTCACGCACGCCCAGTCGCCCACCCACCCCAGCAGGATCTGGAGACCACAAACACGGGCTCGTATACTCCTCGGAAGGTTCAATACACTGGTTTATTTATCGCTTTAGTATTATTTTTGACAGGCCCGAAGGACATATTATGTACCTACTGACTTTTGATTATTGAAACAATAAAAGTTTCATAAAAAACGTGCAATAAATAGTTGACGTTTACTTTGTAATGTGCGTGACGTTTCTCCGCTTACGAACGGTGATGCACGCTTTAGTTTATAATAATCAGAACATAATGGCACAATTTAAAATCAAATTATCTAGGACACATTAAAAAATCGCAAAATCACACACAAGTATATCATAGTCGAATAGACTTTGACATGTGTCAAGTTAAATTCAATAACGGTTACTTTAAACAAAGAAGTTATAAGATACATGCTATCACCAGATACCTACTGACTATTAAAAGGGATAACTTCTTCACCTGATTTATTTGATATCATAAATTCAACACATCCTTTACCCATACCTTGGGCAGCCATACCATACGATACCATACCAGTCTGAACATGTAAGGTGCGCTTGTATGTAGACTAATACATTATAGTAACTATATTTTTTCTTGTTTTAGTGTAGTGCTATCGTAAACCATTGTTGCCTTTATGTTGCTAGTTATTAAAAAAAAATGGTTTTGTAATATACGCGATGCAACTCTTAACTTCAAAATCGTTATTCTATTAAAATATGGTTGATATTAATAACATATATATCAACTGTCAATCAGGATTCCTATAAAAAATATGTAATAGCTTTTTTGCAATGCACCATTTCTGCATCGGAACTGATAAAAATTGCATCGATATGGAGCGACGACATCATTTGACACGAGAAGAGATGATGAGAGCCGTCGGAATATTGCAAGCTGGTTCTGGCACTATACAGAGCGTCATAAGCCGCCTCTGGACACGCTAACGTATCACGGCCAGCGTAGCTGAGCGACATGAAGGACGATCTCGCACCAACACTCGCAGACAGGACCGTTACATCCATACCGTTTCAGAGTGATCATCCCTTTGCGAAGCCGGTTGGGCGATTCACGTCCACACACGACTGGAGTCGTAACACGCACTCTTGCCGATGCTCGCATCAACGTTCTGCCGTGGCCTGCTGAATCGCCAGACCTCAACCCAATTGAGCACGCATGGGATATGGTCCAAAGAAGAGCACTGCCGACTGTGGCTGCCGTGGGGTATGCACAACAACTTTTTGACTTGTTAGAAAGAACGTGGGCGGCCATTCCTAGTGATTTTGATGAACTGATTTTAAGCATGCCAAATCGCAGTGATTGTGTGATTCGTGTCAATGGTTCAAACACAGATTATTATTATTTTTATCTTTACAATCAAAATTAAAAAATCCTCATTTTTGCCTTTTTGTCATTTAATTGTCAACATTAACTTGGTTTATTTCCCACAATTGGCAAAAATTACAACATTTGATAAGTTGTTAACTTAAACATTAAGTAAGAAGCCAGTCAGGAAGACTAGATTTGGTAAATATTAATTGGATATTTTCTTATGGTAAAATGTACTTTATCCCTAGACACTTTTGATATGCGTAGTTGAAAAATTGTAATTCCATGTTTCGTTGGTTACATTCAAATATATATGGGTGATTCTCTGTGAGCACGTAAACAGCCACCTGTCAAAACCACCTTTTCCAAAAGTATAACTGTTATATGATTTAAAATATTCCAGAAAGCAAACATTGGAATATTCTTTTTTGGAGCAGTTGTAGTTAGAACGCTGTAACTTAAAAGTTTCTAATAAAAAAGTGCCCAAGCCAGCATAAAAACAATTTGCTGTCCCATTTTCAGGATTAACACTTTGAGATTTTATTTTAAAATATTCATTTAAAATATATAATTTTAAGCGTAATGTTTAAAAGCACAATTAAATTAATACTTTTGTTTCATCATTAATAACAGCAAAAATCGATTTATTTCATTATCCCAGTCCAGGCTTTTTAAGTACTTAACCATGCCAAAAATTCTTTCCCAAAAATAATATTGTCCACTGATTATGACTCCACTTTTCATGTTGTCCTATGTACTAGCAGATAAAAACTATGAAATGTATGCCTGTATCGCTAGCGACGCTGTTCCACCATTTTATTTAATGTCACTGCATCGTTTGTGGCGAGACTGCTTCGACAAATAGTCCCCTGGCTATTATTTTAGTTATAACATTTTTAATATTCTAAATTATTTTAAAATGATTAATTTTGTAAATTATATTATTTATATAGACCTCAGAAAATTATACATCACGATTGCTTGATATTTCACGATTTAATCAAAATACAGAGACCTCTGCCAACAGTCCCCTACTTTGTGAAGTGCCAGAGAAGGAAAAATACTTTGCTGTTCACCGTAACAAGAAAAAAAACTAAACAATATTACCAACAACTTTACACTTGAAAATACACCATCCGACATGTGTCTGGACAGATGATCCAAAAGTAAAGGTGTTGGATCCTAAGGTAGTTTATTTTTGCTTTAAAATTAAGCAGTATAATTATAGAATTATCGATCCTATGTGGCATACAAAAATAAATGTTTAACACATTAGATGACAATCATATTATACGCTTTTGATTTGTTTGTAAGTCCCCTGCACCCATATTCTAAAAAAAAATTAATATCTCGAAAAGCATATCATAGTTTCATTAAAAAAAGGAAAAAACACGGGATTTTTTAATATAAATTACTTTGAATAACTAGCGACATAATAAAGACACCAATGTCAAGAAAGACGCCAGTGCAAAGTTCATATGGAAACTTGGGGGTCTCATGGTCTCGCCGGGTTTCCTTTGTATCATAAGATTATTATTATAATTATCCAAATTACCTACCACGTTTGAAAATTACACGAAAAATTAATAAATCTTACCTCTCCAAACATATTCAATATTCCGATAATAGAAATCAGCATCGAAGCTTGGGACTCATTAAATCCCATGGACATTCCACTATCCGCCAAATACACGTAAGGTACGTCGTACCACATGTAGAGAAGGAAGTTGGACAAAGCGAAGATACAGAACGCAGGATTCCTGAAGTGAGAGAAGTCCAGGACATCCACTGCCAAGTCCCAAAAGTCCCACAAACCGGCGTACCATTGAACCTGAAAATACAGTTTGCATTGACTTTAATGATTCATTCGCGGATCGTAAAACTGCTTGAGAGAGTAATTGTCCCTTAACCACATTAAGGCCATGTTGTCATGACTCCCTAAAGTTACTTGAGGTGATACGTCTCTCGAAGGAACGTTATCTCAAAACACTTCTCCTCAAGTAACTGTGCAGACCATAGATTAGTATACGACTGTATCTACTAATTATATAATTGTTAATTTTATTAGATAGTACTAAGAGTACTGCCTAACTATTTTTAAAGTGCAATATTCTTAATACTATCTACATACTTTCTACAGATACCTGCTTTACAAAGCAAATAAAATAAAGATTAACAAACTTTATTCTGGGTTAACCCATTCGTTGGTGCACACTTGTTTGTTTCTATTCAATGAAAATTCATTTGCAATGTGTAAGGAGAATATACTGGATTAATAATAAAAAATTGCTCACCTTTTCCTTAGCAATGGTGGTCATAGAGTTCCTGAAGATATTGGGACAAGAGGACGCTCTGAGCCTATATCTGTTGATGTTAAGCATAGCACCCCTGTACGTAAGGGAATGTCTGTGTACCCTAAGGTCTTTGAGAAATGCTGGTGGTTTTTTCGTAGACCCACTGGCTTGTCTTCGGAGCCATAGTGATAAAGCAGCTTTATCGCTGAGTGGTACCGACGAATTCTGATCTTGTGTCCTTTGTGTTGTTGTTGAATTAGGTGACAAAGGTCCAGGAGATATTGTCCCTGGAGACATGATAACTCTTGGTGGTAACTGCTCGTGCAGTCTCCCACTATCACTAAAGCTCCTCGATGGAAGCATAACCCCAGGGTAGTTTTGTGCCAAAATGGCGTACGCCCTACCTCGGTGTGACATCATTTCAAACACTTCAAGTGAGACACCTTCGCCTCCAGTCATAAATGTTGGTAAATCTACTAAAGAACTAAACTGAGGTAGTATTGGTGGCGTAACAGCTTCAATGTCTACAGTTTCTGGTACTTTTGCAGATCCAGCAGCACTGCTTCGGCTGTCCGATAAACTTCCACTATCTGCTGATGAACCGAAACGCTTGTTGCGTTTTCTTTCCCTCTTTCTTTTTCTTTCCTTCGCCCTCTCCTCGTTCATAGTTGTCGTCCAGGGCAAATCTCTAAATAGTAGTCCACAAACTGCCATATTTAAGAATAATCCAGCTAATATTAGGGTAGTTCCACGCCAACCATATTCATCTAATAATAAATAGGTCAATGGCGCGAAAACAAATGTTCCAATACCACTCCCGCAAACCGAAATTCCGGTGGCTAAGGAGCGTTTCTTCTCAAAATAGTAAGCTACTATGACAACTGCTGCTACATAGCATAAGCTCAAACCAAATCCAGCCATAATACCGAATGTCAAAAATAATGTCTCCATATTTTCTACAAAAGCGGAAATGACGAACCCAATTGCTGCTAATATAGAACCGAAAATCGTCACTCGCCGGCATCCATATCTATCCGTGAGGAAACTGGCGATTGGTCCGGAGAGCAGTGGCATTGCCATAAAAATGCCGGCAATCCAGGCCGTCTTGCCTTTACTTTCACCAAAATACTCCAAAAAGTGCGGGAAGAATACGCCGAAACTGAAGGTGATACCGTCGGCAATAAGATTAACCATGAATGAGGCAAAGACGACGACCCAGCCCCAACCACCGTCCGGTGGACGAGCCTCTGCAATAGACACGTCTTCATCGTCGGACGAGCTTGAGCTGGAACTGGAACCGGACACGGAAACAGCTGCGGGCGGCGACTGCGCGTCGAACTTCACGTGCAACGACCGACCGTTTTGTTTCCGGGATACATTTTCACTAATAGCACTGACACTGAGCGGGTCGTGGAGCAAGGGTTCGCTCTCGGGTATGGAAGGAAGCGCGCGCGGCGCGGGCCGCGGAGTCTCTGGTTCGCTTAAGGCCTCCGTGGGCGGGGCTGCATTATCGAGGGTTTCGCGGGGTCCTCCTTGGAGCGGCCGACGGTTCGCGCACTCCGAGGGCGACGGGACGCGCGGGCGGTCCATTCCGGCAAGGCACGGCGGAATTGCGCGCGCAGCGTGTGCAGCGCTTTATCACCAGCCCGCGGGGCTTCCATGCGGACACCACACTCCCGCCGTGACCTCATGCTGTAACATTAAAAAAACGTGTATCAGATATTACTAGTGAAAAAAATATATATATTAACATTTTTGTTCATATTTCTTACCACTACGCAAGAGCGATTTATACTTGAGACGAGTGGCTTACCACCTGACTTACGCACATATGACCGAGCTGATCGTCTTTGTGCCATTGATTGAGGCTTTTCTAGGTAATAAATCGAGTATAATGGTTGAGTTCATCTGCAGCGGATGTCGCAAGTGCTAAATCGTCGTTCTGCAGACCAAGTTGATTGGTGGACAATGGAAACAACGGGAAGTCGACCAAAGAATCAACTTATACTTATAGATATGTATATGAACAATATAAGGAACGTACAAGCGACAGCATTAATGCGTTTGTTGCCACTTCATTTATGTTGCTATAGTAAGATGATTTTGAGTATGCCTTGGTCGTTTAGAAAGGTCATAGTGACATTTATACGTCAGCAACATTAACCTTTCTACCGTGTTTTACCTATCAACTTTTAAAGAAAAGCCCGTACTAAGCGTTCTGCGTGTAATTACATACCTATTTCTTCATATTTTTTATAGTGGTTTAAAAATGCTAATAACTATCTATCAATCAGCAAGAGCTATTTTTTTACATTAGGTCAAGCTTCAAGTTAATGTGATTTTTAAATAATCAAATAGACACACAACACTTTGCAATAATATTATAATATGATAAACAGAACATAGCAACTCACAGATTATACGATGGGCCCTAGAGTGAAACATTAATTAGGGAACGTTTGTTTGTGATTACATTGGGGGTAATTGCTCTCAAATTAATATGGCAATCCAGCTTTGTTCATAGGTTTTGAACATCGCAATATCTCAATCCTAATTAAGATTAGATTAGACCTTTGCTACTCACTCGTTCTAATTATTTCACTTCAGAGTGCCAATATTAGAAAAATTTCTAATCACTTCGTTGTTACAATTAAGATAACCAGAACTATTAAATATATATATATATAAAATCAGTCGTGTATAATTTTTTGGAATAGTATTGATTATAATTATACGTATTTTACATAATAATAATTACATTTTTTTTCCTTACAATCCGTGTTATTTTAGAAACATAGTATACTAAGTTTATGGTTAGAATAAAAAATTTCGTGAGTGGTATTTATTATCAAGGGGCAGGTCGCTTTTACCTTTTGATGAAGGGCCCCGTCGGGTCTGAAACTAGTCGGGCATCCCCGAAATACATACGTGAGTAAAACCATGTTAAGTAGGTTTTGATAAAAGCAGAAACAAGAAGTTTGCAACCCTTTTAGTGTTGTTGACAGGTGAGTGCTCAAAAACTGTCAGTAAATTCTACGGTAGAACTCCACATGGTACTTACTATAACTTTTGCGGACAAGAGAAATTACTTATAAAACACAAGCCCAGTTGAAGTTTGTCTACAATATTAAAGCATTTCTCTGTATAATTATATACCTACAGGCCTTTCAAATATCCAAGTTTTCTTCTGTTTAATGTGAAACATTTTAAACTTTAGAGATAATGCTGTATACACTCCCAAAAGAGCACTCTGCGGTACAATTAACAAACGAAGTGTTGAGCTTTGAGTTAAAAGTTCAAATACGTGACAACAATCGGAGGGATATACTATTGATATTTTAGATTTCCACATCACAAAAACTACTTATTTGATACATAGAATCGTGTAGGACTTTATGTATATATATGGAAAATGTATGTAAATTGGGTTAGCCAATTATAACGTCAACCTTTGCTGTTTACTGTCACAAAAGCAGTAAACACGCGAACCGTTTTACTTTGTTTACAGGCGTTCACATAATAATGAATAGTTATAATGTGATCGTACATTAGGCAGTTATAGCTTCCTCGGGACGGGGGAGTACAGAGCCTCTTTAGCGGACATCACTTCCTCACAAAATGAAGCTTCGGAATCCCACGCACTCTCACTTTGGACCATGGACAGAACTATGGTCTCCAGCGAGAGGCTTCCCACGCCAATAGCCGCCGCGAGGTCAGACAGTGATAGTTTGAAACCAACAGATATAGGTTAAACAAAATTCTTCGCCACGAAACAAAAAATATTCAGTACGTACATTGCACAGAAGAATTTTTTGGTATTCAATTCAGCTTCAAAATTGTATTTAGGACAAGTGCCGGGTCAGGGACATTATTTACCTCTGCCTGATAGCAGCGATAATGCGTTTCTAGATAAAAAAAATACATTTTATCTTATCATCAGGTCCAACAGCCAGAACCTACTATACAGGAACCTACAGTACACAACATTAAGAAGACATAGCTCTCCTTCGAAATTCAAAATGTTTATAAAAAACCTAAAAAAAATTGTCTAGCATATGATTTATTTTTCAATAAACAACATCCTTATATAAACAAAGTAATTGTACAAATATTTGTTTTCTACTATCAACATGACGGTTAAGGCCAAGTACCTATACAACAATAGACTAGTTAGAAAACTACAAGATACATAAAACTCTTATATTCTACGGACTTTGACTTCTAGGAAGATACGTTGAAATTATTTGTCAACGAAGGGATAAATAACAAAATAACAGAACAGCAATACTGTATGAAAAGTACAGTTTACATAAAAACTCAATAACGAATATAAAAGTGGTAGCTTCAAACAAAATTTAAATTCAAAAGCCTGGGGCAGCCGAGCCAGTAATCATAAGGAATTATAAAATCCACTGTCTTACCAGAACCTTCAGAATAGACTGAGATATGACTGAATCATTTTTGCCCGACAACGGAATTTATTTCATGACATTTTCAGCTAGGCTCGTACAATAGATCTGCCGTGTTTTATCCTGTTCCCGACGTGCTGCAATGCGCACGTGACCTGTTTTAGAACAGGGTCATCTGCAACGCCACAGCATACACCCCCACCCCAGTTCTCTTATTAGTCTTAAATGTCTTAATAGCTATTGCCTGCTTCGCTGGTGTTAAGATGAGTGAAAAGATAAGTATGGAATATAATATTTATTTGCAAAATGTATGCTAAGTATCTCTAAATAGCACTTATACATAATTATTCTCTTTTTCCATAGGCTTCTTAAACATATTGTACACTGCAGCACTTTTCACCTGTTTGCCTGGAAGAGATCGCAAATTGCGATAAGGTCGACAATTGTACATAACATTAGCTAGTAAGTAAATATATGTAAAATATTGTTTTGTGTTACGTTACCTATTGGTTTGTGTACAATAAAGAGTACATCTATCTATGTATATATAGATTTCGTAAATTTATTCTGAAAGCACAGAGGGTATCCTCTGTGCTTGACGACGTGTATAGGAAATTTCATGATGATTTCATAACGAGCCTATTGCCGTCAACCGGGGACTTTGGGAATTAGAAATAGGAAAATTGGGAGTATATTGAAAGGTAAAGGTGGGTAAGAAGGGAAGGCAATCGAGGGAAAGGGATATTGCTTATACGGATAGATTGGGGAGGGTAAAAAATAGCTCGGACAAGTCAGGGTCGCATATCTGTAACTCGAACTTGTTTAGATATAAGTATATTATAGTAGATAGGGTGTAAAAGCGTAACAAACAACACATATCGTATTTACATTACCTAGTTAGAATTGATCAGTTGGTATAGTATGGAAGGTATGAGCTAAAACTAGGCTTACAGTTTTTAACTACGCGTATGAAGTCCGTCGCGAAATAAATTTATTATTCAAGTTTCTTATATGTTACGAATCGTTGGTAAATGTTTTTTAATAAAGCAGTTAATGCTTAATAAAATAACTTCTAAAAATTATCATAAATTGGGGCGAAAAGTAAATGTTTTCGCTCGCCTATTTAAATAACAAACAATATCCATACTATGTATAACGCAATGTACATTGCTATCTCATTATTTCCCTTTGTCAAATAAAAGGATATAATAATATTTAGAGCATGTAAATAATTTGTGTGTAAATATTTCAATAGTGAACCTGTTTTATATTTGATAATAAAAACTAGCCGTTCCTGCAATTTCACCTGCGTTTTTGGTCACAGCTCCATTCCTATGGGTCGTAGCGTGATGTTATGTATGTAGCTATAACTAAAACTCAAATACAAAAAGATTTTTTAATTTCGACTTGTAGTTCTAAAAATAAGTGTTAGAAGGCTTGGACCTCGCAGCATCAGCCAGTTCCAATATACGAAAGTGACTTGCTCGAGTTATTGCTTATTCTTCCGAATTCATCCCTATAAGCAATATCCCTTTTCTTTCTCCTTCCTACCTTTCCCTTTCAATATATTCCCAATTTTCCTATTTCTAATTCCCAAAATGCCCGGTTGACCGCAATAGGCTTGCACTCTTAAGGAGCAAATCATAATTGGCAAAATGTGGGTGTTTAATATGCATCTGCCTGCCTCTTCGGGGATACAGGCGTGAGTGTATGTTTGTATGAATATGTGTAAATGCGCATTCAATAAAAATAGAAACAGACTCTTCATTTTTATTAAATTAATTATAATAATATATTGTTTCGACGGAATGTCGAAGCAAGCAAGTACTTCTACTGTCCCTAAACAGCAATTACAATAAAAGGATGTCCAATACCAAGCTTACCGTTTATAATTTTGGGGTAAAACAGTACTGCGAAGCCTACTAGTGTTCATCAGTAATTTCGTTCCGTGTTTTATTGCATTGCGCTTGTAAATATGTATAGTTATTTTTTTTTAAATTAAGAATTATATTTTTAAATATTCTTTTTACCCAAAACATCGACCTTGATTTTTGTGGCATAAGTTGGTATTCATGATTTGTGTTCGAATTCCAGCTTATTGAGTTTTAAAATTCAAATCTTATGCTTCGAAAAGAAAAAAATATAAAGTTCAAATCTTACGCGTCGCATAGCGCAAATATTATGCTTCTTTGCAATACAACTACTGGCATTTAAATAACAGTATTGTACCTAAAATTTTTAGAGTACAAATTACAATCTATTATTAACAACGGTTGAGAAGCGATAAGCAGCTAGGCCCAGTACCGAGCGGACCTCAATCGAACTAATGCTGGTAGACTACTAGATATATGACTAACGCCCGGTTTCTGAAATTCTGATCAACGCAAGAATTAAGTAATCGTATACCAAACCTTTGTCAAGCATTATACATATTGAGTTGCTGAAAGCATGATAAGGCACTTAGATTTCATCATCGGATCAGTTAATGGAGCTGTCAAATTCTACTGTAAAATCTTATGTCAAATGTCATTCGAATGTTCGACGAAAGTGATTATGGATTAGTAAATTTTTCTTCACCACATTTTGGTCACCCCCCGGATAACGTATTGCTCCTTATCTTTCATCCACTGGCGCTACTTTCAGGCTCCCTCTAATATATTTATTTGTCACCTTTATCCATCCTAGTCCCACCACACAATCCTCTTAACATTCGCATTTCAGGTACATGCAGGCGTCTCTCATCCGTTGTGGGCCAACTTTCAGATCCGTACTTGACGGTAGGTTTGCTGACCGTCTTATAGATCTATCCTTTTAGTTTAATAGTATAGTGTTGTAGTATAATGTCAATAACATTTAGTTTTAACCTAAGTAGTAGAATTTCGAATAAAAAAGTCTTATTGAATCATCACAAAGTCCCTTAAGACAGATCCACGTTCCCTCCCGTCCTAATTATTTTTATCATTGTCAAACAGAATCTCTAATGGAAAGTAACGTTTCAAAGAGAATCTATAATGGAAGGAACGCTCTTACTACACATGGTCGGCATACATAGATCACGAAATAGAGAGGACAATTAAGATTGCGAAGCTTAACACCGAGTCGGTTTGCATTAAATATGCAATTATAAATGTCATAGAGGAATACCTTTTGTTACTGTGAATACTATTATTTAGGGAGAACTAAATCATTAATATAGTAATCACCAAGTTACAAAGGTTTCTATATAATAATAGTTACAAAAGACAAGCGATGACAAGCGTAACGTTGAATATAGAAATGTAAAAACACAGACAAGCACAAAATACGCGTGGGTTGGATCGAACACGGCGCCGTTTTCGCCGCAATTTTACGCAGTTATCTACCCAACAGTTTATAGACAATCTGGTCGTCAATGTAATTTTTTTTGTGTACCTATATAAGATAACATAAATGTGGAAACATTGTATTACTTCTATCATTACTACTGCATGAACGCATAGATACGATACACTATATTATTATAAGCTCATTGAGGGAGAAATTAGAGTTCTTTCGTGTTTTCCGTTCCCGTATTCCCCACATTGTTGCAGTTACATAACCTAAGTAGGATAAAAAGCTTTAAGTACATTTCGAGAATTACCATTGGCAATTAGAGTTACGAATTTAATCCCCGCGGGGGATTTAAACTTGTGTTATCTCAATATATTAACTAAGAGTTTTAGTGTAGGTACTTTGTATTCGTGTGTTCAGGTTTGTAAAGTCCCTAGGGTTAACTACGTTGGAATACTAAGTATTGGAAGTCGAAATTTTATTCAGCAAGCGATTGTGGCAAAAGTAATTTGTACTATGTACTTCGGGAACCTTCTTCACTCGGTTTTAATAAGACAAAAGAAGTATTGTTCTAACTAGTTGATGATCAAGACCTAGCTATGTTTTTAGTTATTATTGTCAAATTCAAGTTCAAAAGACATGTTATTTTTCAGTTCAGAAATCATGTAAAGATCTGCAGCTCTTGAAGCAGCTGGTAAACGAAATATTTAAAAAAAAAACAGTCTGCAGTTTCTTACTAATTTATTAATCTAGTTAAATAGAACATTCCTGAAATCGGCTAGTCAGCAATAGATAGAAATAGGGTGAAAAGCTTATTCCATAGGTCAATCTGGGCGGACATTGGGATATTTTTTTTTACACTCAAATGATCCACGTGCTCAAAAATAGCACTAATTTATAAAAAAGGTTTTCATTGCTAAACGTCTCTTCCTAATTAGATAAACTCCTACAGACTACGGATCAATATTGTCATTTTATCATATTACTAACGACATTATATTATGCGTGATATGGGATTAGACTTACAACGTCAACATTGATATAAGTTCTGTTCGGTTGCTAAATAAGTTATTCAAGCTTAAATTTGTTGCTAATCCTATATATCTTATAACAGTATTAACCTCAGTAAGAAGTAGTTCAAAAACATTGATGTTCAATCATCAAACATATATCACAAGAAAACAGCCAGAGAATCTTTTGCATCAAACAGAGCCTAAAGTACGGAGTGCAGCACTTTTAGCAGACATGACACTCGTTTTATCAAATATTAATATCACCTCTTCTCTAAAATCTTCACATTTGACGTAAGTATACTAGTATTAGACGCTACATCGCTTCACCTTGATCGGAGGCCAAGCAAACGACTGTGTTTTTAGAATATTTCTAAGAACTTCCTCGTTATTATTTCTATGAAATTGTATGTGTTACCTAACGCAGTTGATTGAGAATTTTGTGTAATGTATAGGTAAAAATGTTTTAATTTGATATAGGTGCTGCGTAACCCTATTGAAAGAAAAAAATAATGACTCAAAATTTACAACGGGGTTTAGCCACGTGCTCTTAATTCAGCGGTGTTTCTGTACTGAAAAGGGGCGTCATCTTTAAAGTACATGCGCTATCAAGCCTAGTGTCCCTACGTCAGGCATCCGAACTAATATCAGGAACTGATACACTTTTTTACAAAATTTACATGTTGACTTGATCTATAGATGACTTTCGCAAGTGTTATTTCTACAGGTTTAACATCGGTTACAGGCACCTGCAATTGATGACCAAATTGAGGGCCCTGTTGGTCTTGTCGTTAGTGATCGTCACTGCTGAGCCAGAGTTCATGGGCTCGATTCCCACCCAAGACAAATAATTGTTTGATGAGCGAACGATCATTTGTTCTGTGTCTAGGTGTAATTTATCTATCATATGTATAAATTTAGTAATATATAAGTATATTTATCAGCAGTTTCATTAGCATAGTGCAGGCTCTGTCTAGTTTGGGATCAGACGGCCGTGGGTAACGCGACTTAAGTTATTATACATGAAACTGGCAGAAACAGATCGTTGTCTGGATCAACGATTCTATTTACATCACTAGAGATAATTATTCAAGAAATACCAAACACGTGGAGTAGGACACATGACAGGACTGGCCATCTTCCAGACAGAACTGCGTCAGACGTTACAAATAATCCGAGTGTTTGGCAACAATGTCTGACTCTGAAAAAGGTGGGTGTGTGGATCTGTAAACACTTTATATTGAGAGATTGAAGGAATCCAGGATCGTTCGTTCATTTTCATCCTTCAATGTGCTACTTAAAATGTTACATATAACGTATTTTCATTCAATTATTTATTTATATCTCATGATTTATTCGATGTAGTGGAAAACAAGTTAGAAGTTTTTAATAATAATAATAATCTTTATTGACATAATCTGGTACAACTTATAGTAGGATTCTCTGACACCTGCGCTGGTAAAGACTGTTGCAGATGTCAGTGTCTTCCCCCCAATGTATTGACAAATAAATTTTATATCAAAGAAAACAAATGAAAGAATATAAAATCAAAAGTACCTAAAAGTTACAGTTAAAAAAAACTTTAAATACTTACTAATATGTTTTAACTTGTAGGTTCCTACTAGATACATAATGGTATCTTACCAGTATCCCGTCCAGATCAGACTTATAGCATTATGTTAAAATAACTGTAAATCAAGAAGATAACTTGTTGAATGTTTAGGTTCGTGCTCTGTAAATATATCGGATGTAAGGAACAGCGTACAGAACACTGAAATAGTGAATTCAGATCATCATTCTGAGTTGTTAATCGTTCGAATTTTCTGCCAGAAAAATTAATCATATTTAGGGTTCCGTTTCTCAAAAGCAAAAAAAGAACCCTTATAGGATTCACTTTGTTGTCTATCTTTGTAGGTCGACACATTTTTTCTCAGGAACCGTGGAGGCATCAAGTTGAAATTACCATCAAATACTTATATCTCCGGTCCCTTAAACTGTAAAATATTAGGCTTCTAAGTCAATGCAATTAAAATAAGCAGCCATTTAAGGCGTAGATTTAACTAAATTTGAATATTTGACATGTAAATCAAAACCTATAGGGTATTTTCTATTGACCTAGAATCATGACTTTTGATAAGAAGCAAGGTCTGACAGCACAAGTAAAAGAAAAAATCCGAAAGTTGTTAATTTTTTATATCACATAATAATATTTTTGTGATTATAAACTTATATATTATTTTTGCGGTTGGAAAGTTGTCTTTGTCGTAAATCGTTATCAGACATATATATGTAACAAGAAATTAACGACTTTCGGATTTTGTACTTTACTTTGCTATGAAACCTTGCTTCTTACTAAATTTCATGATTCTAGGTCAAGGGGAAGTACCCTAAAGGATTTGATTTACCTGCGAAATGTTCAAATTTGATCAAATCCTAGGCTTAAATGGTCACATATTTTGATTGCGTTGACTTGGAAGCTTGATTTTTTTACAGCTTCAAGGGACCGCAGACATAAGTATTTTGTATTAATTTCAACTTGATGCGTCCACGAGAGAAAAAGGGTCTTAACAGACAGAAAGACGAACAACTAAATGTTATCCTATAAGGGTACGTTTTTATCATTTTGAGGAACGGAACAAAAGTAATACCTACATACGTTATATTGCGTGAACACAGTTTGCGCACACTAACATACGCGATAGATTAGGAGAAGAGTATTTTTAACAGTTAACCACAATACATAGCAAAAATGGTTCAAATGATGTAAATAAGCTATAAATAATTCATGTCAACAACAAAGTAAATACTTGTTTCGAATGTTCGGAAATCAGCGTAGGAGTTCCGTAAAAATAAATATTGGACACAGTAAGTTAGACAAAACGTTCGAAAAGTTCGAAAATGAGTTCGAAACAAAACAAATATCAAATGATAATAAACGAAATCTTTCATCTGCTTCCTCTTTCCTAATAGCCTTGAATTCTTATAGACCTAGTCGTGACCAACTTTTTTGGGCTTCCAGAAGCAACTTCGAAATTAAGTAGCAGAGAAGACCTATTAGTGCTGTCCCAGCGCCCAGGTTTGTCACAGAACAGTATTGTTTCCAATTGTGTTTGTCCCTTAGCATGTAGTTATAGACAATTTGAAATAGTTTTCGCGATTTTAGTCTCACAAGTTTTATCTTTTGTTTCTGATTTTCCTCAAAGTTACAGTTCCTATAAAATGCGAAACCAGTTAATAACAATCAGAGGTAAAATTATTAATAAATAATAAATTAATTTATTTCCGTTTACCATAACAATAGATGGCAAATTAATTATAATTCTTTGCTGTTTTCCGTTTCGTCCGATTACACTTTTCGTCTTTAATGACACATTTCATTTGCAAGTCAAATTTTTCATTTAAAAGTATAATTTCCTCGCAGTTGCTCTGACGAGTTTTTATACGTTAAAATTGTTATCGTTCTATCTTCATAAGTTTAGTTAAGACATACAAGATACATAATGACTAAGTACTGAATAAAAAAAACCTATGGCCGTTGGTGCAAACGAATCCTAATAGAGTGGAAACCAGGAATCGGTAAACGGTGGGTGCCCCCTAACCAGATAGACTGACGAATTGAACAAGGTAACTGGGATGGACTGGCCGCGGAAAGTGCAGGACCGTGTGCTATTCGGCACGTTGGGAAAGGCCTATATCCAGCAGTGGACTGGCTGATTGAAGTACAAAATGTTTAAAAAAGATCCGTAAAATGTGATATAAACCACCGTATTTAGATTAGAGTGATGGATACCTGTATTAGGTACCCTAAACTCCAAATTTATAATAACTGGTATCTATAATAATATTATAAAGCTGAAGAGTTTGTTTGTTTGTTTGTTTGCTTGAATGCGCTAATCTCAGGAACTACTAGTTCGAATTGAAAAATTATTTTGGTACGTAATATAACATCACGCTACGACCGATAGGAGCGAAGCAGGGATCATAAACGCAGGCGATACTGCGGAAACGGTTAGTACTGTATAATTTGTCTTGATTGTCGGCTTCAAACATTTGATTTAATTACAGAACTAGAACATAAATCAGCTGGAATTATTCAGAACTACGACAATTGAGTGACAACCGCCTTCCTGTCACGAGAGTTCAATTGACAACGATGCTTAAAACAACCGTGAGCCTCAGCGCCGGCGTTAGTGAGGCAATCCAATTACATTATTGTACTGGTATGTGCACATGTATTGTATTTGAATTTATAACTGTAAACAATTTGAGTGCAAATTTTCATAAGCAATTGGAAAATTATATGTTCTACCTGTGTTGGTGTCACAAACATAATTTTCATATCAGCTGACGATTACACATCAGACGCCAAACTGTGCCATTTGTGCGCATTGAACTACCTTTAAATTAATAAAGCATTAATAAAGTCACTTTGTTTACAACGAACGCTGATAGCTGAATGACACAGACCATAGTCCAACAAAGAGTGATTATGAATAAATACAAATACTTTGTCCCTAGTAGCAAATTGCATATTTCCTCGGAGCCTTATGATGGATCGGCTTGTCATCTCGCATTGAAGATTAAGTGGAATTTTAGGCCAATTTATAGATGGCTGTTTGTTAAACAAAGTAGGTACTGCCCTAAATGGACGTAAGTAATAAAACGATATCGAGTCGTCGAGTCCTTATAGCATATCTATTTGAATATTAATTTAATGGTCAAACTGTCTCCAAGATGAGACGTTCTGATCTAGTATACAATATTGTGTTCATCATAAATTCAAATACATAAGTATAGAACTATATAAGAAGTACTTATATAAAATATCTAATATCAATTTTTAATAGACATGTGTCGCCGAGGTAAATCAAATTTGACATTCAGTCGTGACTTATCGCGGTAATATTTATAAGGTATGCTTTGACACCCATTTGTTTACATTATGACGACGATATGACGATCGAATTCATATGTACCGTTACGATGACACCAAAGAGTTTAATAGTCTCTTTGGAGCACGAGTTTCAGCAACTAGCCGAATTTGGAAATATTCCTGTGTCGCGGGGGGCTTCACAAATATTTAACAACGGACACAAAGAGCACCCAGACTCGGGGCTACTAATTGTGGATCACACAAATTTTGGTCCCGGGTGGGATTTCAAACCACAACAATCAGCGCGGCGCAGTGGCGAGGCGACCACTTAAACCACTTGCTAATTAATGGCAAGGAACCTAAATACGGACAAAATTAATACTACGCCCTAGCAACCCCTCTTCCGCTTTCCGCATCCACTCTATCTTCTTCAGGTTGTGGTTTTTTTGTGGTTTGGGTAGATGGCATTCTATGTTTATCGGTTCCATTGCCAATCTAAAACTCGTTAGCTTCAACGGCTATTGGTCACGTATTTAACATATTGCCACTTACTGCTAGCTTGCTTTTGTTGCGAGCTAAGTCTTTTATTCATCAAGAACATCCCAACCATAGCTGGTTCAATGTGGGGACTAGCTCTATGTTAATTTTTTTTAAATACTGAATGCAAATTTCATCAATGTATTTGTAACACTCGTCTTCATTTCGAATCTTCTGCTGAAAACTTTATGTAAATACAACATCATTAGAAAAAAATATACACAAAAATGACCCCCGAAACAACCATAAAAATATATTAATGAAAAAAGCGAAAAATGTGTAGCGATTTACCGGTGACATAAACTTTGAACATCATTTGGCCCTATTGAACAATAGCAACGGAAAATGGCGTCGTATCGGGGTGGGAATAAAGGTTATCCTCCGGTATGAAAGAACTTGGCTCGACTTGGCACAGCGCCAGCCGCCCGGGATTTGCGGATGTGTTATCTAACTGTTACGAAGGCTCAGAAGTTTACTTAACCCCAGATTTAAAAAAACTTCAATGTGTTAAAATTTGTAACTACGACTCGATCGAGATTTTTTTCAAGAATTTTCTGTACCACTTGACAACCGAAATTTTTCATTTAATATTTCAACTTCAAGTTACCCACTGTAATTATTTTAGTGATAGGTACATGTGTTTTAAATTTTAATGAAGAAAAAAGTATCAACATAAAAGTCTCACTTTTTCATTTACTTACAGAATTTCTACTGTTTTTCGGTGATGTTTCAAAGCCCCACGAGTCATAACCTCAAAAATTAAAAAAAATCGCTTTATATCTGCTACCCTGGCCCTGACGTAATCAAGGAAAGAATTGAGTTAGAAAACGAAGTAGTTATTTCAAATAAAAAGTAGACTTGATGAGTTTAAGTACGTTACTTTGCTGTTATCAGACACGTTACTTGTTTTATCTAACTAAACATTTGTTGATAAGCGTTTTTATAAAGTATTAAAAATCACATCTTAAGTCGAGGGTCAGGACTGATAAAGTTATCGTGTCCTCGTCATGAGGCACAAGTTCGATGCCCAAGTTGAATGAATAGCATATGTGACTGAAAAATATGATAAAATGTATGTGGGCCGAGATTTGCTTTTCTATAAGCCTAACAGCCTAATAATGCTTACAACTCTATATATTTGATTATAGGAACGCGGCATCTAATAATAAACTAAGCCATACTATGTTTACAGGTACATAGTATGGTCTAGTTTATTTTTAGGTATTAATTTAATTATTACAACAATGAATTAGAATTATGTTGTAATAGTTTGATACAAAAACTTCAATGTATAGCGTCTACAGTTTATTATTCACCACAACGAAGTGAATTAGACTCGTGGTACGTGTTCCAAGCATGCTCGCGAGAGTGAAATGGACAAGTGCGCAAGATACGCATTTCATAATAACTAACTTTACAAATAATTTGTTACAGTACCTTTATTACATTTTAAAACATTAAAGTCGCCATAAAAATGTTATAATTATCGACTGCATTGTTTTTTGTACTTTTAAAGTATACTTTTCGATTTTTTTTTATACTTAAAACGGTACATTACTAGCGCGGGCGCGAAGCGTCTGAAAGTTAAACTGTGCTTACAACTGATTTTAGCATAGTTTAGTTAGTGCCATTTTTAGGGTTCGGGTCATCTATGGGAAATATGATCGAAGGCATTACACCGTCATTTCGCCAGCTTATCTCCAAAAGTGATGTTCCTAACCGCTTTGAATAACTATTTATTTTGAAGATCTATATAAGTAGAGTGCCCGATTCTAACGTCAAGTTAGCTTCCCACTCAGTGCAAATATTGGATGAACAAATATATATATTTGCAGTGTTCTAGGTTTTGTTTAATAATCTAGGTTTAACCCCAATTAGATTTTTTAAACCAATTAGGTGGCGAATATACAAAAAAGAATGAAGATTGCAACATTGAAGTTGTCCTTCAAAGGGGTTACTGCCACTAAAAAAACTCTTCAAGCTTTTTAGAGGACCTTTTAAGTCCTTTAGAAAAGATAGCCGCGTGGCCGCACCACTACTCGGGGTTTTACTGTGTGAGGAGGAACCCTTAATGAGAGTTTGAGAGTCGAAAGTAAATGGTTTGACGTGTGCCAATATACTTGAATATTTTGAATTTTATTATCGAAAAATATTTGACTGGATTGAAGACAGATTTAAAGTTAGATGGGGATTTCCTAACAAATCAATATGGATTATCAATTTATCATTCATAATAAATTCTACTTATTTTTATTACCTACAAAAGGGGGAAGTTTTATTTTAAGTTTATCTTTTTTTAAACAACTGCACTAAAACCTGTTAATTAAAAATAATTATATAATTGTAACCTTCATTTCTTGTTTATTAGTTCGACGAAACTTCCGAATTAGTTACATAAATATTGGAGCTTAGTTATCAAGACGTATTAGGTATAATTCTCATGCCAATTTTAAAAAGGTTCAAGTTTTAAAATAATAAATCTTCATCTTACATTAAAACCGTGTTATCCGGTTTACAAATGTTTGCATCACGGAACTAATTGCTAGTACCGCTAACTGTATGACGTCATTCCACGTCCTCGCTTCCAAGACTTCACAGATCGACTGGGCTCTCTGAGGCTCAAAAAGTTGAGACCTTGTACAAGTTGATGCAATGGAATTTCTTTTCCTTTTATAAACATTTGGGAAATCCGTAAAAGGTGAAAGTAGTCAGACGTGATCTATCTATGACAACTTGTATTTACAAGAATCTAAGTATGTTCATCCGTATTCTAGAACCCACAGTTAGGCTAAACTCACACTGGCGCAGAGTCGAAGCGTCGCGTCGCGTCCGGTCCTGTGTTACAACTACAACGCACGGCGACGTGCGTCGTCGTACAAGAATAGCTAACCAAATGAGAGCGCTCTTCACATATGAATTTAATAAAGAAGATACGTCAGTAGAAGGAAGAGTGTCGTAGTTTTTAGCATTTGCATCAGCCATTGTATGAAGACCTCGTTGAAATTATTTACACTTATTGCGTGGGTCACACTGAAAGTTTTTAGAATAGGCCAGTAAAAAAAGCAGCCGGTGAAAAATTAATTTAAATTTCGAATTAGGAACTCTTTGGGAATCTGTAGATGTTTAATGATTTCATATATCATTTGTTTTTACAAATTGGCCACAATTTAAAAAGTGTCTGTCGTGCATCGAAATGGATTTGACTAGCGAAAATTTTGGCTCAATGATTTATTACGACTTTCGTTGCGGTCTTACTCAACAAAACTATTACGATAGACTTCGATTGGCACTTCACTACGAAGCCTCATCTCGTGCCACCGTTTACACCTGGTTTCATGAGTTTAAACGTGATCGAAGCAAACTCACTGATGAATCTCGAGAAGGACGTTCTTCTACGGCGATTACTGAAGATAACGTGAGTGCTGTGCGGCTAATGACAGAAGCTGATAGAAGGGTGACATATCAACATATTCGGGCAGCTAATAGCTACAGAAAGTCTTGCATGAACATTTAGGCGTCTGAAAGTTTTGTACTAGATGGATACCGATGGATGAAGATAAAAAACGCTGTCGTTTGGACTGGTGCCGCTCAATGCTTAATAATAATAATCATTATTTGCTAGAAACATGGTTACAATATGGTTTTTCGCCCATTATCTGCGAGACAGATGTCAGTATGTCGACTGTGGCGGACACCTATCGGATGTCTACCCAACGCGATCTGGTGTGAGTCAGGGTAGTAATTTAGGACCCCTCTTATTTATTATTGCCATAAATGACTTACCGAACGTCGTTAAAAAGTCCACACCCTTACTGTTTGCAGACGATCTAAAACTGGTTCACGAAATCGGGAACAGTGTAGATCATTCCATATTACAGCAGGATATAGATAGGATAGTGCAATGGAGTAATCTAAACAAAATGTACTTCAATGTGACGAAAAGCTCCGTACTGACATTCAGCCGCGCGCGGGTCCCGAGCCATTACCAATACCTTATGGACGGGACACCGTTACAGCGAGTACAAGAGGTGAAAGACTTGGGTGTGCGCTTCTCTTCTGAGCTACAATTTCGCCTACATATCATAGATGTTTGTAAAAAAGCGTACCGGAATTTAGGGATGGTTTTGCGTCAAGCCAATAATTTTACAAACATCGGGGCCTTGAAAGCACTATATGAGGCATTAGTTAAGAGTCACTTAGAGTGCAACGCAGTAATTTGGTCACCACATGAGGAAAAATACAAACTAATGTTAGAACGCATCCAGAACAAATTTATTAGGTACATATATTTTAAACAGTACGGGGTGTATCCAGGATACCCACTGATATACCCTACCCTATTCGTATTAGGTATGACGGGATATTACAGACTCGAAGTAAGAAGGGAGGTAGCTCTTGTCGCCTACGTGTTTAAAATAGTGCGCGGAAAAATACACAATCCGAGTGTCCTGGAAACACTCCACTTGTGTGTACCGGATGAGTATGTTGGGCGGCGACGACGACCGCCATTACTGCTAGTGCCGCGAGCACGCACCAACTTGCTACAGCGAGCGCCGCTCACGCGGGCGCTGCGGGTGCTCAACACGATATCAAACGAAATTGATATTTTTTCATGTGCACTGAACGAATTCATAAGAGTTGCGTTTTGTGTAGTGTCAAGTGTGTGATTAAGATTAAGTTTGTCTATTTAATATTGATCTTTGTCTGTGCATTATTGCCAATCTATTGTATTAGGTAATAACCTGTAAAATAGATAGAGGTATAGAAATAAATAAATAAAAAAAAAAAAAAAAAAAAAAAATAGTGTTGTTCTGTTATACGTATAAAACTAGCCTGAAAAGTATGACAGAGATGACTCGAATGCTGTATATGACACCGTTACAGGTGATGAAAGCTAGATAAATATATTGTTACGAATCCGAAACCAATCTGCGCAATGGATGTTTCTATTCGATGATTTGCCGACAAAAGTAAAGAAGAGTAGAAGTTAAAGGAAAAAGATGATTGTCTCATTCTTTGGACGGACGGGTAATTTCGCAACAATCATTTTAGAAGGTAAAAGGACTGTTACTGCAGATTGGTATGTCAGTCATTGTCTACCAGTTGTCTTGGAAAATGTAAGACAGCAGCGCCCAAGAAGCAGGATCTTCCTCCACCACGACAACGCTCCAGCTCACTCCGCCAGACGGACTATCGAATATTTGTCTGTCGGAGCTAGTGAGTCATCCTCCTTACAGTCCCGACCTGGCACCTTGTGACTTTTATTTATTTTCAAAAATAAAATATAAACTTAGAGGAATTCGTTTATGATTCCCGAAGATGCCGTGGCTGCGTTGGAAAAAGGCGTGGAAGAGATCCCTAAAAAAGAGTGGGCTCACTTCTTCAGTCAATGGTCCCATCGCATGCGACGGTACTTAGAAAGGAACGGAGACTTTTTCAAAAAGCAATAAAAATATTAACAGGCTTCTATATCATTCCGTTTTTTATGTTCTAAAAACTTTCAATGTAACCCCCGTATATTCAGATTTTTAAACAAAATTGTCGTTAGCGGGTCCTAGAGTAGCCGGACGAGCGAGCCAAGCGAGCTACGGGCAAAACTTCACATTAAAGTACGCGTACTTTAGATGCCACACAGACAAAAAAGGTCGTCGACTCACAAGTACGCGTACTTACTCGAACGTGTATCACACGCTTTAGGTTTCAGAAAAAAGTCTTATATGCTTGATGCGGTATGTTTTATCTATAACATGATTACAACAGCTACTGGTACTAACTAAACGAACAGAAGAAATTACAGTTGACAGAAGCATTATGGTGTTACGCATTCGTGTGGTTAGGTTTTAAATTATATTCAGTGTTCTGTACACACCAAGCTTACCGTCAGAAAAATAGCATTGCTGTATTATTTTATTCATTCTTGAAATAAAGTTCAAAATATCGTTATATTATTAACGGTTCCATTTTCTCGTTTGATATTTTTGTCATAACGTTTTTCAGACATGTCTGCCAGATTCACATCGACAACTTATAATGATCGATCCACCTAAAAATGAAGTAATCCTTTAAAGTTCAGTAATCTCTTTAAAATTTATTTTTAACCGACGAAAAAAACGAAGGAGCTTCTCAAGTCAAAAAAATCAGTCAAGTTGTTGGTGTCTTGATCTGGTGGTTAGTGATCCTGACTGCTGAGCCAGCGGTCGAGGGTTCAATTCCCACCTAGGGCAAAAAATTGTGTGATGAGCACAGTCTAATTTATCTATAATATGTATGTTGTTTTTAGAAATATATAAGTATTTTTATCAGCAGCCTGGTTACCATAGTAAAGGCCTTGCCTAGTTTGAGATCAGACGGCCCTGAGACACCTCATGTCTCAGGTTATTATATATGTAGTTATTATTATTTTACGTAGTTATTTTAAGTATTAAAAAAGTACAAAGAACCCAACGTGCGCGGTTCGACACACACTTGTCCGGTTTATTTTCTCTGCCTCGTGGGCTTACGTCACATCCCGTACTATCACACATAAGTAGCACCGTCATAAGATATTTATATGTTTATAAAAATACTTCTATAATATAAAAAGTACTTGTTCTTGTAGAAATACAATACATATATACGGGTGTATAGTATTTAGTATTTTTGTATCATCATCCGCGCCTTTTCCCAACTAAGTTGGGGTCGGCTTTTAGTCTAAATACGATATTTTACGTGAAACGACTGCCATCAGACTTCCACCACCCAAGTACTTACCAGTCGATATCGAAGTTCTGTAGTTAGTTCAGGTTTTCAACCTTTTTTAAGGCTCCAATTACCCAGTTGCTCCAACTACCCAGTTGGAGCCCTATAAAATGTGTTGAACAGTCGACTCGATAAATTGAAACTCAAGGGACCAGTAAAAAATTTGAAATTACCAAGAGTTCAAAATAACAAGTGTTTGATCAAGATTCGAGATTTATTATTTTAAACATTCGTACAATTATTCACAAAGAATTATTATTTACTAAAATGTAGTCCATAATTTTCTGTTGGGTGAGCGACTTCAGTCTATCATGTATTAGTAACGGGTGTAACGAATACCACAGATGTTCGTATGACAACCGGGACCGAAGGCTTAACGTGCTCTCCGAGGCACGGAGGGGTCTCAATGTGTTAAGAATGGTCACCCATCCTAAGATTGACGTGGCTAGTATTACTTAACCTTGCAATGTGCTAACCTACTTGGTGACCACTTAGCCACAAGCCCCCCTTATAGTATTTCAATGTATAATTGTATTATATTCAATTGCGTAGGTACGCATAACCGCTCGTAGTTGTAATCATTGGCGGAGACCTGACAAGACGTTCTTTGGCTGAGATGGGGACAACTATAATGATAGAGTATAAACCTTAAGTACCTGAGGCACTGTTGTTTTGTTTTTAAAAGACAACTCCCGCATTAAGAATATTCTTCTGTCGCGGGGGGCTTCACAAACATTTAAACAATGGACACAAAAACACCCGACTCAGGACAACTATTTGTGGATCACACGAATTTTTGTCCCGTGTGGAATTTGAACCCACAACACTAGGCGCGGCGTAGTGGCGAGGCGGCCACTTAAACCATTGCGCCATCCATGCAGTCAACTTAGTTTTAGAAGGAGAGAGAGAACGCTCTCAAAGTGTATATATTTAAGCCCAAGCCCTCATAAATTTTAAACTTTATATACCAGCAATCTGGGACTCACGTGGAAAATAAAGTGTTAAACAAGTACCTTTTAAAAAAAATGATATCCTTTGAATTTTTGATATCTAACAAAATTTTCAAAAACCACTTTAATCTGAAAAGAATACAGGATAAAGGTTATCGCAAAATGGATTATTCACGCCACGCTCTTTTATAATGGAACTTTTGTTATCAATAATTGTTCCCAGTATTTATCACACGAAGTACGAAACGACATGGCTGATAACAAATGATTGGTACATTCGAGATGAAAGGGTATACAATACTGACGTCTATTGTAAAATCTTTTGAAAACATTGGCGGGTGATTGAGCGTCTTTTGTCACTAACAAAAATCCCATCAGAAAAGAGCTGATGATCTTAGAACAGCTGAACAGATTTTCTTGAATTATAGCTAAGAACACTTTCGATCAAGTCACCTTTCAAACAAAAAAAAAACCAAAATTAGTCCATCCGCTTAAGAGCTATGATGCCACAGACACACACAGATCAGAATTATAACACCCCTCGTGTTTACGTCGGGGGTTAAAAAGAAGTCTAAGTCAGTCTATGCATCTAGCTAACCCTGACGTGACATGACGTAAATAAAGTAAAGCTTTCCATGAAATGAGAAATATTAACGCGGTTTAGCTTTTGGTGTCTGACGTTTCGTCTAGATTAGGGAGGGTGTTAATACAAGTTGACGTTATGAGAATACAATATTTCGTTCGTGATGAGTTAATTTTGCAAACCTAAAGACTTAAGAAAAACAATAAGTAACAATTTTGAGTCGGTGCCAAACAAGCAAGCACGTGAATTAGATAAAACGTAAAATTATGTTATTATATTTTGTTAAATTGTCTTGTGGATGTTTGGCGTCATCTCAAAATTAGTTACATTATTCCTGAGTTTATATTTCTTATATTAAAACGGAAAAAAATCACTTTTTTACCGTCGGCAGTGGATTTCTTTTCCGAAAGTTATTAGGAGAAGGATTTACCATACAAAAGCATATCTACCGAAAATGTTAATAAAAAAAAAGTATAATTTATTTAATATAAAGAACAACAAAATCGGAGCTCACCTTTTATTAACATGTTATACTTATAAGCTAATAATTGCGACGCTCTGATATTCCGCGACAAACTATTGGCGTAGTAGGAACGTTCCCTTAACAAATAGGTTTGACTTAATTGACTTAGGTAATATTACTTCATCTTACATAAGACATATCCTTGACGATAACGAATAACCTTATCACCTCCGGGACGTCAGAATTACTTACGCATTTAGTTTTCACATTAATTATGATTACGAAGTTAGGGATGTTTTACAATTAAATATATATATAATAATATCTGATTTAATTTAGAATTCAAAAGGTTTTTATAAAAATAGTTATTTCATGCAATTTTATTAAAACAAAAGCTGTCGAAATTACTGTTGTACCAATAAGCTTTCATAAACGGTTTAGGAGGTTAACTAAAATTTTCTAAATCTGTAATTTACCCTAGCGCACGATAGTCTTGAAAGAAACACATTAATATATATAACCAATTACAATAAACTACACAAATCCGAGTATATGCAGCCGAACATTAAGCAGTTTCATTAAAACGAAAGATTTTAACAAATCTACCAAGTTGATACTATCAAAGGAACGGCTCAAAAACAATAACAATTTCTCACTGTAGGAAAATACTTAATTATAAATTGACGAAGCTAATCGCGAGTGAGATACGTATGTTTACCTACATCACCAAAAATAAATTCTATAGTTCATTACAATCATTATGCTAATAACAAATCTGTTTATCAATAACCTCTTATTAAATGATACCCTGCGTTAATATCGACATATTGTCTTTCTTCTCAACGATATTTTTCTGATAATAAATAAAAGTAAAATAATAGTAAATTGCATATCAACGCTAAAAGAGTAAAAAGTAAATTCGGTTTTCTTATAGAATAATATAATCTAAATAATAATCTTTCATTACGAAGAAAAAAATTTAGGGTAGGTGGTATCAGATGGACTGAATCGTGCCCCGAAATAACTAAAGAATATTCTGGATGCCTACTTCATTTCCTTTATAACAAATAAGACGACAATCATATCACAGAAACGAAATAAGTTTACTTTTGTAGTTTACATTCAAACTTCTGTATTCTGTGAATACAGAAGTTGAACTCGATTAAAGGTACAACACGAACTAGAAATACTACGAATTATTTTCATCCTAACTACACATTACTAGGTTATTTTCATAGATAAGCGTCAGCCATAAGCTCATAAATAAAGTTTACGAAGTAACCGTAATCTATTAAAAATTGTACACGATGACTTCTCGTTGTTGGCGACGACGTAATTTAGTGAAAAAGAATGTTCTGTTTCGACCTTTCAAGAAATAACAAGAAGATACACATTTGTGAATGTGTACTTTAAAGTATCTTTCTTTACCCTCATGGTAGCAGAAAACATTACAATCCCAAAATTTCCAAACACCAATAAAATTACAATCAAAAGTATATAAAAACTAGACGCACCTTTGGTTTTGTCATTTTGGCACACACTCCGTATATCGGTTGCTTGCCAAAACCCGGTATTTTCAACATACGCAAACACATTTCTTACACAATTATTATGTACCAGACAAACTTATGAACATTTTCTTTTAGTCACTATTCACAAACACGATATTTTTAAAACGTTACTATAGCAATTTAGGGTTCACATTGGCACAACCCATTATAATGTTCACTAAGTGATGTGATGAGTCCGAAATCTACTTAGTGTCAAATAAGATATGCGATGTTCCGTTAGGCGTCTGTCACCGAACTAGTGCGGGGGCACTTAAGAAGTGACCGGTAAAGCGTGCGCGTTCTCGAATACTCATTATTTAATAGCCAGATAAAAGACTAAGTAGGTATTGTATTGAAGCGTGCTCGGTCAATACAGCATAGTAACGTATTTATCATTAAGCACCATCGGGTAATAAAGAAGTCGTCAAACTGTTAACATAGTTTAAAATTTTAGATGATTCTTTAACTGAATAACGAATCCACTACATGTTACACGTCAATTTAATCAAAAACATAGACACTACGTATCCTACTAACTGACCGAACGAAACTGACAGTGATAAATCTAAAGGTTCACTGCCGGCACACATACTATAGATAAATGTCACCAACAAAGATAAAATAATGTCATATGAGTGACCAAAAATGAGAACCGGTGCTTATAGTGTCAAATTAGATAGGATTAATCGGAATAATTTTCAGAATTATACATACATATACTTTCAGAATTGTTTGGTTGCAAAAGAAATAGTAGGCAAGTAAAGTCAATAGCAGTTTATGTAAAGAAACAAAACATTGTCGCTCTTTTCACTTTTTTTAACCCCTGATGTAAAAACGAGGGGTGTTATAAGTTTAAAATGTGTATTTGTCTGTGGCATCATAGCTCCTAACCGGATAGACCGATTTTAATTTAGGTTTTTTTTGTTTAAGGTGAAATCTGCCGTTCGAAGATCGTCAGCTCTTTATTCGTTAATGGCATTTTTGATTCCGGGGTATTTTTTATCTGTTATACTTCTAGTTATTAAAAGTGTGTATGTTTACTAAACATTAAGTACAAGTAGTTCCACGTCGTATGATTATCTAGAATTCATTAGCTCATTAGCCACGTGGTGTTTATCATACCATCGTACATCGTATTATGATTTAGCAACATGAGTCGTATAGTCGTTAAGATATTTACAATTTCTTTAGTTAATATTATGTAATATTACACGCATCAATTTAGTTCGATCTCATTTTGTATTACTATAATATGTCGGCGTTTGCTTATCTTAAACTCGTGCTTACAACAGTGGCCTTTTTGGAGTAAATTTTATTTCTTCCAGACAGACTGAATTGGTTGAAATTTAATAGTCGATAATGCGTAATCAGAGTTTGAGTGCA
This sequence comes from Euplagia quadripunctaria, assembly GCA_963859945.1. Taxonomy (NCBI): domain Eukaryota; kingdom Metazoa; phylum Arthropoda; class Insecta; order Lepidoptera; family Erebidae; genus Euplagia; species Euplagia quadripunctaria. Next base: position 23,586,784 of record OY982568.1, on the reverse strand, counting down.
GTATTTCGATAATATGACGATAAAGATATGAAATATGACGATAAAGATGTGGAACGATAGGCTATTATTAACACATATTTGTTCATGTTTAAATAAGAGTAGAATATAATTATTACATAAATGGGACTAAAAAGATTTCTAAAAAAATTACCTTCCACAAATAAACATGATAAGACCGAAGATTAAATAATAAGAGTAAATGTACTACATTCAAATAAAAACATTATTTGTGTATTATGATTAGAGGGGCTCGTGGCTAAGTGGTAACCGATTAGGTTAGCACATTACAAAGTTAAGTAATACTAGCCAGGTCAGTCTAGGACCATGACCATTCTTAACACATTGAGGCTTTGAGACTCCTCCGTGCCTAGAAAACGTTAAACCGTCGGTCCCGGGTGCCATACAAACATCTGTGGTATTCGTTACGGGTTGTTGGAGCCCTAAAAAGTCCGACAACCTGGTCTAACTACAGAACTTCGATATCGCCTAGTACTTGGGTTGTGCAAGTCTGATGGTAGTCGCTTTACGTAAAAAATCAAATCGGCCGTATCATGGTTAGACTGAAAGCCGACCCCAACTTAGTTGGGAAAAGGCGCGGAGGATGATATGTGTATTACGATTGATAATAATAACTGAATGAAATAACTGAACGTAGAAACTTCTACACCTACAAATTAACCAATCTAGCAAAATTTGGTATGTTTAAAAGTTTTCGCATGTCCGTAAAATCTAAACCGGAAAGAAAGCAACAATTCCAAATTCTTGTTTAACCTTCGCAATTATAATTCTTAGCCTTTACTCCATCTTCGCTAGTCTCTCTCTCTCTCACTCTCACTCTAGGTCTTTGCCAAATTGCATCTAGATCCGGTAAGCCGTTCGTTCGTGCTTGAGTAACAAACATCCATCCATCCAAAAGCCCACTAATATTATAAATGTAAAAGTTTAGATGGATGGATAGATGGATGGATGGATGTTTGTTACTCTTTGACGCAAAAACCACTGAACCGATTGCGATGAACCTTAGTATATAGATAGCTGGAGACCTGGATTAACGTATAGGCTACTTTTTATCCCGATATTCCTACGGGATCGGGACTTACGCGGATGAAACCGCGGGGCGCTGCTAGTAATATATAAATATGATAATGGTGCCGATTCTATTGTCAGACTCACTAAACTAAAACCTAACTTAATTTCTTCATATGAAATCAACCTTGTCTTCTTCGCAACAAGGTGTATTTGGTACTGGCATCTATTTCTCAGCGCCACTAAATTTTACTAAAACCTGTCAATGTATACTCAACTTTATTTCCACGCATCGAGAGTACACATTTATTCAAATGCCGAATAATTACCGTACAAAAACTTGTTCAAAACGAACTAAGATGACGTTATTTTAATCAACACCTACGAAGACGCTTACTAAAAACACAGAGCAAAAGAGATGGCATTCAACGGATAGCAGCTCTCGCTACGTGGTATTAAAGTTTATCTAAGCAAGTCAGACTTTAGTCGACAAATAAATTGCTTATTTCGATAGCGACGTATGTTACCTACTTGTTTATATTTGAAATAAGACCTTGTTTCGAAGGATACAAGGTTTACATCTTGTATGAAGAAAATTTAGTCAATTATAGTTAAGAGAGAAATACAACAGAATTGACACCAAAATCACTCATTGTTAATATGTCAGATGTAAAAAAATATAACAAATTCAGTTTCATATAAACGATCTTTTAGTTGACATACAACGATTGATCTTTTTATTTACAAATTTCGGAGGTTCACAGTAACACACATAGGTACACGTTTCGTTGACAAAATCCAATTATACATGTAATATCAAAATGTTATTTCTTGGTTACAAGTGGTGGGCGTTACCCAATTTCCTTTTATCAATCACATTTATTTCCTTCGCCAAGGACCCAATATTCCATTATCGTTCCAATTTCATAAATATCTACATTAATATCTGTTTTATATCACGTATCATTCTACAATAATAGGAAAAGTGTGTACTTCAGGGAAAAGATAAAATGGATCGCTTCGTATTTGAATGAAGAGGTTGCAATGTTTTATTGTTTACATGTGGGATAATCTCACTCACAGCCCCCGTCATACCTTACCACCTTGTCTTTGTGTTTGTGGTACCTTTGTACACTTTTGAACACTATTACGGGTCATTGGTGGGTCACTGCTGTTGTTCTTAGCACTAATCCACGACATTATTGGCCGTGACAATCCCCCACAAGTCACAGGGAAGGTTAAACAAACGAAGCGCGATCGGATTGCACAGTACAAGCAAGTTCTACTGTGTACCTTTGCTTAGATTTATTTTGTAACGTGATCATATAAATTGCCCACAATCTCAACTGAGAATAAGTGCGAAATAAATGCAAAATAAATGCGAAAGTTGGTTTTTTTGTTGTTACGCTTTCACGCCTAAACTACTCATCAAGATATTTGCACCTTTTCATTGGGTACCTTTCATCTAGAAAACTGTACCTGAATTAATTGACAACTTTTACGTGAGCGAAGCCATGGACAAAAGAATAAAGTGTGTGGATATCCTTACTTAATAATCTTACTAATATTATAACGGCGAAAGTTTGTTAGGAAGGATGGATGGATGGGTGGGTGGATGGATGTATGGATGGATGGATGGGTGGATGGATGGATGGATGGATATGTCACCCAAAAAAGGCTCTGCACGAAATTTGGCACAGAGATAGATTATGGTCTGGAATAGCACATAGGCTACTTTTGTCCGGGAAAAATGTACGCCGTACACAATGTAACATGATTCGAAACCGAGATCAATCGCAAGTTCAATGCCTTATAACTAATTGCGAGCGAATGGCGTAGTGACAGCTTTTGAAAGATGTTTTTTTTTAATTTTTTACACCAATGTAGGTAATCTATAATAATATTTATTAAAATCAAGCAATTTTTGTGGGAGAGCCATGCTCTTACAGGTATGGGCCGGCTCGACCGGCCTCACAGAAAACCGGCCTCATAGCTACGCTTCGCTGTGTTTCGCCGAGTGAGTGAGGTTACCGGAAGCCCTAAACCTTCCCTCTTCTCCCCCTCCCTCTCCCTTCCCCTACTCCCACCTTAAAGGTCGGCAACGCACTTGTGACTTTTAAGTTGCAGGTGCCCATGGGCGGTGGTAGTCGCTTACCATCAGGTGACCCGTCTGCTCCTTTGCCACCTATACCATAAAAAACAATCGTATATAATATGAACTGTTACAAAGAATTACATAATCCTTATAAGCATAGGTGACGTCTAATAGGGTGGAGCGTCAATAAGTGAAGAAAAAAAATCATCTAATCGATTTCGAATACCTGCAAAAAGTTGCGATTGGATAAATTATGTGTAAATTCTTTTTTGTTTATTTTTTAGACAATGTTTCCAGCCCTCTACCTTAGCTCAAATAGTTAAAAATTTTAAAAAATTTGGTTTATCTTTAAACTTGGTCAGAATGTTATAAAAATGACATTCCTATTATATTTTAGAGTACATGTAATATTTAAATACGTATTTTATAGACTAACACCTTTATTTAGGAAAACATAAACATTTTGACATTTTATTTCAATTCAAAATATGGTAGAATCGTTAGAAATTCCGGAAATTGTTTGGTTTTATTTTGTGTACTTAAAAACTCATAATTTTAATTACGTTGGAGGGTTTGTTTAGGCTACATTTAGTCAGTACAATTTTCCTTCAGTGACAGGCATGTTTGACAGGAATGCAGATCGGTGCCATTTTGGAAAATGGGCACTTTTCGTATGGGCCCGCAATAAAGTTGAGGCCCGTTGGTGTTTCTCTCTAATTTAGTAAACAATTGCCGAAGGTAGTTTCTTTTCGTGTAGTTAAGAAATTAACCATTGCAGTGGTATGCCTAATGTTTTTCACGCGTTGCATCGTAACAATATGTAAAGAAGTCGTAGTCCACAACTCTATAAGATAAATCACTTTTGCATCAATACTATAGGGATAGAAGGCTTTTTGTCTTTTACTTTTCCTGTGTTTTAACAAAAATAATATACTTCCAGATATCGGTTGTTGTTGGAAGCACTGATGTATTAATTCTGATATGATAAAAAGGGAAAGTGCATACTTATATTAATTTTCGTGTAACTACATAGGTATTTTCGACATTATGTCGACTTATTCCTAAACTATTTGAAAATTAACTAAGGTCACAAGTCATAGTAATCAAATAAGTTATTATAAATCACATATGAAGATATAACTTAAATTTAAAATTAAAAAGATAACAACGCAACTAATACAAATATCCGTAAATTTTCGTCCATTTTCTTCACATTGACGTCATATTAATTCTAAATTCGTATTACGTTTTATCAGCATATTGACCTTTTATTTAAATTAGGGTTAATTAGAATATTTTAAACGAAAATAATAATAAAATAAGTGTTTGTCTTCAAGTAGATATATGAAGTTTCATATATCGCTAATTTTGGTGATTTACCGAAAACTTCAAGCGGCGGTAGAAGGCTAAAAGTAGGTTTGAATATTTTTTTTATTATTTCTTTGTATGTTACTTAAAATGCAAGTAGCGTTTTGAAACTATTTGAGATTGAAAATACAAAAAAAAAGTTTGACGCTCCACCCTAAATTTATCTAACACACATTAAACATATACCAGCACCTAATTAAGGCAACTACATACGAGAATGTTTAGTTACAGTTAAAAAGAAGGTAATAAGGAAAAAGAACATTTTAAAAAACTTACTATCTTTCTTGCTGTTATTCTGTGTTACTTATTTCCATTGTTTAATTCGTCAACCTATCTTATATTAACGCCACCGAAACTGAAATATTATCTTTCACATAAATAATAAAATATCGTCATAAATATAGACATGTGAGCACGTTCGCCCTTGAAGGTTTTGATAATTGTCTAAACTGAAATAGCGAAGAAATATTGTCGTAGTTTATTGGGCGAATTTAATTGAAAAAATGATTAACTAAATTTTAAACCCCGATGAAATAAGTTTGAATGAAGTCGGGTACTTTTAGAAGTACCCAAACTAGCAGAAAATATTTACAGAACCAAGTTAAACGATGTTTACCAACGAAATTCAGAATATGGAGCTGAGCCATGACGGTATATTAAAATTTAGGTAAACAGCTATTTAGTGGGTATAATCACGGTAGCAAAGGTATGAAAATGGGCGCGCTAGCCCCTGCTTTAATCATAAAATGTAATATTTAGATAAGTCAAACAAACAGTTTACAATATTGGCGAAAATTTTCCTCTGAACCTTTATAAAGTATGCTGTTCGCTGCGTTATTTTAGTTTACATATCATTTTGTAGTGTTATTGTATCTAAAAAATAACTGTCAAGAATGGCTCACAGTAAGGTGCCTTCTGCTGTGTGTGGTAGTTTAATAAGGTATCGCTTATGATTGACGTACGAAGTTAGTACAAATGGTAGTAGTAGATGTTAGGACGTTGAAGGTTTAAGCTTTCAGATACCACGCAATAGGAATATTCGCTTTCAATTTGATACATTTTCTTCCAATAATCTACCACACAAAGGGTTGTGTGATAGGTTAAATGTTTTTGATATCCATTAAGGAATTCACTACATGTATAGCAGAATATTACAAAGTATAATTGTATATTTAAAAGTATACACCAATGATATCCATTTGGATATTGTTGAGAATGTTTCTTACTTTGTTTAGAGTACGTTGTCTAAAATCAATTTAAGTTTTTGAAATGTGTTTATTTTATATGAAATTTGTTTAAACAATATTTCCCCTAAAATTTTCGCTCTTGGCAATATTATCCCTAATATTTCATCTGAATTCAAACAAAATTAAAAAAGAAAGTTGTTTTTGGTTGTTTTTTCGGATACCGCAGAATGCTTATGTTTTGTACCAACGTAAGCGATGAACAATGTCCACCCTTCACCTTTATTTTGAGCACCATTATGTTAAGTTCAAGGCCGGCTAGCTCAAGGACAACTTTCTTTATTCAGGCACAGAATACATAATAGTACAGGTACAGAAGTCCCACTTCGCCAAATCATTTATATAAACAGCAACTCTTGTTTTGACACAATAAAGTCGCAATTCGGGTTGCACAGTGCTAATTACCTACAGTTAATTTACCTGGAAGTTGCCTCTCTTTCTGTCGCATAACTCTTATCTGTTCTGACGACGCCCCGACGCGACGTTAGGATTATCTATTTTTAAAGAATTAATTAATCTGAATATTTAATTACCAGTAACATAAGTGCCTATTACTCTATTTTTGTGAACAAATAAACCTAGGCTAGGTGCTAATAACTCGATAGTCTAGGTACGAACGGACGACGCGACGCAGTGCGTGAGTGAGCATCTAACTAACTTGCGGCCCGGCCAGCGTGCGGCAGCCCACGGAATTTTAGTACGATTAGTCGACCAGAGTCGACTTCGCCATGTATTTCTAGATTTATACTAAAGACCTTTATACTGACCTGGACTGTGTTGACCTGGCCTGATTAAGGGCCCAAGCCCCAACTGCTAAAAATAATTACTCTTAATTAGCATGTTGAAAATTTCGGTGTGCTTAGATTAGAAGCAAACCGTTTAATTAATACAAAGTAATGTCCAACGACAGTAACGGGATTTGAAATTTGAAATATGCTTTGCAAGCAAAGTAATTTTAGAACTTCATTTTTGAAAGGTATTTTAATATTGTAGATACGGTCTTTTTTCTTTTTTTAGAACTGTGTACTGTAGTAAGATGATGATAAACCAAAAATTGCAACCGCGCGAGTGAATCTCATTTGGTCTCAAATAAACCGTGATTGGTATCGATTATTTAATTTTCTTAACTCCCGAAGTTGCACAACATACAAGTGACAAGGACATATACCCTCACAAAGGTCGAACAGTTTTAATGGGACATTGTATGATATCGCTAACAGTTAGTGCTGCTGATAAAAGACGATTAAATAGCTACTAAACAATGCAGGAATAAAACGGAGACACGTGGACATTCAATTATTATATTACATTGTGTATACGTATATCTATGAAAATATATGTATATACTTCTAGCAATGGCAGGGTTTTCAAATGTACGTAAAGCTGGATAGTAAAATGCAAAATTGATTTTAATTATAAATGTCCATACAAGACAGAAAACAAATTTTAACGCAACTACAAGGCTAAACTCTCGGACACAAAGTGTGTATATCACTTTAATTATTTAATATTTTGGCGCTAAGAAGTTAAGAATATAAAGACATGTCACTTTATATGCTAATCGCATGTTTTCTTACGCGTGTTTTTGCGTACAAAATAAGCCAGAATACCATAGGCAAACAATCTGTAACAAATTGTGGGATTTCATCAAATACTGCTCTTGTTCAGTTAACCATGTACTGGGATAAAACAAGATAAGAAATAATGAATTTCTTAAATGTTAAGGGATATTTAACACAATGCCCGTCGAGAAACAATGAAATAATTAATTGCTATTTCTGAGGGAAACAGAAATAACAAACTATACGTTTGTCGTATTCATAAAAAATATTTTTCATGTAACGAAAGCACTTCAGGAACGCAAATAACACGAATTTTGTCTTTGAGATTTATTTAAAAGGCTTTATTCTCGGCTAGCTGCTTAACTGAGACAGACGTTCTTCATAAATGTAGTAAACTTGGCTAAATGTAGTATATCACTGCTACTATTTCGATGTTAAGCTGTTGGTTTTCCTTCAAATAAATAAATTATTGCCATTAAGTAAAAGCCTAGCCCAGAGGCGAATGATATTATACTGTAGGTATATATATATATATATATATATGGTATATACTTGAAATTTCTCTCCTAACATATAATGCAACGACGCTTGCAAGACTGCTTATTGTTCCAATACAGTGGAGCAAGCCTGATCGTTCAAAGTGCGCATTAGATTAGAAAATACGATAACTACTAATAAGAACTAGGCTACAAGCTACAAGCATTATAAAAATTCTAAAAACTCTTCTTATATTACCATACATTCTAACCGACTTTAAAAATAGCGAATAAAAATTTTCAGTAGTATGCGTTAGATGAAAGGAAGTCGGATGTACTATTTTAAAAGATCATTATATTTAGTAATCTCTATAGACATAAAAGAATGTTCAAAGTTTCAAACTCGTAACACACACACATGCAAATGCACATTTTAAAAAAATATATGACATAAGTTTGTTTGAGAAAAAAACATTACCTAACACAAATTTTAATATGTTAGAGAAGACAGCTTACCTAACCTATTTGGCGTAACATGTCCTGCATTACATAATAATTGAGACTGAACACAAAGAGAAAGTTGCATTTATTTTAAAGGTTTACTCACAATCATCATTATTCGAAAACTTTATTAGTATTTACGAGTTTGGTAACTAAGGCCACATCCTCTTATTAACAGGTTTGCCGGCAACACCTCTGCTAGCCTAAGATGTTTATATGTCATTGCTGCTAGCTATATTTAAAGTTACAATTTTCACTTACAATTACAAATCTACTTTTGCTTCAAAGGATAAATCAGACTCTTAAGACAAAGGAAATACTCACAAATGTCCAGAATTCACGGATAGTTTGTTAATATGCGAAAAATAAATCTATACCATAATAATAATATTATAAAGAGGAAACATTTCATTGTTTGTTTGTTTGCATTGAATAGGCTCCGAAACTACTGATCCGATTTAAAAAAATATTTTAGTGTTAGATAGCCCGTTTATCGAGGAGGCTATAGGCTATATACCACCACGCTACGACCAATGAGAGCGGAGCATCAATGAAAAATGTTGCAAAAACGGGGGAAATTTACAAACGCTGACGAAGTTTAGTGGGTCAGCTAGTTCCTAATAATTTGGAAGAATATCGACTGCCTGTCAATGGGAATCATAAATATTGAGGTTATATTTCTACTACTAACTTGTACTGTTTTGTTATAAAACATAGGTGGTGTTGTATAAATCGTAGACCTTACTTTAAAATCAATGTCATTGCTGTAGATCCTATCTTACACGTATCACAATGGCATGTGTTACTGCTTAAACGTATACATATATGTACGTGTGATTGTAGATGTTTCTATATGTATACTATACACGTGTGATTAGAAGAAAGAGGTCAGTTAAATGTAAATATCAGATAAGTGTCCTCGCATATCACATTTTTACCTTTTTTCTGTTTAAACCCACACGGGTCGTCACTCCACCATGGCTACTGGTGAAGTGGTATGTGATATATACAATGAATTATCTATAAAATAAACAAAGTACTTACTTTGTTGTAAAAGGAATGCTGTAAGACCGTCGACATCACTTGCACAGCGAAATCGCTTTGCCGCACAGTTTGAATAACAATCATTCTCTTTTCATTTTAATTATTCGATAGTACGAACGAAGGAGTACAGATCTCAAAACAAATGGTAGATAATTAGATTCATAAATATGAATTTGGTCAGTTCTTGTCCATGATAATTAAAATAACTAAAAATCTAAATATACACAGGCAGTAGAAAAAGTGGAATTTATTATTTGTAGTCATGGATTATACATACAAATAAAATTATACATCGCGTACAAAGAGGCCTGGTGACTCTTGTTACCACAGGAACACTTAACCATAATCTCGTGGAGGTCGCTGACTAAGTCAGGTACATTCTATGGCTGTACGATAGTTTACATCAAATATGAACCGCAGAATATTTTAAAACAAAAGATTTCAAAGAATTTATCGTCATGAAACACGTGTCATATAAAACAAACAAATGGATATACAAAGTAATAAAGACTAAATTGTAATGGAAAACACTCAATAATCGTATTTCTGCGCTTTAGATAGAGTTTAAAATGGTATGGTGTGGTACGGTATCACGTTACGCAACAACTATATACCTCGTAATAAATATTATTATGCGGTTCTGAATTATGAGGGTCGAAGATGTTAAAACTTGAATTAGAAAGGTAAAACAATTGTTATATATATATATATATATTATAATTCCTGAACGGGCAGGTATTATAGGTTGAACCTTCACACAAATACATTAACTCTTACATACATTATGGTTTATTCGCAGTAGGTTATTACTTATTACTCATAGATATATAGTTTTAAGAGTTCCGTTTTTCAAAATGAACAAAATAACCCTCAACGGATCACTTCGTCTGTCTGTCTGTCTGTCAAGAAGTCAAGACTTATCAAGGTATATCAAAACCTAAAGGGTAGGTACTTTCCATTAACCTAAAATTATGAAATTTGGCGAGAAGTAAAGGATAAACTCCGAAAGATGTGAATTTGTTGTTATATCACATAAAATAATATATCGATAGCCGAGATGAACTATGGAACTATCTAGATACAACCCTCGGTGAGCGAGTCCGAGTCGCACTTGTCCCGTTTTTTGTTTTGTACACACTACTAAAACAGTTTAGCTACACTAAAAATATCGCTAAGAGCTATATCTTTCACTCTGATGAAACCTCTTACACTGGTGATTTATCAAGACTAACCATTAAAATTAAAGTAACATTAACAAGGGCCATGAGCTATAGAGAATCTTACCCACCACCCTATAAATTCACCCTAAAAAAGAACACAGCCAAGTAACCGCATTGAGAATAAGTTGCGCCTTTTCAGTTTGTTAGAAAGAAGTACAATAGATAATAATTATCCTTTATACTCCTAACAACCGTTATCACACGCCGTTATAACACCGTTCGCCCATAGATTATGACAAATGTACACCATCAAAGGGATTACTCATTTCGGACTTATCAGTATGAAAAACGCATTTTTTGGCAACGGATCTTACTAAACTATGTTATCAATTTCAATATAATCATAACGCTGACGTGTTTTATACAATAGAGCATGAGAAAGGTCATGTTTTGTGCTAGAAGATAGAGCCATCTTACCTTAGAAAGAACCACAGGAAATGCGTGCTCTTGTGATGGTGCTAGTTTTTGACCGAGCGAATTTTATTAATACTGGTGACTAGAGTCGCCGGATCTCAATTTATTGGGAAAGTAAGTTAAAGTACTAAAGTACGGTAATTAAAACAGAAAGTACGCTAAATAAGTATATATATAAATTATGCTAATAAATTATGTAACTAACTTTACTATTATATATAAAACCAGCGCTCCCCCCCCTAGCTTCGCACGGTTATAATGTAGATACTAATGTGGTGAAGAATTATCGTCACGTGATTATACAAATTAACATAAAACAATATTAAACTATTCGTATAAACCTTCCTCTTGAATCGCTCTATCTATTGGTCTAAACCGAATTAAAATCCGTTGCGTAGTTTAAAAGATCTAAGCGTACAAACGTCGAAAGCGACTTTGTTATAAATTAGGTAAAGATTACGGTGTGTTACTTTTCTCCTACATTAATATAATTTTTAATTACCAACTTAACCAATCCATTGCATATATGTTTCATGTACATTTAAAACAATGAGACTGCTGTGTGTTCCATCATTTAGGTAATGTACAATATTGTAAATTATTTTCTACGGTGTACAATAAAAAAAATTGTATTGTACAAATACCATAAAGGGCTTTCCACAGCGAAGCTTATCTAAGATGCAGGGCCACTTCCAGATAAATTGGCTTGATGGCTACTTAACTGGATTATCTACTCAGCCGTTCAAAGACGCTCGCGCCGATACGATTTAGGTCAGTCAAACTATTTTTAACGCGCGGTGGAATATTCTAGTTCACTGTCAAGCTGTAAACAGGGATAATACAATTCTACTTTTGCAGTTTGCTAATTTCATAAAATGTCCGGTAATTGAGACGACAAAATGTTTAATTCTGCGTACAAGAACTGTGTCAAGTGCAATGAGTTTTTTATTGAAAAACTGTCATTGGTACTGCTAAGTACAAAATTTTAATCACTACATATTATAAAACAAAGTCCCCCGCCGCGTCTGTCTGTCTGTTCTGAAACTGAAAAACTTCTGAACGGATTTTTATGCGGTTTTCACTAATAGGTAGAGTGATTCATGAGGAAGGTTTAGGTGTATAAATTGTTAAGATTTTGTGTAAATTGATTGAAATATGTTGATGATTGTTGAAGATGTCTCTGCTACCCGTACGAAGCCGGGCGGGTTGCTAGTAATATATAAGGTTAGTTGATGAACCACGTATGTCATGCGTACATTGTGTATGTATGTATGACATACGTGTACTCTACCGCTAAGTACTTTTGGGGAGAATATCAGCGGAGCCGGTCATAAACCAGCCAATTAACCTACAACACTGCATCCTGTTATAGTAAATGAGAATAAACGATAAAACGTAAAATTAACTAAGTTAATGTATATTTCTGTACTTAACTGTAAAGAACCATGAGGCTTGGAGAAAAAGAGATATATTTTGTTCGGTAACTAAAGTCGATAGCCAGATAAACAAACTGAATAAAACAAAAAACTAACTGCTACGTCACCCATTCTATTCTTATTTTACGACGTGAAAGTTTTTAATATTAATTCCACTAATATTATAAATGTGAAAGTTTGGATGGATGGATAGATGGATGGATGGATGTTTGTTACTCTTTCACGCAAAAACCACTGAACCGATTACGATGAAACTTGGTATGTAGATAGCTGGAGACCTGGATTAACGCATAGGCTACCTTTTATCCCGATATTTCCACGGCACCGGGATTTCCGCGGGGCGCAGCTATATACACTTCTCACTGTAATGATGCGATGACGTTTCATAGTTCTCTCTAGTTAGTAGTTACTCTTAGCACTAACGTCAATAAACCTCTAATAAACAATCTAGCCAGTTAGGCTTACGCCGCTCAAAATGTGAGCAGTACTTCCTCAAAAATTTGTATACACGTTCGACAAGACAATGCGTTTATTTTACGTAATACCTACGAGCAAGAGACCAATAAAATGGCAAATTATAATACATAGTAGCAGTACTATACAATCTACAACGGTTTAACAGTGCCATATTTATTTACACGAAAAGATAAACTGTTATGAGTATGACACATCACAATTCGCTGTTGCCGTGTTGCCGCTTCGCATAGCATAAATTTGGTGGAAAAATACTACTAGAATTACAAGCTGTGAAAGTTATCCCACTAATCCCACTAATATTATAAATGTGAAAGTTTGGATGGATGGATGGATAGATGGATGGATGGATAGATGGATGGATGGATGGATGGATGGATGGATGTTTGTTACTCTTTCACGAAAAAAACAACTAGTATGTAGATAGCTGAAGACCTGGATTAACGCATAGGCTACTTTTTATCCCGATATTCTCACGGGATCGGGATTTACGCGGGTGAAACCACGGGGCGCTGCTAGTATTATAAATGTGGAAGTTTGGATGGATGGATGTTTGTTACTCTTTCACGCAAAAACCACTGAACCGATTGCGATGAAATTTGGTATGTAGATAAGTGGAGACCTGGATTAAAGCATTTGCTACTTTTTATCCCGATATTCCCACGGCATCGGGACATATGCGGGTGAAACCGCGGGGCGCTGCTGGTTACTAATAAAAAATAAGTATTTTTAAATTGAAATTATAATTACAAACATTTTTGTGAATTACCTAAACCATAAATAGTGATCGGACTTAACTAAATGGCAACGGCCAGTCACAGGGCTTGAGGCTACAAAGAAAAAAAAAACACCTAGTAAAGTATACAAAGCAAATGAAGTTGGCAAAACGATTAGGTTCGGCCTCGCAAAACCTATAGCGAAGAAATTGGTATTGAAACAAAATTGCGCGAAAAGGAGGTCCCTGAGGTATGTAAGAATAGAAGCAAGTTAAAGATTATCTCTGGCAACCTCAAATACATATAGATGTATTATATGTATTACGTGCGCCATTATACATAGTACATTTTTTTAATTTTATTATGGTGGTAAGTGACTACCGTCGCCCATGATCACCTGCAACTCAAAAGTCACAAGTGCGTTGCCGGCCTTTGAGATAGGAGTACGCTCTTTTCTTGAAGGTTTGATATGTTGCCGAACAATGCATTCGATAGTCACAATTCAAAATGATTGACACTTTTTACAAACCAAAGCAAACAGACGTATTTAAATAAAGCCTCCAATAGACAGTTGAAAATAGCTGTGACCCAGATCGCAGATCCGATACAGGCACGTAGTACCAGTCAATATATTATTACTGTGAAGTAGTATTTAAGTTATTTGAAACAAGTTATCATCTTACTACGTGCTTATAATCTCAGTCACGGACCGTTCACAGCTGAACATAACATGACAAGAAATAATTCTTAGTAATTAATTTTTTTTTCTTAGCAAACTAGGAGTCGTGAATTTTTGAAGTGAAAACTTTAGCGGCGTTGTGCACTTTTTGGGATGGGTAAAAAATCCTAAACTCGCGTCAGGACACGTGATCCTGATCGAAAATTCGTAAGACGGAGCCGAGTTTCTTATATTTAAAAAAATATTATTCGAAATTCAAATATTTATGAGCGGCCAGGAGCACAGAACTTCCAGTGTACCCTATGTATACATTTAGATATGTTATTACCTACTTTTTATTTTTAACCTAATTATATATATACAGAAGATGTGTGTGTGTGAAGTTATGTTTTCACTTCTGACGTGCAGTCCTACGACTGACTGTTTTTTTTTAATGTCTTGGGAACCTCACACACGCCCGCAAACTAGGCAGAGCCACTATGGTAATCAGACTGCTGATAAACATACTTATATATTAATAAATAAATACTTAAGCATATTTTAGATAAATTACACCCAAACACAGATCAAATGATCGTGCACATCACATAATTATTATTCCTGAGTGGGAATCGAACCCACGACCTCTGGCTCAGCAGTCACGATCACTAACAACTAGACCAACAGGCCCGTCAATATTTAAAAACATAAATAAATACTTTGAAAATCTCAAGAATTTCTATTCTAAATAAATCACTACGTAAGTAGTCTTTTACGATCGCTGGAAGAGATCATTAAGGCCAATTATCAACGATCGCGATCAATTGGTTGATTGACTTGAGAACTGAACCTTGTAACAATAATATTCCAGCGATCGTATCTAGTTATAAAGTTTCCTGAAACTTCGGTACCACTTGGAGAGGAAAAGCAACAACTGAACGAAGTTTTATAGCTCTTGAAGAATCAACTTGGACAGGCAACGTTGTAAATTTTAAGTTTATCTTCTAACTTTCTCTGTTATTTTTTTTTACTTTAACCGATTTCAGATTGCTTCAGTGATTCTTTATTACTTTAAATTTTATTCTATTCAATTTATAAACTTTATATTAATTAATAATAATCTAAAAGAAGCCTATATGATAATCGAGGTCTCCAACTATCTACATACCAAGTTTCTTCGCAATCGGTTTTGTAGTTTTTGCGTAAAAGAGTAACAAACATCCATACATACATACATACATCCTCACAAACTTTCACGTTTATAATATTAGTAGGATTTGTATCTTACATTTGGTATGTCGTTAACTTCCAAAAAGTTGGAAACTAGTTGTGGCTCGTTGGAACCGAAATGAGCCGCAGTGCGACTTGCGCATCGATCGTTAGGCCTCTCCTGAATTATCCCGAAACCCGGTACGCTATTTAACCCCGTGTACCACAGTAAAAACTACATTGAGATTACTATATGTTCATTATTGGTTTGTGGAGCTGTTCAATCATACAAATATGTCAGTAGTAAATCTATCAATTACTTAGCTTAATATTCTCTAAGTTATTATGCAATTTGTGACGACGACATTACAATAAAGATCATAAAAGTACGTGTCTCGCACGTGCGAGATAATACGATATTGGATATTATAAAGCTTATAGTCATAGTTATGAAGACTGACTTCCAGTGTCCAACATTGAACCCAAAGTTGTCCCAGAACTCGTTTTAACAAATCTCACTTTAAAAACCTGACCGTAAGTCGCTGTTCGTTTCAATAATAGGACGGTGAACAAATAATCTAAAAACTTATTTTAAAGAAATATCATTAATTGATATTATTGATGTCTTTCTTTACAGTAAGTATTTCAAGTTTTAGATTTAGAAAGTATCTGTTAGTAAAGCGTGCCAATTTACCGTAAGTACATACCTTGTACTGGCCTATAGTTATAGAGCTCGAATTTACCGGCAACAGCTAGTTCGAGTTACCTACAGTACAGATACGCAACGCGGACATGCTCGAGCTATTACACTCCCAATCCAGCCGTATAAGCAATACCCCTTTCCTTTTCATTGCCTTCCTACCTACATATCCCTTTCAATATGTACTCCCAATTTTTCCATTTAATTTCTAAAGTGCCTGATTGATGGCAATAGGCTTGCCCCTATTACGTAAGTGGGGCTAAATTGTAGTCGACATACAAGCGTCAATACTTATCATTCTTACCTAATATCCTTAACAGTGCCTACACTGTAAAAATTACACAACGGGGGTTGTCACTTATGGCCTTAATTTCGCTAATTTTCTAGAATCAGGGATAACAGTCTTCAATACTGTTGTTAAAATAGGTTTTACGTGAGGGAATTGTATTATAAAACATAACACGGCACGTTAAAGTGCCATTTTGATTATACTTTGTAGTTACTGTATAATTAAGGCCGTTGTTGAGCAAAAACTTTGGAGTAATTTACGTTTAATTAAAGAGCCACAGTAGCTGCAGACCGTTCGTTAGACTTTAATCGACCGTGAGAAAGAAACCCCCCACACGTGAGGGGGCAAAAATACCCAATTAGACCACAGTGGTCTAATTGTTTTAATTCACAGTCATTCAACATTCTGCCAAACTGAATAATTAGTAGTGTAATCTGACATCCTATCTAAGCTCTCGAAATAACCCAATAACGTTGCTTTTTGGGCTCATGTAGTTTTCTTAATCTTTTTATTTTTATAACATAATTGTATCAACGTCAATGTACAGCTGGACTGTGTTTTCGCTAATGGTAGTTATATAGTTTCGCACCTGTATTTACTTAGACACAACAATCGTAATGATATAAACAAAGTTTTTTTTTATTATATTTTAAATTAAAACATTCATTGTTAGAATTTTATTGTTATATGTAAGTATGTAAAAATGTACATGGATTAAAAGTACAATATACTTATAATTAATGTTAAAATTCCCAGGCACCGCTTCCATACTAATTAAAAGCAAAGCCAATTCGTATTTTAACCTAGGAACATTAAAAAAAACGTAAGAATATGAAACTGAATTTTGAACAATAATATTAAACAAAATACCGATATGAGTGAGTCTAAATCATGAATTCATGACACTAAAAACTTTTTTTTGTTTTAAAATGAAAATAATAAACTAGTATCTAACAAAAAAAAAGGTCTATTAAACATGTTTAGAATTTATCAGCGAAGATATAGCTACACACACAACAACAACACAACACATAAATACATTTTTAAAGTAAGTAAAATAACGAAAATATATAATAGGACAAAAAAACGATGACGTACAACTACAAAAGCAAGAACTCACTAAATATGCACAAAGTAATCTGGTATTCAACATTATTATGTTGAATGCCAGCTTCAAACGAATTGTTGTTCCATTTACTTGTTGTTACAATGCTCATTATCGACATACCTATTTGTCGGAGTGTTAGCATGGACTCATAAAATAAATTAGGCTCATTGTAACTCAAGATACAGCGATATGTCAAATGTACTTCATATAACTGTTAATAAGAGCAATTCATCCCTAATAAGATCATGTTCTCAAAGCTAATTGCCAGGACTTATTAGACGATATGTTTTTTCGTCGGAAGTATAATTTAAATCATTCCAGTCCGATACGTATCCAACCAAGGTTCGAAAATTCCATTGCCCGTATTCAAATTCAGTAGCAAAGCAGAAGGAACATGATCCGGTCTGTGCGATCACGATTGCACTGTGAATCGCTCCGATAGCATTTTCGACTATGCAATTGACGGTTTGGAAGCCAGAATTTGTACATCTACATCTGCATAAATGCTTGAGTTTTACCACATGAATAATTATCTTTTATAACAACTCGTTTACTTACTAACCTCGTTAAACCCTCCTACTAAGAAAAGCGTTGGTATTACGATAGTTTCCGAAATCTTGCCAATACGCTATCATCGTTGATTAATGTAATGACGCGTAGATTTTAAAGGTAATAAATTTGCAATGTTTATTCATATATCGTGCCCCGATAATACATAGTACATGAGCGCAGTCGAATTACGTATTATTTGCTTTTGGCGAAATCAATAGAGCTCGTTACATTATTTTATTTTACGTTAAGTTACGTTAAACGTTCTGGTGAAGTGACGATTACTCTTTATTTATTTAGAATCACAACCTTTCAAAATATAATTTGATGGATCTTGGACCGTTCTTTTCGGCAAAGCCTAACTGTAATTTGCTTTAATTACAGTAAGCAATCGCTCATTACTTATTATTTTTTGTATTTTAAAATTAGACTTTTCATTTAGAGTTGTATATTGTTGCGTTATTGTAATACTCACGCTGAAAATAAATGATATAAAAATATGGTACAAGGTATAAAAAAATTTAAGATTATAAGAGATTAAAAAAGTATTGCGCATTTCAGGCATCAGAATTGAATTTGAAAATTCTAGTGAAACTTTTTTACTGATGACGTTCGGAATACAAATCAGAGTATACTATAGATTACATGGTACCTTGAATCTAAATATTTTGAATTCAGAATATTTTAAGTCAAATTTACAGCCTGACTGAAGTGACATCAACCTATAGAAAACCGCAGCGAATCCCCACTACATGACACTTCTTCAATGATATCCTTCTGCTAGTTGAGAAGGTCCCCAAATCTTCTTCGAGAGAAGAATAGAGATCCCAACATGAAGTGATTATTCTGGAGTCATGAATGTTTATAGAAACCGGTAGCTGCATATCGTGAGGCGGTTCATGTATTTGTTTTTACCTTCTATAAAAGTGAAACACACAACAGTTTTAGCCTTATCAACAAGTACCATAAAATATCGACGCTTATTGGAGGTTTCTATCGCACGTTAATACCGCTATAAAACCAACAAACGGAGCAGATGGAGTGATTTATTGTACAGTCAGAAATAACTGTAGCATAAAAAGTCCAAATTTATAAAAAGTACTAAAATTTTATATCAGACAGAGCACGGAATTGTAATTAAACTTATACTAGAAAAAAAAACGATATTTTAGCACAGCTGCAAATATTTGTTCGTGATTAAGCTATGCCATACGTTTTTTATGGCCTCCTGGACGTCCAGTGTAACGTCAAAATCAGTATTCGCAATAGAGTATTATCCCCTATTTTTAAAAGTGTTTAAACAACTAGAAAATTTATATCAGTATCATCAATAAAGTGCATTTCAATCTTACGCTTAGATAAAAACGCTAGACGCCATGTTTCTCATTCGTCATGGCGTCATCTCGGCAGTAAACGGCGACGATATGCTTTAGTGAAAGCGTAAATTATTTCAAATTACAACGAGTTAAGTATTAATATTATCCGTATGATTGGTGATGGAGACATTCCATAATTGGGCAGAACAAAAATCGGAATTAGTGGAAACCTATTCTGAGATTATTATAAAAATCGTCGCCCATGGTAATAGTATCATCCGTCCATGGTGTAGTCAAATACACGGGAGAAATTAAAATATTCGAACATTTACAGAAATATCAATTTATTGGCACTACGTTTTTTACTGACTTAATGACGTATTGTCACGGCAGCTTGCACTTCGCATATTTATAAACAGATTTAAAAAAGTGAACACTAACATTTTCCGATTGCCTAAACTATCCTACTGTTATATTTTTTGATCATCACTTTCATAGAATAAAATACCCTATTTTTTCTCGTTACACAAGTATCGAGAGATCGTGACCGATGACGTGGTAGTGGCCTTCATTGTTAGTAAACACCCTGAGTGTCGTGTTAACTCATACCACACATGATTGATCGACATACAACGAAATGTGAACTCTAGCATTGTTCAATACCCTCGCAATTGTTAATGAATTCCGATGGTTGTGTTTCTTACTAACGCTAAGCAGCTAGCTACTTGTCGGCGACTACGTTCACGGACATCGTAGTATAAAGCTCATTTGCACTGCCATGTACTCGTGCATGGGCACCGAGGGGGGCCAGGGGAGGGCAGCTTCCCCCTTTTCTCGCTTCTGTATGCTTACGTGGTAAGTACATATTAAGATTATTAAAGTAATTTTTTTTATTGACCACCCCCCCCCCCGTAAGTCTACCCGATCTGGTCCGTTAAAAAAATTTTGTCCCCCCATTAATGACTTTCCTGTGCTAAAAGTTGGGTACGCCCATGAACTCATGTTTTAGCATATTTATTCGGTTAAATCTTCTCTTTTCATTTCTTTACTGTTTCTTTTTGCCTTTAATATAATAATATATAATTAATAATGAAGCTGAATTGTATTTTAATGGCCCAACTTTTGAGGCAGGTTTATGGGCTATTTAACGTCACGCTACGACACTAAGGAGCGGAGCAGTGACTATAAACGCGAGTCAACCTGCCAAAAACCCCTATTTTAGCCGTTTATCATAATTTGTAGATATATTGTTCTTGTTTGTATTCAATTGTTTCTTCATCTTGATTTATTTTGTTTATTGATTCGTTATATGTATATGTCTATCTTCATGAGTATTTGTAATAAGAACATGGGCGATTAGACTATTTTAAGGACTGAGTGGAGACACCAACGTCAGACTCGTCGTATCTGGTACTCACAAAGTAATTTACACTTAATTGATCCGCACTTAAGTGTCACTGATGTCAGCAAGCACTTTGTTACATTATGCTAAACCTAACTAGGTACATTACGGTAAAATTTACTGGCGTTGGATTTATGTAACTTTATATAACTTTTATGTAGTAAATTTTACCAATAACTTGGCCAGACATACAAAGATTTTAATATTGCAGTTCGAAATGAATTCCATTAAAATATTTAACAATTAATACAAGAAGCAAATTACTTTTCGCGTTTGTCAAATAATTTAATGTCGTTCGAAGTACCAAATATGACATTTGTATGAAACATAATATCGAGGGTTCTGAGGCGAATTGATTCAAGCGAAACATTGGACAATATTGAGTTATATACATCGTTGCATATATATACATCAGCGACGCTGATTGCAACGATGTATATAACTCAATATCGTCCAATGTGGCGCTTGAATAAATTCGCCTCAGACCCCTCGATATGTTATTGTTATTGTATTGCATTGTATTAATATTGGCCGAGTATATCCTTTAAAAACCCGAAACACATTGAAAGTACTTGAAGTACGTCAGAATGTAATATACGACATAGTTATTTACATTCAAATCAAACAGGTTCTGATAATATTGACATTAATAATAACCGATTTATTATTTCCTAGAAAAGAATCTTCAGCGTCATCGCATAATCGTTATAAACTTATAAATGTCAATTTAACGAAACAAGGTCGTATATTATTTATACAAGTCAAAACACAATTCACTAGGTATGACATGATTACATAATTAGTGTGGAAAAGTAATACTGTGTACTTCGGTTTAACCTATTTTTGACAAAGACTTAAAAAGTCACTCACTCACTTACTCCGATGATATTAAGTCTATGGTTACGTTACACACTTACACGGCTGTCTTAAGTTGGCGAGGAGAAATAGTTTTTTTCCTTTTCTTTTTTGCTCTTTCAACTGTTCGTTAACTGTTCTCAACTGTTCGATCAAAATTTTTATTTGTTCGATCTTAGTTTTTTTTTTAAAAATAAAATAAAAAATTACCCTCAAGTTGGCGGGGACAAGTAATTTTTTTAGATTGTTTTTTTTTGCTATTTCAATTGTTCGTTAACTGTTCGTCATTGTTCGATCAAAACTTTTAATTGTTCGATCTTAGTTTTTTTTTTATAAATAAAATAAAAAAATTGCTTTCTTAAGTTGGCGGGGAGAAGTCGTTTTTTAACCTTTTTTTGCTATTTCAACTGTTCGTTAACTGTTCTTCATTGTTCGATCAAAATTTTTATTTGTTTGATCTTATTTTTAATAAAATAAAAATTTACCCTCAAGTGGCTACGTTTAGGTTAGGTTAGAACTGTGACTATAACGCACGAGCCGAGCGAGCGAAGCGAACGTGCCGCGGCAGCGGCCGGCGAGTGCCAGAACCGAATTTTATGACAAATGAAGTACTAGGTCAAACCGCCAAAAAAAACCTAAGATCGAACAAAATAAAATTTTGATCGAACAATGAAGAACAGTTAACGTACAGTTGAAAGAGCAAAAAAAATGTAAAAAAACGACTTCTCCCCGGCAACTTGAGGGTAATTTTTTATTGTATTTAAAAAAAAACTAAGATCGAACAAATAAAAATTTTGATCGAACAATGAAGAACAGTTAACGAGCAGTTGAAAGAGCAAAAATAAAATATCAAAAAACGACTTCTCCCCGCCAACTTGAGACAAATGTTGAACAAATGTTGACAATGAAACAAAAAACTCGACAGCATTCAAAGTACTGTTTATAAAGTGTACCCAATGTCCACAACCACAACTGGGATGAATCTAATGACATCTTTATATGTGGATTATTGTGGATATCCTTCAAACAGTCTAAGCTGTAGACCGAGCCAAAGAATGTTATATACATACATTTACGCACGCTTCAAAAAGATTACTCTCCTTCGGTAATCGGATAAAAATTGGCATTAAAAGAGGCTTAAAAATCTTAAAGACGAGAGTATGGATGTAATTGGCACGTTATCACTGTTAAAAGGGGGTACATGTAAATAGGATGTAACTGGTAAACCTGAAGGGACGTTTACAATAATGTGTACTGTGGATGTGGACGTAGCTCGAGCATAGTAACGATCTTAACCGCGTGCTCACAGATCCTTGTCGCACTAGACGTCGCAATTGCACAGACTAAAACTATAGTTTAATAAAACTGGAGAAACACGCTTTAATGGCGAACCGAATTAAAAAGTAAAAAAGAGGTCTTCTATCCAATCTGTTCGACTCGTCAAAACGAATCGTGTGAGCCCAAACTCGATGGGTTTACTAGTAGCCACTGAAGAGTTCCATTATCCATTTCCTAGCTCCATCAATCAACTCCAAGATGCCAAATTACTACTCTGTTGACAGAGGTTTTCTTGAGAAAGTACCGGGAAAAGGTCAATAAAATACAAAACGTTAACTATTCTTTCAAATTTAGTGCATCACCTTCAAAGTAGGCCCCTTCAGAAATAATACACTTATTTAAGCCAACGAATAATCCAGTTATCAAAACATTTTTCAAATGCATTTTCCGGAATCGACTTTGATTAATCTATCTGTAATTCCACCAACAAAAGATAGAAAAATCTATCCTTTGGTTGTTACTTGCTTTTCAATATCCTACTAGGGTATAAGCATGTTCTATCGAAGTTTTTAATCTATCTTTGAGAGGACACGTAGCCTACTATAGATAGGAAATGATTATGATTACATACAAATGATTCTTACTTTCATTTCCATATAAGTTTTAAGTTACTTTTCGATAGACGGAGCTAACTCAAGTAACATCTGCTTATCTGTCAAAATTCAGCCGTTTTGACGAGGATAACTTGTTAAAAATTAATAGTTGAAGCAGGAAAAATATACTAATAATATAATACAATGGAACATTGTAGTAGTGATGATAGGGCTATTAAATTATTAAAAATTGTAATTAATATTAATGAAGAAATAAAATGACTATGAATTTGCATACAGATTTCTACTGAGTCTGCTGTAAACCACTTAAATAAATAATTTAGCACTAACTATATTTAGTGTAATACCTATTTAAAAAGTTAATTCGTTTTAACAGAATACTTACTACCTCAGATGCTTCTATTGATGTCAATTAGATTTTAATGAACTTTTATTTTTATTCGAATCGAAAAATCGAAGAAGTAAAATTATTTGTACCCTGTACTTTGTTTATATTATTGCATTCATTGCTTTGTTATTTGAAACAACATTTGCCGCCACATGTTACACAAGCAGCTCATATTTCGTCACGGGTGCCGCTTTCATTGACAAAATAAAAATTAAAATCTATAAAAACTTGAACGGTTTTAAGGGTGATTATTGTTAAGTGGTTAATAAAAAACAAGATGTTTAAAGAGGCGTGGATAGACGAGAGGAAAGGCGTTACCCTTCCTTGGATAAAGATAGATAGCACTAATCTTTGATTGTGAAACGCAGACTATAGATAGATAGGACCTTAATGTTTTTTTGGAGATAGCGATCTATCATTAACTATAGCTTGATTATTGGAAACGTTAGAGAGCTCACTCACTCACGTTCAGGAAGTACTAAGGCGCAACGGCTACCGAGACAGCTTAAAACGTCCAAAGAGGAACCCGAAACCAGTAAACGTGGACGGAGTACCAGTATATCTGCCATACGCTAAAGGAGTGACGGACAAATTTGGAACAGTATTAAAGAAGTACTCCATTAAGACTGTATATAGGCCGCACTCAAAGATAGCAAGTCCTTAAGAACACCGAAGGATGTTGTTCCTCTACAGATGCCAGGTAGATTGCAGCTGTGGTAGTTCGTACATCGGACAAGACCAAAACGTACGATCGCAGAACGGATCAAAGAACACATCACAGCTGTAAAAAATCGCCAAATTAACAAGTCAGCGATCGCGGAGTATTTGCTGGAGTCAGGTCCAAACCACTGGATTGAATTACACCAACCACTATTTCTTCAGAATAGTACGTGAAGCATTAAGTTGAAATAAAAAAGCATTAAAATTTCAACCGATAAAATGGGTACCGCTTATCAACATCTTGGAATTCCGTCATCAGCGAATGCTATCGTCAACGAGTACACCCTCGACATCATTCGGGGGACGTCGTAAGTGTAGTGTGTCGAAGTACCAACAATACGAATAAAAATAGTGAAGACCAAGGACGGGCAGTTGTCGAAACTCGCACTTCACGGAGGCGTCGCTGAGGTCTCAGCAGTCCACTCGTGACCACGATCGGTGCAATTCGATCGAAACGTCGGTAAACAAGAGGTATTGTACCTTTTAAATATTATCGCGATTAAGTCCCGAATATCTAATGTGTATCTTAGACTTTGATATTTTCTATCGACTAAAAACGAGTACCTCGAAGTGGTAATTTGAGTTTTGAAAAGAGAAAAAGTCGGCCGGGGCCATATCCGGTGAATACGATGGTTGTTCGATGGTATTTGTTGAGTTTTTGGTCAAAAATTCGTTCACCATGATTTCCTTGTGCGATGGCGCGTTGTCGTGGTGTAATATCTAAGAATTTTCTTTTCACAAATTTGGCCTTTTTCGACGAATTTGCTCTCTCAAATGCCGCATACGCTTAAATAGTATGCTTTATTTACAGTCTGACCTTCTGGCAAGAATTCCGAGTGCACAACACCTCGAAAGTCAAAGAAAACAGTCAACATGATCTTGGTTTTTTCGGTTTCGGTTCAGTTGGAAGTCGCCATTCCGAAGTTTGTTGAATAGTTTGCGTGTCAAACTCGTAAACCCATATCTCATCACCAGTAACAATGCGTTTTACGAATGTAACGTCGGAATTGACTCGTTCTAGCATGTCCTCAACGACTTTTACGCAATTGAATTATTGAAGAAAATTCAGATCGTTCTACATTCGGGACTAGTCGAGCGGCAACGAATTTCATGCCTAAGCGATCGTTTAAAATGGTACGATTCGATTCGTGAGACACAGAAAGTTCAGCGGCTATCTCTCTCAAACTTGAATGAGGATTTTCAGTCACAATTTCCTTCACTTTAGTAATGTTAACTTCAGTTGAAGACGTTGATGGCCGACCAGAGCGAAATCTTCCAACAAATCTCGACCGCTTTTGAATGCACTGTACCACTCATATGCACGAATTTTTGATAAAGTTGATCAACATTTTCAGCGACTCTGAACATTAAATTCCATTTGCAATGCAAAATTTGAGACAATTTCTTTGTTCGATGTTTTTATCCATTATCAAAATCGCAAAACACTCTTGAGACGAGCTTACAAAATCAAGTACTGAAAACAAACTAAATGACAGATATTGCTCAAACTTTGCGCCAATATAGAAAACAGTTGTGCCAACTTAACCACAAAAAAGTATTATTTTAATTGAATTTGGAATTAGAATTAAATTATCAATTCCCGATACTTTTTTGACAGAATGTATAGTATTGTCATCGAAATACCCAAACTACATTTACATACAAAGTTTCATTTCGATACGACAATTAGAAATGCTTAAAATTTACTTCCAAGATCTATTTACATAATTAGTTAATTACAAGTGGAGCTAATAAAAGCGTGTTAAAAACATAGAGACGTTATTTTTGCATTCCAATTCCACGAGTGTTCGTGTCTAATCTTAACACAGTGTCATCAGTGCGAACCGTCGTACCTCGACTTCGACTGGTTTTCGTATGCGCGTTAAAACACGATACAAAAAAATACGTGAAGTTGCACTTGTAACGTACATTAGTGAGAAAAGATAAATAATAACATATTAGTTACTATTTTTCACAATAGCCTCTTGTAATTCATTCGCTTCCCATATTTTTACCATGTCATAAGATTGGTGCACACTAGAGATGTGCCGACCAGTCGGTAAAGCCGACTATCCAGCCACTATCATAGTCGGCGACTAGTCGGCAACTATTCGGCAAAGAACGCCGACTATCCGGCTTCTAACTTTGTATGTGGAATTCCATCTCGTACATACGCTTTGGACAAGCTGGTGATCTGATAAATTTAGTTCTTGCTGCAAATCACGAAGTTTTGACTGAGCTTGATTAGAGTGATTAAAGTGTCTCACAATTCGTTTCGATTTTACAAGTATTTATGCCATGGTATTATGTTTCAAAGCAGTATTGATTGCCAGTTGAAGAGTATGTATGAAACAAGGTACTCCCTTAAAAACTGAATCGTCGATTGCTTTCGTCACATTTCTGGCGTTGTCGCGTACAACGGCGTGAATTTTGGTCGTATCTATATTCCACTAAGTTGGAATTGCTTCTAAACAGTTTTTAATATTATTGGCAGTGTGTGTTTCAGGGAAATGTTTCATTTGCAATACTGTATGATGATTTTTGAAACTATCGTCAAACCAGTGACCTGTAAAACTCAAAATACTTTCTATGTTGTTTATGTTTGTCCACATGTCAGTACTTCAGTAGTGACTGAAATTGCAGCTGCACTCATCACTCCTCTTCGTATTTCAGATTTAGTCGCTTCATAAAGTTGAGGAATGGTGTTCTCTGTGAAATACTTTCTACCTGGTATGTTATATTTTGGTTTAAGTTTTCTCATCAAGTTTCTAAAGCCAGTATTTTCAACAATTGACAACGGCTGGTTGTCAAATGCAATCATCTCACCTATCGCAATATTGATGTCTCTTGATCTTGAGTCTTCACGTGACCATTGTATAGCAAAACTATCTTCAATATTTAACAAAATATTGAAGATAGTTTTGCTATACAATGGTCAGAAAAGCCACCAGGCTTTTCTGACATAAAATGACCTCTGATGACATTGAAGTTGACAGAGTGTTGTAGGTAGTTCTTGTGCTTGGATTTGCGTCTGGGAGGTATCGCCTGTGGTCGAACATTTGATAGCAGAAATTATCTGAGGTATGATGGTTGGTGAGGTTGGATGTCGATATTTAATATGGTTGTTCATACTTGTAGTACCTATTGGCTGTTTTTCCCTGCCCACCACTAGAAATTATCATTTGGCATTGGTTACACTTAACTTTACGGAAATCATTGTCCAATTGTTCAAAAAACATCCAAACACGAGATTTTCTTTTTGACATGATTAAATTTTAATTGAGCTATTTCACTTTAATGAACAATAACACACAATTTTATATTTACACAAAAACACTGCGTAAGCGTAACGGAAATCCCCGAAACCGTAATCGGTTTGGCCGACTAATCGGCCTCTTTCCAACGACTAATCGGCTAGTCGGTCAAAGTCATAATCGCCACATCTCTAGTGCACACATCAAACATTTATATAAGGTACAATTAACAGGGTGCATAAATTCTGCAATGGTAATATATTCGCATTTGGTCAATGGCGCTCAATAGCGGTATAATGGGATGGTTTGTTTTCGCATGATGCCGACCTAAGAGCAGTATTTCTGATTTCTTAACTCACTATAAATAGATCAAGGACCCAGTAAGCGCAAGAAAATATTATAAACCGTAGTTAATGAACATAGGACTCCAATATAAATGTGCATTTTGTGATTTCAATGTACACAAGCCTTTATATGCCAGCGCGTCATGAACAAGACTAGCCGCCATGACGTCCAGAGCCCGACGCCGACGAGATGCCAAAATAGACAAAAATATTTGTATGAGGAAATATGAATACGAGCCAATTGCGCGGAGCACAGAAAAACTAAAAATAATTTTTCTAATCCGACGATGGCAAGGCAAGAATAAACCTCAACGAACTGCCTCTATTAAGGGTTTGATTACCAGGTGTGGCAGGTACCTCTAAACAAATAGTTAAACCGTTATATCCAACAACACCGTACATAGATCGACGGAAAATAGACGCATGAGTGACTTCACTTATACCAAATTAGACTCTCAAAGGTTTTTTTTAGTTTTTGCGTAATTGGCCATGCCCTCTTGTGCCTACAGAAAGTGTTCTAAAAGTTCAAGTTTAGACGCGTAAATACGTTTTATAACAAGGACACAGTTTGAAAACTCAAAAAAGATCTAGAACCCCGTAATACTAAATACTCCACTGAAAACGAGTTCTTCACCACACAAATGTTACAATGAATTGTAATACAAACCTAAGTTTGGTTTCGGTTTGAAATTAGAAGCGAGGTGTTATTTTTATTTTATTGTTATTGTTTATTATATTTTTATTTATTGTGTAATTAATATTTTCGGATCCAAATGATGGCAAGAAAAGGAGGTCAGAAGCAGGTGCAGACTATAGAAAATGGTGGGAAGCGGGACATCGGTATATCCTTTAAACAGTCGAGTCTTCAGCGACATGAGGAGCCAATTTGACAAAACCCAACTTTGTAGACGGAAGATGGAAAGTGACGATGAACACGAAGATGGTACAAGTCTATACAAGAAACCTATTCACTCTAGTCTCAGGAATTTCATTCCAGACTTTGGTAACTCGAACCAAAAAAAGAGCTGTCAAAGACTTTTTGGTGTTGGTTCAATTAATTCGAAGAGCTTTCGCACACTCACCTAAGTGAATCCTATTAAAAAACCGATAAGCAGGCGACTTTACAACGATGCTCAAGAGTATGTAAATCCCTATTCGTAAGCACATCGACGTTCATAAGCTTATGGGCTTTTTGGTCAACAGAATCCAGAGCTTGGTATTTAGCTGAGCCATCCCAAAGGTGACTACAGTACTCCATGTAAGATCGAACTTGGGCTGTATAGAGATCAAGCGGTCCCCCAAATGTCTACCAATTTCTTGGAAGCTGTCTGTGCCATGAACTCGATTTGTTGACCGAAGTTTGGACGTGACGGTTATGGTCATAACCGTCACGTTCAGAGAACCCCAGATGGTCAGTAATTGGTAAGGATAGAAACTAGATAAAAAACAGGCACTAGGTAAAAACTCGAAAGTTCTCTTTTTCGCCGAAAAAAGACGCGCCTGTTTGTACGGCGCGGCGGCACGGAACGGTTAAACTTAAAAACATTAGCATCACCCCAATCAGACACATGCAGGCATGCAGGCAGGCACTTTCTCGTAGACTGGATTTCTAGTGAACTTGCTGGCACGGAACTGCAGTACCAGTAGTGCTACACCCAGTTAAAGGCCTTAGAGATGTCGAAGGATACATCTATTGACTCACCATGACCCTTCAAGGCCTCACTCCATATGTGGGTGGGATATTTCAAAATGTTACCAGTAGACCATCCTCTGTGAAAACTATATTGGCTGTCACTTGCACTCATTGGTTTCAAGGTATGCTAGGAGACGATTGTTGAATAGACACTCCATAATCTCGCATATTATGGAGGTGATTATAATAGTTCGATAATTAGCAAAATGGTCTGCATGGCTTCTTCTTTTAGGTACAAGTTTAACATTAGCAAGCTTCCATACCTCCTAACTTAACAACTGCATGGCACTGGATAGAAAACAGTGGCTAAATGCAACTACTAATAAAGTCTTGTGTTTCTTCAGGAGTGCAGAGTCAACAACACAGGACATATGTATGACACCTGTCGTGCAAATTTTCGAAAAAAAATAGATTTAATTTACAATTTTATTTTTATTTGTTTATTTGAATTTGGATTGTGAGTCTAAATGAATATTGTGGGGACAGTTCTGAAACGTCTACAATACAGTACTGTGTCAAATATGTGACAGCATTGACCAAGTCACTAATTAAGTGTGTTTGTTGAATATACATAATATGGAGTGATGGGAACTATTTAACATTGAAAAGAAGATTTTGTGTCTAATACCGTGTGAGCAAAAACTTAAAATACTTGTAATAACGACGGGTCAGGTTCAGTAATGTTGTTGCGTGCCTGTGAGGGTCTTGACTCTATGCAGATATTTACTATGCATTTTATCTTAATGTCTCTAGTTCTGAAAAAGTAGATATGTAACTGTAATATACTCAAGATTAATAACCAATAGTCATATTATGGGCTGATATTAATTATTCTCACATAATACCTACAGTTATTCATTTGTTAATAATTGCATTTTATGATTTATTGAATGCATTAATCAAAGTTTTGATAAGTCGCTGCCTGTTTTAGATAGAACTTATCACAGAATATTCTTCATAAATATCCAGGGCATTTTTTTTTAAATAATAGTTTTCACTGTGCACTTTCTTTTTTAAAAAATTATAGTCACACCTCAATTGTCTTTTTAAAAAGAACTAATGAAGTTTTAGTTCATGTTCTGTATATATTATTCATGTCACAGGAATTATCACAATTACACAAGTAGGACAACATTCTTTTCATTTCTGACCATATCTAAATGTATAATAAAAAAGTAATATTTTTACTTAAAAACTGAAATAAAAATGGCCAAACAAAGACTCATATGCGAAGGTACTGCATATTAATTTTATTCAATGACTGAGGAAGGTTTGCTAAAATTTATCAGTCTTCAGTTTAACAAAACACAAATCAATAGATTTGTGTTTTGTTAAAAGTAATTTCTATTCAATAGTTAATGCTTAATTATTGTCTAAATGGAGTAATTGAAATAGTTTGCGTAATACTTTCAAGGACCTTTTTGATATAGCAATCTATTTGGAACATAGCAGCAATGTGCTCGGAAATATTTAATTAACTGTTGTATATACCTATATTTAGATTAATAATCTCAATGTATTGTAATAATACGTTAAATGTACTAGAACATTAGATGTTAACATAACATAAATTAAATTTCTCCACAATTACATTAACCTTACATTAAAATTAAAATTACTTACCAAAATACTTCACTCGACTGGACGATGCTAGAAAACAGGCCGGACCATTGCAAAACTCGCGTAAGATCACTAAACACCAACCGATAACAAATGAAAGTCGATAAATATTGGAAACAAGAAAAGGTTATAAAATGTTAGGCACTTAGTTTCGTTTCTGTCTGTTTCTGTCGCTTTTTAATTAAATTATTTGTAATAAAGTAAAAGTATTAATACCACGATGACAAAATTTAAATGACAAAAGTTGTGCCTTTCAGTAATGGAAAATTCTACTGTGATAAAAAACTTAGGACATTCATAAAAACTCTGAAACCAGTAGGTGCTAAAAACTCTGTGCAACGAATACGGAATAGAATGGATTATTGAATGAAATGAAATAAAGGTAGGTATCACATTCACATCAGACAGTTTCACACACAGTATAGCCGACAGCCAATCGAACTGTATATTTTCGTTTGTTCATGAACAGAATCGAGTTAAAATCGATTTTATTTACTAAACATATTGTTGTATTTGTCAACTATAAAATGTCTTTATCACCCAATGTTTAATTATTTTAAATGAAATTAAACCACGTAAACATCTTTATAAAATAAAAATATTAATATTATGAAATAATCTGAACCATTCATATTATCTAGAATATCTTCCTAGAGTGATTGCCGAGTGCTGCCAATTTTTTTAATTAGTCGTCCTTTGGGAAGTCTAAAAAATGTCCAAAATCTTTAATTTATTAAAGTAATTTATTTCAATATTTCCAGTTTTTGGATTTTAACATTTTAAGTGAATAGGAAGTTCATAAGTTTGTAGTACTAACAGTTATGCCAATAAAGCTAATTATCGAACAAAACAATTAAGTTGTAGAGTTGAACTAAACGCATATTAATTCTGTCGAAGTGTGTTGATTTGACTTTGGTGAAGTTTGGTGTGTTTCGTATTTTAAATTTCAAACCGCTTTTACTGCTGCCTTAACTATTTACTGTATTAATTGCCAGTGAATTAATTGGAAATAACAATGGTTAATCAAGTATTAGAGATTCGTGATTTATTCTTAGTAGAAGAAAGAGTTAAGACGTTCAAAAATTGGCCATTCAGTGACAAAAACAAGTGTAATGTCCGCAATATGGCAGAAGCTGGATTTTATTCCATAGCAACTGGTGCTGAAGACGCCGATACTGCGAAATGTTTTCTTTGTGGTAAAGAACTAGATGGGTGGGAAGCTAGTGATGACCCCTGGGCTGAACATAAAAGCCATGCTGCTAAATGCGCGTTTGTGCAGCTAGGAAAGAAAGAAGACGAACTTCTAGTAGGTTCACATCTTGTATATTTAAATTTTAATTCAATTAATAGCAGTATCCTATGAGTACTTACCAGAACAGTTTATTACTGTTTTTAATAACATCATAATTTTACCATGTTGTTGACTTTATTTGTACATGTGTACCTTAGATTATTAACTCTTAATAAGACTCTTATTAATCTAAATAATAAGAGTGAATAATCAGAGATGTGTACATTAATGTATTCTAATGAAAATAATCTAATTTTCAGCTGTCGGAATTCCTTTCAGTATTAAAACAGTATATATCAAATGAAACTAAACGCTTAGCTGAAGTAACTAAAGAGCTTACTGATGAAAAGGCTAAAGCTGTGCGTAGAAGATGTCTGGGACGGAAATAAATTACTTAATTTTAAATAATTTCTTTTGTCGGTACTGGAGTTCTTTACACATAAAGTGAAAACTGATTTTTAGACAACAAGTGAGTAGAGTTGCATAATAAATGCTGACATATCTTAATTTACCTAAGTGTCTCTGTCATATTGGTGGTCAGACTATGTATAGATTAATCTTACTTGCAATAGCCACATCAATAGATATTTTGTTGTTGGAACTCTGTAGATTATAGCAAAAAAAAAAATATCTTGTATTTTTAATCTTAAATCCAAGAACTTACTGAAAAACAATAATTTTATACTCTTGCTCTAAGTGATTTGATTTTAAGTTAGCAATGAAAATCTTTTTAACCATTTAATTAATAAAACTTGAATTTTATAAACTTGATCATAAAATATCTACTTTTTTTATTTCTGAATCTTAAATAGTCTGTTTCCTCCAGTAACTAATAAAATCTTAGAATATCTTACTCTTATAATGATTGAAGTCTGAAAAGTCCTGTCCCCAAAATGTCTGAAATAAAAAATGATGACTAAATTTGTTTTTTTTTTTTCACACCCAGCAACAACATGATCAACAACGCTTTAAGCCTTCTAAATAATTTTCACTGCAAAATTATGTATTTAGACCAGGTTGTCAGACTTTTTTTAGGGCTTCAACTACCCGTAATGAATGCCACAGATGTGCATATGGCAACTAGGACTGACAGCTTAATGTGCTCTCTGAAGCACGGAGGGGTCTCAATGTGTTAAGAATGATCACCCATCCTAAGACAGACCTGGCTACTGTTGCTTAACCTTGCAATGTTCTAACCTACTCGGTTACCACTTAGCCACGAGCACAATAAAGAGTTTTCTATCTATTTAATATACACGTTAACTATTTAATTGTTAAGTTTACCTTGATCAAATTTTCATTTATATGTCCTTATTAATCTAATTTAAACTTTAAATGTAAATATTGTATTTATAAAAATATTAAAAATAATTTTGATATTAGTTTTATTAAAATATTAAGAAGAGATAAATTAAATATAAAAAAATACATAAGATCATTAGATTAGATAATAGGCTTAATGTCAAGTTATTAGATACTTAAATTAATCAAATCAAATCAATCTT
This sequence comes from Euplagia quadripunctaria, assembly GCA_963859945.1. NCBI lineage: Eukaryota > Metazoa > Arthropoda > Insecta > Lepidoptera > Erebidae > Euplagia > Euplagia quadripunctaria. Next base: position 23,552,415 of record OY982568.1, on the reverse strand, counting down.
TATTTGCCAACTAAGTGTACATAAATGGTCTTATTATAACAATTTGTCTCAACTTAGTAGTCTTTTACGGGCATTGCAAATGCAAGACAAAATATACCAAAAGGATTATTAAATACAAGCATTAAAGAAAAATTACATTAACAAATGAATAATATTATATAGTATGATAATTGAAAAATATTAAATCATGCAAAAACCATTAACTTAGTATACCAGCATAGTGTACTAAGTTTATGCAAAATACAAAGTGATTTATTACATTTTACATCGACACATCTTCTTAACAAAACCAGGTCTACTACAAGGTAATTTTAATATTATTCAATAACACATGTACACTTTTGAAACTTTTTATGGTTAATATAAGCGCCAAGAAGAACCGAAAACAGTTTTCAGCGAGCTTATAAGTTTGGTTTTCAAATTACTTGTAAATTATAAATATTTTCTTAAATCTTTTTCTATTACAAATACGCACAAATATAGAGCTACTTGTGTATGTTTATTCTACAGACGCACATACAATGGTCTTTGAGATACATGATTCTGCAAAAAGTTACTCCAGCATTAAATGCAAAATCTCGAAAACCTGAAGACGCGTATGCGGATCACATTCCCAGCAGATTAGGCACTAATTATACGTTCCACGTTCATATCGCTCTAGGAGCCACTTTCCTGCTGGGGTAACGTACACCCTTTACAGCACCATCAACAAAATTTGTAACATATATTATATCCAGTAACAAAACTGAAATGTGAAAGTATAGTCCAAAAATGTACTTATGATGATGATGAAACAGAACAACTCTTTGCCATAAAACATTACTACTTGAACAAAATATAGGCACACAAACTCACTCAAACACACATTCTCTTACACACACACACACATAGACACAAATAGATAAGTAATCCTACTTACTTATCTATTTGCTACTACTTTGTCATTATCACTAACACGATTTATAGGGTGTGCCTCAGGGGCGTGTTTTGGGACCAATATTGTGCATTATCTCTGTGGTCACAGGTACCATTGAGGGAAAAGCTTACAATGCCAACTTTCACACGCTTGAACGTGACATTGTACATGGCCACTCCTGGCACAGCTTATAGCTTAATAAAGTGGGTATAACATAGTTGTACATCAAATTTCTGAAAATATAGATTTTTTTTCTATTTGACTAATACAGGCTCAGCTCTCAAAGGTTTTCACAGAAGTACTGTTCTCGTCCTGATTCAATAAAAATTCAACAATAAATAGATCTAAATATCGCACCAGACTTGAAAAAGAGTAGCTGAAACACTTTCGTTTTGCTTAATTTCAGCTCATCTTTAAATATTTTTTTCTATAAACATTCATAGGAGCCATCAGCGCCGCGATAGAACGCCCTGGTTAGATCACAATCGTAAAATATGTTTTATATGACAATTTTACTAATTTAGTCAGTCTATTTTAGAATTATTTCACTATTGCCTAACTAAGGGTCTAACGAAAGGTCTTAATAGTCCAAGAAGTAGCCGAACCTTCAGAGTTAAAAAATAGTAAGTAAATGAAAACACGTTAGAGGGCTCGGGAGTTCCCGACAAGAACCAGTTGACCCTGACCTGCTCGAGCTATTGATAACACTCACCAATCCATCCATATAAACAATATCTCTTTCTTTCTTACCTACTTTTTTCAATATACACAATCAATTTTCCTACCTATCTAATTCCTGCAGTGCTCTTTGAACGGCAATAGGCTTGTCTCCTGTTAGGGGACATCCATAAATTACGTCCCACGAATCCCCCCCCCCCCCGTTCTTGTCACAGGTGGTCACATTTGTGGGACCCCCCTCCCTGGTGTGACGTAACATGTTTGTCAATTTTAAACCCGTAATTGAAAAGTGCAGTTCTGTTTTTTTTCATAAAAGTGTAGTAACGTGTCTAGTCTTTCGTTTACAGGTAATGTTTTGTGTTTAATACTTTTGATTTCGACATGTGACGTCACGAAGCGTATGACCCCCCAACCCCATATCACATAATGTCACACTTTGTTAACCCCCTCCCCTCCCTAACGTGTGACGTAATTTATGGATGGCCCCTTACGTGAGTGGAACCAAATTAGATCCTTTGGGGATACCGGCATCTATGAAAACGTACGATGTATGGTTTATATCTTTGGTTAAGAATATAATTTATACTACATTCAAACTCCATGCTAATAAAAAAGAATGCGTCAACTGTCGCCATGGCAACTATTTTTATTTGTGTCATTATGCAACCCTCAACAAAACATTCAAGTCTTGTGAACTGACAAAATATATATTTTTGTAACTAAATATTTTAATATTTTATTACTAATCAGTACTACGTTTAGACAATAATATAGAAGACTGGAATTAAAATGGGTGAGGTGAAGAATTTAGAATCGTATGCAATTATTGGATTCGATGGTAAGTATTTTTTTAACAAAATAAAGTACGTGAAAGTTAACCTGTAAGTCATATCAACAAACTTTTTAAAAGTTGAATTTCTGATACGCCAAAGATGCGTACCTATATTTTATTATGAAATACTTTATCTATTTAAATCGACTTGATTTTTAACCGCCTTCAGAAAAGAAGGTCTTCAAAGCGTCTACACCTACATATATATATATATTAATGTATATTTTAATCTTTCTGAGATGATTCTTTACTTCATTTTCCAGTTTCAATCAATGTAATTTTGATAGAAATAGGGAGTTGTCAGGGGTGGCACTTTGGTTTCAATGGGTTCAATTCCAACATAATAATATTTACATACCACTTCGCCGTTGTCCCCGTAGAGGTCAACTCGTCACAAAGGAAGGTTTTGCTTTGAAGTCTTTCAATTCCAATTCTCCTTCGAGACCCATCCCTAAGTTCTACGAAAGAGATTACTTCATATTATGCGTGTTCTATGACTTGTCTAATAATTTTTATTGTTCAAGATGATGCATGACTTCGCATCACACTATTTGCCACTCACCCCCACCTTTTCTTCTCCCACTTCCCGAATATTTGAGTTTCCGCTTCAGCCTACCGTCTAGCAAATGCTGAGGTGGTGACCCTTTTCGGGGGTTGAGCTGGGCATGCATACTTGCATGTTGTTTAATAATTTATTGCAGTGTATAGTAATTGTCATATCAAGTGTATGTATATGTAATTATGTATGTCTTAGCATGGCGCTGAAATAAACACATTTCATTTTCATTTTCTACTAGACACCTTGTATTTCCTTTCCGCCGCCACTATAGCGATCATCACGTTGCGTCTTTAATGACACAACAACATTATCTACTTAAGTGTCGTTTGCTGAAATTAAAGTACCTACGTAAACAATGTGTTTAAACCTGCTATAATTTTCGTAGAGACATTGTACGTGGATATTCCCTACTTACGCTTGATTGTCTATTTTACAAATACAGGATCAGCTCTCAAAGGTTTGAAAGTCCACCCAAATTGCGAGCACATTGTATACCCGATGGGTAACAAAATTTGTATCCAGGAGTGGAAATCAAAGAAAATGTACTTTCTCAGTGGCCATAGCAACAGTGTGTCTACGATAGCCTTGTCGCCCAAGGGAACCTTTGTAGGTTCAGGTCAGATCAATCATATCGGGTTTAAGGCGTCGGCAATACTTTGGGACTTCAAAAAGAAGACAATGGTTGGGAGCCATGAACTGCATAAGGTAAACTCAATTAGGTAAATTGTTTATGGTAAAATCCAGTATTTCTAAGTGAATTTAGTAAAGTGTGGACTTGGTGAAGCTGCCAACCTACAATTTTTTAGTTTGTTTACCTTGCAAGAGCAAATATATAAAGTGTACAGTAAGTCCACTCAAGTCCCATTTTTCACAAAGAACATTCTTTCTTGTTCAATACCGAATTAGTTGTAGATATGAAATATTTTTTTCATTAAACTAGGACAGGCCCCACTGTATTTGTTTGTACGTGTTTGGAATGGTCCCTTATCACAAATTTTGATAATTATTTACTACCAACTATCAACAAAATTGGTGGTAAGTAAGTGGTTACATTTCCCCATAGACACTCCTAACTCCAGCAACCAGTTACCAAAAGACTGGCCAATATCTTTTTTGACAATTTCAGGTGCGCGTCGAAGCCCTAACATTCTCATCGGACGAACGTTACATGATATCCCTTGGTGGACGAGACGATGGCTGCGTGGTTCTATGGGATTGTGTCGCAGGGTCAGCTACTGGTACTATGTCAGCTGCAAAATTGACTACGGGAGACGCCATGACCTTGGCCCCGCTGTCACAAAGGAACAATTCGTTTGTCACTGGTGGTGATGGTGAGTATTCACTTAAAAAAACCCGGCCAAGTGCGTGTCGGGCTACGCGTCATGTAGAGTATTCCGTAGTTGACAACTTCATTCAAGTAATTTTCAATGGAATTCGTACGAAATTTAGCTTTTAATTTTTTCAAAGTACATTTTATAAGTTGGTCGACTATTCAATAACTTATAAAGCCTACTTAGCTGTGTTCGTTTTCTTTTTAAGATCATTATATATACAACTACCGTACCCGTTTTCACACACACAACCATTTAGCTGGCACGGGACACACACTTGACTCTAACACAAATTGCCACTTCAAAGCTCAGAAACGCATATTTCGCAAACGGATCCCTGAATCCAAAAATCGTTTTTACACGTCTGCAGCATGTTTAGAATATCTATCCAACGACACCCCACACCATGGGACAGATGAGAAAATAAAATCATCCCCATTTTAAGTGTACGGCAGCTACCTCAATTTATTTCAAGATTTAATTTTACCACTTTGCCGCCGTGATAAATATGAATGCTCAAAAAGTAAGCTGCGGACGGATATGGTGAAACTATAAGAGTTCTTTGTTGACTACGGAACCCTAAAAACGATTAGGAGAACGAATCTCTATCAATGCCAATATTACATTTTACATATCACAATGAGTAAACAGAACATTTTACCGAAAAAAATTAATAAATATGCCATACAGCCAAAAACTGCAAAGTAATCAATCAAACAGCAGTTAATCAATCAGCGGTTTTGATAATGCCGAACATTTAAGGTCATCACCGTACCGAACACAAATAATACCTACATTTGTTTCGTTTACATTGCGTAACGCAATTTTTTTTAATGCCTGTAAATCACCAATTTCGCTTTTTATGATGAACTACCTTCTGCATTGTAATAAGTTTCCACAGAAAGAGGTTTTTGTAAGTTTTTTAGAGACGCCGAAACATATGGTGTACCGATACCTACATATAAAATTAAGTATTCCAAAATTCACCAAATTTTCGGGCACCAAAAAGCAAAAAAAAAATTTCTGCTGAAAGTAAATTTTGATGGCGCTTTTTGAGAGGCACTAGGATGAGCGGTTGGCCTTATTAATTGTTACAATACTTACATAAGTAACAGATTTTATTATTTGACGTAAGACTCGTATATGACTATGACTACAATGAACACTGATAGCGGAAGAGAACTTTCTTAATGTTAAGGAAGCAGGATCATTAGAACTACTTAATTTTATTTAAATGCAATAAGTACCTACGTGTTGATATTTGCTATGAAAGTGAGTGAGTGAATAAGTTTTTTTTATACTACGTCAGTGGCAAACAAGCATACGGCCTGCCTAATGGTAAGTGGTCAATGGTCAGTGTGCTATGAACGCTCGCAATTCCAGAGGACTTACATACTCGTTGCCGACCCTTTAAAAACCTATACACTCCTTTCTCGAAGAACCCCATACTGTTATTAATATTTATTGAACATAAAACTAAAATACTACTTACGTGAGGTGCAAAAAAAAAGAGCGCTGCAAGATACTGCCTACTCCTATATTAGTTAAACATGTTGTTGCTTGTACAGCCAACCTTCGAGTGTGGAACATCAGCACCGGTAGCAAGAATTTAGACGTGGTGGATGTCACACTGGGCAAGTTGCGACGAAGCGTCCGCTGTATCGCTGTCTGCAAAGACGATACCTACGGCATTGCTGGTACCACGTGAGCATACGACCGTACATGTCTAGTCATACAATTTACTAGCCGTTCCCCCGTTTCATAACCTTTCTCAATCTATCAGGTATTAAACAAACAAAAAAAACAGTCAGTCGTAGGACTGCACGTCAGAAGTGAAAACATAACTTCACAATGTATTTGCATATACATACACACACACACACACACATCTGTAAATATATAATTAGGTTAGAAATAAAAAGTAGGTAATAACATATCTAAATGTATACATAGGGTACACTGGAAGTTTTGCGCTCCTGGCCGCTCATAAATGTTTGAATTTTGAATGTTATATTTTTTTAAATATAATAAACTTGGCTCCGTCTTACGAATTTTCGATCAGGTCACGTGTCCTGATGCGAGTTTAACGTTTTTTTAAACATCCCAAAGAGTGCACAACGCCGCTAAATATGTTTTCACTTCAAAAACTCTTCAGCTTCATTGTAATAAACTAGCTGCGCCCCGCGGAATATCGAGATAAAAATAGCCTATGTGTTAGTCCAGGTCTCCAGCTATCTACATACCAAGTTTCATCGCAATCGGTTCAGTAGTTTCATCCATACATCCTCACAAACTTTCACGTTTATAATATTAAGTAGGAAGTAGGATAAATAAAGCGGTTGTAGCGTAATGGGTTCGAATCCCACCCAGTGCACTACCGACGTGAACCCACTCCTAACACAAGCATTTCTCTTAGCTGGAGGAGTTAACAAGAATATAAGCAATGTGTGACCCACGTTGATTGTATTCTTTATAAAAAAAAATTAAAAATAAATTAAAGTAAAGTAAAAGTTTACTGTATTAAAAGATATCGATCATTTACGAGAAAAGGGGACAGCTATTAAGTATACACATCTTGTGTGACGACCAGGAATCATTGACATTTTGCTTAAAATTATCATGCAGGTAAGATATCCGAAAACACCATGACACCATTGAACTGGGGTCCTAGTTTCGATCTCCAGGTTAGTTTTCTGTTCTGTTTGGATTTTCTTCAATGAACACACAACACATAAAAACACAGAGACTGGTAAGGTACGCTTAGATGACAAATACGTTGGAGAAAAACATAGCGAAAGATTCTCAATATTGCATTTACCTACCATTGGTTTTTGTGACGTTAAAATGATTCTAAATTCAATTAGAAATAGGGGTGTATACAAATTATATTTTTTCCCGTATATTCAGGACGGGTGATATGATAAAGTTCTCAATCAACTACCCATCGGACCCGCAAGCATCCGTCGCGCCTTACAAACCGGCTTTGATAGGGTGCTTTGCAAAGTGCGGCCCGTGGAATAAAAACAAGCGACCCGAATCAGTCTGTTACACTCAAGGTTTGTATAACTTCAGTAACGTTACTAGGCCCTCAATGTGGATTCTTAGACGCTGTAAAAAAGAAAACATGTTTTTTTTTTACATACTTATTTAAATAAAGGAAGCTCTGCACTGTTCAGTGGAATGGATAAGGCGAGGACTTACTGAGACTTTGTATGATACCATAGACTAAAGGTATTGTTTCATTTTAAAGTCACTTGTCCGGAATTTTTGTTTAACAGACGCCGTTATATTAGACTTTCTTTTTAAATAGGTACTTAATTTTAAATTGAAGTGCTTCCGAGGCATTTAAGATGATATCAGTATTGATTGAGGGATATACCTACATATAATAGTGAACAGACAGATATGGAAAGTCTACTCTATAAAACCTTTTTATGGATAATATGAATAATTAATAATTATAATTGGTATTTGGAGGAAGAAGTTGGTATTTGAAACCTTTCTGATCTGTCCTTGGATTAATTTCCCCGAAGTCGATACGTCCCTGGTTCTTACACCTCTCCCTATTTTAGGAACAATATTGTATTTTTTATGAAAATTTCAGGAATAGAATCGATAATAATAATGGATGACGGGTGTCTTATCGTGGGTGGGGGGGATGGAACCATTGATATTTTGGACGAGATCAACTGGAAAGGCTCCTTCCCCAAGGGCAAGCTACTCGCCCCAAATCAGCCCAACTATAAAGCTGTAAGTTATTTTTGAGCGAAGATAAATTTAATTAATATCAACTGTCATTCCGTGTTTTCTTTTCTAAATTGAAAAATCATCGCCAAGAAATTTCTGCTTGGATTGAGGGCTCTCGACTTGGGTAGTCAAAGTAACCTTGGGAGACTAGATAACTAGCGTAGAACTCTTTCTATTGATCAGTAGATTCAAGAAGAATTAAGTAGAGGACAGGAGGAATAGGCAGTGCATAAGTCACATCATTGGTGCGAACGTTTATAGGCAACAGTAGCCGGTTACCATCAGGCGGGCCGTCTCCTTGTTTGCCGACTTTATCATCATCTTTATTATTAAAGGCTACACAGGGTGTAAGCGACGGTGTACCGAAAACTGAAATAATAGATTCAGATCATTATTCTTAGTTCAAAATCGTTGGAATTTTCTGCTGGCAATTACCACATTTTTTAAAATTTCATATTTTTTTTGGTTAAAAATCGAAACATAATAAATGAAATGATTACCTGTCTTGCTAGCGCGGAGCGTAAAAGGTTATTGGCCTCACGAGCTTGTTTATTACTTTTTTTTTTTATGGTATAGGGGGCAAACGAGCAGACGGGTCACCTGATGGTAAATGACTACCGCCGCCCATGGGCACCTGCAACTCGAGAATCACAAGTGCGTTGCCGCCCTTTAAGGTGGGAGTAGGAGAAGAGGGGGTGGGGGGGAAGAGTGGGAATAAGGGAGAGAGGGGAAGGACCGGAATAAGGGAGAGGGAAGGGTTAGGGCCTCCGGTAACAAACACGCACGCGGCGAAATGCAATGCAAGCATTGCTTCACGGCCGGGTTTCATACGTGCCAAAAACGTATTACTTAGTTCGGCAAGTCTTGATCCATCCTAAGGTTGCCTAGAAGAGGTTACATCTAGCAATAATGCCGCCTTTTGTACATTATCTGTTTGACATATATATGTATGATACTTCTACGGTGACAATGGTGTACAAATAAAGTGTTATCTATCTATGTTGATTAGAATTGTCCTCCTGTCCCCTTCGTTAATAAGAAATAAAGCTTGCTGACCTATAAAAACTTTATATCTAGTTGAAATCTACGAAAGTTGAAGGCGCTATCACATCTCTGGAACTGATGGAGTCCGCAGCGCAACAGGGCAAACAGCGCATGCTTCTGGTTGGGACGAGGAGTAGCGAGATCTACGCCATTAACGTAGCCACCTTCAGTCCTATATTAATTGTGACCTGCCATCGATGTGCCATCAATGACATTGCTTTCCCACGGTGAGCTTAGTTTTGCTCTTATTTTAAGTACTTACCTAATATATTTTAAGATATATTAGGTGCTGCTTTGCCTGCCTGTAGCTCCGGGTAAGGGTATGCAGAGGCGTATTACCCACATTTTGTAAACTATAATAAGGTCAGGCTTGCCCCCTGCAAGCCGATTGCCATCAATCGGGCACTGGGAATTATAGATGCGAAAAAGAGTATATTGAAATGGAAAGGTAGGTAAGTACGAAGGAAAAAAAGTGTGTGTGTGTGCAATTGACATGCGGCAGAAGTGAAACTTCAGAAAAGTACCCTACGAGAGAATGAGAAATAAAAACAGTCAACACAAATAATTTACTAATGTTAATAAATTTAATTTTAGATAATTTATATAAAATTTATTGGCCAAATTAATACAGATGTGTTAAATAATTAACATAAATGAATTAACCAACGAATTTTATTACGTAAATACACAAAAATGATACACGTAATTGATACACCACGTTGACTATGACGCATTTTCTGAAGGCTTCGTAGTACGCAGGCGCAAAGACAAAGATTATAGGAAACACTGTATACTTGTAGTCCATCTCATTCTCTCGTAGGCTCAATCCTATTAATATGTTTGTCTCTTTTTGGTGTCGCTTTTTCGTTTCATCGAATTTTCAAATCACAACAAAGTTTCACTTCAAAAATGAAAGGAAATTGATAGGTTTTACTTATACGAATGGATTGGGGAGTGCAGTAAGCAATAGCTTGAGCAGGCCAGGGTCAGGTTACAGTTATGCACCTGTAACTCGAACTGACTGTTGCCGGTAAATCCGAGCCCTCTAACATTAAAATAAATAGTTTTATAGAATAACGTCCTAGGTAGCCGATTATGTTTGTAAATAAATAGCCACAACGTTATTCTAAAAAACACCCTATCAAAACTGATTATGCCTAGGTATCAATTTTGGCTAGCTGCTTTTTATACAAGGATGCTTGACAAAACTGATACCCAGCCGTGTGCCCGTATGCTTGTTTTGTACTGGAAACGGTATCGCAAAATGAGCCATACACAAACTGTGTTAGAAAGAAAAATAGTTCTTCACTATTTAATCAATTAATTCTGGCTCTGCTTCTGGATAGGGGTGGAGAATTTTCACTCTTGCAGATACAAGCCATGATGATACGGGTAAAGCATCTTCCCTGATGCGACGTCTAACGTCTGGATTTATTGTATAAATTCTGTCGGTTCGAATCTTACATGGCCACGTAGTCCTAGTTTCTCAAAATAGATTTATAAGCTCTATTCCTTAATATTGTCGGGTTTTCCATGTCTCATTAATATCTCTCTCTCTTTAGTGGTATGTCAGGAGTATTCGCTACGGCCGGTGCCGGTGACGTGCGCGTGTGGTGCCTGGAGACTTGCCAGGAACTGCTGCGTATAGCGGTGCCTAACTTCACATGTTCTTCCGTTCTATTCTCTGCTGATGGCAAGTCTATCGTTTCTGGTGAGTTTATTCCGACTATTCTAGGAATAACAATTTAGTTGATGATATTTAGATAGTGCTACTAAATTATAGGACAACTGACCGCGCCGATTATAGGTTTCGATTTCAAATGTTACTTGGGCACTACCGACAAGAGCCTATATCTTCTTTTTTTGCGTAGGGGGGTCCCCACGGGCCGTCACCACCATCGGCGTTTTCGATGGGGCAATATGTCGGAATCACACCGACTAAAACGACAACCAACAACTAAAACAACCAACAACGAACCACACTGCGTTGTGCTTTACGACACCTATAAATAGCCGGGAACCACTTGTTACGAGAGCCTACACCTAGTAGTTTTTCCCAAGAGCGTTTTATGCCCCTACAGAAGATTGCAGTTAGCCGGCATTACCGGCGCAATGCTATTTTTTCTGCTCGTGATTAGGTTCAGAAGTCAGAACTTTATGAAAGGGGGGACAAAGTTTGCAACACACATGTGACAGCACTGGGATTACAAATGTTTATTGACACTGGTAAAAATAAATAAAAATTCGCGTTGTCATCAATTGATCAAATATAAGTTTTAAGTCAATCAAGTCTGTGGTCACCAATTCATGCGAGTTCATTCCAGAGATTTAAAATGTGGGCTATTGTCCACATAAATCGAACTGCTTTCAAACACTACGTCTTCCACTTATTCTGGAAGTCACATACTTCGGCACGTATGGGCCGCCTCGACCGGAGTGATGGCACGATCTCAAAGAAAATTGGCGGTGAAGCAATGCCCAATCCCCTCCCCTCCTTCCCCTACTCCCACCTTAAAGACCACCAACGCACTTATGACTCTTGAGTTGCAAGTGTCTATGGACGGGGGTAGTCACTTACCATCAGGTGACCAGTCTGCTCGTTTGCCCATTATTCCATAAAAACTCCCTGAGATTTCTTTTTTAACTACACTCATCCAGGTCACCTTTCGCAGGTTGGAACGACGGGAATATTCGCGCCTTTACTCCATTAACTGGCCGCCTCATCTATTGCATTTACAACACTCATAACAAGGGCACTTCGGCTCTCGCCATGACCACAGATAGCAAGACTCTCATCTCGGGTGGCTGTGAGGGACAGGTGAGTTCTAATCTTTGTTTATATCGTTATCAGGCGTCACACTGCTTGACATCACCGCGGCAGGTCGGTACAATACACAGGCGAGTATAACTGTTATACCTACGTGTTATCCTAATTTTATTATGTATATTGCCTTGTAATTTATTCTTGTCAAGATTGGTATTTACTACTTATTGGCATGTAAACTTTTAATATCGCTTATATATTTCTCATATATAATGCTACACGATACAATAGTAGCATGAGAGGTCCACGAGATTCTTTCTATCTATCCATTTATATATCTTGTCATGTCATCTATATGTCAATTTTGTCTCTTGCTATATTTTATTTAAAAATATAAGAATGCTTTATTTTTAACTGGTGGTCAGGTGCGTGTATGGGACATTCGGCCAGAGTGTCAAAGTTTGAAGAAAGTACTGAAAGAACACAAGAGCCCCGTGTCTGCGATACAAGTATCTCCCAACAATACGGAGGCCGTAAGCGCTGGTACCGACGGTTCTGCTATTATATGGGACCTTATGTAAGAGCCTATAAAACCTTACTAATATTTTATAGGCGAAAGTTTACGAGGCTGGATGGATAGATGGATGTTTGTTTCTCTTGCACAAAGGCAAAAATGGCTGAAATAGTGTTTTCAGACCATCATTCTAAGTGGAAAATGATTGGAAATTTTTGCCGGAAAATTCATATTTTTTATTTCTTTGCTAAAAAAAATATACAATGAGTAAACAGAACATTTTACCGAAAAAAAATCAGTAAATACCCCATACGACCAAAAACTGCAATGTAAAACATTTATGCAATCAGCTGCTTCGACGGCGCCGTGCGCTGAAGGTCATCCACCGTACCGCACACGTACGCGTGTCGCGTTACATTGCGTAGTTGTAAATCAAACTATTGACTGTAAATCCTTAATCTCACATTTTTATGATGAACTGACTTTTGCATTGTGATAAGTATCCCAATAAAGACGTTTTTGTAAATTATTTGCGACGGTGTTACTTACACACTGTATAAGTAATTAAATATAAGTAAAAAAGTTGTCTACTTTGATGATTTAAGAGAGTTTCCTACAAAATAACCATTCAAAAGGTTTGGGTTCTCTAGAGAGCATCGTTTCCATAATCTTTTCGAACTTTCTTGTGACTTAAGTATATCTTGGATCTATTTTGATGTTTCGTTTTCTAGCCAACTGATTCTCTTCACGAGCCTACTTTTTCTACCTGTTTTATAGAATATTTGGAATTACAATGTCTATGGTTGGTAGTTATAGCATTATATTTAGTTACATAAAGGCCCATGTCCGCTAAAGCGATCTCAAAAACCAGACCAGATAAAATAAATTAATATGTTATGATATTTCTGATTTCAGTTCTCTGTCTCGCCGTCAAGTAATGTATGCTAACACACTATTCATGTGCATATGCTTCGAGCCTCAAGGTTGTCAGCTGTTGACTGGCGGCACGGACAGGCGCGTCGCGTACTGGGAGACGGGCAGCGGGAACCTTGCCAGGGAGGCAAGTACATTAATCTACTTTATGTTTCGGGCTACATATATTAATGAATTGCAAATTTAATTATTGTATGTTTTTCATGCTATTTTTAACCCCCGACGCAAAAAGAGGGGTGTTGAAGCTTGACGTCGATGTCTGTGTGTGTGTGTGTCTGTCTGTGTAAAAAAAAACGGCATTAAAATCGGTCCATCCGTTTGAGAGCTACGATTCTCAAACGGATGGACCGATTTTAATGCGTTTTTTTTTATTTGAAAGCCAGTTTCCTTGCGGTGGTTCTTAGCTATGTTTGGTTAATATCGGTCCAGCAGTGTAAGAGTATCAGCTCTTTTCAAAAATGATGTAAGGCATTTTGTAATCGTTGAAGAAATTTTCGAGTCGGGGGTGTTTTAAATTTGTGATTATTTGCATTTAGGCCCGATTTAGATTAATCTATAGGTACTTAAAGGTACATATATTTTGACTCTAGAAAGAGTCAAAACATATACTATACTCATCTCACTCTAAATGTTCAATAGTTTTTAAAGGTGCGGAATGTATGTCGCGTTACGGCAGTAGTAGTGTAAATACTGCTAAGGAAAAAAGATAAACTTAATTTCCACTGTGTAGAAAAAGTCTATACTTACTGAGCTGACCCACGTATCTAAGAGTTGTACGATCTGGTAACCCCCTAAGGTAGGACTTCAACGAAGAATGTCGGACTCAAACCCAATAAAACTACATGTGCATATTTGCCGAGTGTTGCTAAGTTAGAAATTTAAAGGTAGTGTACAATTTTTCAGCTGGAAGCGAGCAAAGTAGGCGCTATCAACGGTCTACATATTACACAAAACGGTGAATTATTCGTCACCGGTGGGAATGATCAAATGGTTAAAGTAAGAAAGCTTCTTATTCTCATTATACTTACTTTTACCATATTATACCATTTTTATATAGGTAGTTGCAATTGCAGTATATATACATGAAAATAATGTCATTGTACGTATTTGGACACTATCTTAACCGACTTCAAAAAAGGATCCGGATGGATAACTTTCTCTTATATAACTCTTGACTCTCTTTGAGTTTATACACCTTTACTTTTGATTAGATAGCTTTCTCCATTTTAATTTTTTTGGTTAAAAGTGATATCACAATAAGTAAATAGAACATTTTACCGAAAAAAAAACCCCATACAGCCAAAAACTGCAATGTAATCAATTAAACAACATTTATGCAATCAGCTGCTTCGACGGATTCACCGTACCGCACTAAAAGAATACTGCGTAAATTGCGTAGCGTCAAATGAAACTAATGACTATAAATTCTTAATCTTGCATTTTTATGATGAACTGGCTTTGTACTGTGATAATTACAAACAGAAAGAGGTTTTTGTAAGTTATTCGCGTAGCTCAAACTTAAACGTTGTATATTTTCTCCTCGATCGTACGCAATTTATTTTTCTGCACGATATTTTTTCCTATTGAGGTAGTTTTAAATATTGAACATTAACGTTGACTTTGCGTTGCATTTCGTTGTTACTGCTGAACTGTTTGTGTGTAGTTGTGGAAGTACCAAGAGGGCATCTACACGCACAAGGGCCTGGGCCACGCGGGCGCGGTGACGTGCACGCGCTTCAGCCCCGACGCGCGCCACATCGTCAGCAGCTGCGCCGCCGGCAGCATCATCGTGTGGAAGGTGCCCGAGGTGAGGACTCACTGACTCGTCCTGCGTCCTATATCTTAAAATCGAAGAAGATGTTTGTTTTTAATGTTTTTTGTATTTCGTAGGACTAAAGAACATTTTTCACAAACTCAAGAAGCATCGTATTTCAGAAGTCATAATTAAAATCTTTAGCTTAACTTCAAAATTTGTAATTTCGAAACTAAGACGAGTCCTAAAAGTAAAGTAGTGTAAGGCAGAAAACATCTTTCTATCGAAGGCCTTACCTGTCTTTCTTTTTGTTACAGCAATACATACGCAGCTCAGGGCAGACACCACAAAAAAATATAAGCTCTCCGAAGGCCACGCTCAAAGAAGAGTTGGCGTTACCCCTCCAAGAGAAACCTGTGCAGAAAGCTTCAGGCGATCGAAAGCCACATGTACCCACCTCACGGGGCAAGGTAAGGGCACTACTTCTCATAATATCTTAATATTGTTACTGCGTAAGGGAGGGTGCTCCAAAAATCCAACTAGTACATTCAGGTCATTGTTCTGAGTTCAAAATCGTTAAAATTTTCTGACGAAGGATTCTTTATTTTTTTTTTGGTTTAAAGTTGTAAATGTTGTAAAATGAATGAGTAAACAGATCATTTTACTGAAAAATATCAATAAAGCGCAGTAAACACCAAACCCGCCGACACAACTCAGCGGCCGATATGAAAAGAATCATGTCGGTAACTAATGCCCCGCGCGTGCTGTTGGCGGCGACACCGGACACATCGCCCGGCGACACTAAAACTTATAATGAGTGGAGCCGCCGACATAGGTTGGCGGGACGGCGGGTTTGGTGCGTATTGCGCTTAAATACCACAAAATGACAAAAATTTTTAATCAACTATGAATGTAATCAAAAAAGGAGTCAAACAATATATTATTATACAATTCCCCCAACGCGCTTGTTCGGGACAAATCGTACGACGCCGCGCTGAGATCGCATCGGTGGCTGCACATTGTGTGGTGCTAATAAAATTAATCATTATAAATCTGACTGAATCTAAACTGACTTTTGCATCATGTTAAGTTCCTACATAAAGACGTCTCTATAAGTTTTTCGTTACGCCGTCGCTTACACCCTGTATATCAATAGACAAGGACGAAATAATAAAACCCATTCCCAAAATAGTAAACCCACGGATAATAATACTGATAGGCGAATTCTAGTAATATTGATTCTGCCGCTGTAGAACGCGAGTCACGGCCGTAACCATATAAGAGGGCCATCTTCGTTCAGCAGACTAGTTACTTTCTACGTCATCCATGTAAACATTTAAGCTTGTGGCCTGGCCTAGGCCTGCCATCACTTAAATTGCCGACGCCGGACAAGCTCTTCAAAAATTCCGGACACGTGTGAAATCGAGATTCTTTAGCGGACACCTTAAAAAAATGCCAATTCTATTAATTATAAGTTGCCCCTGGCACAGAGTATGTGGGACACTTTTTGAAACCCCGCCCGGACGCTCCCCGGACGCTCTCTAAACTAGGACAAATATAATATAATAATAACAATATAACAACTTGACACATCTCACACACGGCCGTCTGATCCCAAACTAGGCAGAGCCTGTACTATGGTAACCAGACTGCTGATAAACATACTTATATATTTTTAAATACATACATACTTATTATATATAAATTACACCCAGACACAGAACAAATTATCGTGCTCAACACACAATTATTTGTCCTGGTTGGGAATCTAACCTTCGCCACGCTCAGCAGTCAAGATCATTAAACACTAGACAAACAGGCCCATCGATTGATGATGATTGTCTGTTGGAATAATCGAATATCGATCAGCACTAACCACTAGACCAACAGGCCAGTCAAACCGGGGGAAACCCGGACGGATGGCAGCCCTACGGCTGCGCCCCTCTTATTAGCCCCTTAGAGGGCACCACGGCGCATGTCAACGTAGGGCCAGCATACTCTAATGTCTGCGGCTTTGAAGACTTGAAAATTGGTAGTGGTAAACGAAATGAAAGGGATAGAAGTTACGAACTGTTATTTCAAAGGTTTGACGCATTCGCAAGGTCAAGGTCATTGGGTTCGAAATTTTTCACAAATATAATAACATTACGAACCTAAATATAAATATGTCAGGTAATCATAGACATAAAACCTAGACTCGGAATAGTTACCTGTGGGTCATCATATTTGGCCCCAAAAGTTGTATTAAAAAAAAAGTTTTTTAAAATACAACTTTGATCATAGGTTGAAAAGATAGAAGCGATGGACACAACGAGAAGTAGCGTGCACTCCTGCTGTCCGTGTGAAGCCACCGCTCGCAGCGATGACAGTAAGAAATCTTCATCAAGCAAACCTGGAACCAAATGCTGTAAACCACCATCAGGTAAAGTATTCGATACGTTTATTTATAACGTTGTCGCCTTTGTAAATAAAAATCTTTTTAACAAAAAATTAAACCGACGAAATAACTAAAAAGCAATAAATAAATAAACCTCTTAAGTCCTGAGCTTATTTACATAAACTATCAAATTTTATATAAACTTATTTTGAGTCGGCGCCAAATTCCTATCTAACAAAAAAAGAATAATCAAAATCGGTTCATAAATAACGGAGAGGGCTGAACATACATAACAAAAAAGAAATATATATACGGTCGAATTGAGAACCTCCTTTTTTTTTCGTCGGTTAAAAATATGCATGAAGCTTAAAATAAAAATTCTAAATCTTAGGCTGCAAGTGTATGCAAGATCATGCTTGCTTATCCCGTGGATTTCCCGTTGACTTAGGTGTAAGTAGGTCTAAATAATATAACTTTATCACAATGATGTTTTGTCGAAACACAGATAATTAATGATAATTACGATTAATGAGATCAGGAAAAAGTCATATTAGTGCGAACTAAGACTTACAACAGAACAGATTATTAAGCATATAATTAAAAGTAAGAGCATAAATGTATGCATTGATTTTGCTTATCGCAGTAGTAATGAACATAACATTGTCGCCGTTTTAATCAGCTTCTGGTGTAATACTCATCTATACCTATTGTATATAAAAATGAATCCCTATTTCTCTTGGTCACGCCATAGCCTGAGGACGACATAACAGATTTCATTCATCTTTTTTTTAAATGTTTTCTAATACTTCGTAGAAGGTTCTTACGGAACGAAAAATAAAGAAAATTGAGCAGAAAATTGGTTGTCGTGGAATTAATTTGAACGTCCACGCGGACAACAGCTAGTTGTTTTGTAAATGTCTTGTATTTTTGTCCACAGATAATTTACCCACACGGACCACAAGCAAAGAGTACGTAAGCGGAGGCGGTGACAAGAAATGATAGTAATAAAAAATGTATTACTGCCCTTGTTTTATAGGCTTTCATTTTAATGTAAAGTGTCAAACTTTAGTTTTAACCGTAAACGAAGATCCATACAATACGTATTCTTTTTTGTCAATCTACTTCACATTTTCTTCAACCACTCTTTTCTGTGGAAACTCCAGGTTTGGTACCCGGAGGTTTCGATGAGTGATTTTATCGATTTCATACTGAGTCACAACCTTTTGACGTTGTGCCATGAAGCGGTTTTGTTACGCCTTGGAAGAACTTTCCAACAGATACAGCAGAGCAAATCCTACGTCCCTGTCGAAAAACCTGGATGAGTGTATTGTTTGCTTTCTCAAAATTATAAAAAAAAAATTGAAAGAATACCGTATTTATTTTACACCGATTTTTAAGTAAAGAATTGCACGTTGTTTTTTTAATTTATATTTTATGGTATAGGGGCAAACGAGCAGACGGGTCACCTGAAGGTAAATGACTAATGCCGCCCATGCTGCAACTCAAGAGTCACAAATGCGTAGCCGGCCTTTAAGGTGTGAGTGAAGGGGAGAGAGAGAGAGAAGGGGCGAGGAATGGAGAGGGAAGGGTTAGGGCCTCCGGTAACCTCACTCACTCGGCGAAAAGCCATTGCTTTTGCAAAAGCATTACTTCACTGCCGGTTTTCTGTGAGGCCGTAGGTAGTATCACTCCAATCGAGCCGGCCCATACGTGCCGAAGCATGACTCTTCCACGAATAACCAAAATTACAAATAAATATGTATTAGTGGTTTTAAAAACTTGGTAGTAGGTAGTAAACTAGTAACCCCCGAACATCTCCCGTACTAGAACTATCGACCGACTGTTTATATACGACCTGACTGCAATTGATCGATAGTCGGGCGATAATTTGGTTGAATGCAGTGTGCGCGCTTGCATCGTACTTCACTATCGTTATGCAATGGCCGAATTTTTCGATAGGTGGTTTGATGACATAGGAATCAGGTAATGATTTTCGTTTGTTTAGTCAGTCGATTTTAAATCGTCAAATGCGTGCACTGCCACACAACTTCTTACTGATTGCCGGAACGATCGAACTATCGGCCGATTAAAAATCAGTAGTGTGAAGTCGCCCTAATTCTTAACTTGTTCTAATAGGAACAAGTCTTAATTACGGTGTATTGTTTTGTTTCAACTAAGAAATCGGACAAAAAAGCAATATTGAATGAAATATTGTTTTACTATATTAGCTTAAATGGTAGATACTTAAAATCTATGTGTTTATATCACATTTTACATAATTATGCACAACAATTTATCTTTCGCAAGATCCAAACATGACTGTACATCAAAAGTTTTTGTAAAACTTTTTTCTAGTATTTAAAAACCGGCTTCAATTTGCATAAAAATGACACTTTCACTTCACTTTGCCTATCAACTCCTCTCCCTAACAGACCAAGATCTTTTATTAGGCTGTAGGACTTCATTGCAAAGCCCGCCACTATTATAATAAATTTATCTACTTAACCATTCTTTAGTTCATTCATTGGTTGTAGTTATTGATGGTTACCCATAGGTCATTAATGCTAAATGTGGTGTAAGGTAAAAGCTAACGCAAGTACACTGGGTTGGTGGGCACGTTTAAGTACCAATGATTCATTGATTGTTTAGAGATATAAACAAAAATTATCCACAATCATAGTTTCATAAAATCACTCATAAAAGGGTCAGAAGGGTCTAGAACAGGGGTTGGCAACCTTTTGAGACAGAAGAGCCAAAAGTTAATTTACAAAATTTTACAATTTTTAAAGAGCCAATTAAATTTGTAAATACAAGTGGCGCCCCTATAAATTTGACATTTTTTTTTTAGTCCTCAAAAATAGTTGAGGGTTGTTGCCGGGACAAAAATGTTGTTCACAGTAAAAGGAATTAATGACTTTTTTTTTAGATAAGCAAGTGAATTGAAATGCAAAATGTAATTGAAAATCTCAGTCATACTATATCATAGTACTCAATTACACGGTTTTAAGAGTTTTGATAGTAAATATATTTTTTTACATATGGAACTGGAGAGCCACAACTTTACATCGAAAGAGCCACAGGTTGCCGACCCCTGGTCTAGAATCATAAAAGTTCACTTACTTAAAAGCCCCATGATGATTTAAGCCTTACACAAAATCCATCACATCCAATATTATTTACATGTTGGTAGATTACAATCTGTATAAATAGAATTATAACTTATAAATCAGCCCCATGCTTGACTTTTACAGTAATGCAGTACTAATTTTCCATCGGTGCCAAAACACTCGTACAAATTCTTCACTATTTGATCAGGCGATGGTGCAAATGTCTGGTTTACATACAGAAACTGAAACAAATGAAGTACATTAAAAAAACTTGAGAGAAATCTATAGCTTGCTAAAAAATATCATACTATAATTCAGTGGCTGAATGAAAGAGGCAATTATGCCACTGATGAACTTTACTATAAGTACATGTTAACTTTTAAACTTTTGCATTCCATGATATAATCATGTATTTCCACAGGAATTAACACGATCATGAAAAGGTATTACGTACCTCTGAAAAGCTTGACGTTTCAACCAGGTTGCACTTTCTGTGGTCACAGGCTGACTGGCTCAGCGGTGCATGACCTCCGTCGCCATGGTTGAAACGTCAGGAAATTCAGAGCTATATAATGACTTTTCATGATCATATTAATTCCCGTTTAAATACATAATTTTATAAGCACATGTGTTCAGAGTTCTGGTAGGTTGAGCGATTTCCCCATTGAGATATCTACTTGATATTTATTGTCCGGTACATCTGTGACTGTGAATAGCATGATATCTTTACGCTTGAATCGGTTTCGGTAACTATTGGTAAGCAGTAATCTAATTAATTCTATTTATACCAGTTTCTCATCAGGTTCCAATTTGAGGTACTTCTTTACAAATTCCATGATCCAACCAATCGGCTTCTCAGCATCTACAGCCCATTTCTTCTTTTTCATTATTGGCGCATTTCCTGTGGCCTTCAATAGAATATCAACTGAAAAGTTAAAGAAACATATTATCATCTCTGCCTATGGTAATACAACTTAGCTGTGAAAATAAAAATAGTATCCTAACTTATAAATGTGAGTTTGTTTGTTGTGCTTTCACACCGTAACTCCTCAACCGATCATCGTGACATTGTTAGAGATACACAAATATAAATATTTCAAATTAAAGCATTTGTAAAAAATTGCTTTACGATCAATTTCTTTGAGGCTATGTGAACGTGGACACAAAGAAATTGATAGATTTTTCTCCTACGTACAAGTAAATACAGAGAGGGCTTGTCGTGTTATTCTCACTTTTAACTTTTTCTGATTTGACTGGATCTCCGTTTTCTTTGTGTTCTCCCTCAATTTTTAAACTCTCTGTTGCATTAGACAAATCTGTCTGGGGATCTTCGGCCTTTTCATCACTCATGATATACAAACAAATGGTACGTTAAGTCAATGACAATTAAATTTTATTCAACATTCAACTTCAACTTATGTGGCCAAATTCTGCCAAATTATTCCAAATCCCCAAAATCCAATGAAAGTAAACAATATAGTGGTGTGTCTAAATCGAGTGCTGACTCGCCTTAGGGTATGTGAAAACACGAAATTCGGGTCGAGTATATCCAGTATTCATAGTCGTAGTACAAAAATATTAAAGAAAAAAAAACTTATTTTTTTTTAAACAAGCTCTTGTACAAATTTAGTTTTATTTTAGTGTAGATAGGATGTTTAAAAAAGTACTCCATAAGAATCAAGTGAGCCCAAACTCGATAGTTCTTCTGTCAAGTCCAATTCTCCAATTACTTACTCTTTGGTCTAGTCGTCATTAGGGATGCAAAAATCGCCAAGAAAAACATCGATATTTCGATACATCGATGTTTGAGAAAAACATGGATGTATTAAAACATCGCCTAGAAAACATCGATGTCTCAAAACATGTTTTTTTAGTCTTTTAATTAACTAATTAATAGGAAAATAGGTATATAACACAAACAAGTTGCATGTCGTATTAAATAAAATCACATTTAACTGTTAATTTATTTATAAACATATTTAATAATATTTAGTTCTAAACTTTATTTACAAGATTAAAGCAAAATATTTAATAAATGAATTTAGAAATAAAAGTTTTGAAACCCGTTTTCCCGCTAAATGGTTTTTAGTTGAGTTATTGTTGTAGGCTTTGGAAGAAAGTCGTTCACTAGAAACTGATGTTACTACTATCGGTAAGTATTTTATTGCATAATTATACAGTCCCGAAACCTAGTCTTCATGTCTTCCCATGTGTGGATAGGATTTTGCGTGATCGGAGCTATAACTGAACCTAAATACATTTGAACTTCAGTTTCCGTTGCAACAGTACACGATGAATTCCTAGATTTTCTTCTTCTTTAGTGTCATCATTTATCCAGTGTGATCCTTTAAGTTTGTTTTGAATTATTTCCTCTTAATTCGAATAATTTTTGGACGGACGGGACAGAGGTACCAAAGATTTCTGATAGATGGTGGGCGAAACATCGATGTAAAACATCGTATTGAATAACATCGACACATCGATGTTTTACAATAGCGAACATCGATGGTAAACATCGATGTTTTCTTAATAAACATCGATGTTTTAGAAATATCGATGTATCGTTGTGTCCCTAGTCGTCATCGACTCATCGTCTTGTATTGACAGCTGCGTGTTGTTTTTTAGCCTATTTTCTATGTAAATTGGGTCATCTGTCACTATCATATCGAACGTTACATTGTGTTTGTGAAACAAATTGTAAGATAGACGAAAAAAAAATTTTTAAATTCACTTTCATCTATAAGATAGACAGAAAAAAGTAGTTTGTATAAAACATTTTTCTCTAAAAGTGTGGTGAAAAAGTGTTGAAATTACTGGTTCAATATGAGTTCAGTCGCAGCATGGTCGACGGAGGATCAAGTTCTGGAAACTCTAAAGAAGCTATCGGGTGGAAGGCGGAGATTAGGGAATCTTGACAATGCCTACCTTTTGAAGGGCGATGAGCCACCACCTGTAATAGTTGAAACGGAAGGTAAGCTCAGTTTTACAAAATTATTAAACATACACTGTAAAAAAATTAAATTACTGTTTGGATCCCACAGGTAATTGATCTGATAAGAGGTTTATCAACTTGCAAACCCATATCTTTGTTTCTTGTTAGCTACAAGGAACCTATCTGAACAAGATTGTAGCATGCTAGATAACATTTTTATGTTTTCTTATGAAATGTAGTTCTTATGTGTTTATTTACGTAATGTGTACCTAATTAGGTAACTGCAATCTTCCTAATGCATACAAAGTAACAATTTCGGTGCCTAAACAAGTTATAATTATGTCTTTTAACATGAAATCATTATGTTTGACTTGATACTTGACACTTACGGGAACAGATCATTTCTTAGTAATGGATTAATCTGACACCTGTTGTCTGAATTGTTGAATTAATATAATGAAAAGTATAAATTTTATATTTTTAAAACCAATATTCACACTTTATTTTTTGATGATGTGACTAATTTCAACTATCTAAAACTGCATGAGTTGCGTGAATCATCATGCATGCATGCATATTGAAAGGGAAAAGTAGGTGAGAAGGGCAATGGAAGAAAAAGTATATTGCTTATAAGGAAGATTGGGGAGTGTTAACAATAGCTTGAGCAGATCAGGGTTGCATACCTGTAACTCGAACTAGCTGTTGCCAGAAAGCACGAACCCTCTAGCAGGTTATTGGAAACTATACAATAACATAAAAATTCAAATGTCACACACAAAGTTATAACATATTGTGCTGTACTATTGTGACTACTTAAATAGAAATAATTATATGAAAATCGTCACAAACACATATTACATATGTAAAAGAATTGCTAGCTTAAATTTAAAAAGAAAAGAATAAAACATTTTTATGAAGATAATCTTCTTATTAGGATTTTTTTAATGTTGTAGAGGGCAAACGAGCAGATGGGTCACCTGATGGTAAATTACTACCGCCGCCCATGGGCACCTGCAACTCAAGAGTCACAAGTGCATTGCCAGCCTTTGAGGTGGGAGTGGGAGAGGAGGGGAGATAGGGAAGGGTTAAGGCCTCCGGTAACCTCACTCACTCGGTGAAAAGCAATGTAAGCATTGCTTCACTGCCAGTTTTCTTTGAGGCTGTAGTATCACTAAGGTCGAGCCGGCCCATACGTGCCGAGGCATGGCTCTCCCACTGTTTCAGAGAATCCCTTTATCACAAGGTCATACATAACAGCAAAAGTATATTCAAAACAATTTCAACCTATGACTGACACAAGTAACTGTTTTAAGTAGCATCAAACCTACAACACTAAACACAACAAAAAAAAATACCAGCCAAATCGTAGATTTATCTATGGATTATTATCATTATTTTTGTCCATAGATGAGGAGATGCGCCTTCAATTTGGGGATGCTATACATGCAGGAAAAGATATACTTTCTGAGAATCCTCCACCAGATCTTCAGGGCATAACTGACTTATTACGATTGGTGAGTAAATCTATTATTGAAAAGTCATTACCTTGTCAGCGAAATGTTGCTATTGATATTAAGTACACACGTGATTTCTTTAAAATTTGAGTGATATGTTTATTGAACATAACATGCAATTCCACAAATTCGCTGACCTACTTATACTTGAGCAATCTGCTATAAAGTTAAGCTATTGTGCAAAGGCAGGCCTTTTATTTCAGTAGGCTATTTTAACTGCAGAACAGCCGAGTCACTGGACTGGCTAGAGACAATGTCAAGTGATAAAGCGGTATTTTAGCAGTTCTGTTAAGGGCGCTGGTACAAAGCTAGACACTCCTTTATTTCTGTCAATCGTATCTCTGTCCATCAATCTAATCAGCTTTAACCACAGAACAGTAGAGACATTGCATATTAGACTGGCTAGAGAATGTCACCACTTACAAAGCGGTATTTTAGCTCATGGTCCTGGTATTATTTGTCCGGATAGTTCAGACACGGTAATACTATCCATACAGTAATGTATCTTCATACAAACGGTCGGATCGCGAGACATGCCTACACGCCTTGCGTTCGGTTAACACTCAGTTCGCAAACAGTCGCGATTGCTCCGCAGTAACGAACAAACGGTGTGACCGTTTTTTAAGCAGTAAGCGTGCGATTTGTGTATTTCATTGAAATAAATACATATATTTAAGTATTTAATATGGCAATTAGAAATTATAGAGTATATTGTGCTGTTTTTGGTTACTTGAATTCTTCAAAAACGCACCCAGAGATAACATTTTTTAAATTACCTGGAAACTCCGAAAGGTAAGACTATAAAATAATTTTTATGTACCTACTAGTACGTAATTTATTTCTTTTTTAATAGGTAGGTATTTCGGTTTTTCCACCGAGTAAAATACCTGGATTAACAAAAAAAAAAAGTAGATAGGGTGACAAAGCAAAAGTGACACACGAGTGACTTACCCACCCTCGCGCTAAAAAAACTAGTAGGTAGTTCCTAGGCCAAGCTATCTATTTACTTATGTATTTAGCTAGAGCTAGCTAAGAGTGGGAAGAGGGGTAGAATGGAAAGAGCGGGTGAGAGTGGGAGAGGGGAAGACGGGAAGGACGGGAATAAGGGAGAGGGAAGGGTTAGGGCCTCCGGTAACCTCACTAACGCGGCGAAATGCAATGTAAGCCGGTTTTCTGTGAGGCCGTGGTATCGAGCGGAGTCGAGCCGGCCTATACGTGCCGAAGCATGGCTCTCCCACGTTTTAATTTACTTATTTTTAATTTACTTTATAAATAAGATTTTGTAGTAGCTAGTTAGAAGTTTTGATTGCTTTAGGTGGCGCACACGCGATGATATGGTTTGATATTAAGTGACGTTTGCAGCGGTTCAACATCGGATGGGTGACCAAAAAAAATGTTTTTTGATTTGCTCTGTGGTAATGGGGTCGTTAATTTTACGGACGGTCACTCGTCAGCATTTTCTTGCATTTTGATTGAGTAGGTTGGTGTTGAAGTTTGTAAGGATTGGAGTTTGGTAACCTTCGGCGACAGCAGTTTATTTTAACACTCAGAAAAAAGGGAAATGTATATATATTTATAAAAATTTATTATAATATTTACAACCACAAAACTAGAAAGAAACTCAAGTAGGTAGATGAAATTATGGGCAGCCCTATCGTCGTCGTCGTCTGTCGTGTTTACGTACCGTCCGGCTGTAGGTAATTATATCAAGGAAAGAGCCGAGTCACAATACTGTATATACTTATACTGTGGTTCAGAGGTATGTAAATACCTATTTCCTGATCGCGTTAATTTCCGGTACATAATTATACTTCAATAGTCTTTCCAACACTTGTCATTAAGCTCATTTTCCTACGTTAATAGGTCTTTATTTATCACTAGCTAACCCGGCGAATTTCGTACCGCATCAGAGTCAACATATATTATATTGTGTTAATTTAAATAAACAGCGTATTACAGAAAGGTGTGGTCATATTTTAGGGTCGTATAGACCCCATAACTAAAGCGCTAACAATTTTTGTTAAATTCTGATTTTAATACAGAAATCTTATTTTGAAACTGACAAACTGAACTTGATCGTCAAAATTGATCGTTAAAGCTAATATTTCGCAACAGAAAAGGCTGACATGCATGAAACTATGGGTATTTAATACCAAGGATGTTGGTGGAATGGTTTTCGGAAAATGTCTGCATAAAAAAACAAAGTCTTTGGACATGAAAATTCATAATAAATTGTTTTTTTTCTCAAATTTTTATACCACACCTTTCTGTAAAATAAATGTACAAAATTGAAAATGAAAAGTATTTTAATAACATTGAACTGAATGATATTTACGTGGCAGCAAAGCATTTGCTTTATTGAAGCATCATTTCAGCTATAGGACGTCTACTGCTGGAGATATGCTCCCTCAATGTGTTCCAAGAAGATAGTTGGAAGCGGCTTGCACCGCACCTTGTTGGTAGACGTCCTCCGTTGCACTTTCCTGCTCGTGTTCTCCACTCCAGAACACAAATTTGTCCTCATCGGCCACCTGTTCTGCGTGCTGTGTAGCCTACCCACTGCCACTTCAATTTGCTGATCCGTTGGGTTCATCTGCGCATCTCCTCACACCTGATTCGATCCCGCAGAGCACCCGAGCATAAGAGACCACGTTTCCAATCCCCATGTCATCACTGATAAAAGACGCTGGTAACACTCTTTCTCGAAAATGGATTTACCTAATCGGACTGTTTGTCCCAGGTAAACATACGCGTCAACAACTTCAAGAACTGAGTTCTCAACCATACCGGGGTATCATACAACATACATACACTTACATACACACGCACACGCACGCGCACGCACACACGCACGCACGCACGCACACACGCACGCACACGCACACACACACACACACATGTTCACATTGAGATCCACACTTTAGGAGACTATTGAGGTCACCGAGCCTGGTGAATATTCCATTGATTTTACCATGACCACGGTAATCGTCGGCAAATCGCAGGTGATTGATGTATTCGCCGTTAATATTGATGCCAAATCCTTTTCATTCCAGGAGTGTCATCATTTTCATTCCAAGTTATACTCTGCGGTCTTCTGTATAATATATAACTTGCCGTAGCGTGTCGATGTTGTCTATGATAGTAAAGTCTTTTCGTAACCCACTTGAAAGGCTGGAAGTCATCCAATTTGTCAATCCTAACGGTTTGTGGTGACCCTTGAAATCAGCTTATATACATGGCTCAGAAGTGATATGGGTCTATAGTTCTTCAATAAATATCACCTTTCTTAAGTAGCAGCACCACCGCACTCGCACGTCTCTGGCGTTGTTTCTTTGCGTAAGATGGAATTGAATAGCTTCTGAAGGACTTTAAGTACTGATGTTTCATTACTGCACTACATTCTGTTAAACTGTTTGTGGGATGGATTGCACTCTACGCGATGATGAAACTTCTCGAGTCGAACAAAAAAAAAAAAAATTGTATCAGTCAGTCTGTTTTTGTCCGGGTGAAGGTGTTCTCTTTATTTTTTTTATTTTTAAAACAACCCTGTAGTAGAGCGAACAAAACAAAACAAAAATTAATCAAATCCGTCCAGCCATATATGAGTTTTAGCGAAACTAACGAACAGCAATTCATTTTTATATATAGGTATAGATTATTATGGCATACACAGTGCATGCACGTGGTCAATAAATTAACACTTAAATTACAACAGCGTTGTTCTTCAATGGTGAAAATATAAAGGTGTTGCGCATGAATCATCACCGTGATATTCGCAAAGTAAGCTAAATTCGATTCACTTTTACAAAAACTAAAGATGTTAAATAGTAAGCGAATATCATTCATTAGCGAGGTTTTTAGCCTTTAAAGTATTGTCTCAAGAATTCAGAGGTCAGTATACAGTTTTACTTATATGGCTTTCAGCTTTGACACTTACATGATACGCCTAATCAACCTGTTCAAGCCTCTAAAAATTATTAATTCTACAAAATGTAACTATTGAGTATCTATCTAGAGCAGCACATAAGATACTTCCCACAGTAAAAACGGAGCTAGTTTTAATAACCATATAACATATACCTGAAAAACTCGTTCTCAGAAACTGCTACTCTTAAATATTTAATCATCATTGTATGTGTATGTTTATCAAAATGAAGCAGGATATATTCCTATATATATCTTATCTTTATGAAAACCACATTCAATAGTCGAATGCAAGTCATGCGGTGTCCCCTCTACATGTATGTATAATGTTTGTTTAGCCTAATTCTTTATATTATTATATTATGTATAGTACAAATACATAAATCTATCTATACTAATACTAGCTAACCGGCCACGCGTTGCTGTGGCTAAGTAATATGTAATAAAAAAATATTGTGACTATAAATTGTGATAAAAACTATTCTGTCTCTCAAGTCGGACCAAACTGCACTCAGTGTGCAAAATTTCATTAAAATCGGTTCATTAGTTTAGAAGTTCATTGCACACAAACAACGTGACAGGAAAATTTTATAGTATATAAAGATAATAAAGTTGATGAGCATTTTTGGTTGTTTAAATGCGCTAATCTTAGGAACTATGAGTCAGGTTTAAACGATTCTTTTTGTATCTGGTAGAATTTTTATTGAGGAACTAGCTGTACCCCACGCGGCTTTGCTCGCGTGTACATATTTATATATTTTGTGTGGAACCCTAATTATTTTTCCAAAATAAAAGTAGTCTTATAACACCAGCTATTTGCCAGTGAAAGTCCCGTGGAAATCGGCACAGCTGTTCCACAGAGAAAAAAAAAACAAAAAAGATTAGCCGGAACAATCAAACAGACAGACTGACAGACATACAAAAATTTTAAAAATATACTTTTATACGCTTTATATTAGCTTCACTTGTATGTTTATGTGTATGCTCCTTTGGGCGCGATTTTGACCCACTTTAAACGGCCAGATTTCATTCAAATTTTGCACATCTGTCAAAGACCGATGACAATGCAATAATTCGATTAAATTTTTAATTTTTTTAGTTGAATTTTCTATAAAAGCGTGTTTTTAAGTTTTTTAAACTATAATTATATCATTATTGGGTATATGTACCGTGTAAACATTCGGATGCATTTAGTAAAATGCTGTTATTATGATATTACAAACAGACACTTCAGTTTTATTTATTTGTATAGATACTATGGCTATAAAACATCACGCTACAACCCATAGGAGCGGAGCAGTGACCATAAACGCAGGCGAAACTGTGGGGAACGACCGGTCTTTAATAAAAGCAGTATCTATATTGTCAGCAGTTCATTGTTTAATTCCTTACCTTTTTCAATTTTGTATTAGGTACATAATATATTAAGTACATAATAGCGGCCAACCCTAAACAGTCAGCAATCCGTTACCAGCCATCCGTATATGGACATGGAATTCTAAAACAAACTTGGACTTTGTGACTGTCTCCAACATGTACTATTTATAATATCGTCGATGAAGTGACAATACCTCCTAACTGTGGATATGCTTATTTTACAGGAGAAGGAAAAAATGATTTACCGCTTAGGTTTTGATCACAGAACTTTTAAATAACTTTTAATGTAATGTTCACACCGTTAATTTATAAAAATTAAATATCCCACAGAAATAAAAACAGTGCATGCGAAATTTAATTTTAAGTCTAATGCATTAAAAAGTCGATTTCATAAAAAAATTTAGTCAGGAGGTATTGTCACTTCAACGACGATATTGCAAGTAATATTTGTTATGCTTGTCGCTGTCATATTGACAAATATTCTGCTCTTTGAATTTTATAGTCATATCAACTAATACCATAAGGTTATGTTAGTACGAGGGTCCAAAGCTAGTTATTTCGGAGTCAAAAAGGCTCTGTGACTAACAGACATATCGCTGGTTTGCGATAATATCGACGTAATTCAAAATTCAGTCGATTTACGTATGCCAAACGATAATAAATCTTTGATATTTTATCGTGAACAGAGACGCAACGACAATTTCGTGCTAACATTAATTAAAAAGCGACAAGTTCATTATATATTTGAGACAAAACCTTCTAGCGAAAATCACAAATTCATTGCCATTCTCTAAAATCAATCATTTTTAGTTCCGTCGCTATTCTCGCAAACCAGCGATATGATTGGAGGCTGTTAACATACAGCGCGTACTATTGACCCACCGAAGTGCGTGGCAGGGTAATAAATAACATTACTTTTGCGAAGGTCAAGAGGATACACAACACACCATTATAAATAAAGATGTACTATTAAATCGTTTTCCTTAAAGGTATTTGAGCATTGGCCCTAGACCCCCCAGTATA
Source organism: Euplagia quadripunctaria (assembly GCA_963859945.1). NCBI lineage: Eukaryota > Metazoa > Arthropoda > Insecta > Lepidoptera > Erebidae > Euplagia > Euplagia quadripunctaria. The sequence goes on along the minus strand of OY982568.1, from coordinate 23,521,090 downwards.
AACCCTCTTTCTATGCAGTTAATAAAATTCAGTATATCAAATCGGTCATTTATGTACGTTTGTAGATATTGAGAGCCACTTTCCATAGTAATTTTACGATGAGACTAGTATATTACATGAGAAGACAGATTTTATTCATGGGAGAGCCATGCTTCGGCACGTTTGGGCCGACTCGACCCGAGACGGCCTTACAGAAAACCGGCAGTAAAGCGATGATTTCATTGTTTTTCGCCGAGTGAGTGAGGTTACCGGAAGCCCTGATCCTTCCCTGTCCCCCCTTCCCCCTCTCCCCTCTTCCGCCTTCCCCTACTCCCACCTTTAAGGTCGGCAACGCACTTGACTTGTGACTTATCACTCTTATCACTCCGCCGAATCCCACCCTAACCCACTCGTGGTATCCGCGGCGAACTACATCCCGTCAGCCATCTCTCGTAAGCGCCGACCGAGACACGTCCTCGGGGAGCCTGACGACGATATAACCAAGGCACAAGACGCCGTGTATGCCACGCTCCATCAATACAATACACGCACGAACACACCACACCGCGGTCCCCGTTTCTGCCCCCGACGAAGGGGTAGAAACAGACACCCGCGCCCCAACAGATAAGTCATAGGTAGACTTTGATCCTTGAGTTTGTTTCGGCGTTTCTTCTCAAGGTTAGTCATAGGAAACGCCGGCACCAACTAGCTCTACATCTCGAGCAACAACCTAAGCCGAGGTCCTAACCCCCCTAAGGGGTGCCCTTAGGCCGTTGCCAAAAATTTAGTATACGGTTGAGAGCACTAGGCTCGCCGTCAAGCCCGCGTAAAGTTGTATACAGCCACACGGCTTACAACTAAAGCCAATACAAAAAAAAAAAAAAAAAAAAAAAAAATCACTCTTGAGTTGCAGGTGCTCATAGGCGGCGGTAGTCACTTTACATCAGGTGACCCGTCTGCTCGTTTGCCCCTTACAATATAAACAATTTTTTTTTGCTTTAAGAAATACACCTACGTTATTTCTAACTATATAAAATCCTCCACTTTCTGAGTTTTTGATTTTTCTTCGCTTTCCTTTTTGACAAGCGTCATGATTTCAAAACATTGTATTGAAATTGAAAACCCCGCGTCGCCCGCGTCTGTCTTGCACCATAGACTTATCAAAGAGAATGTACCCCTAGAGGTATAATACCACTATTAGTGTTTGTAAACTCTGACCACTATATGAATGTATGTATGCAACCACAGATATTAAAATAGCTGAAATATCTTGTCTTTAGTTTTAATTTTTTGATAAAGTATTTGTAACTGTAAAATCTGGTTTGTCTATTTGTTAATCGTTATTTTAATGTTTAATCTGAATATCAATGTGTTTTCATGTATCCAGTTTAGTGTCATATATTTATTTGATAGCATGATGTCCGTACCTATATCACTTGGCCTTAGCAGAATACCAGCGCCTCTTCGCTAATCGTGCGAAGTAGCATAATGCTGAGCTAAGGACCATTTTTGTCTCATGCAGGGGTATTTATTTATTTTTACTTTTTTCCTGTGATGTTAAAAACCATGTACCTATCCTGTATGAGTCAGAATAAAAATTATTTCTTTCTTTCTTTCTTTCTTCTTACAACATTCGCTTTGTAAAGTTGTAATTTGAATCCTAATTAAAATATCTCAAACATAAATTGGTACGGTCAGGGCCATATATTTACATTTGCAGCGGTCCATATATGTATATCTTTGATTATATCATGTACATAATCAAAGATGTATAGGTACCAAAGATAAAAAAATGTCTAACAATAATATTACCTATGAAATGTGTGCACTCACAGGACATAAATAATAAAATAAATGTACACAACACTCCAGAGGTCACAAAAAAGTGTTATACATGTTAACATGTACACATATATATGTTAACATGTGATATGTTAGGTACGTAATGACATTTTTATAGCATTAAATAGAAAATGTTGCATTTGGTCAGCTGTAAAAACATCGTTATTAGCTCAGTGAAAAAGGGAGCAAGGTTCTCTTTTTCACTGAGCTGTTTTGTTCAATCCACCGGCATATTAGTCGTGTTTTCTCGAAACTAGTCTAGTCGTGTTTTTGTATTATGACACTTTTTTTGCCGGGTGGCGATATGTTCAAATTCAAATCAAAGTTCAAAAATGTCCTTCCTGCACATTGCAGCGGGATAAATATATGACATGTCTCCTAACAAAAGTTTATCAATTCTCTGGGCGTTTCTTAATAGACATAAAACCTCTTTTCTAGAAATTATAGTTCTAAATAGAAAGGTAAGTAATTTACATCAAAAATCCATTCAGGCATTTCTTGTCAATAAACATATTTTTGTTGTTTCAATACAGTTACATATTAAACGTGTACAAATTTTAAAGGAAACTGCCATTAACAAGATATTTCTGGAATATTCACACGTACTCATATTTTAGGATGACTATCTTGCATAAATATATTTATGATAATTAGACAGTTTTGGAATACTAGATCTCTAACATATTTCTGGACGCTTATAGTGAACAGATCTTGGGTCCTGACTGTGTCAAGAATGTCGTCCCCAAAACACTTAACCTGTAAAAAGTACAAGTTGAGTAATTTATGTGGTTCGTTAATGTTGCAGTTCTTTGTGCTTTGTCATCACTTTATGGTTAAGGGTCTGTGCGTTTATCATCGTTGGGTTGGCATGGGTAAACACTTGAAGTAAACAAGTTACCAAATATACGGACGTAACGTACGCACTTAAGAATCCCGAAAATATTAAGAGGTTTATCGACTTCGCCACTTCAATAGTTTATGGAGATGCGATAGGACAAGGGTTCATAGTGCATATACTTTCGTTTTATGATATCCTTGTTATACCAACTTTTAAACTTTCGTGTTCCGTGATAATATATATTATGTTGACGGGAATTAACACGATCACGTACCTAAAAGGTATTACATACCTTTGAAAAGGAAAAAAAAGTGAAAGAACATTTTTAATAAATATTTATTATTATCCAAAGTACAAATTGCATGTTAGAGACTTATTTTGTTAATAAATTTTAATGCAAGTTGATATTAGGTAGTGATAAGGACTTTCAGTTACTTTAATGGTACCTGTTTTACAAGAATTAAAGTAAAAATGAATATAGAGAACATGTTCATAGAACCTGGAGCCCAAGGTGCCTTTCAAGGTGCCTTTTGTTTGACTTGATATATGGGTTGTAATGTAGCCATAATGCTTGGCACAGGATCAAAGGTGAGGAGGCGGGTAAACTGTTTGAGAGGGTCCTCTCTGCCCGCATCGTCCGGCACCTTGGCGAGGTCGGCCCCGATTTGTCGGACGCCCAATTCGGTTTTCGAGCGGGGCGTTCGACGGTCGGTGCGCTGTTGCGCCTGAGGGCCGTGACCGAAGAAGTAGTGAGCCGTGGCGGCGTGCTGTTGGCGGTGTCGTTGGACATCGCCAACGCGTTCAATAGTCTGCCATTCAGCTGCATCAGGGAAGCACTCCACTATCACGGAGTGCCAGGGTACCTGAAGCGGCTAGTGGCAGACTATTTAGAGGAGCGTACCGTCATGTACGAGGACCGAGATGGAGTTTTGAGTCGTCGGCCCATGTCGTGCGGTGTTCCGCAGGGGTCTGTCCTTGGACCACTCCTGTGGAACATGGGGTACGACTGGGCCCTTCGAGGTGACTTCCCCCCCGGGCTCGGCGTAATCTGTTACGCCGATGACACGTTGGTCACAGCCCGGGGGGTGAACTTTCAGGAGGCGGCGCGCCTGGCTACCAGGGGAGTCTCTCTGGTGGTCGGGCGCATCGAGGCGTTGGGTTTGCGGGTGGCCCTGGACAAGACGGAGGCCCTTTTATTTCATGGGCCCCGTCGTGGTCCACCCCCTGGCGCCTCTATAGAGGTCAACTCGGTCCTCGTACCGGTTCAGGCCCACATAAAATATCTGGGCCTGATCCTCGACGGTAGGTGGCGCTTCGACGAGCACTTCCTGCAGCTTGCTCCAAAGCTGGTCGGCGCTGCGTCCGCCCTTGGGCGACTCTTACCCAATTTGGGCGGACCCAGCGTCGCTACGAGACGGCTGTACACGAGGGTTGTCCGGTCAATGGCACTGTACGGTGCACCGGTGTGGGCGGAGGCTCTGACCGCCCAGAATAGGGCGCGCCTCTGGCGCCCTCAGAGGGTTATGGCGGTTAGAGCCATACGCGGATACCGCACCGTGTCGACGGAGGCGGCATGCGCATTGGCCGGGACTCCCCCGTGGGATTTGGAGGCGGAAGTGCTCGCCGAAGTATATCGGCGAACGGCTGAGTTTCGGGCGGGAAGCGGCAGTCGGCCCCCGCCCGAAGAGGTACGCGAATGGCGTGAGGCCGCTCGCCGAGCCACCACGGCTCGTTGGTCGTCCCGGCTGGAGGCTCCACGTGCTGGCTTTGCCGCCGTGAGGCGCTCCAGCCGGTCATCGTCGAGTGGGCAGGGCGGCAGCACGGGACCCTTTCCTTCCGACTGACGCAGGTCCTTTCCGGGCACGGCTGCTTCGGGAAGTACCTGCACTCGGTCGCTAGGAGGGAATTGAGTCCCGCCTGTCACCACTGCGACTGCAGTGAGGACTCGGCTCAGCACACGCTGGCGGTTTGCTCCGCCTGGGCGACGCAGCGTCGGGCCCTCACTGCAGTCATCGGAGGGGATCTCTCGCTACCGGCCGTCATACGCTCCATGGCCGGTAGCGACAGAAATTTTACCGCGGTCGCGACCTTCTGTGAGGACGTCATCTCGCAGAAGGAGGCGGCGGAAAGGGTCCGGGAGGACGATCTCCACTCGGACCTAATTCGCCGCCGGCGAACCGGGCGGCGGAGGCGCGCATACCAGCGCCTCATGCCGCCCTGAGTGTGGCTGCGGGTGGACGGGACGGGTTTTCCCCTCCACCCGCTATAGTGGCCCCCCGCGAGGAGGCGGCGTCCGCGTGTGCCTGGACGTCGCCTAATTGAGAGGTTTTTTACCCGAAGGTGGTGCCCGCGCTTTTGCGGGCAGGCGCTAGGGGGGGTCCGGATGTCTTAATAAAAGCTGTTCCCGGATCCCTCCTACTTAAGGCGCAGTACGGCACACCGTGTGGTTTTAGTCGGTTCGATTCCGACACACCGCCCCACCGAAAACCCCGGTTTGGTGACGGCCCGAGGGGGTTTCCACACGCACAAAAAAAAAAAAAAAAGGATCAAAGGTGAAACTCCAGGACGTCCTAGAATTACTTATAAATATATTTTAAAAGACAACTCCTGCACAGGGAAATACTGCTCATTCATTCTACGAACACAGATAATAATTAATTACCTAATTTTTTTACACATTCCCGCGTGGAATAATTCCTGTGTCGTAAGAAACGAACATTGAAACAACGGCGACCACTTTAACCATTGCGCCATGCGTGCAGTTATTTTAATAACGGTGACAAAACAACTTATCACTTGTGTGATGTCTATTTCAGGTACAAGGCTCCGAGGGAGACTGCGATAATGAAGAAATGACAACCATTGGACAGCCATCGAACTGTGTTATTGCTATAAGCAAAGGTAGTAAATTAAATCCTAACGTCAAAGAATTTACACCGAAAAGTGCTTCTTCTAGTGATTTAAGTGAAAATAGTTCAAGAAGAGTTGAAAAGACTGATGACGCAGCAACTGATGCGAATAAAGTGATGGAAAGTGATACTGAAGATTTAGCAACAAAATTGAAAAAAGAAATTAGCGACGCATCAAAATCGAATTCTTTCGAATTAAAAAAGCAAAAAAACCTTGCAATTGCAACATTGTTGCGGTTGTACGCATCTAATAATGAAACACCATCGCCTCCAAAACCAGTTGAAACATTGAAGTTGATCACCCCGGGCTACTTTAAAAATCGAAATAATCCAGTGAACGTCCAGTCTGAGCCGAATATCGCGTCTCCGGACCCCAAGAGTGTTACCTCAATAACTTTAACCAGCTCAAGTAATGAGGCAAAATCGGAGCCTGCTTTATCCACACAAGTAATTAAAAAGAAACAAATACCTAAGGTAGACCCTGCAATATACACATCAATAAATAAAGTGAATCAATGGTTAGGTGAACAACCGGTTCTCCCAAGCGTTCAGCGAAAATCTCCAGCGGTTTTCTTAGGCCCTATTACATATAAAGCGAAGGAACCTCCTGCGTCTAAATCACCATCGATTCCTGACACTGGCCGACAGAAAGTAACAAAACCAACTCAGCCTAATGAGTACCAACCTACCAATTATGCTGCTGACTTGAGAAAGAAATATATGGAACGAAACAAAAGAAAAGAAACTGGCCAAAAGAGAAATATGTGGACTGATCTGCACGAAGTTTTAAAAGAAAAGGAGGTTTTGGCGAAAACAAAATTAGAGCGAGGCTCTGAAAATGATAGCGACTCGGACCCTCCTAGGCGACGACACTAAATGTTGTATCATAAAGATTATATAGAAATTGACGCTTAAGTACGTATTGAGACGTAATATTTAACAAAGTGCAATAGTACATTGTTTTTAATAACTTGGAACAGTTTGGACTTTTAAGCTTAAATATTATTCTAATTTATAAAGCCTCTGTGAGTGGGTGAGTCGGTGCCAGTTGTACCGAAAAACGTATACTGTCATCGGCAGTATATTGAAAAAGGGCCAAATAAGAACAACCCGTAACCGACGAGCGTAGATGACAGGTCTGATGAATATGCAAGTGGCTCGATCTGTATGTCAGGATCGGCGTAAAATTAATGATCAATATTACTATTAGTTTATTATATTGTAATTTTGTAGTTTAAAACGGCTGGATAATCCAAACTGTTCGACGTATTAAAAAATTGTACATTCAAGGTAAATTATTTCTTAAATATTATATGTAAAATCAAAGTCTAAAGACTCATTCTTTAAATTTTGATTTGACGAATTTGATGAAACTTAAAAAGTGAAAATTATTGTAGTATTAACTTATATAATATAATTATAAATAAGAAAGATTAATTATTGTTCAATTCGACCTGTGATGTTGTCTATTTGTATTTGATAAAAATCTCATTATTTTAAGTACATCTATTTTTTCATGTTACTAGGTAGATATGTATTATATCTGTAGTTCTTCTTATATGTATTTATTAAATATTTCATGGCTTGTACCAGCTGCTCTCGAAGTAGGTACTTATTGCAGTTCAAGGTCGAACACTGACTGCAAGAAGTATAATGTACTCATGAATTGTTTTTATAATATAATGTTGGTACTAGAAGTGATAAAAATAGTAATTTTGATGTATTATGTGTAACAAACAATCCAGTACTTGCATGCGTCAATGATTTATTGAATCAGCATACAATATGTGATTATCTGGCAATTTTAAAAGAAAGTATGTATGGTTTTTCTGTCAGATTGCTTACATAGAAACTTGGTTTTGAAGCAAGCGTAAGCTCTTTAAAAATCTGACAGTAAATTCACAAAACATTTTTCTGTTTAATTTTAATGTTGATTTTATATGTTATTTTCAGTTTAGGTAAATATTAATTGATGATAGGTTTTGTAACTTTAGTGTAGCTCAAAAGGGAAGAAAACAAATAATGTATTAAATAAGGGTTCTGTGATAGATAATCGCTAAAAGCATGGCTTTTGTAGTTGATTTAAATCCTGAGGTCAAACCCCTTGTGTGACAAATTGCGTAACTTTTTTAAGTACATTTGGAAATCAATGTCGTCTTTTTAGTTAGAGTAATAATAATGATAACACACGGATCCAGTTTCGCCGTGGGCATTGGTATTATAGACATCTGGACCAAGGTAATCTTCTAGTAGTCCAAAATTACCAATTTGGAGATTTAACTTTAATTTGATTCTAAATCGGCTGCACTCTATCTCCCGTTACTTATTTTCTTCTTATAAATAAACATTAAATGTGGTTGCTCTTATTGTTTAAGTTGGTTGATAGATGTCACTGAGCCGCAAGCTGGATCCACGTGAAATAAATATATTTATATGATATAGTAATCTTTATTGTGCTACGGAACCATTAGAACGAAAACCAGGAGGGTACGCACGAACCCTTGAAGGGTAGGGAGTACTTTTAACTCATTCCTATTCAGAGGTAACAGTTGAAACTGGTGCCCAGGTGACTGTTAGGGATTGTTTTGAAGAGATGCATATCACTAGAATAGGAGTGGAATGTTAAGAAACAACCTTTTGTGTTCAAATAGTAATTAGAAATTATTTTTTATATTTATTAGGTACCTAATTTTTGTATAATAGTAGTATAATTAAATGGCTTCTTGCCCAAAAACCCAAAATGCTGTTAATTCATTAATTATATTAAGTAGCTCCTGTTAATTGAAGAGGCACGCGGAGAAACAATGTGTTCACGTGTCCCCATGTTCACCGTGTCGTGGTTCAAGCACAAACATCTCCCTTAAACAAACTAAAGATAGCTTAATTTCTGTCGGCCAAGTTCCGCTGCGGGGAGATTTCCTAGCTAAGCACCCCAGGTCCTATTAGCCTTGAGTGCCCTGTGGACCTGATGCACACTTAAACAATACACAACAACCAACAAAACACCTTTGTGAGATGAAGGTCTGTAGTAGCTAGGCCTGCCATCACTTAAATTGCCGACGCCGGATAAAAACTAAAAAAATCCGGCTTGAAATCGAGATTCTTTCCCGGACGCCTTAAAAAGAACTCGATTCCATTGAAATTTTTAGCTTGTTAAATATTCATCTAACAATTATAATTGTCCCTTGGCACACAGTGTCTGGGTTTTACCCGGACACTTTTTGAAAACCCCGCCCGGACGCTCCCTGGACGCCCTCTAAACTAGGACAAATCTGGAGAAACCCGGGCGGATGGCAGCTCTAGTAATAACTAACAAGGTACTAAGTAACTTATGTGTAGTCTACACACAATGTTTGTTTGGTACAGTCCTTGGTACAGACTTGGACAGTCAGTTTATTTTTGGATAATTTTGTTTATTGCTTGTACCTACACCATACCATTATATATAGATCCAGATGCCTAATCAGTACCCCAAAACTGAAGCCAAAAAATATAAGTGACTAATATAAAGCTCACTCGGCACACGCGAGCCAACGTTCGTTATTTATAATATTCAAAAATGCCTGGTTTTGCTTTCAAATCCTGTAAAAATTATACAAAAAAAAATCATGTGTCCGAACATCATTTTTCATATCTAAGTATTCTATTTGCTAATGTATTTATAAACAATATAACAAAATTTCAAATTAATGAAATAGCGACGCCATTACTAAAGATGTTGCCAGGGACGTGAATTCTATTTACCCATAACACATTCTAGCAATATGTATATTTTTGTTTGCCAAACTTGTTATTTATAGGAAGACGAGAAATATACTTACTGTTAATTAATTTTAGTAAGTATATTGACATTTTGCTAGATATATTCTAAAAAATTACATTATTGACATAATTTTTATGGTATTATCTTAATTTTTCTATTGCATCTTAATTGTGTCGTGCTCATAAATAATGTTATTTAAGCAGTGTTGTGTTATGTATATGTTCATGTGTGAGAAGTATCTACATAATGTTAGCAAAAATAACATGTTATTTTATATATTCGCCTGCCGGCGTTGCAAGTACCTAAAAACCGACTGGTTTTTTAGGTAATCCCAAAACAAACTAATACGACCAAATTAAAAAATTAATAATTTTTAATTTGACGTCTTGTTCCACAAACCAAGGCGAAACATTTACTTTATTTGATGAAAATACCTTTTGTTACTCTGTTCTTGAGAAGTACCAAGTTTATATTGATAGACTGGAACCTATTCAACGTAGGTTTTTGAGATTCCTAGAGTATAAATGTAACTCCAGCGATCCACTGTACGAACAGAGATGTCAGAGACACCATATACTTCCTTTAACTGAGAGGCGGAACATATCGGATATTGTGTTTACTTAAAATAGCCAAAGCCAATTAGATTCATCCCATCTACTTTCCAAAATTAACTTCGTGTGCCAAACAGGACTTTAAGGCAATCAATTTATCTGTCAATTCCTATTTGTTCAACAAATTATAGACAAAATTCATATTTAATTAGATCTGCCAATAAGGAATTCAATGCACTGGCTAACTTCCCAAACCTTGACTTATTCACAACCAAACCTAACAAGTTCAAAGACGTCTTATCGCAATCGTGATTTAATGGTTCTACGACGGATTAACGGATTTTCTATTTTCATTTTTATTTTCTTTTTTTTTTCACTTTCCAAAATAGTTTTGTTACCAAATTTATCAAGTTTATTACATCTCTAAAGTAAGCTTTAGACATTAACATGTGAAAACGTTTAAATGGTGTTTAGCTTTTCTTATAGTTTTAATCAAACGAATATATCACTGTATGTTTTCCTTTTATCTATAAAATAAAATAAATAATAGAATATCTGTCGTCTCTCATTTATGACAGTGACTGAAATATAACGTATGTTATTTGATCAAATAAATTAATAATAAGAATAATTTGTTATCCTATTAAGCTTTAGAAAAAGTAAACGAACACTTGTAAGTCTTGCAACAGATTTAAATATATATTTAAAATGTCTTTATTTAATATTACATAAAAAAAAATATTATGTTTAATAAAAAGTTCCTAAATTATGGGGTAACCTCTATGCGCTTGTAGTAAAACCGTCATGCACACAAGCACAAATATTGTATGTACCTACGTAGACACTCGCGTTGGGCGGGGTTCACTCACACAGCTCCAAAAAGTGGCTGCAAAGTAAACTGTGAGATTTGTACTGGTCACGGTATCTGGACCTATAAATAATCTAAGTTGTAATGGTTAATTGCTCAATGGCGTAGCTAGGTAACAAAAGGCCCTTAGGCAAAAAATAAACTAGGGCCCCAACTAAACTATTAGAATCGTTTGTTCCCTATTCGTGTTCCGAATTCGACGTACTCCAGATTTGTCGTAATCTAGATTCGTCATACTCAGTGGCGTAGCCTGCCTTGGAGGGGCCTGTATCAAAATTAATTGTGGGACCCAAATGAAGGGTAAAGATTTCTCACAAAAGAAACAAAAATGCTTTAAACGGGGGAATCCCGCAATAACCGATGTAGGATGTTGCCAACTTTTGGGCGCACGCTTAACCCGGGAAAAAACCGGACAAGTGCGAGTCTGACTCGCGCACCGAGGGTTCCGTAAGTAAACAAACTTGTATACGTCCATCTCGCGAATCAATTCTCAAAGACTTTTCCCGTCCGTCCCGTCCCTTCGAAAGACAAACTTAACTTTGCGGTTGCGATGTACGATAAAGTGAACAATCCAATCGCAAAATATAAGTTTGTAATCACAAAACCTTTTTGTTTATGTGATATAACAACAAATTAACAACTTTCGGATTTTTTCCTTCACTTGTGCTGTCAGACCTTGATTCTTACTAAATTTCATGATTCCAGGTAAATGGGAAGTACCCTATTGGTTTTCGACCCAAAACCTATAGGGTACTTCCGGTTGACCTAGAATTGTCAGTTTTGGTTAAAAGCAAGGTCTTATAGCACAGGTAAAGGGAAAATTCCGAAAAGTAACAAAAGTTGAAAATTAAGGTAAATTTTGGTACTTACAAGTTCAAAAATCTAAATGTGCCCATATCTTTTTATCGTGTTGACTCAGGACCTTGATTTTTATACACCTAATAGGGGCTATAAACCTCAGTATCTGGTATAAATTTCAACTTGCTAGGTCCACCCATTCCTGAGAAAATCGGTGGTGACACACGGACAGACGGACAAGAGAGTGATCTTATAAGGGTTCCTTTTTTTACCTTTTAAAGTACGGAACCTTAAAAAGAGATTGCTTTTTTTTTTACTTTTGTCATTTCTGAAGAGAAAACTCTCTATGGCACGTATGACAGTTTTTTTAATGTTTTTTTCCCGGGAAGCACGAGATTAAGTTAGTGACATTGTGGATAACATTTTACTAAGTTTTGCTTCCACACGTTAGGGGCCCCTGTAGCTTGGGGGCCGCGTATCATTGATACGGCTGATACGGCGGTAGCTACGCCCCTGTCGTACTCCATATTCAAGTTATCAAGTACGCAATTTAATATAAATAGTGGTTTAGTTAAAATTCTAGTACAAACCTGAAAACTTCTGATTCTAAAAAATCTGGTTTATTTATATTCCGAATGTGGGCGAAATTTTCACTAGTTCAATTTTTGGTTTGTAAGTCAGAGTCCGAGGGGCCCCCTGAGCTTGTGGGCCCCGGGGCACTGCCCTGTCTAGCCCTCCGCTACGCCACTGTAATTGCTTAACTGTTTTGTAATTTACCTTATCAGAAGACATTATTGTAGGTTCTATAACATTTAGGAAGTAGATTTTGAAAATATCAGGACCTAAATAGTGTGAAGATATTGCTGTATCAATTTTTAAATGTCTAATACATTTTATTGTCGGAACTTTTCATAAGCATCAATATTCCTAATGAATGTTAACTGTATCGAATATTAATTTGACAACAATAAAGTAGTATGTTATATCATTTCTATCCAGTGCGAGTATTATTCGAATCCTCTTTTCCTACCATGCATTATTATGATGAGAAACCGATATTATCAATACTAAAACATAAACCTAAAATATTATCATTAAAAAAACCTTGCATCAAATTATACATCTATACGTGGGTCACACCGAAAGTTTTTAAAATAGGCCAGTAAGAAAAGCAGCCGATTAAAAAATTAAATGTCGAATTAGGAAGTCTTTGAGAATCTGCAGATGTTTAATGATTTCGTGTGTCATTTGTTTTTACAAATTGGCGGCAATTTAAAAAGTGTCCGTCGTGCATAGAAATGGATTTGACTAGAGAAGACAATTAGGTCAAAAAACATTAACCAGAAAAACACTTCATTTTTTACGCAACACTTTGATTTTTCAGTCACTTGCCTCCATTCTCATTTTACATTCATTTATTTCAGTATTTGTAAAATATTATAGGGCAAAAAAATAGATTCTGCTCCATTTGGGACGGCGGACGAGAAAGTAGGTATACAAAAACAGCTGTTGTCAAAATGTCAAGATCGCTGGAACAAAGCATGCCGAACTAAAGATCATTTTGTAACTAAAATTTCAGCTTGGCTGGATGGTGATTTTAACGTGAAGCTTGACGAACCCATATCTATACAGAACCTAACATTGAACCTTCAGTATCTGGCGAACGCGGGCGTCTATCCAAATCATATAAAGACCTATCAGACAAATCAAAAAAACGCAAGAATATGGAGTTAGTTTAAGAATATGGCCTAGAGCAGGGGTCGGCAACCTTTTAAGACGGAAGAGCCAAAAGTTAATTTATTTTAAAAGTTTTGATAGTAAATAATATTTTTTTACATATGGAACTGGAGAGCCACAACTTTACATCGAAAGAGAGAGTATACGCAAAACGCATACGTGCATGGATTGAGATCTGAAGAAGAGCCGGAAGAAGCTTCGATTGTTGCCATGATGCGAAGCTCTAGTAGAGATGAGAAAAAGTGATAAATAAAAAAAATATTTCATAAAACCATCAATGCCAGCAGTTTCTCTGCAGATGAAGCTTTGGCCCTCTATGCAGATTTGGATCTGTCCAAAGCCCAGTATGCATTCATAAGACTCATACTAATAGAAAAGAACTCCGACTATATTAAATGAATTTTCTAAAGAAACTCTATTAGATCACAGATTAAGAATCTACAGAACTCACGTGCACATAAAAATCAGCAGATTGTTGAAATAAATCATGAGCTGTTTCTAGATTTCCAGAAAAAAAATGGAGAATATACGCACTACTGCCCAATTGCATCTGACCAAATATCCATGGTGTTACATTCTCTCTTCAGTACACAAAATCTTGAAACATAGAGAATTACTCGGAACAAGGATTACAAAAAAATCAGACTGAATCATGCCAGAAAGTGTTCTAGATCAGCAACAAACGAAGACGTATTCCACGGCCTTTTGTTTACCTCAGATCCTTATTTATCAAGCGTTAGCCAGGATTCACTATTTCCAAAGATCTTTTTGATGAGGCTAAGGACCTGTTAAATATTTAAATACACACATACTTTTGCTTTAAACTAATATTATATTTAAGTTTAGAAATTTTGGGGGACACATGTCTCCTACAATGTATTTTGGTCAATTATCACGTTATTTAGTGATATAATAAAATATTTTATCATTATTTACTTACTTATCACCTCCATATTTCGGAAGTAAGCAAATAGTAATACGAAAAAAGCAATTTTGTATGGAAAAGTAGCGATGAAATACAAAAAGATAGTAGTATCATTTCATAGCCTATATTTTGCAGATGCTGTATGCAAAATTTCGTATTCGTAGGTGTAGTAGGAAAAAAGTTACAGATTTTCGAGACGTAACTCACGCTTTCATATTAGAAAGTGCGGAGGTGACTCGAATGCTGTATAATATATGGCATCGTCACAGATGATGAAAGCTGGATATATTGTTACGAACCCGAAACCAAAGAGTATACAAACACTACGTTAGACCCGAAACTAAAAGACAATCTGCGCAATGGATTTAGATTTGCCGACAAAAGTAAAGAAGGGTAGCAGTCAAAGGAAAAAGATGATTGCCTCATTCTTTGGACGGATGGCGGGGTCGACGGTTCAGTTCGCAACAATTATTCTAGAAGATAAAAGGACTGTTGCTGCAGATTGGTATGTCAGTCATTGTCTACCAGTTGTCTTGGAAAATGTTAGACAGCAGCGTCCAAGAAGCAGGATCCTCCACCACCACGACAAGGCTCCAACTCACTCCGCCAGACGGACTATCGAATATTTGTCTATCGAAGGAAAATATTAATAGGCTACTGTATCATTCCGTTTTCTATTTTCTAAAAACTTTCATTGTGGCCCCGTATATATAAAAATTTCGTTTCACGTTATTTGTTCGCGATGAACTCCTAAACTAATGAACCGATTTTAATGAAATTTTGTACAATGTGTGCAGTTTGGTCCAACTGAGATAGGGTAGCTTTTTTTATTGCAATTTTATTAACCACAGCAACGCGGGTCGGGTACCTAGCTAGTATTTATATATATATTTAGGTTAGGCTTGGCGAGGTACCATTACAACGTGGCCAGTATAAATATAAAAATGTATGTAGACCTGATTCTACTGCATATTAATAAATTGATGTTAACTAAATCTAAATCAGTTAAAAAGCCTTTCATCTATAGTTTTGAATACATGCAAATGTTATGAATTGCAAAAAATAACTTGAAAATGAATGCAATTCAAGTTTAAACTTAGACTAATAAACAAATGAAAGATGATACAAGCTTTGTCATTCGAGTAATTTGTTATAATAATAATCAATTCTTATGTATAATATATTAAACATGGATACTACAACGTATTAAACAAGTACAGTATTTGTAATTAAAATTAAGTTTTACTGTTTTTCAAATTGATTAAAACTTAAAATCCAATTGGCCACATTTTAGGACATCACTAATAAAATTGACTTTTATCGAACTGTCAAAATGAAAATAAACGAACGGAGGACAGAGTACCTGTAAATTAATCGTAAAAGTTGGATCAAGAAGTAAACTAGTATAACGAGAAGTTTATTTTTACAATAACAAGTAAAAAAGTACTTGTAGTAAAAAAAAAATTATATCTAAATTAATTAATAAATAAGTTGCTATGGTCAACTCAAAGGGGTTAACATACTTTGTGCTTCCGAAGTGGTGACTACTCATTTCTAAGTAAAAGTACTTAAGTAAGAAAAAAATCAAAACCTTGATAAAGATAAGGACCTTAAGAAAAAACTTTATATATAGGGTAGGTAGGTAGGTACCAACAGTTAAAATATTTTTAAACTGGTTAAAATTTTTTAGGTCTAAACTCTTATAAGAATTGTGATTTCTGTTGTAGTTTTCTATAAAGAAGTAGTTCAAATTCAAATATGTCTGACTGGACAAGCTTGAATGAAATAATGCGAGATTTATCAGTGGCACAAGGACATATTGTTCCTGCTTCACTAGAGGCACTTGGTGATAGTGCACCACCGAATGGCAATATAGAAGAAGGTATAGTGGTATGAAGTTATGTTAGAAGTAATATTAATGTTAGTAGCATCCCCATCTAGTCCGTACTCTGGTCAGAATAATTTAATTTTTTTTTAACCAATTTAAATAATTTTCTGGAGGATTTACTTATTATACTTAAGGTACTTAAGCAGCGCCTGCCTTTGGGTAGAGCGAGACTAATGGTTGCTCTAGGCACCAGGTGATAAGGGATTCATTGACTATTTAATAGCACCTCTAATACCAATGCCATTTCAACATTGTAGATTTGTACAAGGAGATAAATATTTTTATATTCCTACTTTATCCTTAGAAAACTTTACAAGCCAGACTGACTCTATTCGTTAAAACTATGTAATAAAAAATTAGTTTACATTTGTTTAGAAACGGAGAACGCGTTCTATAGATCATGTGGAGATGTAGACTACACAAAACCTCCAGACTTCGGATTTATACAGCAAATGCTTACTGTGGTAAGTAGTTAGATCAGATACATTTGAGACACATCATCTTCATAGTTTTAAGTAGGAATGCTAGACAGAGGCCTCATTCCAGTCACTCAGTAAAATGAATGCAACAAATTGTCTATACCTACCATATCATACATGAGGGTCAAAAAGTGAATGATTATGTGATGTGTATGAGTAAATAGAATATTTGAAGATTGTTTTTATTGGACATATACATCAACTTCAATGGATTCTTAAACTGGTTTTTATCTTTTTTTTTATTGTAATGTTAAAAATATCCTGATCAGGATATTATGTTTTATCATGTTTCAGTGTAAGTTATTAGAATAGTTTAACATTTCTTACATATAAATTAAGATTTCGAAGCAATAACATATTTAATTACCATGGCAGTAGTCAGTGTTAACATACCAAAAAAAGTATAAAACATATAAGTAATTGTAAAGTGTTTTTATACTTATGATTTGAATATTGTAACATTATGAAATAATTATTAATCTACACTATGATGTAAACTCGTAAACTATTGAGATTTAGGTTATATACCTAACTAGTTAAAGTCAAATTACATTGAATTAAAAAAATGAAATCTATTTTATTTCAGGTAAAAAATAAAAAAGAAGCATTCAATGGTGATATATTACAGAACAGCAACTTAAATCCCTTGAGCTTAGAATTTATACCCACTAACAAACAGGAAACAGGAACTGTGAAAAAGAAGAGAAAGGAAAGAAATGTTGCCATTGAATCAATATTACAGAATCTCGAAATGAAATCACCCGTCAGACACAGAGACGTTCTGAATAACCCAATGAATATGTTTAGGTCAAAATGTTCACCAAGTATGGTGAAAAGTAATGTTCCCGTTTCATCATCACCTTCAGACACTAGTATCAATAATTGTCAATATACTCCATCAGCAGAAGCTAATGTTTATTACAACAAATATATGGCAAAGGCTAAATTAAAAGAACAAACAAAACAAGACATTTGGTCACGAGTTGAACAAGAACTGAAAACAAACGATGAAATACAGTAAGTTTTTTTTAAATAATTCACATGAGCACATGGTCTGTTGGCTGTTGATGTGTGATCAAAATGTATTCATAAACATTCAATCATAACTTTGACATGCCTGTGGGTCTAGTGGTTAGTGATTCTGACTGCTCAGCCAGAGGTTGTGGGTTCGATTCCCACCCAGGACAAAGAATTGTCTGATGAGCAATTTGTTCTGTGTCTGGGTGTAATTTATATATAATATGTATTTATTTAGAAATATATAAGTATCAGTCTGGTTGACATAGTACAGACTCTGCCTAGTTTGGGATCAGACGGCTGTGTGTGAAGGGTTTCGAGTTATTTAAAAAAAAAAATTACATATAGGTACATTCAATCATTTCAATCTGTAGCTACAATGAATACCTCAACTCAGTAACAAGCAGCCTCAAGAGCTCCACTAATCCTGAGGTTGCAGGTAATAAAACTTTCTTGAAAATATAAAATATCATAATGAAAATAAAAATGAAAATTAGTCCATTACGTTTAAAAAAAATCGCAGACATTCAAACGATCGAAGTAAGTAAGTATCGGAGCAGCGGTAGCGTAATGACTTGCGATCAAGTGGTTGCGGGTTCGAACCCAACCCAGTGCACTACCGTCGTGAACCCACTCTTAACACAAGCATTTAGCTTAGCTGGAGGGGTTAACAAGAATACTAGGAATGTGTAACCCACGTTACTAGTATACTTATAAAAGAAAAAAAAAAAAAAAAAGACATACAGATCCAATAAAGAACCTCCTTTTTTGAAGTCGGGAAAAAAATATGAAACTATGTACCTACCTTCATAATTTTTTAGGGGTTTGATGTTTGTCACTTTGTTTACCATAACGGAGTTGTCAGTGCCTGGACACACGAATAAAGGTTGTTCGCAATAATCCTACAACGAACTGCTATAACTACGTTACTGATACATCACTATTTCAAAGTTGAAGTTGTTTGTGATATTGAGCAAGAGAAGCCGGCAACTCAGAAGACCTTCCTCCCCCTGGGGACGATTACTAATAAAAAAATTATATTCATTCCAGGCAACGACGAGTAGAAGAAAGTCCGTGCAGCAGTACCCAAAGTTCGAGTGAAGAAGTGTCTGCAAATAGTTACTTTGGATATGGTACAGTTGAGGTTTATTTTTTTTCTTGTTTGTAGTGTGTGTGTTTGTGGTTGTTGTAGTAATTGTATCTCAGTATAGAGAATACTAGTCAACACTTGGTTGATGCCTAGAAAGAAGAAGTACACCTACCTTTTTTTTTTTAATGATATACGGGGCAAATGAGCAGACGGGCTACCTGATGGTAAATGACTACCGCCGCCCATGGGCCCCTGCAGCTCAAGAGTCACAAGTGCGACGCCGGCCTTTAAGGTATGAGTAGGGGAAAGTTGGTAGAGGGGGGAGGAGAAGGGGGGGGGAAAGGGTTAGGGCCCCCTGTAATCTTACTCACTTGGCGAAAAGCAATGCAAACATTGCTTCACTGCCGGTTTTCTGTGAGGCCGTGGTATCACTCCGGTCGAGCCTTGTCATACGTGCCGAAGCATGGCTCGGCTCTCCCACGATTAAATACTTCTTTTCTACGGGCTACACAGTTACCATAGTAAATGTATACAATTTATGAAGTCTGCATGCATATGTTGATTTGATGAAACCAGCTAATTTATATACTTCCTATTCATCAAAGGAATCCCACTCTAACAATGTGGAGGTGTGGTTTCCTTAGTAGAAGTGCTGTCTATTACACAAAATGAAGCCTCTTCACATTCGTGACTGTTACCAATATTGTCACTAAATGTAAATTATCGAAATGGTTTCTTGTTTTTTCAGGATTGTACAAAGTGAGTTTACAGCATCACCGACATCTGTTATTAGACAATATCGAAGACTGCCTCGTATGCAATGTTACAACGAAACATGGATACTGTATTGACGAAGAATTGTAAAATGTTTTATTGTAAGGACAAATTTATGTGTACCTACAATACAATACACACGGTGATGATAAATATGAACTGAACTTTTAAATATGTCACACATATGATATTTTTCGTTGTTAGTCCCCATATACAATAATGAACTTTATATAAAGCATTTTAGGCACAAAATACATAATAGTACTAGTACAGAAGTCCCACTCCGCATAATCATTTAAATAAATAGTGAATCTTATTCCGACACAATAAAGTGCAATTCAGGTCGCACAGCCGCTGATCACCTACAGTTACTGCTCCCAGAAGTTGCCTTTCTTTCTATCTCTTCTGATGACGATGATGAAGAGTTGGGTAAGGTTGCATTTCTTAACTTTTCGATGCCCTTGAAAATGTAAAAAACGTGAGTTTCGGAACCTTGTTATTATTGAATTAAATTATTAATCGGCCGAATGCGTTGCCATATGCCTTCGTTATAGTTAAGTAATATATATCAGACGCTCGCACGTATCGAAACTGCGCTCGCACACGTGCTCGCGGCCGGTGTGCAGCGCCCACTGAGTTAGTCCGACACGTCGAGCCCGCCACGTACTTGTAGCCTTCCTTCATACCTAAAGTGCGGAGTGGACCTGGCCTGCTTAATGTCGAATATCGTGCAGCAAACTCTTTCATTACATAAAGGTTGTATTGACAACTTGTGAGGACTTTTTATACGTTACTAGAGGCGACTGTGCTCAGTTATCCACACAGACGAAGCTTTAAATATTATGAGTCTCTCGGAAGTGGACCCATATTAACATTCGCAACAGGACATGAGGTTAAGATACTGTTTGCTTCATAGCAACTAGAAGTATTAATAAATGAACGAAACTGATAGGAATATAATAATATGTATATCTAGTAAAGGCCTTGACGTCGACAAGTACGGGATTTGAACCGTCGCTCTGTTGTCCTGGTTGGTCCATTTCTATCACATTCCATGTTCACCATGAATACCTAAAGGAAAGAAACTTTTTTTCCGACTTCATTTCCTTATTATTCGCGGCATGTTTTCGCATATCGAGTGATATTTTACACCAATTTAAAAAATGGAAGATAGATGATATGGAATGGAATATGAATCTGTTATGCCAGGCAAATTTAAAAATGGAAAAT
Source organism: Euplagia quadripunctaria (assembly GCA_963859945.1). NCBI lineage: Eukaryota > Metazoa > Arthropoda > Insecta > Lepidoptera > Erebidae > Euplagia > Euplagia quadripunctaria. Next base: position 23,500,402 of record OY982568.1, on the reverse strand, counting down.
GAGATTATGTTATAAAATGGAATATGAGAACTGATGTACCTGCATATTACATGTACCTAATACAAATATTTATGCTAAGGGCAATGGAAAGCGTTTTCCCTATGATATGATCTCAAATACGAGTATTATTAAAGAATATTGGAAAAGTTGCATATAAAAGTCTGAAATGTATTACTGTGTTAGTCAATAGTTTAACAGTGTGTTCATTTTTAGGGATGCGATTGCAATTTTTTTACTTTACTAATTATTATTAACAAACCCCGATTTTTTTTTTGGATTTTTCACGATATTTTTTTATCCATAAGTAAATCAATCTCGATTCTTGTTTTTGATTGGGATTGATGTTTATTTTTTGTATTTTACACGATGTCTTCCAGTCCGAATCTGATGATTTAATGAAAATGCACCGAAACCTATCTCATATTTTGGTTCATTGTTTTTAGAATAAAAACTTCACTGAATGGTGTTCATGTTTATTAAAGATATAGGTTTTACTCACGTGTGTATTTCAGGGATGCCCGACTAGTTCCGGACCCGACGGGAGTCCTTTAAGCGACGTGTCAGGCATCTCCAAAATACAGACGTGAGTAAATCCGTGTATTTCAATACTAATATTATAAAGCTGAAGAGTTTGTTTGTTTGAATCTCAGGAACTACTGATTCGAATCGAAAAATTCTTTTAGTGTTGGATAGCCCATTTATCGAGGAAAGCTATAGGCTATATAACATCACGCTACGACCAATAGGAACGGAGCAGTGACCATAAACGCAGGTGAAACTGCGGGGACGGCTAGACTTTAATAAACATATTTTTTTATTTAAATTACCCAAATTAAACGCATCCTCAAAATTCTTATTTTGTTAAATATAAGGATTTGATACAGTCTTTTGAGACATATTGTCATCGCTATTTAGGAATTAATAACTGAGGCTTATATAAATAATAACACTACGTCATTGACGGTAAATAAGACTAGAACCTTCTAGAGAAGAGAAGAAGAGACTGACAAAGAGAAAATAAACACTGACCGTGTATGAATCACTGAATCTTTAGGGGTCCCAGTTGGGCTACAATGTTACGACTTGTTAAATATGAAATATGAACATAAAATATTGATAGCAATGACTTCATATATTAACATTTTTTTCTATGTTTTTATCCACAGTTTGTGTATGTAGAAATACGCAATGATTTCTATAACTGCTGTTTTAAACCTCCAAAACTACTTTATTGTAATTTTCTCCATTCAAAGGTGTAAGAAATTGCTCCTAGTGATAATTGTTTATATTCAATTCATGTATTCCTTATGAGATAATTTTTATCAGTGTACATTAAAGTTTTATTTTAGCTAAGAAAAAAACTAATAGATGGGACAAATGTTTATTGATTATATGTGTAAACATTAAATAATAGTGCTTTTTATTCCACTGCCGTTAATCACATAATAATATGCCCTTAGAGGGCCATAAAATACCATTATAAACCTAACATGAAGTAAAATAAGTTTTATTGAACTATTTTATTCATATAATACTGTTACGGAAGCTTAAACTGACCCGCGGGCGCCGTCTATTGTCGAGTACAGGAAGTCAGATTACCTAAATTGAGATGCACGCCATCTTTTGACAATAAACGGAACTAATAGTATAGCTATAAAATGTCCCACAATGTATTAGAATATTCCAAGGGGGTTTAGAGTTTTCAGGAAATGTCACGATCTCTATGAAATAACGTTCAGAGTATATATAGCAGTTGCATTGCAGTATTAGTTTAAGTTTGGGAGCACTGGGCTCACCGTCAAGCCCGCGTAAAGTTATATACAGCCAAACGACTTACAACTAAAGCAACACAAAAAAGTTTTAGTTTAGCGAGTGAACAAGTGCGGTAAGTGCAAAGTAATAGTGAAAATTGTATCTGTGATTGTAATAATTGTGTTATTTGCGAATTATTAAAATAAATTGTGTCCATTTCGATAATAAATTGGTGTCATTTTCTAATCCCGAACCTCAGCTCGTAACAAAACCCTCGACGCATGAATAAAGTTGATATCTTCATAACGATTAAACACCCCCTGGGTGGGCCATATTCTATAATAGGAAGGGTCGGGTCGAAGCAATTCATTCCCGTTACGGACGTACCATCTACTTACATACAAGTTTGTTTTCTTACGGAACCGTCGGTGCGCGAGTTAGACTCGCACTTGTCCGGTTTTTTAATATTACTTAGAGTTTATGGATATGACTTCAGATCACAATATTTTGATATCTAGTATCCTATCTCATGTATCGCCCTTCGTACACGATAATGTCCTTTAGTATAAAGAAGACCGTTGTTCGTTAAAAATTGGACAAAACTTTAAATTTTCTATTTTCAACTGTTTTATTTTATATTCGTACTAGCAACCCGCCCCGGCTTCGCACGGTTAGTACAGACATCTTCAACAATCATCATCATATTTCAACTAATTTACACAAAACGTTAACAAATTATACACCTAAACCTTCCTCATGAATCACTCTGTATAAACATAATAATAATAATAAACAATTTTTATTTCATAAACAGTGCACATATTTACAAAAATAGGGAGTCTCCTTTTAAGTAAAAGAATACCTGTGCCTGGGGACTCCAACTTTTATGGTTGTGTGTTTAGAAATAAGTAAACTAACAAACATAATACTGCTACTAATAATGAATATAATAATAATATATATATTTTTTTAATAATAATATATATATTTTTTTTCAAATTTATCACATGAGATGTTACATTTACTGTGGCAGCCACACTAGGCAGAGCCTGTGTCGTGGCTATCAAACAATACGATTGTCTTATGCCTAGGACTTAACTAATAGGTATAAAATAATATATATTTACCGTTCTTAGTTGCATACGGGTGTGTGCGCGTGTATGCGTGCGTGTGTGTGTGTGTATTTAAGGATAGTATATTCTTTTTTAATCAGCAATCAACAATAGTGAGGCCCAACATGCCTGTGAATCGATTTCTTCCCACGACTTGCCAGAGAACACAATAGCGGTATCATCCGCATATAAAAAAAATTTTGCACTGGTTATTCTAAGATTACGTAAATCATTTATATATATCAAAAATAGCGTTGGACCGAGGACACTCCCTTGAGGAACGCCGTATGTAACCTCCATCTCATCACTGATATATGATTCAATTTTGACACGCTGTTTACGGTTACTCAGATAATCCTTCAATAAAGCAAGTGGGAGGTCCCTGATGCCTATATTTTCGAGTTTGCGTACAAGAATGGGTATAGAAACGGTATCGAAAGCTTTTTTTAGGTCCAGAAAGACCGTCAAACATTTTAATCCATTAGCTACATGTTTTACTATAAGGGAGCTCAGAGCTGTGACTACATCCTCAGTAGACATTTCACGTCTGAACCCGTATTGTGAAGATGATAACATTTTAAATTTTTCTAAGTATGCTAACAGTCTGTTTATAGAAGCTTTTCTATTATTTTAGAGATGGAGGGTAGAACCGAAATTGGCCTATAATTATTGAAGTCGTCTCTATCCCCATTCTTGTAGACTGGTGTTATAATGGATTGTTTAAGTTTATTTGGAAAAGTCCCTAATTTAAAACAAAGGTTGGTGAGATGGCAAATTATTGGAACCAATATGTGTTTAGCAACTTTTAGAAATTCAGTTGATATATGGTCTAGACCCGCAGAACTACCCGACTTTAGATTCATAAGAACCCCATTGACCTCACATGGATCAGTATCTAGGAGTACAAAAGAAGTTAATTGTGTCGGCAATGTTGGTGTTTGTGTTGTTGGTTGATGGCGTATTGTAATTTCATTTGTTTGTTCTGAAAGGTTTTTACCAACTTCAGCAAAATATTTGTTAATTTTGTTGACTGGATCAATTGAAGAGGGCATTAAATGTAATAAGTTTTTATTAGTGCATTTATGACTATTTGTGTTTGTTATTACTTTTATATTTTTCCATAATGCCTTTGTGTTTTTCGTTGAGCCAGCAAGTAATTCCCTTTCATATTGTCTCTAGTTTTTTTATTAGATTATTGCAAAAGTTGCGATATCTTTTGTACGTTAATCTAAGTATATTATTTGAGGGATCAGCTCTTAAATTGTTTTGTAATTTATTTCTATTTATTATACATCGAAGAATACCACTAGACATCCAAGGTTTTATATTTATAACACGTTTATTCTTGGGCACTTTAACTACTTTACTCCTTTCATTTATGCATTCAGTTATTTTCTCTATTAATAAGTCAGTAATTTCGTTGGGATCGTTAATATTTAATAGTTCCATTATAATTATGTATTTATACGGGAATTAACGCGATCACGAAAAGGTATTACATACCTCTGAATTGCCTGAATTGCGGGTGGATGAAGAACCTTCTACCTCACGATTTCGACGACGGAGGGCGGGCATCGCTGAGCCGGTCAGCCTGTGACCACGGCCAGTGCCACCTGGTCGAAGCGTCAGGCAATTCAGAGGTATGTAATACCTTTTCGTGATCGCGTTAATTCCCGTATAAATACAGAATTATATCAAGGAACGCGAGAGTTTAAAAGTTAGTATAGTTCCATTATGTCCTTTTTTTCAAGGTTTTTAAAAGCTTCACTATACTCCATAATAGTTTTAGTATTTAGGCATTTGTTTCTTTTATGAGAAATTTGTTTTAATTTTAAGAAAATCATCTTGTGGTTTGTTATCGTTGCGTTTAAGATAGCTATGGAAGCACTAGTTTTTTTATTTTGTATTTTCAGAATGAAATGGTCCAAACTATTTTCATCTCTTGTGGGGTAGTTATGGCCCGGCATGAGGCAATGTAAAGCAAGCATATCTAAATATTTGAGTCTATTTTTTCTTTCGACTGATGGTTCATGCTGTTTAGGAATTATATTAGTATTTAAGATTATATTAAATTATATTAAATAAGATTTTATTTTTTCGAGATGAGTATTTAGGTAATTTATAAAGTTATCGACATTGTTATAATTTGATGGCGACCTATATATACCAAGAAAAGTAGTATTATGAATATCGAGCTGCCTGCATGACGCATATTCTAAACACATAGATAGATAACTACACCGTATAGAAGTTGAATAGGAAGTATAAGCCTTAAGCGTTGGAATCGGTTTGTCTTTGTTTAACCAACACTCTGTCAAAATAATTATGTCAACATCAGCACTTAGTTAAGCGAGGGTTATATGGAAGTCGTCAAAGTTGGCATAAATGTTTCGTATGTTTTGTGATATTACAGTAAAGCCACTTCCATGCACAAACTCTTAATTTTGAAGATCTAGAATGTCACAGCTAACCACATTTGCTATATTTGAATCATCTAGATCTTTTTGAGTTATTAAATTATCATCCATTTTATCGTTACATAATACAGTCTGAAAATGCAGAAACATTGCACATAAGCTGATATTAACATAAACAAAAAGTTTAAGGCTAGCCCGTGGAGGTAATAACATATTTATTACATAACAATTTAAAGAAAAACTGAGTTTATAATAACTATTATTTATAACTATGTAACTTTGATATATCGGTACATAATGCAGTCTGGTATAATACAACAAACAATTTTTAGTGGTTTGGGTTGTCCAGTCCTGTCCGGTGGTAGGTCGGTCTTCGGTCAGTTAAGTAACACAAAAGTGTGGTCGATAAAATATATGTAATTCCCAAAACTATACATCACTCAACAAAACACACACTTTATACAATACTTGAGTTCCTAATTACACAACAAGAAAACGTTCTGTGTTGTTCGAACGCCGGGACAAGAGAGAGCATAGAGTTTTACATAACTCTACACTTCCGTCTTGGGCATAGACTTAAGATTTCTTTTCTATGCTATGGGCAAGTGGCAATTCGCCACACCACCCCCCTACTGAGAAAAAAAGGCTACAAAAAGGGCCATCCGTAACAAGGAATAAAAAACATATATCTACAAAAATTATCAAACAATTCAAAATTAACACTAAATTATGCTAAAGTGGGTGGAGCCAGAAAAAGGAAGTATATAAAAGATAAAGAAAAATAGGTAAATAAATAAACTAAACATCGATGGGAGATTTAAATTGGACTCTACTTCCCGAACGAGTGGTGTAGTCCGGTTTGTGAGATTCTGGTCTAGCAGCACCAGTCGCAGTTGGTACTGTGGGAGCCTCAGACGTGGCAGGGACAGTAAGCAATGTTGGTGGTGTTGTTGGAACACCAGATGTTGGAGAATCCTCGGGCAGGATGTACGCAGGCTTTACACGATCGAGGCTCACCTGGACGTTTCTTTCACCGATGGCGATAGTGATGGTTTTATCAGTGCGGGCAACAACTTTATGAGGACCCGACTAAGGCGGACGCAACGAAGGTCTGACGGAGTCATCCCGCAAGAACACGTGCGACGTCGAGTCTAGGTCCTTGAAAACAAAGGTCACTCGTTCACCGTGGCGCGGTGGTGGAGTTGGTCTCAATTGGGCCATATAGCCGCGCAACTGTGAGGCGAATATGGGGTCATGAACGCGGTCCGACGATGCAGTTGGAGCGATGAACTCGCCTGGCAGGTACAGGGGTTCCCCGTACACAAGCTCGGCTGAAGATGCCTTTAACTCATCTTTTATACTGGAGCGCATGCCTAAGAGGACGACAGGTAGGGCTTTGTGCCAGGTGTCGGCGTGGCACATCAGGGCAGCTTTTAATTGCCTGTTCAGCTTGGTCACAGCTAGTCCAGAGGCGGGCTGGAACCATCCTTGTTGATGCGGTAACCAAGGAATGTCACCTCTTGAGCTGCAAGCACGCACTTTGATGGGTTGACAACAACACCATACTCTTGAAGTCTCTGGAACAGGACACGCAGGTGTTCCACGTGTTCTTCCGAAGAGCGCGAGTATACGAGGATGTCGTCAATGTACGGGTAGCAAAAGTCGAGTCCCCTCACGACCTCGTCAATGAAACGCTGAAAAGATTGTCCGGCGTTGCGCAGACCGAAGGACATGAAGGGAAACTCGAATAATCCGAATGGTGTAGTGATGGCTGTCTTGCAAATGTCGGCTTCGTTGACCGGGATTTGCTGGTAGGCCTTCACCAGGTCTATGGTACTGAAGACCGTAGCGCCCGCCAGGTTGTGTGTGAAGTCGACGATGTGGCGCACGGGGTAGCGGTCAGGGATGGTTCTGGCGTTCAATGCGCGGTCCCCGCAAGGACGCCATCCGTGCTCCCCCTTGCGAGCCAGGTGTAGCGGCGATGCCCAGGGACTGCTTGAGGGTCGAGCTGTTCCACAGCTAATCATCTCCTCGAACTCCTTCTTTGCAATCTGGAGTTTCTGCGGTGCGAGTCTGCGTGGGCGGCACGAAATCGGTGAACCATCAGTAGTGATGATGTGGTGCACGGTCGCATGTTTCACTGTGCGTGGTAGCCCTGGTCGCATGATATCAGGAAACTCCAGCAGCAGGTTGGCGAGGGGAGACTCGGCCTCAACTGTCTTCATACTTGCTTGGTCGGTCTCAGCGAATGTGGCGCCTACCGAGAGCTTGGTGTGGCCGTCGAGCAGTCTCTGGTTACGGCAGTCTGGCATAAGATGATATTCCGCTAAAAAATCTGAGCCAATGCAGGTGTGCCAACATCTGCAATAATAAAATTCCACCTAAATACCCGGCGTAAACCTAAGTTTAAACGTAGAAGAATGGGGCCATAGGTTTTGTTTGCGCTCCCATTTGCGGCGCGTACGTCGAAACTTGTTGCTTGGTATCGCTCTTTTACCAAGTGACGAGGAAAACAGCTGATGTCCGAGCCAGTGTCAATGAGATATTTATGACCAGTCTCGGAATCTGTCATGAATAAGCGGCGGCCGGAGTTGGAGCAATCAGATGCCGCCTCTACTAATTGCTGCTCCCATTTCCCTGTTTGGGTTTCCAAGAGCAGGGGGTGACGCACTTGGAGGCATTCTCCCTAAAACGCCTGTGGTACCAACACCATCGGTCACCAGATTTACTTGATGACCGAGATGAGGGCTGGGCCCGAGTGGTTGGACGGGAGCGTGAGCGGTCAGCACTTACGGCTTCAACCTTCCTTGACAGTTCCTCTTAGCGGTCCATAATGCAGTTCAAGTCAACTGAAGAGCTAGCTGCGTGGACTGCTGCTGGTGCCGGAGAGATTGTCTCCGCAATTGCATCAGCTATTTCAGCTACCTTATCCAATTTCAAATCCTTCTGAGCAATCATACGCTGATAATACGCTGTACCTCAGGTGGTAGACGACGCATCCACAACTCCCGGAGTATGCTGTCATCTCCCATCTCAGTGCCAGCTAAGGAGCGAAGGTGGCGGAGGAATGCTGACGGTTTTCTGTCCCCCAGCTCTTCCTCGCCAAGTAACTGTCTTATCTGCTGAGTCCTGGAAAGCGATAGCTTGCTGATTAATTCATTTTTTAAATGATCATATTTTGACTCAGCTGGAGGGTTTGTAATCGCATCCTCTACTTCAGCTGCAGATCTAGTGTCTAACATTGATAAGACATAACCAAACTTGGTGCAATCTTGCTTTATGCCACTAATATCAAAGTGTGCCTCAGCTTGGGCAAACCACAGCCTAGGTTTATCTGCCCAGAATGATGGAAGTTTGACCTTCACATCACTGACTTGTGTTGGTGGGGAAGATAAGCTTGTTACCTGTGCCTGAAGCTCTCTCAGCTGTTCAAGTAACTCTGATTCAGACATGGTTTATGTAAAAAGAATAAATAAAAATAGTAGATATTAAAGATAATTTAAGAAAGCAGGATACAGGTCTTATCAGTTGAATAACACTGCTGCCTGATAAATATTAATAATGATATATATATATATATATAACAATGGTAGTTCTTTCTGGCACCCCCAAGTTCTATCAAGTACACTAATATATATTTTTTTTTTTGTAATAAGTACCAACTAACACATTTAAAATACAAGTACCTATACATAAAACTAAACAAGATAAAACAATTTAAATGTGCAATAAAAACAACAATTCAAAAATAAAGTATAAAGTGAGATTTTAGCAACTGTTGGGCAAAACTTTCTTACTTAGTTACCATTACTGTAATAAAAAATAAAAAAATAGTAAGCAAGAAGAAATTATAGGATAACAGTGTGTAATGCTATAAACTTTTATGTTTCAATTAGTAACAAGTTGTGATGGTATTTAAAATTAAATTTACAAATAACATGTTTAGGGGCTTAAAACTATCACACTTAACTTCGTTTGAATATTTACAGGTTTTAATGTTTATTTTCACCAACTGAGGTGGATTAAAAAAATGTTCAAAAACTTACAATTTTTCAAGATTAAGAAGTTTTTAGAGCAATTACTTTGACAACAGGGTTTCCACAAGTGTCAGCAGGTGGCGCTCGTGTGTTGACGCTTGGCGCGATATTGCGAACTTGTGATGCATCAAAAATGGCGGACCGAAAAAGTTTGAAGATTATAGGTTTTGTACTGAGAATGCACTTTATAATCATCATCAGAGTGAATTGGTATTTTGCACCAAACCACTTTTCAAAGCTTTCGCTAGAATTTGAAAAATCAGAGGCTCCGTTTTCCAACGGGACTGGGGCGGGCTGGCACGAAGATGTTGCGATCCTTGCGACGGATTATGGTTCGTGGTCGCCCCGTATGTCGAAGCCGTCTGGAAAAGGCGTCCGATGCTGCTGACTCCACTTGCAACAGAGTCGAGGGTCACCAATTTAGTGGTTTGGGTTGTCCAGTCCTGTCCGGTGGTAGGTCGGTCTTCGGTCAGTTAAGTAACACGAAAGTGTGGCAGATAAAATATATGTAATTCCCAAAACTATACATCACTCAACAAAACACACACTTTATACAATACTTGAGTTCCTAATTACACAATAGGTAAGAGCAAGAAAACGTTCTGTGTTGTTCGAACGCCGGGACAAGAGAGAGCATAGAGTTTTACATAACTCTACACTTCCGTCTTGGGCATAGGCTTAAGGTTCCTTTTCTATGCTATGGGCAAGTGGCAATTCGCCACAAATTTAAAGAAAAACTGAGTTTATAATAACTATTATTTATAACTATATAACTTTGATATATCGTTACATAATGCAGTCTGGTTTAGTACAACAAACAATTTAAAGAAAAACTGAGTTTATAATAACTATTATTTATAAATATATAAAACTGATATATCGTTACATAATGCAGTCTGGTATAATACAACAAACAATTTAAAGAAAAACTGAGTTTATAATAACTATTATTTATAACTATATAACTTTGATATATCGTTACATAATGCAGTCTGGTATAATGCAACAAACAATTTAAAGAAAAACTGAGTTTATAATAACTATTATTTATAACTATGTAACTTTGATATATCGTTACATAGTAGAGTCTGGTATAATACAACAAACAATTTAAAGAAAAACTGAGTTTATAATAACTATTATTTATAACTATATAACTTTGATATATCGTTACATAATGCAGTCTGGTATTGCAGACACATTACACATAAGCTGATATTAACATCAACAGAAAGTTTAAGGCCAGTTCGCGGAGATCCCAACATATTTATTATTTAAAACTTCAAAGAAAAACTGTTTTCACAATAATTATTATTTACTTATAACTATGTAACTTTGACAGTAATCATGTATTTAACGATTCTCTGCTGTCGGATCACATGATCACATCAAAGTAGGCCAAGTACCCGGGGGTTAACGCATCACCGCAGACCTTTAGAATGGTCAGTTACTGACAGGGTCGTTAAAAAAACCTTTGAGGTGAGAAAATCAATTTAATGCTCTAACAATCTATGTATATACAAATATATGAATGAATCCCTATTTCCCTTGGTCATGCCATAACTTGAGACCGACTTTATTCATCTTTTTTTATGTTTTCTAATACTTTGTAGAAGGTTCGTACGGAACGAAAAATCAATTAATTTGGGTAGATTTCGCCAAAATTTCAACGCTAACGAAGTATTTAATAAAATGGTTTGAAAACCAAAAGCCTTGATAAAGGTATTACAATTTTTCGGAACTCCATATTTCTCTCTTTATTTGTAGATTGTTAGTGCACCTGGTGAGACCTTTATGCGTCGCCGGGTAGGCGAAAAATTGAAGCCAGAGTGTGAGTGATGCCAACTGTAAAACTCGGCGGCAGCTTAATGTTTTGGGGCTGCATGACCGATTGTGGACTTGTCGAATTGTTCATGTGATTGAACTCTACAAAGTATTTAACTTAGAAAATATTCTAGAAAATGCGTTGCTGCCTTCATTTACGACACTTTCTGGCGATACGACCATGGATATCGTTAAATTCCAGCAGGATAACGTGTCATGCCACAAATCTACCCGCACTATGTATGATATGGTTTTGGGAAAATAACATATAACTTCTGGACTGGCCTGCTCAGTCTTTGGACCTGAACCCTATAGAACATTTATGTGGTTTATTAAAGATTGTGAAAATCTCGTAAGCTCTATACCAAATAAAACTCTGCCGTATTTAAGGCAAAGGACAGGACCCACAAAATATTATTTTTTAATTAATAAATAGTAATTTAGACCTATAAAACTCGTTTCATTTTATTTCGATTTGATACTCCTCAAAAAACTGAAATATGTTATGGGTGCTCAATACTTTTGGCCAAGGCTGTATGTTAAAATATTGTGTGTGTGCGCGTGTGTGTGTGCGCGTGTGTGTGTGCGTGTGCGTCTGCGTGTGCGCGAGCGCGCGCGTGTGTGTGTGTGTTCAGTTTGCGACGCGATGCGACGAAGTGCGGGTTTGTTTTTGCGCGACAAGACGCGACGTATTAGGGCGACGACTTGAAGGTGTGCATTTTCAAAGCACATTGACACTGAAGTGGGTACGGGATTGGAATGAAACGACTTGCTTGCTTTTCTGGGATGTCGCTTTATTGGCCCTTTTTTATAGATAGACACCTGGACTGAGTAACGTACTCTCTGAAGTAGCTCGCCTGGTGGTCGAATTATGTACATAATTTATTAAGTTTTAATTTTTTTCCTTATTCAATGACAGATAGACACAGATATTGGACGTGTGTCGCGTAACGTCGCATCCCGTCGCTCACCTAGGAAAACGGGTAGGACACACGTTGCGTGAAGTATTGGCCGCTTTATGTCGCATAGCATCGCGTCACTACATATCACGTTCCGTCGCTCGCCTAGGATAACGGGTTACAAATATGGACACAAGAAAAAATATGTTTTACAACGATATCAAGTTTTTCTCAACCGGATTTAAATTATTGTTATAATGTATGCGGGCTCTGACTTCATATTGAATATTTTATTATTATTACATAGCCTTCTTAGTTATTATGGTTGTATTAATGTATCATGTAATTTTTAAACTGCAAAGATTTTATTATTATTACGATTATCCTACTAATATTATAAACGTGAAAGTTTGTGAGAATGTATAGATGTATGGATGTTTGATACTCTTTCACGCCAAAACTACTGAACAGATTGAGATGAAACTTGGTATGTAGATAGCTGGAGATCTGGATTCTGGAAATTTTACGTGGGAGAGCCATGCTTCGGCACGTATGGGCCGGCTCGACTCCGCTCGATACCACGGCCTCACAGAAAACCGGCAGTGAAGCATTGCATTTCGCCGCGTGAGTGAGGTTATTGGAGGTTACCCTTCCCTCTCCCTTTGTTCCCGTCCTCCCCCTCTCCCCACTCTTCCCCCCCTCCCCCTCTTCTCCTACTCCCACCTTAAAGGGCGGCAACGCACTTGTCACTCTCGAGTTACAGGTGACAATGGGCGGCGGTAGTCATTTACCATCAGGTGACCCGTTTGCTCGTTTGCTTCTTATACCAAAAAAAAAAATAAAGCCTACTTTTTATCCCGATATTCCCACGGGATCGCGATTTACGCGGGTGAAACCGCGGGGCGCAGCTAGTTATATTCATATTTCTTTACAATAATCATTAGTCAGTACGATGTTGTAAAGATAGTGTTTGTTTGTAAATAACAGATCGAGTAAGTATCATTTTACCATCCTGTTTATGGTCTTCTATATTATTTCTAACTACTACAGATCGCGAAGTTCGACCACAGTTCATTTAAAATTTTAGATGTTTTGTTTTATTTATTTCCAGTGTAATAAAGTTGAATTGTGTTTGTAAGGCTTTCCGTATCATGACAGGTCGACATATACCTACTTGACACAGTTTTCAGATATTTAAAAACACAAATTACAATACTATACAGTATACACATATAAAAATGTATACACATATATGGAGATGAAACGGATCGCCGGCCACTATCCGGTATTCGGTTTACCCGGCCTAAATTTACTATGGCGGATACCGGATAGAAAGTTGAAGTAATTCGTGTAGATCATATAACATATACGTATAATCTCCAAATTTTCATTTACAACAAAGTCAATGGCACCTACTTTTACTGGACTACAGCTAAATTATGGTGTATAAATACCAATTTGTATTTAATGATTCTAACTTTATTGTTTTTTTGTGTCTAATGGTTCAATATGTTCCAAATTAATATTTTTATAGTTACATACATAATAAAGTGTGGATAACACTATTTAATATAAATTTTGCTATCTCAAGTTACTAAGTTACTTAAGTTTAAGTGTTGATCTATGATAGTTAGCAGACCATAGAAAAATTGTAGAGAGAACAAGTATGTTGGTTATGAAACTACAAATATCATAAAATAAAATACAGAAACACGATAAACCATAAAACTATACAATTAAGTAAGTATTAAAGTAACATAATAAAAAAAAAGCGTAAAACTGTTAGTTCTCCCAAATAAATATCCCGATTTTATTTTAATCTAATCACCTAATCTATATTAAGTGACATATAAATCTTAGCTAATTAATATTATATATGTGATGCAACCAAGAATCATAAAACTTTGCAAATGCGTTTTTAGAAGAAAATATGGGATATCTTTCACCAAAAAAATAAATAAAGTAAAAGTAAAAGGATACCCGGCTATCCAGCGTCAAGGTTGGTAAATTATCCGGTATCCGGCCAAACACGATAGGTCTGGTGTTTCCTTGCATCTCTAATATTAAGCAATTTCTCTAATTTAAGCATTCCAAACTTACATTCATCCGTGCGCGAAATTAGGGGTAAGATAGAATTCTCTTCACATATCAATATAATTATAGATTGTAAAGTCGTGTGTTTGAAAGATAACTGAAACCGCTCTACGCTAGGAATACTGCCATTAATTTTTATTACCCATCCGTAAATATGTACTCAAATCACATCATAAGTGGTCTCCCTTATTTGCTCATAAAGACAGTCGGTCAACAACTCCATCGATGAACACAACGTCTGTGCGTGTCTCTCGACTGTGGAGCTACCCATTTAATTGTCTCATCTAATCGCGGCGTACAGGTTTGCACCAGTCGTCAGATCCCGTCGTCAGATACAAATTGACGTTCGTTCATCATCATTTAGTTACAGTTGAGCGTATTTCGGTGCGTTGTTTCTAGCTGTTTGTGTAGTTTACTCGTGCTGAGTTTTCTACGGAAAAGTACACAATAAGGTATATTTTCTATTTTAATTTATTTCGTGTCAATAGATTAATAAAGTAAAGGGATTGGGATAAAATTTTTATTTGTTATCTAATTGGTTAATGGGCACTAAACTCATTAAGAAATAATTAATAAGTAATTAAAGCGCGCAAAATTTCATTGCTTACAATAAAAACTTTTTATATTTTTTATGAATTTGTGCTGTATGCTATATAAATCAAATTTTGGGATGTGATTATGAGGTCGCTTGGGTTCGATTCCCGGGTTGGGGAAATTTTCGTTGTATATAATATAATGTACTGTATATAATAATTTCGAAATATAGAAGTTATTCCTTTGATAAAAGTTAGTATAAAAATGTTGCCTATAACTATTAAAATGCACAAGTGTATACTTTTCGATTGTTGTCCTTGTTTAGAAGTATAACGTTTATTATATGTCAATATTGTATCGCAGATTAATATTGTACTGTATTGCTTGTATGTAATGTGTAAAAAGGGAGCTACATCTGCCAACAAACTGTAATAAAGCAGTTTGGCAGAAGTAATATGTAAAAGTAAAAGCAGTATTGTCTTTGAATAAATAATTTTATTATTATTTATTATTATTATTCTCTTTATTTATCGTAAAACTTATTAATTACATTTTTAAATATCTATAAAACAAAATATATATTTAAAAATATAAAAAATAGTATACCACCGACATCGGGTACAGGGACCAAGACACCGGTGGTTAGGGCTCCAAAGACAGGAACCTCCTCACTATACGGGCCGTGTCGAGGAGAACTGCCTTCTGTATCAGTCCCTTGATCCAGCCGTCTAACGCGAGCCTCTCAAGGTGTTGATCGAGGCTTTTGGCTATTAATCCATGAGCAGATATGACGATCGGAACAATGATCGCCGAATCGACATTCCACATATCGACAATCTCGTGAGACAAATCCAAATATTTAATTTTATTATTATTATGTGGAAAATAGAGATTGCGATATGTAAATTGTACATCATATTTACAAGATATAAGTAATATTAATGACATAATTCTAAATAAAAAAGTTTTTTGTTTATTTGTTTAAAGGCGCCAAACTCTGGAACTATCTGTCAGATTTTAATAATTATTTTTGTATTGGATAGAGAATTGATCGAGTTAGGTTATAGGCCATGTAACATCCCGCTACGACGCTTAAGAGTGGGGTAGTGACCATAAACACGGGGAACGGATAAAAATGGTGATTTTGTTCTGTGACTCTTTCTGCTGTTATGGATCACCCGACAGTACCTAAGGCTCACCTAAGATGGAATAGGAATGGCAAACTAATAAACTTTTATGAAGCTAATAAAAATACTATAACACCAACCGTCACGAAACTAAGACACATAGTATTTTCTCTTCGCTCGCGTGTACACATTTTTTTCGTGGAACCCTAATTCTTTTTCGAAATTAAAAGTAGCCTAAGTTACTCCTTATAAGACCAGCTATCTGCAAATGAAAGTCCCGCCAAAATCGGTCTACCCATTCTGGAGAGGGTAATCTCTGGAATGAGTGGACCGATTTCCACGGGACTTTACACGGGACGGAACAAACAGACAGACAGACAAAAATTTTAAAATTGTTTTTTTTTTGGTACCGTATAAACATTCGGATGTACCTATTTAGTAAAATGCTGTTATTATGACATTACAAACAGACACTTCAAATGTATTTATTTGTAAAGATTTTCCTGTTTAAGTTCGTTTAATAAGTGTATTATGATATTATTCTGCTTCGGATCGCCCAGTAATATATATTTTAATTTAACATAATAATAAAAAAAAATCATTTATTTATTTATATTTTCTGTCCTTTATATATACTAGAAATAGCCATATTTGTAAAGGCCCAGAAACTAGAAAAGGTCCTGTAAGAAGCCAATACAGAAACTTGTTTATGTGTTGGCTCCTATAGCACAGCGTTGGTAAGTGTTATCTGCATGGGTCCCATTATCCCACTAATATTATAAATGTGAAAGTTTAGATGGATGAATTTTTGTTACTCTTTCACGCAAAAACCACTGAACCGATTGCGATGAAACTTGGTATGTAGATAGCTGGAAACCTGGATTAACGCATAGGCTACTTTTTATCCGATATTCCCACGGGATCGGGACTTATGCGGGTGAAACCGCGGGGCGCTGCTAGTATACAATGAATTACCTGATGGTCTAAAAAGTGATGTAATGGAAAATTTTAAAAATAAATTAAAGGCCTTGCTTATGGACAAATGTTACTACACATTTAATGACTTTTCAATAGATATATTTTTTTAAACTAATTATTTTAATTTGATTAATCATTCTTAACCGTTGACATCTTAAATATTAATATTAGTTTCATTTAATTTTGTTGTAATTCGTTAATTCCACATATAATTTTTATCAACTTACTTCATAAATTTTGCATGCTTACATTATGGCAGAATGTACACGGGTCATTTATAGCCACGCCACCTGTGATAATGTACCTACTTTCATTGGAAATAAAGTTTGATTTGATTTGATTTAACCGAGTCAACATATTTTAATGTTAATTACACCTTAACATCAATTACTTTCAAATATAAACTTTTTTAAAGACCTTGTCTGTACGGCTTAATATAAGGTAGGATAATTAAGCCTAAGACTAACATGCATAAATAATCAAAATAGACTCTTTATATTTGGTAATTGAGATCAATTTATAAAAATTAGGACACAAAAAATTATCTGTATCATTCGCTGACAAGCCGTCGGCGACGCACTCCTCATGATACCACTTCCCGCATTTAGAACATTGCTTTATATCAGCCATCTTGTCTTCATCACAACTGTGACAGCATCAACTCGCCTGGTTTTCTTTAGAACCACTTCTACTTTTGGGGGTTGAGGTCTTTTTAGGGTTCCGTTAATCAAAAGGAAAAAAATTATCAACAATATTACAACAAAGTCATCCTTCACCCTGTTGTCCTGTATATCAAGACCCTTTTTCTCAAGAACCCGTGGATGCATCAAACTATAGTATTTTTAGAACTGCAAAATTAAGTTTGTCTTTCGAAAAAAACAGGCAAAAATCTTTGAGAATTGATTCCCGAGATGGACATACTATCTACATACAAGTTCTTAGCTAACGGAACCTTCGGTGCACGAGTCAAACCGGCATCTGCCCGGTTTTTTTATTTTTCTCTTTCTTGTTTTTGTCAAACAGGTCTTTAGTGACTGGAGTTCCTCTGTAAGTCATGGCGATTCTTCTAAGTGTTTGTATTTTTTCAGTATTTTAAATCGCCGTTATGCCTACACCCACTTGAAATACTGAAAAAACACCAACAGCTACTGAAATGTTGTTCTTTTTATTACTTGAATGAGCGCTACCTTATTCTCATCATCGTCCAAACTTCCGTAAACCATCCAGAAGGCACTTTGGGGTGTGCTCAAGTTCTTTTTCTCGCATTGTTGACGTCGATGGAAGGGGGTCATTCCAGCCTGGTGAGGCACGAGGTTGTGAATTTTCTTTATCAACATCGTTAGACAGTATTAGCTACAGCTTCTGTCATACATTTGGACAAGGTATTTGATAGGAAAATATTAAACCGTGCATTAGTAAGCTTTTTGGACTGGATTTTGCATTCGTCTTAGTTGTGGTCAGTAACAATAACAATGAATCCATCAATACAACAGTTCTCATTACTTATTTACATTTCTAACATTTTGAAAAAGACAAAATTTATTTTAATTTGATAAATGTTGATACAAAAAAAACTGGACAAGTGCAAGTCTGATTCACGCACCGAGGGTGCCTTAAGCAAACAAACATATATGTAGATAGTATGTTCATCTCGGGAATGAATACTCGAAGATTTTTGACCGTGTATGACAAAGTGAAGTTTCCATTCGCAAAATATAAGTTCAAGTCAAAATTTAAGTATTGATTTTTGTTAAGTAAGTTGGAAGAAAAAGCGCTCCTGAACTGATTTATTTGCGTGCGCTGGCATAATGATTACGTAAATAAAATGTTCTACAAAAATATTGGTCTATAGTTCATCTAAAAAAAGTCCAGATATCATTATGCCTATCTCTTATACATAAGCCATAATAAGATATTCTGTGACAAGAAATATTGAAAATTAAAAAGCGATTTATGGGCATTATTATTATTCATGGTATATTAATCCTTCGGAACGAAAGGACGTAAACTCCTATGATACCCACAAATATACTGGTAGCATTTAGTTTTGAAAGAATACAATTTCCCGTAAAGCTACCGCTTGCAGCCACTTTAAATAAATCACAGGGATAGATCTTTATTTATTTATTTATTACATAGTACAACCACATCATGCGTCTTAATACATTTATAAATTATACTAAATAATATTTGGTCTGATATGAATGATACTTACGGGGTACGTAACATTGTCTAGTTACAGTAGAGTGCTAAAGAACAAAATAAAAATAACAAAGAGGAAACAACAAATGTTAGTTATTTGAGCTACTTTAAAATATTTTTTACAGTTTAGTCTTAAATTTATTAAATTAATTATCAAAGATTTAATTTATAAGATATATTTAAGATTTATATAATTATGTAAATGTATTTTACCATTGTAAACATATTGTACAAATAAAGAGTTATCTATCTATCTATCAAAGATGTCAATGTCAAATGTATGGATTGCGTGTTTGAATAATATTGCACTGATTGAGAACTCTATTTATAGGCGATTGCATGCCCAAATTAGTTCTACAGAATGGTACCTGAAACGTTCTAGTAAGTCTATGTCTAGGATAGGATAAGAGTGGGGAATGGCTAATGGTACTTTTTCCAAAAGACAACTGCACTGAATCTTATTGCTTATCAATTTATGGAGAAAAAGAAGGTCAAATATGCGTCTACGATCACAAAGACTGGTCATTTCAAATTTAGATAAACATTCATCATATGGTTTTCTGTAAGAGAATCCGCTACACAAGAATGAAATACTTCTGGTAAAGGTTCGCTGAATGCCTTCAATCCTTTGCGCATGGACAGCATAATACGGTGACCATACGATACTAGCAAATTCGAGATTGTTGCGGATGAGACGATTATATAAAAGTAATTTGGTGCTAATATACCCAAAGCCCATAGTGTTTCTTTTCAGTAAACCGAGCATTTGGGCTGCTTTTTTAAGAGTTTTGTCAGCGTGTGATGTGAATGTTAACTTTGTATTAATGATCACGGATTTTGGTTACTTCGCTTAAATATGTGCCGCCAATCTCGTGTATACAAAGATATAAATTTTTGTATGTATGTATTTATATTTTGGCTATCTAAACGGCTCTAACGATTTTGATGAAATTTTGTATACAGATACAGTTTTGCATTTTAAGTTCAACTGCATAGTTGTATTTCCTGTAAAACGCAATTTTACAAAAACAAAACATAAAAAAAGTCACGATTTTACAAAAGGTACCGAACCGGTCATTAATACCGCCAGGCCAAGAGGCTTCTATTACCGTAAAGGACTAATGTCTAGCCTAGCGATTTTATCTATTGAACACGACATGGCACGGCTCCCGTCGTATGAGAATGTTAGCAAAAACTTCATTAGCATTATTCATTAGGAAATATTTTTTTAAATAAATAAATATATCTTTTTTGGATTGCGTTTAAGATTTGTCTTGTGTCTTTACTGTGTCTACTAATGAGTGTTAGGTGTAATTACATATATATGTTCACATGTGGGCAGACTTCGGGTTAGGCAGATACAACAGACCTCCACTTGCTTCTCTTCTTATAAACTTCCTCTACTGCCATTAAACCTTACATACAAGCCCGATGATTTCAGGTACTTCTGACCTGCCCTTTCCTCACAACATCAATAGTTTGGTCATAGTATGTTCTGCGTGGGCGCCCCCTACCGGCGATCCCACTCACCTTTGCCTTATACAGCAAAACTACGCGAAAAACTTTCCAAAAAGCTCTTTCTGTCTATACTTATCACAATACAAAAGTCAGTTCATCATAAAAATCCGAGAGTAAAGATTTGTAGTCATTAGTTTCATTTGGCGCTACGCAGTGTACACCTTACAAACGTAGGTATTCTTTTGGTGCGGTACGGTGAATGGACTTAAATGTTCGACGCCATGAAGTCCAGCTGATTTCATAAAATGTTTAAATGTTGTTCGATTGATTTTTGCTGTATGCGGTATTTATTACATTTTTTTTCGGTAAAATGTTCTGTTTACTCATTGTGATATCACTTTAACCAAAAATATGTAAAATTGAAAAAAAAATTATGAATTTTCCAGCAGAAAATTCCAATAATTTTCAACTCAGAATGATGGTCTGAATACACTATTTCAGGTTCGGCACGGTGTTTCTTACATCCTGTATACTTGTTTTGTCATTCGTTCCGCACTCATCCTTTCTATGTGTCCAAACCAACTCAGTATACTCTTTTCTATATTCTTCCTCTTTCAAGCCACACTGCTCTTGACTATCTACATTCCTCTGAATACAATAATTACCTTATTCGTCTCAAAAATCCAAGGAAAAGGATCTCTTATGATCTATCTGCACTTTAAAATTTTATTATTCGTAACGTACTACCAAATCGATTAATATCTTGGCACATTTTCCCAAACACGCTGGGATCCTTTGCTTTTATATTTTAGGACAACCACAGCCTCTGTCTAATCATTTGGAGTTTAGCCTTGTCTCTGAAAAAGTTTAAATAGATGATGTAACAGTCCTGCGACTAGTCTTTCACCAACCCTCAACATCTTAGTCGTCTGTCTGTCATACGTACCCTCAAATGTTTAATCGCTTTAATAATTTCTTCCATTCCAATTTCATCATAACAAAACGACAAGTCTAACATTTCTTCGCCACACTCTTGCTCATCCATGCCTTTTCGAACAAACCTTTAAAATATCTCTTCCAACGCTATAAAACCAATAGTTCATCATTAATAATTTCACCTTGTTCGTCTCTGATTACATTAATCGAAGCTGAGTTTTATTTCCCCCGTGCTTCTTTTACGGGTTTCCAGAACTTCTTTACATTGTCCCGAAAATTTGGGCCAAAATCCCTCACAAGCATCTCTTATTTTCATTTTTTTTTCACACATTATTTTCTTTTTTAATTTTACATACTTTTTATTCTTGTCTCCATTTATTATATTATTAATTTCAATCGGTAATGAGTACTTCCAGGTTTTCTTCTACCATTCTTCTCGAATAAAACGACCAGTTAACCGTCTTGCATTTTTTATTTCCTCTTAGAAGTATTCGACGATGGAGGCAATAAACAACCTCCAGAACTGTTCTGACTCCCTTGACGCTAACCTCAAGAAAAAGGTATTCTGCTAAGGCAGTACCAAAGGTAGAGCCAAAAGTTAAGATTTTATATAAGAATGAGCTACGAAAATAAATAGCAACACCACCTCCCCTCCTGTCGATTCTGTCGTTGCGTGTGAGAATGATGCCAGGGAGGGAGAGGAGAACAGTAAATGAGGTTTGAACTACATCTCAGAAATCAGAGCAGCACTGCATGGACTTCGGTGCCAGAGAAAGCTTCAAGTAAGTGACTGTAGTGGCTGGAAATACTCTGAGCGTTAATTTGATCGTATACGTATACATATACAGATATTATCGTCGTATAAACTGCACACTGTACCACTTAGATACCATTAAGTAATTTATATGCTGCTTTTTATCGCACATTTATTTGTTTTTAGTTGCAATTGTTAGTGAAGACAATCCTTTCATTATTTTATGTATGGCCTTGGCGCGTAATTAGCAACCGTCGGAATAGGTAGAATGAGTTTATGTAGGTAGGTACTTGGATTCTTTTTGCATTATGACGTCCTAACATGGGCATGCCTTCTTCCCGGAAAATAGTGGTATTTTTTAAATGGACTTCATTATTAAAGTACCAGATGAACTACTACTTTTATATCTGAAGTAAAATGTACTAAAAGGTGTTAAGTATTTTTTTTATCTGTGTAATAATACAATGAATATTATTATTTTTTGTTTGCATCCTTACATTCTTTTATAGCATTGGTGATAAGGAGTATACAAATTTCTTTGTCGCAGGCAAAGACTTTTTTCAAGACAAAATAATTGAATGCTAACTTGAGAAACAATAAAAGTTATACATAAATGAATATTGGTTGTGCTTTATTTGGATTAGATAAAAAAAAACGAAATAGTAGATCAAAGCACAATTTGACGTTTCGAGAAAGACCTGAAGGTCATGTCACGTTTTCCACAACACATCAGATAATGAAGTATATTCTAAGAGACATCACGTCATAATCGCAGGTAGGGAACCTACTTATTGCGGTAAATAAACTTGGTACCTAGGATAAGAGCATGCATTATTCTCTGATCAGTTTGGGAAGCGTTCGTCGTAGAGAATGTACGTTAATGCGCTAAAATACACCAAATATTATTAATTGTTTCTATTATCACAGATAGACAGCTTCCAAGAAATTAGGTCCGGAGGAGAAATTAGGTACTTCAGCTCTGAACAGCTGCTTCATCTTTATACAGCCCAAGTTCGATCTTGCATGGAGTACTGCAGTCACTTTTGGGATGGTTCAGCTAAATACTAACTAGAAGCTCTTGGCTCTGTTGACCGAAGAGCTTGTAAGCTTATAATAGACAATGTGCTCACGAATAGGGAACTACATAGTCTTGAGCATCGTCGCCTGCTTATGGGTTTTTTATAGAATTCACTTAATTGAACCCACATTATTCTTTCATTGACTACTAGACGCAGACAGAGATTCCCTCCTTTCGTTGTCGAAACACCAAAAAGTCGAAGTAAACGCTTTGACAGCTCCTTTTTGGTTCGAGTCACCAAAGTCTGGAATGAGCTGCCTGCGTCTATTTTTCCAATCAATTATAATTTTGGAACGTTCAAGAGAGTGGAGTGAGTTTGTAGAGTGAATATAATAAGAGGAACCCCTCTTGGATAAGCGTGTACCATTTTCGTCTTCATCCTTACTTTCCGTCATTACAATAAAAAGATAAGGTAACAGTTACTTCGCTATTATTAATGTCATTGTTTTATTTTTTGTTTAAGTCTTACTTGGGCTTTTAACACTTCAGATTTTTAATAGGAATCACCCGGCAATAAGTCACATTACTTTTTACCGGGTGATATGACGGTATTGATATATATCTCCTACGACGTAGATCCATGTAATAATTTGTTCATTACGGAAAAATTTCGTTGTATCTAGGAGGCATGTATTAACATATATATATATATATATATATATATATATATTCGAGTTAATTTATGTTCATTCGGAACTCCTGTATCTAATAACCATAATATTAGCAATCGAAAGTCAGCCTTCTTCACAGTTCATACGTTCTACTTTTGACTGTTTATGTTTTGATGAAAAATGCTAATTATTAGTAATGTATAAAAACTAGTTTTTAATTTATAGGAACGCTCAAAATCGTTTTAGTACAGATCTAAACGTTGAACAAGGAACTTGCAAAATGCATCCATAGCTAAATAAATACCAATGTCAGCAGTGTTCTAATTTCATCAATTTTTTTTTCGTAGTTTGAAAATGGTGCATACACTACAAATCACAAATATTTCCATTGGAGTGGAGGGGAATGGGGTGAGTATTTTTTTTTGTTTTTATACGTACAAACAGGCAAAAGTATATTACGCTGCTCCCATGGGATCAGTTTGCGTTTAAGGCTGAGCTTGTCGTTTTGTGGTAGTAGAGGCTGAGAGTATGTCGTATGTCTGAAAATAGGGGGTAAGCCAATTGCATGACGGCAATAGACTTGTCCCCTTAAACAGCGTTCCGTGCGGACAAAAATGTGCGGCAGACATCGCTCAATCTTTTAGACTTCGCGCTGCTATTCAGAATTCCAAAACAGAAAAGCAGTGGAATGTTAATATGATATAATTGTGTGCGTGTAAGTTAAACAATATTATAAATTTTAATGTCTTATTTAAAACTTACAACTCTCCTTATCGCAATTGTTTCCTTTTTTTGGTTATTTGTTTATAATGTAAAATATCATGTAGGTAACTATTATGAAACATGGAAAAACCCCCCTTAATTTGGAATAAGTGGTCCCCTTGTCAACTGCTATTACGTCGACTGTTGTGGATTCGATTCCCAGATGGGAAAATTAAACTCGAAACCATAGTGTGTGGAACAAATTCTAAAACGTGGTTTCAAGTCTGGCATTGGGTGTACTTTGTGTCCTTTTATTGTATGTTTGTGAAGTTATCGTGAATCAGAGATAATTTCCTTGGACTTTTCTTTTAAAAATGTCAAAATTTCATCATAAAAATCAACACGAAATCGTATTTCACTTACTTTATAAATAGTGACTTTCGTATATTAGGAGCGTTATGTTATGTGTGTATGTTATTTCTAATTTTCCTTCAAATATGCTGTATAATACAAAATACCTAATTAAAACAATATTTTGGTGTCAATTCTGTTGTATTTACTCTCTTGACTATAATTGACTAAATTTTCTTCATACAAAATGTAAACCTTGTACACTTTGAAACAAGGTCTTATTTCAAATTTAAACAAGTAGGTAACATATAAACGCTCAAATAAACTTTAATACCACGTAGCGAGAGCCGCTATCCGTTGAATGCCATCTCTTTTGCTCTGTGATTTTAGTAAGCGTCTTCGTAGGTGTCGATTAAAATAACGTCGTCTTGGTTCGTTTTGAACAAGTTTTTATACGGCCATTATACGGCATTTGAATAAATGGGGACTCTCGCTGCGTGGAAATAAAGTTGAGTATACGTTGACAGGTTTTAGTGAAATTTAGTGGCGCTGAGAAATAGATGCCAGTAACAAATAGACCTTGTTGCGAAGAAGACAAGGTTGATTTCATATGAAGAAATTATGTCAGGTTTTAGTTTAGTCGAGTGTACAATAGAATCGGGACCGTATTCAATAAATTTCGATGACTTAAGAATAACGAAGATATTTAAATAATCCTAAAAAATTAAAATGAATATCTTCCATTTTATTTTTAAAAGTTAATGGTGATTTCAATATTTTTAACGTATCCCAGTGCGGGAATGGTCTGTCAAAATGGGGAAATCTGTATCTATAGCATATACCAAGAAACTTTCTTAAGAACCATCCTTTTTTTGTGATAAGTCTTGGAATATTAAAATTATAGTTAATAAAATGAAAAAAACAAAAATGAATAAAATTTGTTTTTTTTTGTTTCTATTCCTGATGATCCACTTTCTTGAAGAATTGTTTCTATATTTTTTTTAAAAATCATCACAGTAATTAGTCAAAAAACAAAATTTACTTTTTTAAGCACTCATACCATGGTGAAACTATTTTGTGATCCGTCTAAGAATAATTGTAGATAGGTATAGTCAGCGGGCGGATATTATCACGCTGCCAAATTAAGGTTCCCTACGGCAAAAAAATAAATAAATAAACAAGATAGTGATGTCATAACTTTAGAGTCAACAATCAGTGGGTGTTGCCAGAAATGGCCCATTACCGCCTATTGCCGTTACAGACAAGACGGTAATAGGTGTGGCCTTACCACCTTACCACTCGTTTTGTCATGACGGACGCTATCTGTTGACCTTGCGCGGTCACCTTGAGAAGGTCATTAGTGCAATGTAACCGGTTACATAACACGCTCATTAAAAAGGACGATTTAAAACATAAAACTTTTACTAATCTACTTAAAAAATTTATATAAAAAATCAATGTTTATTTGTTTATTCATCTGATAGTCATGAAATTTTGCATTCACGTTGCCAAGGATACAGCGAAGGTCATAGCCCATAGGGTACTTTTCATCCAGAAAAGAAATGTTTCCGAGGGATGGAAGAATTAACCTAGTTGTTGAGGAAGGTAATATCACGCTATGACTCTTAATAGCGGAGCAGTTCTGATACTGATATAAACTGTGGGGAAAGACTAGTAATGTATAATTAACGCGATCACGAAAAGGTATTACATACCTCTGAATTGCCTGACGTTTCTATCAGGTTGCACTGGCCGTGGTCACAGGCTGACCACGGCCTGTGGACAGCCTGTGACCACGGTGTGTCGGCATATATATCATGGAACGCGAAAGTTTAAAAAAAAATTAGACTAGTAATGTATTAAAGCTGAAAAGTTCGTGTTTTTGGTTAAACGCGCTTATCTCTGAAACTACTAGTCTCATTACTAAAATGTGTTTGATAACCTAATTCTTGTGGAAGGGTAGAGGCTATTTCATATCACGCTACGCCCATTAGGAGCGGAGCAGTGGCTATAAAAGTGGGTGAAATTGCTGTGAACGGCTAGTAATCATCACATATCACTACATATTATAAAACAAAGTGTCACGCGTCGCGTCTGTCTGTTCGCGATAAACTGAAAAACTACTGAACGGATTTTCATGCAGGTTTCACTAATAGACAGAGTGATTCATGAGAAAGGTTTAGGTGTATAATTTGTACCCGTGCGAAGCCGGGGCGAGTTGCTAGTAGTATAATAAAGTTGAATATCTTTTTTGAAGTAAAATCTTTTTTAGGCACGTTCGGCAATTTTGGGATGGGGAAAAGACACTGAACTCGCGTGACCGTCATGCCCCGATACATATATACAAATGTGTTTATATATATCCTACTAATATTATAAATGTGAAAGTTTGTGAGGATGTGTGGATGTATGAATGTATGGATGTTTGTTACTTTTTCATGCAAAAACTACTGAACCGATTTCGATAAAACTTGGTATGTAGATAGCTGGAGACCTGGATTAACACATAGGCTACTATTTATACCGATAGTCCTACGGTACCGGGACTTACGAGGGTGAAACGGTGGGGCGCAGCTAGTGTATTCCTACTACTGACAGTTTCTTAATTGAACTTACTTATCTCTGAAACTATTAGTCTGATTTAAAAAAACCTTTTTCTGTTTGATAGCCTAATTCTTTAGGAAGCTATAAACTATTAAACACCACGCTACGACCTTAAGGAGCGGAGAACTATAAAACGACATTATAAGCGGGTGAAACTGCGGGGAGGAACTAGTTAATACGTAATCCTTTTAATAATATCTGTTATCGTTGAATCATACATTGCAATCCTAACGATAAGCCTCGATAAATACTTTCAACTTATCGGTCATCATATGTTGCAAGGACACAATTATCTTGACATTACTTAACCTCTGACGTAAAATAAAAGTGATGGATATGTGTATGTCCGTTTGAGAAAAATAAAGACGAAGATTTCTGATTTTTGCCTAAATTGTAAATGTTAACTAAATATTGTAGGTAAGGTATACTACAACATGTAAAATATGACTTTGTCATAAGTGATTTCGACAATAAAACAAATACGCTGGAATCGAAATACAAAAATCTTAAAAAAATAAAAATAAAATATTCGCCAGAAACGAAAAATTTGTTAGAACCCGATAGCAGGAGCCTACTGGAGAAAATTGTCAATCCAAACCATCCCGGGACCTATTTAAAGAGAGAAAATAATTGTCGTAATGCCACGGCCCCAGCCGGATCCAATTGTAAACCATCCAGGGTACCACACAAACACACAAAAAAGTTCATCTAACAATGAAATGAGAATCCTAGAACCCGGTTGCAGCGGTACCTACCGGGTAGAATTGTGAATTTAATTCTAAACCATCCAGGAACCCAGTCAAACACACACATAGACATCTGTGTTAGCGCAGAATTCTTAAGCTGGGCCTCATCTCACGTAATAAAATTCAATAACGTTTATACGTCAAAGAGGATATTTTCGAATAAAAATACCAATCAAAATTTCCAACATTTCCGTTGTTTTCCCAAAAAAATCTTTCATACAAACCTTGTCCTAGAAATTATGAACACAACACAACAATTAGTCAAATAGGTGCAGCCGTTCTGAAGGGATGCGTTTACATACATTCGCCAATTGATATTTATTTATAAAGATAATATCGATAAAATGAGATCAAGCGCAGGGATTTTTTATCTTATAGGAAGAATGTTTCATCTTGGTATTTTTATCTTAAATAATTTAATACATAATTATATCTTCTACTATTTACTCTATGATATCGAGGTCTTACTTTTTTTCTCTTACTTGCGAGTTATATTCACTTTTCACTTCAATCCACTCTTCAAAAAAATCAAGAAATACATTTATTTTCTGATGTTAATAGCCGTTGGGTTACTGGTTACTAATAAAGTCAGTAGGGAAACCGACCTGATCAATCACGCGATCGAGATCGGTTCGACACACAAGATTGAATCCCTTAATCGATTCAGGAATCGTACCTATTATAATCGAAAAAAAATTGATTTAATATTGACAATTATATGAAATCGATTTTAGAATAATTAATGAAATATAATTATGCTGATGTTGTATATATTTTTATGATGTAGTGATCAGTGTGCGGTATTAATGAATTTATGTAATTATAACTCTAATAACTTGAGACACCTGGCACACTCCCGTCTGATCCCAAACTAGGCAGAGCCTGTACTATGGTAACCAGACTACTGATTACTAGATACATACATTACAATACATTTAATACACTCCGACACAGAATAAATCATCGTGCTCATCACACAATTATTTGTCCTGAGTGGGAATCGAACCTACGACTCAGCAGTTAGGATTACTATCAAATCAAAATCAAAATTATTATAAGTAACATAATATTGTTTTAAAATAAAAAAAGAAAATCACAGAGCTGCTGGGCAACATAGAAAATTAACTTAATGCTTAAGTGACTACACAGTTCTCACATGTAAAATTCAAATTTTTCCAATTAGCAAAAAATAAAAAGCATATCATAACTACAATGTCAACAGTGTATAAAATAATATCAATCCCACTAATATCTATTATAGTTTGGATGGATGGATGGATGGATGGATGGATGGATGGATGGATGTTTGTTACTCTTTCACGCAAAAACCACTGAACCGATTGCGATGAAACTTGGTATGTAGATAGCTGGAGACCTGGATTAACGCATAGGTTACTTTTATCCCGATATTCCCACGGGATCGGGACTTACGCGGGTGAAATCGCGGGGCGCTGCTAGTGTTCTAAAAAATTTACAATGTCAATAATAATAATCAAAATATCAATAAATCTATACGTCAGATAAGTAACAAGACGAGTACCTACTCATGGACAGTGTGACTGTGGAGCCGGACCGGCATTTTGCCAAGCATTTTTATCATCTTAATAATGATCTAGTTTAAAATAATATGCTCGTTTCCATAGCGTGCGTTTTATACAAGTTTTAAAGTTCTTCTCGTTTAGTTATAGAATACTAGCAGCGCCCCGCGGTTTCATCCGCATAAGTCCCGATGTACGGGAGGTATTAGGAGAGCAATTCAAACAATGAAGTCATGATATAGACTAACTATTTATTGGAATAATACATGACTAAATACACAATAAAATGAGGTTACACGTGTCTCATAAGTACTACACCACATCTCCCCTCTTTTAGAAAAAAAAATTTAAAACTAGGGTTTTACATTTTTTTTTGTGTTACTGTGTTACATATCAGTAAAATACTTATTACATAATATTCCATTAACATATTTGTATACTCTTGCACATAAGCTAAAGAAATTATATAATACATTTGAAAACATTTTTCCATTTGAATACATTTAAATAGGAGGAGAGATTTTTCGTTAAGAGTGATACAATTTAGTCCTATTTTTATGAACTATATCTAGTTTTTCATTTTTTAATATCTCCACGTTTGGAGATATGTCCCTAACAACTTTATAAGGACCTGAATACAAATCGTCAAGCTTATTACCTACTTCGTTTTTCACCAATACTAAATCATTAACTTTATATTTTACAGGATTGATATATTTATCATATTTGAATTTTCTTATAGATTTACTCTTAAGTAAATTGTCTCTTGCCTCTCTTTGTGAAAGTTGTTTGCGATATTTTAATTCACTTGGATAACTTTCATAGTTGCAAATAGGGTCTACAATGTTTTTACTTAAATTACTTGGAAGAATACACTTCTTACCAAACACTAATTCATAAGGAGTAAACTGTGTTTCAGAATGTATTGAAGTATTATATATAATAATGAAATATTATATAAAACACCAAAAGGGAAGCCATTGGCTCCATGTCTCTGGGTGTTTATCAGTATGTATTCTAAGGAAAGAGTTTAAGTGTTTGTGTGAAACCTCTAATGCACCTATACTTTGATGGTGATAAGCGGTTGAATTTAATTGTTTAATTTGTAGTAACTTACAAACTTCTTGAAATGTATTTGAAATAAATTCCTTACCTTTATCAGTAGCTATTTCCTTTGGAACTCCATATCTAAAGATAAAATTATCAACTAACGTTTTTGCTACTTCATCACTTTTCTTGGAAACTAAGGGATAAGCTTCGATATATTTACTAAGTTCACATTGTAACGTAAGTATATAAGAATAATTATCGTTATCCGTTTCCAAAGGACCTACAAGATCTAAGAATATTTTTTCAAATGCCGAATTGGCAGTACTAGTTATAACCATTGGTTCTTTAGATGGAGTAGAATGTTTGTGTCGCTGACATTTATCACAGCGTTTCACAAATTCATTAACATCTTTATCAATACCAGGCCAATAATAATATTTCCTGATATTGTTCGACATAATTCTCATACCCGCATGGCCACTACTGGGTAGGAGATGGAAGTCGTTCAAAATAACTCGTCTGTCATCTTTATTGTCTATTCTTTCTACATCTTTAACAATACATATACGTGGTCCGGACCTATCTTTTATTTTATTCACTTCTTCTAATAACTTTTTAATAAAAACTTCATAATCTTTTTTGTTAACTATACAAATTTCTTCAACATTAGTATTTTTACACAAATCATCTAATTCTTTCACGAATTCACATCGTGTAATTCGCGATTGAGACTCTAAATATTTAATGGGTCGTGGGTTCGATTCCCACCCAGGACAAATAATTGTGTGATGAGCACGATAATTTGTTCTGTGTCTGGGTGTAATTTATCTATAATATGTATGTATTTAGAAATATATAAGTATGTTTATCAGCAGTCTGGTTACCATAGTACAGGCTCTGCCTAGTTTGGGATCAGACAGCCGTGTGTGGGATGTGTGAAGTTATTATTATTATTCTCTTTATTAACATTTAAATACATATAAATTACATTTTTAAATACATTATTATATAAAAAAAAATATATTTAAAAATATAAAAAAATATTATTATTATTCTCTTTATTAACATTTAAATACATATAAATTACATTTTTAAATACATTATTATATAAAAAAAAATATATTATTATTATTATTCTCTTTATTAACTTTTACAAAACATATAAATTACATTTTTAAATACATTATTATATAAAAAAAAATATATATTTAAAAATATAAAAAATAGTGTCCCACCGGTATCGGGTACAGGGACCAAGCTACCGGTGGTTAGGGTTCCAGAGACAGAAACCTCCTCACTATGCGTGCCGTGTCGAGAAGGACTGCCTTCTGCATTAGGCTCTTGATCCAGCTGCCTAACGTGAGCCTCTGAAGGTGTTGGTCGAGGCTCTTAGCAATTAACCCATGGGCCGAAATGACTATCGGCACAATGATTGCTGAATCCACATCCCACATGTCGACAATCTCGTGGGATAAGTCCAAATATTTTATTTGTTTATCTTTTTCGGCTTTTAAGAGATTGTCGTCATGGGGAATGGTGATGTCAATAATCATTGCTCGGCGCTCTAATCGGTCTATTACCACTATATCAGGTTTATTGGCAACAATAGTCCTGTCAGTGATAATAGACCGATCCCAGTACAATGTTACACGACCATTTTCAAGAACTGGGTCGGGCACATATCTGTAGTACGGTAATTCCATAGTCACAAGGTTATATTTAAGAGCAAGTTGCTGATGGACTATCCTGGCCACTTGGTTATGTCTGTGCAAGTACTCACCGTTGGCAAGACGAGAACAACCGGAAATTATATGCCTGAGGCTTTCTCCGGGACGATGACATGCCCGACAAATGTCAATCGTGCCATCCTTCAGGATATGTTTCCGATAGTTGTTCGTCATAACAACTTCATCAGTAATTGCACAGATAAAACCTTCAGTTTCTCCAAAGAGGTCACCGAAACGTAGCCAGGACACAGATGATAATAGATCTACTTCGGGACCATTTAAGGCCCGATAAAAACGTCCATGCAGCTCTTTGCTCTTCCATACTTCCCTGCGATCTGTAATATTGAGTACTGCAGGTTTGCGCCAGTTCTCTCTACCTAAAGCAAGCGGGGTGAGTCCGTTGTCAACTGCCACAACGTCCCGATGCACCTCCACGTTAACAGAGAGGAAATAATCTCTGAGATTGCACACCTCGCGGTTATGTAGTGTCTTGGCATTTAAAAAACCACGACCCCCACATTTCCGCGGGATATACAATCTCATTACCGATGAACGTGGATGGTGCATTCGGTACGCGGTTAGCAATGTACGGACTCTTCTATCCAGGGCATCAAGTTCCGTCTGAGTCCATCTAAGTATGCCAAAGGAGTAGGTTAGGACTGGTATGACCCAATCATTATAGGCCCGCACCTTATTACCGCCTGACAAAAGACTTTTTAATACTTTTTTCAGGCGGCCAAAGAAGCGTTCCTGTAACGATTGCTTCATAGTCAATTCCTTTAAACCCAACGCCTGTGACATTCCTAGATACTTGTAAGTTTCGTTCGCGGAAAGACGTCTAAGGTGTGTAGAATCTGAGAGTTCCATGCCTTCAGATTCCACAATCTTGCCTCTTTTTACATGCATGACTGCACATTTATCCACACCAAATTCCATCCTGATACATTTACTAAAGTTTTCAGTTACCTCTAGTAATTTTATCAGTTGGAAATTGCTGCAGGCAAAGAGTTTCAAATCATCCATGAAAAGGAGGTGGGATATAACCTGACCTCCTCTCCGCAAACGATAGCCTAGTCCTGAACCCTCCAACATAGTGCTGAGAGGATTCAAAGCCAGGCAGAACCACAAGGGACTCAAACTGTCACCCTGAAATATACCCCGCTTGATCTTTATATACTCGCCGTCACCCTGAGATTGTCGACATCCTGGATAGCAAAGAACTGTTCTCCATTGCTGCATACATGCCTCCAAGAAAGTGCATAGAGTTGTATCAATCTTATACAACTCCATCACTTTCAGGAGCCACGTATGCGGCACAGAGTCATAGGCTTTCTTATAGTCTATCCAACATGTCGCCAGATCTTTTCGGTTACGGCGAACTTGTTGGTTAATGGTCGTGTCAATAATAAGGAGCTCTTTAGTGCCACGTGCCCCACTTCTACATCCATTCTGAGAGTAAGACATAACAGAGTTGTTGGTAACATGAGATGCTATCTTCACTCTCAGAATGGACGTCAGTAATTTATATACTGTTGGTAGACAGGTGATGGGTCTGTAGTTTTTGGGATCCGTGGCACAACCAGATTTATAGAGCAGGTGAGTCACGCCTGTGGTCATAAAAGTTGGAAGCGAACCCGATTCCAAGCATGATTGAAATTGAGATGCCAAACAAACATGTGAGCTACGGAGCCACTTTAACCAAAAGTTATGCAGTCCGTCCGGTCCCGCTGATTTCCAATTCGGCAACGAACGAACTGCATAAGCTATATCGATGTTTGAAATCAATACTGGCTCCATTCTATTAATTGACTCACATGATCGTTCGACATCTCGCATCCATTCACCCTCAGTGTGAGCGACAGGCATCGACCAGATATTACGCCAAAATGAATTCGTGATTTCAGCATCTGGTAAATGAATGTCACTCACTAAATCAGGCTGCTCCCACCTTCTATAAACCCACCTCTCATCCCTTTGGAATGTGCGATTCTGAGTATATCGGTCCACCCTTTTTTTGTACCTTCGTATGCGATTTGCCCATGCATAAACCTTCTGTTTCAGAAAGTCAATGCGCTCTGTGACTCGCGCTGTATAATCACAGGAACTGATACCAGTTCCCGAAAAAGCCCGATTCACAAAACGCATTACTCTCGGGCGTGTGTTACCCGATCTGAAACAGATAAGCTTGCCAATGAGTACCCTCGACTCAGCGATACGACGCTCAATCCTGCATTGCCACGCCGGAACAACAAGTTTGGACCGAGTAGCGGTGTCATTTCCTGGGAATTTAACACCAGCTACTCGGCATGCTGCAACAGCCGCACAATACAAAATTGAGTGTGTATCGCTGATATCTATGCTTTTTTCAAAATAAACAGGTAACATCGAATCAAGGGTACATACTAGCGCTTTGTTTCGTTTATGCATTGGCAAACGCGGTAAACGTGGTCTACTTTCAAAACTCATGGACCGATATTCCAGAATAGCGCCTTCCAAAGTATTCCTTATTATATCAGAGTACTGAGTACTTACAGATGAAGCATCATTTTCCTCCCCTCCTTCAGCAGGATTAGGTTGCAATAATAAAGAGTCTGCATTTGTCACAATTTGTGAAGGAGGAGAAGTAGTAAGGCTAACCTGCAAGTCCGAGCGTAGCCTTTCAAGTACGGAGTTATCCAGCAAATTACATCGCTGAATGGCCCGCACTTGATCTGATAGTCTTTGCACCGAAACGTTAACAGCTGGCTCAAGTTCCTGAAACAGAGGCATCATACGATCACGATACGCAGTGAGGTTAGTTCCTCCCTCTGTAGCCACAAAATATGCTCGCATGACGTTCTCATTCATTGAACTCGTCCATTTCATGCGACGCACATTACCACCGGTAGCGGGGTCCCTACTCGAAGCCGATGGGCCTCGGGGTCCCAAGCAGGACGGTGGCCGGCCTCCCCCCGGTTGACGTACAGGTGTTGGCGACGTCGGCGGGGAGAAAAACTCGTCGCTCGAAGTCCCTGAGCTCGACGCCTCTGCAATGGCCGGACCTCTTACTGTGGATTCCGGGGGCTGCGAGGCGGAGCTGAGCGATGAGTCCGGGGATGGTAGGAGTGCTTTACTTCTGGCCCTTGTTAGCATTGTCTTTGTCTTCGGTTATTTTATTAATTTGTAAATTATTTTGACATGACATGACATTAAATGTCATGTCTTAGTATATATATGAATATATATGTACATTACATATATATTATTATTATTATTAATGTAAATAGTTCTTTTACTCTCTACGTAACAAAATATTTCACTTTCTTTACTTATAATTCCTTCGTCTTTCATTTTATTATACTTATTATGGTCTATAAATAATAACTCTACAGATTCTTTCGGTTTAATATGTGTGCCCACGATTTTTGGTTGATCAGGCCAATCATCTGTGGGGACCATATAAACCGGAGAATCTTTTAATGCGCACTGTGCACGTGTCATAACGTTTATTGTACTGTCATTCATTTCTCTTAACTCATTTATCGACATTCGAGATAAAGTGTCCGCTGCAGAATTATTACAGCCTTTTACATATTCTACATCAAAATTTCTTCTAAAGCTAATCTGAATTTTATTAATCTACTCGACGGATCTTTCATATTAAACAAATAAATCAAGGGCTTGTGATACGTACGAATTTTAAAATATCTACCATATAAATATGGACGAAAATGTTTTACCGCCCACACTATGGCTAATAGCTCTTTTTCTATTACAGGGTAGTTTTTTTCGGCTTTATTTAAATTTCTACTAGCAAAAGCTATGGGGCGTCTATCTTTGTTCGTTAAAATTGCGCCCAAGGCATAATTAGATGCATCTGTTTCTAATATAAATTCATTTTGTTCAGAAAAATCGGGATATTGTAAAATAGGAGGAGAAATAATTCTTTCTTTAAGCGTTTCAAACGATTTTTGACATTTCTGATCCCAATTAAAAGGTACATGTTTTCGACAAAGAGCATTCAATGGATATGCTATTTCCGCAAAATTTCTTATGAATTTCCTGTAATAGTTTACGAAAGCTACGAATCTCTTTACCTCGTCACAATTTTCTGGACGTGGATAATTTTTTACCACTCTATTTTTTTCAGGATCAGGCTGAATACCTTTACTCGATATTACATGTCCTAGATACAGTATTTCTTTTTTTAAGAAATTGCATTTTGAAGGATTCAATTTCAAGTTAACTTTTCGTAATCTTTCAAAAATATCCTGTAAATTTTTGTTATGCGTATTTAAATTACTTCCCATACAAAGTAAATCATCTAAATATATTAGACATTTCTCGTAATTTAAACCAGCTAAAGCTATATTCATCACACGAAAGAATGAACTTGGGCTCGTTTTTAATCCCATTGGCATCCGTGTCATTTGAAACTGACCTGAACAAAACGCTGTCAATTTTCGGCTATTTTCGTGGAGATCTAAATGACTAAAATAAACACTACCTGATACGGATTCCAAAATTTCAGTAATATCTGGTAATGGATATTTGTCATCAACTATAGAATTGTTTATCTTACGGTAATCAATAACTAACCTCCATTTTTTATTACCTGTTGCGTCTACTTTTTTCGGTACTAATAAGACAGGACTTGACCAGTCACTTATACTAGGCTCTATTATACCTTCTTCTAACATTTTTTCTATTTGATGCTTAATTTCAGATTTTTGAGAATGAGGTAATCTATATGGTTTCAAAAAAATTGGCGTGGTACCCGGTTTTAATGTTATTGAATGTGTATAAATGTTCGTAGTACCTAATTTATCCCCCGGTAAATAAAAAATATCCGCGTATTTAGCACATGAATTTCCAATAGAAGTCTGTTCTTCATCATTCATTTGTGAAAAATTAATTTGAGAAAATAATTTTTGATATTTCTTTTAACTCTGCTAGCATTATTCTCAGATTTGTCGAAGGCGCAAATATTATAGTCACTTAATTTGTGAACAGTAATATTAATTTTAGACAATGTCAAATTATTTTCCGTAGTATTCAATATTTTAATTGGTATTACACCTTTTACAGGAGTGGCGACTGAACTTGCTAAAAAAACACCGTCCTGTATCTCAGTTGAACAAATTACGCAATCTTCTTGAAAATCGGTTTGAATATAGTGAATAGACTCGCACCTTGCGGAAATATCTAAGAAATGATCACATCTATGTGACATAGGTAAATTAACTATTCTATAATGATCACGCAATGTCAAAATATTTTTATCAAAATTTAAGACTAGAATAATTAGAATTTAATTTTAATTTTGCAGCTTGAGACAATCTACTTTTAAGTACAAAATTAATTAATTTCTGTTTACAGTCATCCTTGTCCAATAAAGAGTCATAGTACTCAATATTATCAATTAATTGTTTTGTGTTCACCTCTGTATCGGTCATACAGGGTAATAAGCTCAAAGCCGTTTTTAAATCGAAAGTACTCATTGTCACAATAATTTCAGAACTGGATTGTTCACTTTGGCATAAATCTAAAATTTCTCTATATAACTCTAAAAATTTCATACAAAATTTCTGCACTATTGGATCCTCATCACTCTCTTTACTTAATTCCAAATTATATTTATTTGACCAGCATAAATATCGTTCATATATTTCACTACATTCCTTTAGTTTATTTATTACAATATTTCCTTCTTTGAGCCTATTTTTATCAAATACGTTCTAATTTCCTGTAATTCATTATATAAGGTTTTTAAAGTAATTGCCATAACTTACTATCAAATGACAACATAAAGATACAAACATGAATAAATACCTGTAGTTCATCTCAACGATTAACACACTATTTTATTAATTATAACACTAACATCGGATTACAGTCCATTAAATAATTCCACTACGCAACCGAGTATCATATTACATAAGTAACGAGCTGTAAACGCATTCCGCACAATTCCGAAACACTATTATCGTCGAATCGCGCACTTTTCACTAAACAACTCCTGGATACAGTTTATTTGAACCTTGTGCCTCGCGATCGCGATCAGTATTAGTGGGGCTCGCCGTTGTACGTCGGAAACTACTAAACACTTCTCTCTTCTTCTCACTCTTCTATTAAGCTCCCGCGATATCAATCGTATATGGCATCTCTTATACGCGCTATACGCAAAATACAACACACCTAACAGAATAATAACGAAGATTGTCAATAGTAACAAGCTAGACATAGACATGTGGTACTTTATGTCCTCTGCTGTAGCCTCGTTTGTGCCTCCTGCGGCATTTTGGGCGATCACCACTTGATCCTTGGTTGATTTACCTCCCATGTTGAAAATTGTACCAAATAGTTCGTAACAACCGAAAACACAACAGTCACACGTAACGGGTTTCTTTGTTCTAGTCCCATATTGCACTTTTTTTTTCACTGCACTACACTCAGCTTATTTCGATAAAAATTTCCAACCCCTATATGGAGAGCGCGTCGAATGACCGAGTTGCGCGAAAGTTCGGCAGGGTCGCCATGTACGGGAGTACGGGTATTAGGAGAGCAATTCAAACAATGAAGTCATGATATAGACTAACTATTTATTGGAATAATACATGATTAAATACACAATAAAATGAGGTTACACGTGTCTCATAAGTACTACACCACACCGATCCCGTGGGAATATCGGGATAAAAAGTAGCCTATGTGTTAATCCAAGTCTCCAGCTATCTACATACCAAGTTTCATAGCAAACGGTTCAGTAGTTTTGCCGTGAAAGAGTAACAAACATCCATCCATACATCCAAACTTTCACGTTTATAATATTAGTGGGATTATCAGGTATTTCATTATAGAATTTAATGCAGTACCCAATAAAAGATGTTTGCACTTTTGCTAGCCTAAATTTTGGTTGAACTAAGTTATGCCGTTTTGTAAAAAGATGCAGATTTTGTCTAACACACATGATGTTTTCATAAGTATTCAACAATTCGTA
This sequence comes from Euplagia quadripunctaria, assembly GCA_963859945.1. NCBI lineage: Eukaryota > Metazoa > Arthropoda > Insecta > Lepidoptera > Erebidae > Euplagia > Euplagia quadripunctaria. Next base: position 23,460,892 of record OY982568.1, on the reverse strand, counting down.
GTAATTCGTAATTTACCAATAATTCGTAATTGACTCAAAACTTCAAATCATTGTGGATTAAATCGCACAAATTGCACACGTACCGCGCAGCACAAGTCAAGTCAGTAACTAGTACTATTTTTATAATGTGTATGAGATAGATTATTATAACAATTTTAGAGTTTTTATTTTAGAGTTTAAGGGTTTTTGCCATAAACTTAGTGTACTATAGTATACTAAGTGTATGGTTTTTACTGTGAATTATGATATGCTGTATAATCGATAAAAGAGCTGTAGCAGTAATCGTTAAGTCTAGTATTTTAAAAGAGCTATCACAAAGATAAAAATAAAGCGCTGTCGAAAGTATCCACGTTCATAAAAAAGTGAAATGGCTTTAATATCTTTCAAAGGAAATTAGGGAAAAAAATATATTTACCTACTATTTAGAAATATATAAATATGAATAGAGGATATACATCATCAATACAAATAAATAAAAGCGAAGTGTCTGTTTGTAATGTCAAAATAATTGTTTTTTAAAGCTTAAACAGTTATTTGCACGATACCTATGCCTAAAAATCAATTTTAATTTTTTTTGGCTGTGTCTCTGTCTGTTTGTACCGGCTATTCTCCGAAACGGGTGGACCGATTTCCACGAGACTTTCACTGGCAGATAGCTGGTGTTATAAAGAGTAACTTAGGCTACTTTTATTTTGGAAAAAGAATTAGGGTTCCGGGCAAAATATATAAATATGTACACGCAAACAAACCCGCCCGGGAACTGCTAGTAATACATATTTAAATGTATTTGTTGACTGATTGTATTACCACTTAAAATAAATCCACATCAATTACAGTATCAATCATCCATTATCAAAAGTACATTGAATTAGCTGATACACATATGTATTTTAATATTATAAAAACTTTTTAACAAAAAATTAAACCGACGAAAGGAGAAAGGAACTGAAAAGTGAAAAATAAACTTGTTAGCCTAACTAAACTCCTACAATAATGTAAATACCTAAATAATGATGAGTCGACGCCAAACATACAAACAAGCAAATTAATTATTATTATTAAGTATAATGATGACGCGTCTATTTGCCGAAGTGTTTTCGTATTAAATTTTTTGTTATAATAAATAATTATTAGTGTAGGAGTTTAGTTAGGCCACAGGTAACATAAAGTTAGGCTAACAAGTTTATTTTTCACTTTTCAGTTCCTTTCTCATTTCGTTGGTTTAATTTTTTGTTTAAAAATTTTCATTTTTTAGTTTTTTTGTGGCTAAAATAATCAACTACAGGTCTCCGTCATGTTGTAGTATCATTAGAACAACATTTGTGTGCTAAGTTTCAACAAAATCGGTTTACAGGTGAAAAGTCAATGGGTGAACATTATTCGTCCCTTATTTTTCCACCCTTAGGGTTGAAATATTAATTTGAAATTTAAATGGGATCAACTACGAAATCTATATATTTAAAAATGATTTCCTATTTCCCTTGGTCACGGCATCACGCTTGAACGGCTGGACAGATTTCGTTAATTCTATTTTTTTGTGTTTGTTATTTTCAGGAGAAGGTTCTTATGAAAGAAAAAAATAAGTAAATTGCGAGGCAAATTAGAAACTTTAAGAAAACTTAACGACCATATTAACTTTTCTAATGTAACCTTAGCGATTTTGACATAAATATCAGTCATTTGATAGTTTCCGCAATTGTTCAATATTCATAGTTTAGACAGGACAACGTCTGTCGGGTCAGCTCTAAGGGTCAGCTATCCAATAAAAATTAAGATAAAATATCGAAATTGGACTACCCTAGTCTATATCAGTGCAATTCCTTGGCTAGCCGGATGCTCAGATCTCACACTTTTAATATCTATGATTCTATGCTGTACAGAAGAATCCGAATGGCTATGTAAATAAAATAAAAACTAGATAATATAGGAACCGTATTATGAACAACCGAGTTAAATAAACACGATGGTTTGGCTTAAGAATAAACTCACTTTTGAGTTTTTTAATTAAAGTATAGTTTCTTGTTATTTTGAGTATAGCTGTTTTTCTCACGCCACTTAAAATTTTATTGTCTGTAATAATAAGGCAATCTAATAATAATGTATCATAGAAGAGTTTTAAGGTTAGAAGTTTAATGTCAAATTTGGATGTTTTTCATTTTGTACAATGTTTCTAATTTTTTTTGTTTTGGGCCAGTTGATGTCTCTGTCCTAGTGGCCCAATCACAGAACGCACATCCGGATACGCGACTCCGGCCTCTTCGAGCTACTGCAGTCTCATTCCCGTTGCCCCATCCGTGTGTTACGGTATCCCTTACCCTAGTTCCCTCGCCCTATCCGTTTTCCTTGCCCCAATTTACCTTCTTCCTTTGTCCCGTCTGAAAACGACTATATTCCCATGGAGGGTTGGCATCAGGACCGCCTGGGTCGGCCATAAAAGAAACCGGTCAAAACCCTTAGCAAATTTTAGTTGGGGTTGGCGCAATGTGTAACTGTTACACATTGCGCCGACCCCAACTAAAATTTGGAAAAGGGCAGTAGATGATGATGATGATGATGTTTCTTATTTTATTTTGTGTTTATTTTACGACCTATGGGGTGTGCGTGACGGTCAAGCATTCAACGGCAGTGACAGGGATCGCGAATGAATGAATATTACAATTATTTACCCATAAATGTTACTATTATCCCTTCACCGATCTTCTATAGGTATTTTATGTTTAAAGTTATCAATTACTAATTAATTGGAATTGTATGTTTATCGTGAACGTTAACACGTTAACACGTGAACACGTTACATAGTAACCAAAGTTAGCATGTGAACGACTTGAACAAAATGCGTGTTCTTGTTGACGGGTGTTGAACGCACGTTTTGCTAACGTCCGGTCACGCGCGTGAACAAGAACACGCATTTTGTTCAAGACGTTCAAATTAGGGATGTTGAGGATGCAGAATTTTTGACATTGACATTTTTGACACACAGGATGCAGATGCGGATTTTTGAAAGCTCGCATCCGCGGAGTTGGATGCAGATGCAGACGTTAAAATCTATGCTATCTATTCTCCGCAATTGTGAATACGGATGCGAATATCTGCAACATCCCTGATATACATAACAAACGCCTCGGATCTTGTCACCGAAATCTTCGCTCCTATTGGTCAATCAGCATGTGTTTATGGCACGCGCCAGTCACCAGCCCCACTCACTTTCTTTCTTGTCGCGACTTACACTACATTTGTATCCGCATAAACATTCGCATTGATTATTGCGGATGCGGATACGGATGCAGATGTCAAAATCGATGCGGAAGCTCCGCGATTGCGGATGCGGATGCGAATATCCGTAGCATCCCTGGTTCAAATGCTAACGCTGGCAAACTATTATCTTATCTGTGACGTTGGGTATACAGGGTGTTAGTGAAACGCTCCCGAAAATGAAGACAGACGATAGTACTAAACTAATGGTACCTTTGATGATGGGTCAGAAAAAAAATTAATCCTTTTTTTTCTCGTCTGATCCGTTTTCGGGAGTGTTTCACTAACACCCTATATAATTACGGCCTTATTATGTAAAAAGGACTATCTATTGCAAAAATAATTCTATAAATGTGGCTGGTAGAACTACAACTAGCACAATTAAACCTTTAAAAAGTTTCTTTACATATATAAGTCTTGCAACTTAAGTATTCGTTTTGGTAATTGAAATTGTAATCAATTCAGAACTTATACGACCACGACGACGATACCACTCATGACAGTGAGTCATGAGTGGTTTGGGGGCTTCTTGGAACCGGCGACGAAGGCGACGCTTACTACATTGTGATGTCAAACTGGTGCCAAAAATGGTTTAACCTATCTAGGACAAGTTAAAAATATTTTTAATCTTATTACTTTAAACGAGCAATTCTTGTACCTATGTATTTATATTTCGGGTATCTCGGAAACGGCTCTAATGATTTTGATGAAATTTTGTATACGGATACAGTTTTGCATTTTAAGTTCAACTGCATAGCTGTATTTCCTGTAAAAACGAAATGTTACACAAGAAAAAATATTTTTTAAATAATAAATTTCTATTAGGGTCATTTCGTATTTTTGTATTGAAACCACGATTGAAACTATGTACTTGTTTAACTTTGGGACTAGTACACTATAAGAATTCGAGATGGCGCTAATAGAAAGTTATTTACTAAAAGCTACCGAGGCGAGCGAAGCTCAGTCTCCCAGGTACTAGTATAATTATTAAGATCAGCAGTGGCGGCCTTTGGGGGGTGGCAAGCAGGGCAACCGCCCGGGGCCTCGCTGTTGCAGGGGCCTCGCACCCTCGCACAACCACACACGGAGAAAAATCTCTTTGCTGGCTCAAGTCAAAACTGCTATCTGAAACTAAGTGGGAATTCTGGGTAGAGTCGATAGGCCGTTAAATATCAACTAAGCGATATATATGATGATGCTTTGAAAGATTTTGCGGAAAATAAAACAGATCGTCAATTGATACCGTTCCATAGAAAAGTGAAGGAAATTGACATAAAAGTTTTGTCAATTTCCTATGTACAATTTTTTTTATTGCATTTTTCATTAGGCATTAGCATGAAATATAGGTTCAATTCACATAAATTCCTCAAAGGACAATAGGGCCTCGCAAAGATCTAGTGCCCGGGGCCTCGCAATGCCTAAGGCCGCCCCTGAAGATCAGACAAGTTATATCAGTCTATCTGTCTATCAGATAGAGGTGCCCTTAACGGCACATCCATACAAATATATTAAATTAAAGTATTTGTTGGTAATGTCAAATAACAGCTTTTTACTAAATGAATCTGAATGTTTACGCGTTACTTATACCAAAAAAATATATTTTTAAATTTAGGTTTGTTACGGGTAATCTCCGAAAAAGGTAGACCGTTTTTTTGCAGAACTTTCACTGATAAATAACTGATATTATAAGGAGAAACTAAGGCTAATTTTAGGAAAATAATGGGGGTTCCGCGCAAAATATAAAAATATGTACACACGAGCGTAGTCGTGGCGGGCTTAGCTAGTACTATAATATAGAAGTGTTTTAAGTAGTTAATTGTTTTCTTTTCACAAAGTAGGCTGAACTACGTGTTTTTATACATTAAAAGATTCAACTATTTAACATTATGTAAAAAAATAAAATTTTATTGAACGATTCTTGTAGGTTCCTACTTGAATGCTTTTTTATACCTTTTGAATAATTGAATATTAATAACATTCTGGTTTATACATATTCTTAATACTATTGTTAGTTTTAAAAAGTAATTTAAACATTTTATTTATTATCAAACCTTAGAGTTTGCACACTATTGCCACTTGTAGACCCGATTAAAAGGCTAGTTAGCATACTCGTGCTTTTTATTTTTATAATTTTTTACACTGATATTTATATTTCTTATTCATTATGTAATAGTAAGTCACCGGTCCATTGACTGATTCTTACGTTATCTTTAGATTACTTCTATTAATCCGTCATTTCGACTTTAGATGTATTAGAATTTAAGGTGTTAAAGAATTGGATATGGGACGAAAGTACTTCGTGGGTAAAATTACTTATTAACAAGGCTTTGTCGAAAACTAAATAATATTTTGTATGATTCCTGTAAACACTCGATTATCACTGGATAATCGAGTAGTTATTAAGACAGAAAATACTATACTGTGCGAATAACTATCGAGTCGAGTTCATTCCCGGTCACGCACCTCTGAGTTTTCGAATTCAGAATTTTAGAAACAAATTATAACTTGTTTTAAATGTGAAGGAAAACTTCTTGATGAAACCTGCATACCTGACAGTTCCCCTTAATGTCCTAAAGATTTGTAAAGTGCGCATTTTGGCACAAGGACAGCTTGGTGGCTTACCTTTTTCTAAGTGAAAGGAGTGCTATATTTAGCACTGGGCTAGTTTAGTGCTAGACACGCAGCATAGGCCTGGTATTTAAATACAAATTTTATTTAAAAAAATATGAAAATTGGAGCATTTCACTTTTTTAAATTTGTTGTGGCCACAATGAATAGCACTTCCGAGCGGTGCTTCAAGAACATGATTTTGCCAACAAACACCTCGCATAGTGTTTTGTTCGTGGTGGTGCTTAGATCGTAATTGTAGGGCCTCATGGAGGAGAAAAGGCGGGTTCTTGAGCGTGTGATGTCTCTGGTTTAGAAGTTTACAATTAGAAGTTTATAATTAGAAGTTTATATGCGAAGGCTGTGGGTGCGCCTTAATTATGATAAATTGTAATGAGCTGTATTCTACATCCCTTAATTTTCCACCCCGAAAGGAAAATAAGGAACGAAAAAAGAAAATAATTTCTTCAAATTTAAATGGGGCCTTGAGTACTGGTACTATCATATATATGTATGTCTGTGCCTTGAGTACAACCAATTCAATAAATTCAATTAGTACATTTTTGGGTTTATCCCACTAATATTATAAATGTGGAAGTTTGGATGTTTGTTATTCTTTCACTCAAAAACCACTGATCCGATTGCAATGAAACTGGGTATGTAGATAGCTGGAGACCTTGATTGACGCATAGGCTTTTTATCCTGATATTCCCATGGGATCGGGACTTACGCGGGTGAATCCGCGTGTAAATGTTGAAAACGTGTGTTAAATTCCAATTTTGTGCAATAAGTATTTTAACAAATGCTTCTAAGTCCTTTATTGTTATTTAGATAACTAGTATGCTCTTTTCATATTATTTTTTTTTGTTGAAAATTATTGTTTGGTTTGAAATACCTTGGCGATGCGATGGTACGGCAATAATATTATCCTAATTATTCAGCCACTGTTAAACATAAACCTCTCCTAATTATTTTAAGGAATGGTTTTACGCCTTCTTCTTCCAACGGCTTCCTGTTATGATCCAAGGGGCCTAACAGAAAGTCGCAGGGAGGGGCGGGGGGGGGGGGGGGGGGCGATAGAGGCCGTCGCCCCCACCAAAGTAAAAATCCAAAATGTGTTGACCCAAACTTTTCATATATTTATTCCATTACCAATATAGCTACCAAACACAGGGAATTTTATTAATAATTAATTATATGATTATTTATTTTTGAATTTGGACTGTCTTGGAATATATCAATGGAATGGTGTATGTAAATTTTTATTTAAACTATATTTACTTTTGGGACCCTTTTGGTAAACGACAAATCTTGCCCGAATCGCCCTCCCGAGTTTGCCGTCTGGATCCGCCCCTGTTCCCATCCTGTACCTATTATGTGATTGCATTTATTTATTCCCGTTCGTATACATAAATTTACTTTTCTTTATCATATCGAAATACAACTTTGAACGTATGCAGTTCGGGTGAGAATACTACAATTAGGTTTTTTGGAGCTAATCTGACGAGGGAGCCAGGAGATGGGAACTCTTCAGAGGCTAGTAGTAAACTCATCGAGTTTGGGCTCATATGATTCGTTTTGACGAATTTAATAGATTGGGCTTGGAACAATGGTCTGATGATGGAGGTGGAGGTGGATAGTGTAAATCTTTTTTATTTTTTTATTCAGTTCGCCTGTTTTTTTAGTTTTCCAAACTGTAATTTGTATCATTTGACTAAAACTTTAGTTCCGATAATTAAAAGTACATTGAGAAGAATTGTTACAACTGATTATTAAAAAGTGTCTTGTAGAAGTAGAAGAATTAGAAGGACGCAAGTATCTACAGATCGTGCTTTTTTTTTTTAACAGACAACTCCCGCATTAGGAATGACCCCTGTGTCGCGGGGGACTTTACAAACAAACAAACAACGGACGCAAAGAATACCCAGACTCAGGTGGGAATCGAACCCACGAGCTATGGCGTAGGAATCAGGGTCACTAACCACTAGGCCAACAGGCCAGTCCAAGTCCAGTGCTTCTACATTAGAGAAGGGGTAATTATTTGTAAGGGAAGAAAAAAAAGGCATTTTTTGGATACTTATAATATTTCTATATGTAACAGCTTGATGTAAAAGTAAATGAAGTAGTAACCAAGTAATAAAAACCTTATATTTGAATATGCAACCAAGTAAGTTAACAAGCATTTTAACAAGCATTGACTGCATTAAAAAATCAGCGCTAAGTAAGCTAGTTTTGCTGTACACCCCGTATTCTATAGAATGGAGGTACTAGACCAGACTAGTGGCTTCAAGTCGAGAAATAATATATTTCTGTAAGACTTATAACAACGATTTAAGCCATAACGATGACTGTAGAGACGACTTCCAAATTCTAATATCAGCTGTTTTTCATTTGTGTATGTCACTAAGACACTTCAACGAATTTTGTAAAGGTTCTGTTACAGACGGTCCGGTCGGACGGTCCAGAAGTCCGTAGAATCTGATAGCGTGTGGATTGGTGTGTTGAATAGTTCGGCCTTAATTGTAGATAACCACTGGCCTCCATCTTATTAATCTTGGGTTGCGTGACAGATGGGACCAACACGCAACGTTTTTTCTCCTCTTCCTTTAAATGATTTTTTAACAGTTATTATGTACTTGCAAAAATAAGAGTACGTACGTAACTTATGCGCCTGCAGCACGAACAATAGACAAACATGTTTAAAAACATGAATCCAGGTCTATAGAAAAAGGAAAGTGTTATAAGACTACCTTAACATTTTAATGTTTTTGGTTATACACCTTCGAACTAGGTCACGTTTCGATCACTTTACACTGGCCGTGGTCAATAAAGTTTAAAAGTTATTGAAAGGAGTATTATAATTAATATTGCTAGTCTCTACAAATAAGTTAAAAAAACTAAATGTAGAAAAACATTTTAACAAAAAATTAAACCGACGAAAGAAGAAAGGAACTGAAAAGTGAAAAATAAACTTGTTAGTCTAACTAAACTCTTACACTAATGTATAAATAACTAACAAGTTTAATTTTTTGTCTTTCGTCGGTTTAATTTTTTTGTTAAAAAGTTTTATATTTTAGTTCTTTGTGGCTAAAATAATCGACTACAGGTCTCCGTGATGTTGTAGTGTCATTAGAAATACATATGTGTGCTAAGTTTCAACAAAATCGGTTCACAGGCGTAAAGTCAATGGGTGAACAATCATTCGTCTCCTATTTTTCTACCCTTAGGGTTGAAATTTTTATTTGAAATTTAAATGGAACCAAATTCAAACCATACTCTACCCATTAAAAAAGAATTATGGAAATCAGACTACACTGTATAAAGTTATGCGTGGTCATACATAAAAAAATATACGTGTTGACTTGAAGTCTCCTCTGTTTTTTAGTCCGTTAAAAAGAGCCCCAACGTTAATAAAAAAATCAAAGTGGGATTCAACTCAAAAGGATCAATTATCGGCTTCGTCATTCCTCTAAACCATCTATAACGAGCGATTATAAAATCATTCCAATTCAGTCAATGTTAGCATGACTCTCGTCGTCTCGTCTCAGAAAGTCATTGACCTCTACCCTCGGTCATAAACACTATGTCGGAATACCATGGAGTTTTGGTGCGTTCAGTATTGACAAAACATCTGGCCTTATCTTCAAAGGAGTAACACTCTTGGTGCTTTTACACACGACAAAAGTCCATAAAATATATACAATTAGCACAAGTACGAATAATACTCTTAAGTTTCACAAAACGCGGCAAAGTGTATAAAAATTGTAGATGTAGCTACTATATTAGGTTATTTGCTATTTCATCCTTATTCATATACTAAAGTTGAAACAGCAAATAACCTAAAAATTGCATCATTTCCTTTGCATTGTATCCCTGTCTGGTGTTGCATAAAACTCATGGCACTGATTTTGTGCTTGAGCGCTTGCACAAACCCAGTCTGTCGCGTCCGGGTCTTTGAAGGAAGCCTCTTCGCTGTGAGTCGCCATCAAAATTGCCAGACTAAAAAAGGAACTGCCCTTAGCATCAGTAAAGTCGTCCACTCTCGAAGTTAACTTTTGCTATGTTTAGTAGCTCTTATTACTTTTTTAATACGGACCATAAGAAAAATAAGTAATCGGTGGTACTGGCATTTTACTTTTTTTTCTAGAGATTTTATGTGTAAGAATAATAAGGAATACCTTATACTTACTACTAATCTTCCTTTAACCATTGGCTTCATCAATTGGTACTTTATTTAAGGTACATTCGGAACCGATTGAATGCTGGTAGTTTTAATCATTGAAATACTAAGTATTTATTGGACGAAATACCAAGTCTTGGTATTTCGTCACTGTATGTAATAAAACTTAATAAAAGATACATTTATAACAACTCTATTAAAAGAATAATAGTTTATAATATATAAATATAGGCAACGAAATATTCGTTGGTCTTTATTCACTTTATTTAGAATTGTCAATTTGAATAGGTGTGCAATTACTGTGAAAATTACCTACCTCAATGATATCGGACTTTAGATAGCGCATGTCGCTTTATACAAACAGCAATAAACATCATAAATGATACCGATACAATGATTTTGGAAGGTAGATAACAGCTCTCAAACATCTGCGAACATGAACGTGACCTAACCTAACATGTCTGTAATACGTCACCGCGTTGGGTTTATATCTTAGTACTGTCTTAAGTTTACCTACATATCGCAATATAATATTTTTCGACAACAGGTCAGCCGTTGTAAAGTGATATGGTTGCAGAGATTGCATAGTTATATCTAATCTGAACTTTCTTTTTGTGTTCCTTGTCGTCCATATTGCAAAAGTACGACATAAAAAATTCGTCAGTGGAGAGTACAACACACGCGGTACATTCACTTTGCGAACTTTCGGTATTAATATAATTATTGTGGCTAAGTTATGAGTAAAAGTGAGTGTTTGTACAGTGTTGTGAGTAACGAGGTATGTTATAGTTAAGTATTTTTAGTATTATTAAATGTTGAAGCTAAGTTGCCGGTGTCGTGACGTAAGTACTAACTTAGTGTCATTTTATCGATGTGACGTAGACAGTTGCCAGGTGATCTTATTATCGATATACTTATATTGATAATTGATGATATATATTTAGTATTTTCAAATGTATAATACTCCTGAAAACATTTGACAAATGACTTTCTTTACTTTCATTTTTTTCATGAGTCGTTATGCTCTATGTGTAGTTATATTTTGGAAATGAGTCTTACATGAAGTGAATATGACACAATATGTCAATGACCTCATGCCTCATGACACTTACCTACAATGAATATACGGCTTCTAGTATTTAGAGGTCTACATGAAAGTTGTTATTGATGTATTTTAATTTGAAAAGCCGAACGTCATTTTATCTTGAGGAAACTTCAGAATTAATTAAACAAGCTCACGTTTGTGTTGTTTAGTTGCATCAGTTTTATAAAACTGCATCTAAAATATGGTTAAGTCCACAAACAAAGATACCATTTCTCTTTGAGCGCTAACAATGCACTTTATGTATTGTTAGGGCTTAAACCACCTGATAATCTCTTTGTTTAGAACGTCAGATATTTCGAATCAGAACGTCGTACATTTGTAATATAATAGAATAATAATAAGTTAATAAACAACTGTTTATTGTATGTGATACTTTTACATAATAATATATCGCACTTGCTATAAAAAACACAGGGCGACAGTTCTGTGATAAACACAATTTTCTTGGGACCACTCATTCATAGTGGTTACGAAATTGTTGTAACAAATGTGCTCTTTATTCGTTGATTTTATAAATATAAACAAACCTGTCTAATTAAAGTACAAAAACTATCAAAATAAATTGATTATTCCTTACTGGTGAGGTCGTGGGTTCGATTCCCAAACAGGACGAATAATTGTGTGATGAGCATGATCATTTGTGCTATGTCTGGATGTAATTTATCTATAATATGTATGTATTTAGTAATATATAAGTATGTTCATCAGCAGTCTGGGTACCCTAATACAGGCACAGATAAGATAATAGTTACTTCGTAAGTACAGGCTCTACCTAGTTTGGAATCAGGTGGCCGTGTGTGAGGTGTCTCAAGTTACTAATATCTCAAAATTGTTTTTTTTCTTAGAACAGTTTTTAAAGATGCGATATATATGTTCCAAAATATAAAGAAAGCAACAAGCGAAAACCTCTAAAATTTAAGTTAAAAAAGAATAGCCTCTATGCCCGCTTTGACATTGTACCCGCCCGAGACCGGTGTGGAGAGTTGCACAAACATTTTTTTTTGTAACTGGTTTTGCCTTGTAGATTTTTATTTATTTTTAGGTGCCAGCTATTGATACAGAACATGGAAACTCAACGTGTTATACTTACTTAAAATCACCACAATACATAACATAATAATAATAATATCTTGATACACCGGTTACCGGGCAGCTGATAAACATACTTATATATTATTTCTAAATACATACATATTATAGATAAATTACACGAAGACACAGAACTATAATGATCAGGCTCATCACACAATTATTTGTCCTAGGTGGGAATCGAACCCACGACCTCTGGCTCAGCATTCACGATCACTAACCACAAGTGACTACATAACAGGCCAAAAAAAAAGTTCCCTTTATATTGGTGCAGTACATCCCCGCGCCACACATGACCTTATTATTTACTAGCAGCGCCCCGCGGTTTCACCCGCGTAAGTCCCGACCCCGTGGGAATATCGGGACAAAAAGTAGCCTATGCGTTAATCCAGGTCTCCAGCTATCTACACACCAAGTTTCATCGCAATCAGTTCAGTGGTTTTTGCGTGAAAGAGTAACAAACTCAATTCATCCATCCATCTATCCAAACTTTAACATTTATAATATTAGTGGGATTGTAAATTTCGCATGGGAACATGCTTAAGTGGGTCACACTAAAAGTTTTTAGAATAGGCCAGTAAGAAAAGCAGCCGATGAAACATTTATTTAAATTTCAAATTAAGAACTCTTTGGGAACCTGTAAATGTTTAATGATTTCACATGTCATTTGTTTTTACAAATTGGCGGCAATTTAAAAAGTGTCTGTAGTGTATCGAAATGGATTTGACTAGAGAAAATTATCGCTCAATGATTTATTACGACTTTCGTTGCGGTCTTACTCAACAACAATATAACGATAGACTACGGTTGGCATTTCATTAAGAAGCCCCATCTCGTGCCACTGTTTACAACTGGTTTAACGAGTTTAAACGTGGTAAAAACAGACTCACTGTTGATTCTCGAGAAGAATAGAAGAACTCCGACTGAAGATAACGTGAGTGCTATGCGGCTAATGATAGAAGCTGATAGAAGGGTGACATATCAACAGATTCGGGCAGCTTTAGGCATTGGTATGAGTCAAGTACAAAAAGTCTTATATGAACATTTAGGCACCAGAAAGCTTTGTTCTAGATGGATACCTCATAATTTGACGGATGATCAAAAATTACGTCGTTTGGAATGGTGCCGCACAATGCTTGAAAGTATGACGGACGTGAATCGAATGCTATATATATGACATCGTCACAGGTGATGAAAGCTGGATATATTGTTACGAACCCGATACCAAACGACAATCTGCGCATTGGATGTTTTCATTCGAAGATTTGCTGACAAAAGTAAAGAAGGGCAGAAGTCAAGGAAAAAAGATGATTGCCTCATGCTTTGGCCGGCCGACGAGTCATTTCGCAACAATCATTCCAGAAGATAAAAGGACTTACCGCAGATCGGTATGTCAGTCATTGTCTACCAGTTGTCTTGGAAAATGTTAGTCGACAGCGCCCAAGAAGCAGGATCCTCCTCCACCACGACAACGCTCCAGCTCACTCCGCCAGACGGACTATCGAATATTTGTCTATCGGAGCTAGTGAGTCATCCTCCTTACAGTCCCGACCTGGCACCTTGTGACTTTTATTTATTTCTAAAAATAAAAGATAAACTTAGAGGAATTCATTTCATGAACCCTGGAGATGCCGTGGCTGCGTTTGAAAAAGGCGTGGAAGAGATCCCTAAAGAAGAGTGAGCTCACTTCTTCAGTCAATGGTTCCATCGCATGCGATGGTGCTTAGAAAGGAACGGAGAGTACTTCGAAAAGCAATAAAAATATAAACAGGCTTCTATTTCATTCCATTTTTGAAGTGAAACTTCTTTAGAATCTATGTGATTTGAAATTCGATGAAACGAAAAAGCGTCACGATAAAGAAACAAACATATTCATAAATATGATTTAGCCTGCGAGAGAATGAGATAGAATACAAGTTTACAGTGTTTCCTATAATCTTTGAAAAGAGACAAACATATTCATAAATAGGATTTAGCCTGCGAGAGAAGGAGATAGAATACAAGTATCAGTGTTTCCTATAATCTTTGTCGTTGCGCCTGCGTACTACCAAGACTTCAGAAAATACGTCAATGTCAACGTGGTGTAATTTTTGTGCATTTGCGTAATTAAATTCGTTGGTTAACTAATTTATGTTAATTATTTAACACATCTCTGTTAATTTGACCAATAACTTTTATATAAATTATAAAAAAATAAATTTATTAACATAAGTAAGTAAATTCAGACACACTTCATAAAGATATACAATATCTCAACTAATATAATATAATAAAGATGAAGAGGTTTTTTTTGTTTATTTCTTGGTTTAAACGCCCTAGTCTCTGGAACTACCAGTAGGATTCGAAAAAATGATTTTGTATATGACAGCAAGATTCTTGAGGATAGGTATAGGCTATGTTACATCACGCTACGAGGAGTGCAGCAGTGACCATAAACGCTATTTAAAAAAAAAATTGAATCACATCACACCGGAACCTACCTGCTTTTAAAGATTGGTTTTACTATAAAAATAATTACAAACTTGAAAATTATAACAAATCAATTTTTTTAGGACAGCTAAATAATTAATTTTAATTATCGGAAATATAAACAGTACTTATTTAACTGTTTCATATTTATTTAAAGGTATTCAAATTGTAATTTGAAACGGTAAGCACATTGCAGAAATACTTAGGTACCAGGTTTTTTGTGTCATCATTTGACAAAACACTAGCAATGCATTTTAGTACGTTACTGAGGAATGCAAAATGTTCGGTCTGTTTTTACTCTAACTACTTGTGATTGTAAAGTGTTTTAAGTTTTGTACAGTAATAGCCTTAAATATGGCTAAACGTGAGTGTTTATATAGTATTGTAAGCTAGAAGGTATGTGCGATTTTAGATTTATCAGAATATGCGAAATATAGCAGTATAAATGATATATGTACTATAATACTACGATACTATAATTCTAACTATCCTAACCTTCATCAATCATTGGTTTGTTACGCTTTTCCACATCACCACCGCGCACCTTCATGCGAGCCTTCACACCTTATCTTCACACCAGCGAAGTCGTGGACGCAAGCTAGATTGTACCCGGTCGGAGTTGTCCGGGTTACTTTTATTGTAATGAATATTCATGATAGAACTTCAGACTTCTGCTCGCAAGTTAATAATAAGTAACTGTATGAAATTTCAAATCAAACGAATGTACGATTCGTGAATGCATAGGGCACGGACACACAAACGTTATTTTTTGTAAATACGTGTAAAAGAAAATATTAATTGAATAGTCTTGATTGCGGATGATGGCGTAAGAATTCTATTCCTATTGGCCGTAAGTCGCATAATATGCCAAATGGATGTGCCAATTTCTAAACAGATCTAAATATAATTAGTTTTTCTTAACTTAACATTGATATATGTAACAACAACAATAGTTTTATAGTCCTTTAGCGTTCCGAGAACTAATTTGGAGTCGGCGCCAAATAATAAAATGATTAATTACCTGCGTAGAGCTTTCTCCATTTCTAAGTACGTATAAAATTTAGATCAGTTTGTTGTTTGGCGCCGACTCAAAAATAGTTTATATAAATTTTTATAGTTAATGTAAATAAGCTCAATACTCGAGACTTAAAAGGTTTATTTATTTTTTACTTTTTAGTTCTTTTCTTTCCTCACACTTTCACCGTTATAATATTAGTGAGACTAGCTGTTGTCCGCAACTTCGTTCGCGTGAAAATTCCAATCAATCCCACTTGAAATGTACATATTTCCGGGATAAAATGTAGCCTGTTTGCAATATAATATCCATCTCTGTGCCAAATTTCATCCAGATCCGTTCAGCCGTTCTGCCGTGATTGAGTCACAAATATCTATCCATACTTCCGCATTTATAATAGTAGTAAGGTTAGTTAGGATTTAATTTAGATAAATATCTGTTCAACCCATAAGAATGACAGTTCAATTGTAACAGTGGTGTACAGAAAATATAAAAATAAATAAATATTTCTAAAGTAAAATAAAAAACAAAAAGTAAATACTATTTCAGCCAACACTGCCCCAATTAGGAAGGTAGCCCACGTAATTAATGAACAGCACCTTAAAGAGTACGAGTTGAAATTGAGGTGTTCCACTACAGCAGAGGTCCCCAAACTTATTTGTCCCGCACTCACTATGTCTTTCGGGTTTGGGGGGTCTATCCCCCGGATACACAACTTTATGAGATATACTAATTTGCTACTAATATTATAAAATTGCGAAAATAAGTTTGTTTGCAAAATTTACTAGATACGAATAGTACATTTGTTACATTTCAAGTAAAAACTAATAAGAATTCTTTTAATGTGCGTTATTCCATTAATATGGAGAGTCAAAATCATAGTCACGGCTTACCTAAAATGAGTTCCACTATCGTGGGTCCACGGGTCAGGATTACATCTCACGGACACTCAATTATTTTTTTACTTACACGGACCCCTTGCAGGTCGCTTTGACGCCTGGGGACCCCGATATAGACCACTTTGGGTATCAGTGCACTAGGGAGAGCGCGACACTCGACACTTTGAGTGTCTCGTCCGGTTAAATTAATAAATATTCGTACATATTGGTAAGAGAGACAGGCCGAATTAAGAGCATTTCAAACTTGAGTGTACTCAAAATCAATAGGTGCCCGACACCAGATATAAAGCACTATTTCTCTTAAGTTTACACATGACAGTCGCAACAAAACCTAATACCTAAGGCCACCACAAACTAAATAATGCTATGCTCTTAATTATTGTTATCTTAGTCATTATGAAAATTTGCGTGAAATATAATCATTTCAAAACCATATTTGTAGATCTGCATGTTTCTTGAATAAAAAGTGTTATTTGCTTTGTAGTAGCATTATTTAAGTTTGTAGAAGACGATTTTATAAAGGTTCTTACCCAAAGGTTTACTCATTTACCAGCTGCTCACCTTGCAAACAATCAAAAAACAACAGTGCTAGACCACTTGGGAATTTCCCAAGTGTCATAAAAAACGATTTCAGCAATAGTTTTGAAATGTCGTTGAACCTTTAAAGGCATCTCTGACATCTAATATTATGTATCTTATCTTATTGCTAAGAGTGATAATAATCCATGATTGGTTTACACACACGAGTCGATATACGAGTCAGTACATTTTTATAACTTTTTAAGTAATTCTAAGTAATTTTGACCTCGAATCGCACACAAATATGTAGCTTTATCGCAGTAAAGACTGGTCTGGTCTTGCCTTAAAAGGAATTTTATGTTCATGAATAGATTCAAAGAGATCACACATCTCGATTCATTCCGTCTTGTAAATGTAATATAGTTGTAGCATTATTAATCATGAATATGTATGTAATCATTTATATATATGTAAATAAGTAAAATGTAATGACATGACTGAGTGATCATTACGAGTTACAACGCGTTGTTACGGTTGGTTCTGCGTGATATTTGTAACTAGATAGAGATATCTAAAGTCTATTTGAAGTAATATTTAAATATTTACTTAAATAAATACAAATATTGACTTATTAGTTTAGCGAAAAGGTATATTACAAGTATTACAACAATAGAGGATTAATGAATCGTATATGGGTAGATGATATAATTTTTTTAGTAAAAACGAGCAACTTTAATTTTTTTTCTAGTATATTTATTTAAATAGAAACCTTTGCTGTGTTATGATTCTTGCAACAAAAATCACGAATTGTCTACACAAACGTCGTTCAACTTTGTTCTTTTTGCAGACTTCAAAATAGAAAAAGGCTCCCAAGTTGTCTATATATATGTTTTATTTAAGTCCGCCGATTCTTTATCACGTTGTTCAATTTCATTTAATCGTTTTTTTTAAGACAAAGCCTTAGATGTATATAAACCGAATGCATAAAAATCTAAAATATTACCCATACAATTAAATAACTATTCCAATTTGAACATGTCCCGATAGCTAACATTTGCCGAAGTTTTTCACTTGTTCGATATTTTCTGAGAATAGTGTATGAATATGATTGTAATTGTGTGTTTCGGCAGGTGCCCGTAGACGACACAGGCAAGGAGAATGACAGGAAAGGTAATGTTACCTACGGGATTGACGACGTCCCTCCGTGGTACCTGTGCATCTTCATGGCTTTACAGGTTCGTGATACAGTTTAGATACATTTATTTTGCGTGTCGCAGCGGTAGATCAACGTCATACCAGGGGCGCAACAACGGGAGGTGTCCAGGATGTCTGGAAACCCTCTAACCTACCTACTACTAACCTACTAACCTGTGGAAACTTCCTTCGAGGGTGTCCAAAAATCCCCACATAACCCAGAAGACGATGCGCCGAGGAGTCTGTAACTTTTTTTTTAGTCCTCATAAAAAATATTTTGGACATCCCCTACTTTTTGAGGGTTGTTGCGCCTCTGGTCATATCAGAAGCGTACCTGACCAGTTAGTTTGAGCCAAGATGACGCTAATGATCTGAACCAGATGAACCACGTTTCTCCTGCTAAAGGATTGCCTGATAGCTCCGTATTACCAGGAAAACACAAAATCTGAAGAGATATTTTAGTTGAATCTATTTTAATTTGTGCGAGTTAGTTATACTGTAACTTGTTGTAAAGGTTTGAGGTTATAATGAATGATGACTTTAAGTGTTGTGATTGATTTGTTTCTGACTTAATCAAGGAATGTGATTTTTTAAGCGAAACTTTTTTTTTTTTTGTTAGCAAAGACAACTCCCGTATTAAGAATTACTCCTGTGTTGCGGGGGACTTTACAAACATAAAAACAACGGACACAAAGAACACCCAGACTTAGGTGGGAATCGAACCCACGACCTATAAGCATGGCGGTCAGGGTCACTAACCACTAGACCAACAGGCCAGTCATTACTATTAACTTGAGTTACATATTACTATTATATTCTTATTAACCTTCCCGGTTAAGCTGCTAGGCTAAATACGTATCTTAGGAGTGGGTTAATGTCAGTAGTGCATTTGTTTTGAAGTTTATCTATTCAGTTTAAATTTCCCTGAACAGGAATAATTTGTTTTCTCATTAACTCGAAACCGATGGGTCGGATCGAGATACTAATTAATATGTATTTACCCTGAAATTTGTTTACGGAGAAAGTTTTAATGAGCCCGCCTGTTTAGACGGGATGCTTCAATGTTTCAATTTATGATCAATTGAAATAAAATTGAAGTGTCTGTTTGTAATTTCAAAATAATAGTTTTGTTTAAGCTCATACAAAATCAGTTTTAAAAATGTTTGTCTGTCTGTCTGTCTGTCGACCGTTTCCACGCGACTTTCACTGGCAGATAGCTGGTGTTATAGAGAGTAACTTAGGCTACTTTTATTTTGGAAAAATAATTAGGGTTCCGCGCAAAATGTTTACATATGTACACGCGAGCAAAGCCGCTCGGGAACTGCTAGTATCTGTATATTATCAAATGCTTCAACTAGGAGAATTCAACAACGCCGGTGTTTATTCGGAAAATTAGTATCGCAGAAAATTATGTGAAGGTTGTTTTTAAAGACAGTTTCTCCCCATAATAGTTTATAAATTATGTGTAACTTTTATTATAACCTTAAATGTTTGCAAAAAGTTAATCTCATTACTGGACTCAATCCTGTGACAGCATTGTATACAAGGACGTGGCCAAATCAATTCGGTAGTCTAGTTCTAGGCCTAGAGTAAACATTATTTTTAAAGAAAGAAAGAAAGAAAAGAGAGAAAGACAAGAAAGAAAAGAACGAAAGAAAAGAAAGAAAGTCAAGAAAGAAAAGAACGAAAGAAAAGAAAGAAAGAAAGAGGAATTTATTTTGGTGCTAAGACACAAGACAAAAATTAAAGGACCATATCACGAAGGCATCTTAAGTTCGCGCTCTGTGAATCCATAGTAATATTGACCAGAAATTGAAACGATACAAACTTTCCAAAATCCATGTTCATTTTATTACTGACTAGCTAGTCAGTAACTAGCGGGTCAGCTGACCCGCGCAACTTCGCCTGCGTTTGTAAATTTTCCCCGTTTTTGCAAAATTTTTCATTGATGCTCCTCATAGCGATGGTCATAGTGTGATGTTATATAGCCTTTCTCGATAAATCGGCTATCCAACACTAAAATAATTTTCAAAATCGGATCAGTAATACCGGAGATTACCCCGAATATCAAAACTCACAAACTTTACAATGATGACAATTTTAAATGTTGGAAAATCATTCCTAGGTTTTTACTAACGTATGTATTTCGGGAATGCCCGAATAATTTCTAATATCCGAGTTATTATCCAATCTTCGTTTTCGTTTCTATATTTAAAAATCTCAGAAGATCATTTTCTCCACAGCACTACTTGACGATGATCGGCGCAATAGTGGCCATCCCGTTCATCCTGTGTCCAGCGCTGTGCATGAAAGAAACTGATCCGGACAGATCTAATATCATATCTACTATGATTTTTGTCACTGGTATGTATCATTATATTTTAATTTCAATTTCCTATTGAGAGAGGTATTAGGTACGGTATTAGATCGTGGTATTAGGTATCTTGAAAGGAAAGCGCATCCGGTATATAGAATACACAATACCGGGCAATACGGACGACAGCAAGGTACCTACAGGGTAGATGCCTATAGTTAAAATCTATTATTTAACATTGCTCATGAATGTTACTGAGATGTGTCTTTGATTGTCTGTTGTACTGGAAAGGGGAAATCAAAATATAAATGATCATTGCCAAAGCCCATCCGATAGAAAAGGTTAAATGAGCAACTTTGTATTTACTTCATGATTGTGTAAAAGGTGGCATGCACCTTGTTGTACCTTCCTTATTTTTGTCTTTATGCAATTAAATAGTCTATAGCAATTCTTAAGGGCACGGTAGTCGGTATTTACTCCAATGGTGATTTACTTTTACTGTTTGAGCTCGTACACCGAAAGTTATTAACTTTTATTAGCTTCACTTCTTACTTACTAACTAACAAGCAATGTAAATAAATTTTGGAAGTCATTTTAAGCTAACTGTAATTGTCGTCTCGAAATGAAACTATGTATGTATAGGAAAGATTTAATAAGTTAAAAAAAAAACATTTTTAAGGTAGCTTTATGTACCTTTAAATAAAGTTAACTTATTAAACAATTGCCGTTTGGAACGATCCTCCGTTGCAGTAGTTTTTAATTTTGCTGCATAGTGTAGGTGACTATTCATTTTCCAGTAACAGGCTTTATCACGTGGGATATTTTACGTGGGTGAGCCATGCTTGGGCACGTATGGGCCGGCTCGACTCCGCTCGATACCACGGCCTCACAGAAAACCGGCAGTGAATCAATGCTTGCATTTCGCCGCGTGAATGAGGTTACCGGAGGCCCTAAACCTTCCCTCTCTCCTATTCCCATCCTTCCCCTCTCCCCTCTCTCCCCTCTTCTCACTCTTTTTCCCCTCTCCCGCTTCTCCTACTCCCACCTTAAAGGGCGGCAACGCACTTGTGACTCTCGAGTTACAGGTGCCTACGGGCGGCGGTAGTCATTTACCATCAGGAGACCCGTCTGTTCGTCACGTCGTCGAAAACAATCACGTTATCTTATGACCGAAATTCAGTGGTTTTTCTTGATAATGTTCGTTGATTCTAATAAAAAAAAAAACAACAAAATTTAACTGTTTTAAAATTGAAATACATATTTTCTCTTTAACACATCGACCAGTGCGAAGAAACCGTCTTAAATGGTCTCTGACTTTTGACAAATTAAAAATACATCATTAGATGCATAGCACAAACCTGCAAAATCTCTTTTTTTGCTTATTACGCTTTTATATTTTTTAATTTGTGGAATCTTAACTAATCTTTAGCTAACAAATAATCTTTGCAATATTCACATTTTAAATATTTAAAAAAATAACGAACTACGAATCCAGCTAAATACCCAATAATCTGCACAATTAACTCTCTTTCTAGGCCATTTGATCCTTGCCACCTTTCTATATTTACTTCCTAAAACAACGGTTCTTAATTATTATTCCATTTTAAAATCAAACGTACACTTCATTTAAAAATTTAATAAAAATCATTAATTACTAACCTGTATAGCTGTTTTCTTTAATTTGCTAAAACCTTCCTTAGTAACGTATATGTCATCTTTACTAAAATGCACTGAACAAATTACGCTGGACTTGTTAGGTTTATAAAATTCATCGCTTATCTCGTGCTATAATAAGCCTACATTTTCGTTTTGTGGGAAACTAAAATGAAAAAATGTAAAGTATGTTTAAAAAAAGAAGTAAACAAAGCATTACATTTATTATAATAAATTTAAAAAATGTAAAAACGACTCCATGTTTTTTCATATAGACCTTGTTTGACTAAACGGTGTAAGAGAGAAATCGCTTATAACATAACATTAAATTCGTCATAAAATATTATATATTTTTCGAAAGTACAACACTCCACCCTTTTTTACGTTTAAAGTATTGTTTTTGGCTTCTCTGACTAAACACTTCGGCATCTCGATACGTCACACAGCCAGCGCGGGCGCAAAGCGTCTGAGAGTACAACTGTGCTTACAACTGATTTAAGCACAGTTTAGTTGGTGCCAATTTTAGATCGCCGATTAAACATCTATGGTATATTTGATCGAAGGGTTATATAATTTAATTATTGTAAATATGTGTATGTTGGAAAGCATACTAACATGTGATTAAAGTGTTTTACTATAAGTCTACAAAATACCGTATAAACTTAAATATTTAAGTCTTAATAACGACAAATAAAGATAGTAATTTTAAATATTTACATTAATGTTATGTGATATTATGTTAGATAATTTTATTTTTAATTTATATATTCAGAGAGTTTTTATGAGAATTTCCCAAACAAACACTGATTCATCTTTCTTTATAAAAGACAACTCATGCATCAAGAATTACTCCTGTGTCGTGGGGGACTTTACAAACAACGGACACAAAGAACACCCAGACTCAGGATGGAAACGAACCCACGACCTATAGCATAGCAGTCAGGGTCACTAACTACTAGGCCAACAGGCAGATTTGACATCAGCATTTTCAGCCTTAACAAATATATTTGGGTTCAGCGCACTGTGTTTTCTTCTTCAATTACCTTCTTCCATTTTACTGCTTTCTCGGAGTAAGCAGTACAATAAGCCATATTCTCTTTCACGCAGTCCATCCATATTATCTTTGGGCGTCCTCTACTCTTGTACCCATCAACTTCCATGAGTAAGATCTCTTCACCACATTTTGCTCATAATTTAGCAAGAATCTAAGTATAGTATTATGGATTCATTTTAACACAAGTTATACATACAATTGCAACGTTATGGAGTTGAGATAGCATGAATATTACCTACTCCAATCAACCAGAAATCGAACTGAATCAGATTAATTAGTTCGGCTCGCCGACTTAAGTCTTAATTAGCTGAACGCTGTGGAAGGTTCTACCTATAAGTACATTTTATTTGTATCATTGAAAGGCACAGGTCAGTATTCCGTTTTCGCTCTACCTTGAAGTTTGTGTTTTGCTCTGCATAAGTTTAATTTAATTTTAATATTTTATTAAATACTGCAATGTACTGCTAGTTAACATAATTAACCTTATTTTGGTACTAGCTGTGCCCGCGACTTCGGCGCATGGAATAGTGTATTTATATCAAATCAACAGCCTAAAAAATAAGTTTCAAGCTTCTAGCTTTAAATATGACGATACTTCCATACAACTTTTCATCCCCACCTTTCAACCCCTTACACCCCTTTTTTCCCCCTTTCATTAAAAAGTAGCCTATGTCCTTTTTTAGGCTTTAGACTATCTGTGTACCAAATTTCATTTAAATCGGTTCGGTAGTTTTGGCGTGAAAGGGCGACAGACAGACAGACAGAGTTACTTTCGCATTTATTATATTAGTAAAGATTTTTTATTATTTGAAAATACCACTCAACAACCTTTTTCGTTTCCTTCGCTTCGGTCTGCGGCAGTTGGTGATGTCTATAACATGTTTATATGTGTTACAATTTTCATGTCCGATTCATTCTTTATTTTAATGTTTGACTTTTTGACGTCAGTCATTTTGTTGTTGCATGAAGCGGTTAATTTTCATCGGTTACGGTTTAGTGTGGCATTGGAAAAAAACGTGATAAACAATCAGTGTAGTGTTGACAGATAATACACTTTATTGAGCTGTAAACGGTTTATTGACGGTGTCACGTCATCGCGGCACAAGGAAGTTTGTTTTAAGTTTATACTGTATTATCATACATATGATAACACTATGTAAATAATAACAAATTAATAAGTAACTTATCATTTGTACGCTGTTTTACATACTTAAACCTGCGAGGCAACGCTGCCAGTATCATAGGCACTTTTGCGCTGGGATTGATGCGGGACGGGTTACTTAAACTATTTTAATTAATACAGGCACGGGTCGGCACGCGATCAAAATTATTTTTTCTGGTGTCTAAACCCCCCTGGGGCTAATGGTAAAGTAGTTTATAACATTAGATCTGACTATAACCATAACGGTGTTCCGTCACAGTGTCTATCGCAAGGGACTCGGATATAAATTATGAAGGAAGTCCCCAAGAACCCTCGCAGAACCCGCCCGCCTTTTGTACAAGGAGTGGCGATAATTGAGTACAGGGGCGTGAGCACTTTATTCATATGCTGCAATAGTTGCTATTTATTATTAAAATCTTAGTTGAAATTAACTGTACTTTGTACCATTAATTAATGTATAATACGCATAAATTGCATAGAAACGTTAAAAATGATTTGAGCACACGAACGTACACCTTTTATCATTTTTTACTTGTAACATCGTAACCTATTCCATCTCAAATGATCAGCGAGGTTTTCCATTGATAATATGTATGATAATCAGCTGCGTAAACATCACTTGCCATGTACCGTGTCGGTGTAATACACGTGTCTATATTTTCTATTTTTAACTGGATCGATCGGAGTTTGGCTACAATTGTAGCCTTAATATAGAAAATATATTAAACCAGCTTGAGCGAGTAACTTCGTAGGCGTGGAATTTGGAAGTAGGTTACTATTTCTTTGCATATAAGAAGCTGATTTACACACGTAAAACATAAAAATGTTTTGGCTTTTATTGCTCTTAAAAAGACCCCTCGTATTATTTTTTTTATTAATTACCTTTAATGTACAGACATCGGCCGGTTACAATTTTATTATACGTATATATTTTGTTGGTCACACAACAAGATGTTAGGATTTAAACAATATTCGTAATAAGTATTAGTATATACCCATATATTATTTACTCCACTCTGTGACTTTTTAAATCCTTGAAACAGTGCTCATTTCAACATAACGTATCTCGTAAAGTTCAACAAACTGAAGAAGCTAAAGTATTACGAACTAGTTTAAAATATAGTCCAGTTACTAGAGCTAATGTATCATTCACAATAATAGACGACCTATGTCGCGTGGCGGTATAGTAAACAACTGCAACGTGAGAGGTCGTGGGTTCGGTTCCTTTCAGTGCAAATAATTGTATGTATGAATATGCCAAAAATAAAGAAAAAAACGGATTTGTTTGTCTTTACCTATGTATATGTAGATATATAATATATGTATGTATATCTATACTAATATTATAAGTTGAAGAGTTTGTTTGTTTGGTTGAACGCACTAATCTCAGGAACTACTGGTTCGAATTGAAAAAATCTTTTAGTGTTGCATAGCCCATTTATCGACGAAGGCTGTAGGCTATATACCATCACGCTATAACCAATAGGAGCGGAGCATCAATAAAAAATGTTACAAAAACGGGGAAAATTTACAAACGCAGACAAAATTGTGCGGGTCAGCTAGTATTTTATAAACATGACGCCTGCAATAAATTTTATAGCAATAGTAAAATAAATTATTTGCTCGGTGTAAACGCCTTCAAAGGTCAATGACTTGGCTCTGCAGCTGGTCTTGTTCAATTGCAATTAATAAAATTGTACCAACATTAAATACCCATTGACTCTTGTTTAAGTCCTGCATGCTTGAACTATCTCTTTATGTTCATTTTTCTCTCTTAAAGACTCAATAACTTTTATCTAATAATGAATTTACTCACAAATGTATGTTATAATTAAGTGTTCTCTGATAAAATATATTTATTTTTGTATTGAGTAGAAGAAAATATGTATAGAAAGGGATGGTATAGTTCAATCTACGGATTCGCAAACCCATTTTATAATATTTTGTTTTCTTTTATTGCAACACCGCGCCACAGAGGTCGTCTAACTTTTGTGGCGCAACGGTAGTGTATTCGACTGCTTCCGTTCGATTCCGCTCAGTACAAATACTTGTATGCATGGACTACAGTATAGGGTTCTTCAAGAAAGGAGGGTACAGGTTTTTAAAGAGCCGGTAAAGTACACATGAGTCCACTTACCGTTTACCATCAGGCGGGCGGTATGCTTGTTTGCCACCGACGTGGTAGAAAAAAAGATGAATATGTCTTTTGCATTGGTCTGGATGATTCTATGTATATGTATGTATTTACATTTAAAAAATGTAAGTAAGTTGACACGTGTTCTTGAATCCGTCCATGTTATACCACGGCCTCACCGAAAACCGGCCGTGAAGCAATGCTTGCATTGCATTACGCCGAGTGAGTGAGGTTACCGGAGGCCCTAACCCTTCCCTCTCCCATATTCCCATTTCCCCCCACTTCCCACTCTTCCCCTCCTCCCCCTCTTCTCCTACTCCCACCTTAAAGGGCGGCAACGCACTTGTGACTCTCGAGTTGCAGGTGCCAATGGGCGGCGGTAGTCATTTACCATCAGGTGACCCGTCTGCGCATATGCCCCCTTTACCATAAAAAAAAAAAAAATCCATAGTACAAGCACTGCTTAGTTTCGGTCTAGATAGCGATGTGCGATATGTCCAAGGATATTATTATTATATTATTACAGTAGCTACACTATTATTATCCCCACAGTTTCACCTGCGTTTATGGACACTGCTCCGCTGCTATTGATCGTAGCGTGATGTTATATAACCTATAGCCTTCCTCGATAAATGGGCTATCCAACACTAAAAGAATTTTTCAATTCGAATCAGTAGTTCCGGAGATTAGCGCGTTCAACCAAACAAACAAACAAACGAACAAACTCTACAGCTTTATAATATTAGTATAGATTGATTGAGCATTATTATTTCTTGTAAACTACCTACCTTATAAAATAGTAAATTAGAAGAAAAAAAAACAAATTAAGTTACAAATATTTTCGATTCTGACATACCACTTCACGATTAGCTCAGTTGAGGTGATGCCCCGTGGGGGCTCCCACACGAAAGAAAAAAAGGGATGATACTAAAAAATATTATACATAAAACACCGTAATATGTATGTACCTACTTGGCAATAGATTTATAGCGACTTTGTGTGTGTGTTCATGTATATTAGTTTAGAAGTATTCCTTCAGTATACGTACGAAATGCCTTGAAAACAATATAAAATTCAAAATGTCGGAATGTTCGGAATGTTTGTAGCTTGTACCAACAGGAAACTGCAGTACACATTTGTACTTGTCGGGCTGGAATTGCTTTAACTTATACTATATGAGCAAATGGAGAAGCATTTCTTAGTTCTACAGTTTGCTCACTCAGTTTATTATATTCTACGTTCTCTGCAGTTTCATCCGCGTTTGTATACACTGCTTCACTCCTGATAGTCGTATTAAACAGCAATAAAATATTTTTTAAATCTGACTCTCGACTCTTAGTTTAAGATGAGCGCGTTCAGCAAACAAACTTTTTAGCTTTATTATACAGGGTGCATCTAATACTGGAACACTTACTTAAATCACTGAAAGCGCTATGACTAGCATGGAGTAACAAAAAGAATTAAAAAAAAAATCTACCCGGTTAAAAGTTATGACTGTTTGAATTTCCAGGTATCACCTCCGGTGCTCATAAAGCTGGTGGAATGTGTGAAGTTAAAAATTTTAAATCGAACATATTTTTTTTTTTATTCTACTTTGGAAATATTCACTCTGCTATTGAGAAAATCTATAAAAAACTAACTTGACTTGACAATGCACAGCTCAATTTTCTTGGCGGGCGATTCATAAACGTTTTTAAGGGGAAGTCTATCAAAATTGGAAAATTTTATGTATGTATGCAAGGACGGGCTCCGCTTGAACCGAACTTTTGATATCTACGAAATGTTTGTGTACTTTCCGACTTGAGTTTGTGCTTTGAGTTTAATGCTGACTCTTTGATTTTGGAGGGTATTAGTCTTTCAAAGTAAAACCGATGTAATTTTCGATGGAATAAAGTTGTTGGTAACAATATTTGCTTTGATTATACAGACAAGTATATAATCAAAGAATATTTGTTTGTTTTTGACGAACATTTTCTACTTTCTTTTGAAGGAAGTAAGTCGCTCGGAGCTGATTCGCCTGGCTGATCTAGCGTGGTTCAATGAATGAATGATTTATTAGTAAATAGTTCTTTTCAGACACTTGCCAGTCAATTCGTTCTGGTAATTCTAGAAGGTGCCTGTTAGTAAGCGCTACTAGCGTAGATGTTTTATAATGTCTAATTGTCTACAGTATGGGACTCCTCATTTCTCGGGTAATAAAAAGTTTTTATTGATTACAAATGAGCGATTTTTTACTCGGATTGTTTGCTACCGTAATGATGGCATTAATTTTTTTGATGGTTTAACAAAGATTTCAAAATACACGTCACAAATTAGATTAGATTTTACAGAACTTTTGTATCTAATTTATTCATGGCAATATTTTAAAATGCGTAGGCAAAAAAGCAAAATCTTATTATTGGAGATGCTGGGATTTGAACCCAGGACTTTCAGCATGCGAAGCAGACACTCTACCACTGAGTTACATCCCCTGATACTATGAAAGTTAAAAATAGCATGTATTTCTCAATGCCTTGCAAACTTGGCTGGGACGAGGCAAATAGTAAAATACCTGTAACAATTTGTTACCTACGTTGAGTATGTGGAACAAATGCTGCATACCTACTATACAACGTATTACAGAATATTGTGCTCATATTTTAGAGACGTTATTTTTGTTAAATCAGCCGAAAAAAAATATTGAGAGGTTTTTAAGCTGAGGTACCTTTAGCAAATTTACATTTTTTAATAACATCTTAAAAATTTTCATGTTAATTTTAACGATTTTGTTGATTTATAGATTTTTATACATATAGACTAGAGATGCGCCGAATATTCGTTTGGTATTCGATATTCGGCGTATTCGGCATCCTTTCCACTATTTGTATTCGGCCGAATTATTCGGTTTTATTGCCGAATATATTCGGTTCAAGCTTTTCTATTTTCTTGGCTCATGTAGCCAAGGTGTAGGACTAAAAGACAAGACTTCTTATGTAAGATTTATGTTATATTATAAGTCAAAGAAAATATATTTATTTCTTAACCTATAGTGATTTTAGTCAACATTTATTTTAAACCTTAAATCAACAATTAATTTAAACCCCAAAACAACATTTATTTTTAAACTTTAAATCAACATTTGTACGCGGCAAAACAATGTAATGGTAAACCAAATATCCGGTTCGGTAAAGGTTAAACCGAATAATATTCGGTATTCGGTTATTCGGTGAAACCACTATTCGGCATCTCTAATATAGACTTACTTTTAGCCTTATTTATTTATTACCTTTAGTTTTATTCGTTTCGAAGTATGAGGTTTATAGAACATTCTTTGTTGTACACTACATTTACATAATTAGAAACAGTTAATAAAGAGTACAATGGATGGTCGAATCGCTAAAAGCGATATCTTCCAGAAAACCTTAGTTAGTTTAAAGTTAGTTTCCATAATTAAATGTACAATAAGCGATGGCGGGTTTTAGTAGGGGTTTAAAAAAAAAGCTATTTTATAAATTTTCGAAGTGAAAACTTCTTTAGCGGCGTTGTGCACTTTTTGGTATGGGTAAAAAATGTTAAACTCGCATCAGGACACGTGACCTGATCAAGCGCAGAACTTCCAGTGTACCCTATGTATACATTTAGATATGTTATTACCTACTTTTTATTTTTATCCTAATTATATATATACAGATGTGTGTGTGTGTATGTATATGCAAATACATTGTGAAGTTATGTTTTCACTTCTGACGTGCAGTCCTACGACTGACTGTTTTTTTTCAACAGGACTAGTAACATGGCTCCAATCGACCTTCGGCTGTCGATTACCCATCGTGCAAGGCGGCACCATATCCTTCCTGGTACCAACACTCGCGATCCTCAACCTGCCCGTGTGGCAGTGCCCTAAGCCCGAAATACTGGCAGCCATGACAGACGAACAACAACGAGATGTATGGACAACAAGGATGTGTGAATTGTCGGGAGCAATAGCTGTGTCAGCACTTTTCCAGGTTGTTTTCGGTGAGTTTGACGTTAGAATTAAAACCTTTTTAGTGATATTCATATATCTATTAAACTTCTCTTGCGTGTATGTATATTTTTCTACGTGAAATTTTATTTTTATCTCAAAATAAAAATATGCCTAAGTTACTCCTTTTAATATCAGTTATCCGCCAGTGAAAGTACAGTGATAATCAGACCCAACCGTTTCGGAGATTAGCCAGAACAACCAGACAGGTAGACACAATTTAAAAAAATGTTTTTTTTGGTATAAATACCGTGTAAACTTCCATAAACATTTAGTGAAAAGCTGATAAAGCCGATATTGCCACACCTGAGGGCGTGATATGGCAATGGAACGTGTTTGTGTGTAACTGTGTACCTAGATTTAAGTAACATTTTATTTTGATTGCGCATTGTGCGGCTGTATTGTGAGGCTATAAATGCTTCTTTCTTTTCTTTCATATTTTGATATTACAAACAGACACTGTCATTTTATTTATTTGTATGCATAGACTAGCTGACCTTGCGGCTATAGGTGGCCCTTCTATATATATACTATTACTGAAATAAAATAGAACCTATGCTACTTCTGGATAATTAACTTTCTAACGGTTAATAAAATATTTAAATCCGTACAGTGGTTTCAGAGTTCATCGGCTTGAAACAGATTTTTCCACTTATCTTCCAACGATAGATATACGATTGTATTAAGTCTGATAGACGTGTAGAATTAAATCTGATACCAACGCATCTAGTGGTTTCACATTTTCATAAAGGACCCCGTCCGGCCCGTAATTAGTCGGACATGCCCGAAATATTTCTGACATATAACAGTTCATATCCTTTAACTATAAGAAAAAATCTAGCGAATAAAAAAATCTGTATATTTGAGTAACTCCACAATCTTTGTTGAAAGCTTTAAGCAGTCTGTCAACCCTCTGTTATTTGTACAATATTTTGATCAGCCTTTCAGAGACCGGGTGTTAATGATTTAAATGTAGGGTGACGACATATAAAGTAGGATAAACTAAGAAAGTGGTTATAATTATTTCTAGGTTACTTTGGAATCATCGGGTCTATGCTTCGATACGTAACACCACTGACGATAGCTCCAACCGTGGCTCTGGTAGGGCTCACGCTGTTCGACCATGCAGCTGCAGCAGCCTCGCAACAATGGGGGATTGCTGCTGGGTGAGTTCAAAGATTACTTTTTAATATGAGAGGAGGGGGAGGGGTTTATAGGTGGGTTGATCCTTGGGCGTCACTATGATGTTACTCAGTTCAGTTGTATTCATATAAGTTGATAAACAAGCGGTACCTATGTGTGTGTATGTACCAGCTTCTGCCCGCGACTTCGTTCACGTGGAAATGTTGGTAAAATCTCTCTCACGGGAACCGTACATTTTTCCGGGATAAAAAGTAGCCTATTTGCTATTCCAGACTATAATTTATCTCTGTGCCAAATTTCATCCAGATCTGTTCTGCCGTTTTTGCGTGAAAGAGTAACAAACATCCATACTTCCTTCCATCCATCCATACACACAGTTTTGACTTTATAATATTAGTAAGATGATTGCGATCTTTGTAGCTGACCATTTATTACTACTACATGTCGTGAGCATACTCCGAGATGGAAGTGACCATTCATAGCAGTCGCAAAATCGATCCTTGTTAGTTACTCGTTCCTCAAAAAGAAATCGGAACTCTTATAACCTCACTTATGGCTCGAAGCCTGTGCGCATTTCTGCGATTCTTTTGATGTATTCAACTCAGACTCTTTATGGAGAAATCAGATAAATATATAACAGTAGGTACCGAGCAATAAAAATCCTTTACGTAGGCCGGGCGACGCCTACGGTAGATAAGTGTTGATTTATAAGTATTGTATAAAGCCATCTAAGGTTTTAAAGGTTCATCTCTGGAACAGTACTTTTTCAGGACGATTTATGTCCACTACTGTATCCCTGACGAAGTGTATGCAAATAAAAATAATATTTCAATAAGATCGGTTAAGTAGTTAAAGGCGTGACAGCCTTTTTTTATCGTGTGGAAACCCCCACGGGTCATCACCTCACCGGAGCTAACGGTAAAGTGGTATGTCGGAATCGAATCTACTGAAACTATTGGGTGTTCCGTCACAAGTGGGTCTATTGCAGGGGGACCCGGGTATACCCTAGGAAGGAGTCCTCCGGGAACCAAAGGCGTGATAGCCTAACAACCGGAGGCCCCTAATCTTCCCCTCTCTCCTCTTCCCACTCTTCCCCCCTCTTTTCCTACTCCCACCTTAAAGAGCGACAACGCACTTGTGACTCTCGAGTTACAGGTGCCCATGGGCGGCGGTAGTTATTTATCATCAAGTGACCCGTCTGCTCGTTTGCCCCCTATACAATAAAAAAAACTACCAATCTCACAGCGCCATACCACGGCCACACAGAAAACCGGCAGTGAAGCAATGATTCCATTGGTTTTCGCCGAGTGAGTGAGGTTACCGGACGCCCTAACCCTTCCCTCTCCCTCTCTCCCCTCCTCGCTCCCCTTCCCGTACTCCCATCGTAAAGGCCGGTAACGCACTTGTGACTCTCGAGTTACAGGTGCCCATGGGCGGTGGTAGTTATTTACCATCAAGTGACCCGTCTGCTCGTTTGCCCCCTATACCATAAAAAAAACTACCAATCTCACATTCGCAATTATATTAATAGTTACGATAGGATTTCAATCTAAGGTAAAGACAACAAGAATAGAATTCCCGATGGTACGCTATCACGGGACGGTATCAGATTTCTGTTTGAATCGAATCCCTTCGAAAGCCCGTCCCTTTAGTGAGCCCTTGATGTCAGCAGATGTATGAGCATTATTTGTCTATTCCTTTCCTTGTAACGAGATTTCATACGGGTTTTAATGTCGGCTATTAAAAAGATTTTTATATCTATAGACAGATAAGGATAGAGTTAACACGAGAACTAGTAATGTGCAAACCATGTCATAGTAACGGCTATAAAAACGCGAGCTATGAGCATTGTGGTTTAAAATACTAAGAGTGAATCCATTGTCAGTTGGCAGAACATAGAGTACCTTTCGTCTAGAATGAAGTACTGTCCCCTAGTAATAGATGAATTGATTGTCATTAACAAAAGTAAGAAAAAATAGGCAGTCATGGGACTGCCTACAGAAGTGAAAACTTAAACGAAACGACGAACTTAAAACGTCAACGTCACATTAACAGGTTGGTCGTACAGGTCACATAAATATTTTTTTAAATATATGACACTCGGACACATTTTCGATCAGGGACACGTGTCCTGACGCGAGTGTAACATTTTTTACCCATCCCAAAAAGTGCACATCGCCGCTAAAGAAGTTTTCACTTAAAAAAAAACCGGCTTCAACGAAATTAATTTGGGATGTCATGTTCGTGGGAAAGCCATGTTTCGGCACGTAAGGGCCGTCTCGACCGGAGTGATACCACGCCCACACTGAAAACCGACAGTGAAGCAATACTTGCATTGGTTTTCGCAGAGTGAGTGAGGTTACCGAAGACCCTAACCCTTCCCTCTCCCTCTCTCCTCTCCTCGCTCCCCTTCCCGTACTCCCATCGTAAAGGCCGGTAACGCACTTGTGACTCTCGAGTTACAGGTGCCCATGCGGCGGTAGTTATTTATCATCAAGTGACCCGTCTGCTCGTTTGCCCCCTATACCTTAAAAAAGAACTACCAATCTCACATTCGCAATTATATTAATAGTTACGATAGGATTTCAATCTAAGGTAAAGACAACAAGAATAGAATTCCCGATGGTACGCTATCACGGGACGGTATCAGATTTCTGTTTGAATCGAATCCCTTCGAAAGCCCGTCCCTTTAGTGAGCCCTTGATGTCAGCAGATGTATGAGCATTATTTGTCTATTCCTTTCCTTGTAACGAGATTTCATACGGGTTTTAATGTCGGCTATTAAAAAGATTTTTATATCTATAGACAGATAAGGATAGAGTTAACACGAGAACTAGTAATGTGCAAACCATGTCATAGTAACGGCTATAAAAACGCGAGCTATGAGCATTGTGGTTTAAAATACTAAGAGTGAATCCATTGTCAGTTGGCAGAACATAGAGTACCTTTCGTCTAGAATGAAGTACTGTCCCCTAGTAATAGATGAATTGATTGTCATTAACAAAAGTAAGAAAAAATAGGCAGTCATGGGACTGCCTACAGAAGTGAAAACTTAAACGAAACGACGAACTTAAAACGTCAACGTCACATTAACAGGTTGGTCGTACAGGTCACATAAATATTTTTTTAAATATATGACACTCGGACACATTTTCGATCAGGGACACGTGTCCTGACGCGAGTGTAACATTTTTTACCCATCCCAAAAAGTGCACATCGCCGCTAAAGAAGTTTTCACTTAAAAAAAAACCGGCTTCAACGAAATTAATTTGGGATGTCATGTTCGTGGGAAAGCCATGTTTCGGCACGTAAGGGCCGTCTCGACCGGAGTGATACCACGCCCACACTGAAAACCGACAGTGAAGCAATACTTGCATTGGTTTTCGCAGAGTGAGTGAGGTTACCGAAGACCCTAACCCTTCCCTCTCCCTCTCTCCTCTCCTTGCCCCCCTTTCCCTACTCCCACCTTAAAGGCCGGCAACGCACTTGTGACTCTTGAGTTGCAGGTGCCCATGGGTGGCGGTAGTCATTTATCCGGTGACCCGTCTGCTCGTTTGTTCTCTATACCATTTAAAAAAAAATACCATTCACCAAAAATTCAAAAACAATTGCCTATTTTTGCTTCTACAATTTACAATCAACCTTATTAGCTATTTTGATTGTAAAAAGACTGTTCGCCTATTTCTACAAAAATTATGTTACGACGATACTGAGGCACTTATCGTTTCATGACGCCACTTATAGGTTTCACATCCTAACATACCTACTGCACAAGCTTATACATCAGACAGACGCATCACTCAGCACAAACATACAGATGTTCATGCATTATTCATACATAAACACACATGCACTACTCACAAAACCACACACACACTTACATATACTAGAAATTAACCGACACATACACACACACACACACACACACACACACACACACACACACACACACACACACACACACACACACACACACACACACACACATAAAACGACAGTAATTGCACAACTTTTTATTTTTTTTTATTTATTTAATAAACACACGTGCTACACTAAATTTCACCTTTTCTGAGGGATCGGGACTGTTTCATCGATAACACAGGCTATTCTGTAGCCTAGCTGGGAGAACAGGACTCAGCCAAAACATTATTGTAGATTTATAATTGTAACACAAACTATCTTAAGTGTAAAAATTGTGTAAACCCACAATCTCATTAATACAATATAAATTATTATTATTATTATTCTTTAATCAATTTATTCCGTACCAACTAAGCGTTAACCACATAGGTACCTACCTACTCAAATATCTATGACCAACATACAAATATCAAAATATTAGATTTTAAACAAAAAATTAAAAAATATAAATTTTAGACTGCTTAAAAGACAGTACAATTATTAGGACACTATAACGTACAATTTTATTATTGTTATTTTTGGAGTCGGTGTCAGCCAAGGGTCTTAGGTACCTAACTATTGAAACATGTAATATCTTACTATAATTATAATAGTTTCAGTATCAGTATGGCCCATTTTCATGTTCATTTTTAAATAGGTTTACTTGGGTATTCCTACATTGTTTCATCAAGGACACTAGATATTGTCACAGAATATAGTCGTTTTAAATTTCATAGGTAATTATCTGCCTATGTGGTTAACACGTAGTTCGTACGGAATACATTGTAACAAAAGGAATACATTGTAAAAATTCGAACAAATATAAAAAAAAAAACATACATACAACACAATTGAGAACCTCCTCCTTACTGAAGTCGGTTTAAAATCTAAATTAACTAGTGTGAATTCACGAGCAAAAACTATTTATTCATCTAAAATGATAGTTTAGAAAAACGAAAAAACACGCTTGGTTCGCTAAACCGAAATAAAAAGAAAAAAAAACCGGATAAGTGCGAGTCTGACTCGCGCACCGAGGGTTCCGTAAGCAAACAAACTTGTATACGTCCATCTCGGGAATCAATTCCCAAAGACTTTTGCCTGTCTTTTTCGAAAGACAAACTTAACCTTGCGGTTGCGATGTACGACAAAGTGAACTTGTGCTGTTAGACCTTGCTTCTATCCAAATTTCATGATTCTAGGTAAATGGGAAGTACCCTGTAGGTTTTCGACCCAAAACCTGTAAATCTAAAAAATCTAAATTTGCCCATATCTTTTTATCGTGTTGACTCAGGACCTTGATTTTATACACCTAATAGGGACTATAGACTTCAGTATCTGGTATAAATTTCAACTTGCTAGGTCCTCCCGTTCCTGAGAAAATACAGACGGACAAGAGAGTGATGTGAGTGATGATAAGGGTTCCTTTTTTTACCTTTTGAGGTACGTAACCCTAAAAAAGAGTCCCACTACAGAAGACGGTTAAAAAATACTTCCAAGATCTGTTTTTATAGTTACAAGTGAAGTTAATATAAAAGCATGTTAGCTAATGAGTAGTTGAATTTTTCACGCCGTTTCACTTCAGTGCGCTTATTTATAGTGGTCTTTTAAATATACTATAAAAATAAAACAAAAATCTGAAGCGAAAGGGTTCAATGAAGGGTACTACGCGCGTCTAATAGATGAGCCGGGAAAGAGGTCGACAAGGTGACTAACCCTGTTTATATCTGAGCTAATGGCATATTCTAAATATTATATTAAGCTCAAGTTTCTCATATATGTAACAAGACAACTGCCTTGTACGCTATATGTAACAACGTGCACACTTAAGCGTGGAAAATACGATTACTATTTCCCTGTTGGAACGAGATGCATAATATTATTCGCATCAAAAACGAGTGCGCGGGAAATTTAAGGCCTTAAATAATAAAAATATAGACAGAATAAAGCTACTAAACCCGAAATCGTTCAAGGCGAAGCGCGAAGGTACGAGCTCTCCTCTCACATAATTTAGCAGGATCATCACAACATTAATACTTTATATATTACGACGTGTATGTATATATAAATATGTACGAGTATGTATCTTTGTATGTATATGTATATATATTTTTACATATTCTTATGTTTTATTCCTCGTTTCTTTTTTTTTGATTTCGTATTTATTTTCTTTTATTTGTTCTTGAGTTTATATAAAAAAAAAAATAGTGCACCTACTTCACCCATTTCTGCACCACCCTAGAGTGGACTGGTAGAGAATGCCTATGGCATTAAGTCCACCACTGTACATTTTTTTTGAATACATAAAAAAAAAGTTTTTTGAATGTTGTGATAAATAAACTATGCATAACGTTTTTTTTCTTTTTAAACTTGCATATTATGTAAGTACATGGGCGCCTTCAGGGGAAGTTTAGGCGGTGCATTTGCGCCCACATGTCTTGAGAGTAATACAAAATGTAACAAATTTAATTCAAATAAGTTTTATTGTACAAACTTTGGGATATCAACGTTTAAATAGAAACTTGCAAACGCTTAAATTACATCCTAAAATTACATTATTACATTTACTTTCTAAAGAGGTCGTATAAATAGTTTCTTTACTAGTTTTCATACATTTTTTAAGCTATTAATGTACATTTGTGTGGACAAGTTAGCAGAGCTTGCAGTTTTTATAAAGTAATAACAATTTAGTTATAGTATGCCAAGTAAGTACACACAAGTATTTTCTACGATTCTGCAAGTAATTTCTACTAAGATTTAGTCATTGTTGCCAACCATATTGGTGATCGCAATATCGTAATCTACCCGACGATAACTTGTTCTTGTCTTGATGTTTCAATAATAACAAATGTTAAAACTGTATTAAGTCCGTCCTTCAAAGTAAATGATCCACTAATGAACAGTTATCGTGTTAAGGGAGCCATTCCGACCCTTAATAGGATATGATTAATCCTGGATGAAATGTTTACTTGTTGCTATACCTTACTTTCGTATTTTCACGCCATAAATATTGTATCACTGAGTTGAAAAGTAGCAAAGTTTGTCACGATTTCACGAAGCATTTCGAAAAGACTTTTGACAATAAATAAAGAAATTCCCTTACGAAGTATTTTTTGTGAAACAGTTTTCTTCCACATTAAGTTTGGTAATTGCTTCATTTTGTTGTAAGGTGGGATTTATTCGTCTTATACATTTTCAAGTACTGTTTGACTTTTCGAACTCTGAATTCGGTGCACGTTCGAATAACGAATCAATTAATTAACTACTTTTTTTAAAGGCGCAGGCTTCTCAGGCTCCAAAAAGTTCTTGAATGTTTTTGAAGTATGCCAACTCGCATTAGTACAACATTATCGGTGATAGTCTGACTTCAGGAGTCAAGCTAATGAGAGGAGACAAATGTCCAGCAATGGGCCATTTTATATATCTATAGGGTTTATGTTTTTGCAAGTTAGTACACTGCGTTTTGCATTCTTGCTGTTGTGAGTTAATTATGCGTTTTATCGTCGACGTCACAGTTTAGTACAATTAAAAGAAAGTGATTTTTTATTGTAAGTCGTTAAGACGTACTTATACGTATAATAAATTATAGTAAGGAATAACATGAAAAAACTCGTTTTTTGTGGGAGCGCATGAGCGTTGGAAGTTCACTAGTAGTCACTGAATAGTTCCACTATCTACTTCCTGGCTTCATCATACATTTGCTCCAAGATGACAAATATAGTATTGGCATCCGAATTATACACATATAAAGTTGCATTTCGATACGACAATTAGAAGTAGGATAAAATTGAGTTCCAAAATTTGTTAACATCGTTAGTTAGTTAGTTACAAGTAACGCTAATAAAAGCGGGTTAATATATAATAATATAATGATTTATTTTCTCTTCCACAAAGGTAACTTAAACCTATGGTTGTTAATACTATTACATATTTAGCATAAACCCTTGTGGGAGTCACTTTGGCAAGCGAATAAAGTACAAAAATAAATCAAATTAAAATGAAATAAGCGTGTGTGTGCGTGCGTGGAAATAAAATATAAATTATAATCTTATACCTATATGTTGTATATATTATAATCAATATTAACCTATATCAGTACACCACAGACCACCCTGAAATATATTTGATAATATCCGTACAAAGGTTGTCTAGAAGAGATCGCCGTGTTGCAATAAGACCGCCGATTGATATATATTAAATGTTTACATTGTATCTCACTTGGTATACAATAAATAATAAATAAATAAATAAACTTATCTATCTGCTTTGATCATTTGCCATTCCTACCCCAGTTTCGTTGTTTCTCACACGCTAGGTACTAGGATAACCATATATTAGAAAGTTTCCGCATTTCACAGTGAGGTGAGCAGTTGCGTTGCCATAGTTACCGGGTCGCTGGCTCCGCAACAAGTGTGCTCTATTGATTTCATCTGCACCCAACGCTAAACAAAAACTATTTTATGCAGCAACTGAGTCTAGTTTATACAGGACATATTTGTGCTGAATATTAGTAACTAATCCCTCTGTATCTAGGAGAACGTTATATGTAATTTCACGTAATTGTATCGGTTTGTTATAACTATAATGCGTTATCCGTATACCTATTGTGTACCTAAATACATAGCATCGAGCTATGTGTAACGGATTTATCGGAAAATGTACTACAATTTGAACAACGTTTCGGGATATTTCTCCGTGAATCCGGAGAACTGGATTACATGTTCTTGTATAGTCATAAATAAATAGTATAGTAATATAATCAATACCTACATATTTTTTGTAAAATTTTCAAAATTAATACTTTCATAATATTAACCGAAAGGATGAGGTTCTCAAAGTCAACGCGTATATTTTTTCATTTATATT
The DNA here is from genome assembly GCA_963859945.1 of Euplagia quadripunctaria. Lineage (NCBI taxonomy): Eukaryota > Metazoa > Arthropoda > Insecta > Lepidoptera > Erebidae > Euplagia > Euplagia quadripunctaria. Next base: position 23,420,337 of record OY982568.1, on the reverse strand, counting down.
TTTTATGTATGACCAAATCAAACTCCTACAATAATGGAAATACCTAAATAAATTTGAGTCGGCGCCAAACATACGAACAAAAATGAAATTCGCTGCCATTACTACATATTTACTTTAGTGTAGGAGTTTAGTTACGCTAATAAGTTTATATTTTACTTTTCAGTTCCTCTGTTCTTTCGTCGATTTAATTTTTTGTTAAAAAGTTTTTTTTAAACCAATTTTAAATGTAAATGTGCAATTAAACTTTTGTGCTGTAAATGTGCGAGAAATTCCAGTGATATTTGAATTTAGTGGTTTATAATGATTATAGTAGTAATAATTTTTTGGAAAACCTACGTGTTTTTATTTAACGAGATACCATGGCAGCCACTTTATACAATTCTCATCTGTTTAACACGTACGTATTTAACATTAATGCTTCAGGAATATTACACATCTAATTTAATATTAGGCAGCAATAATGTTTCCGTCACAGCAAAATCAAATAAATAAACTGTAACATTCAATATTCTCAAAGGGGTAATAAGCAACAAAGTGCTTGAAAAACAGATTTCAAAGATGTCTCGATGTTTGCATAGAAAAGGGAATTATGCATTGAAATGGATGAGTAGAGGGGGAACAGTTCCTCCCGTCTAAGTTCGCAGGTGAAGGGAATTTACAATTTGACTTGATAACTTTGTATCTACTTTAAGAGGTTTGTACGCCTAACGTTCGGTGGGAACATTAAAGCATTTAAAGATAAAAGCGCTGTACAATAATTATAGTTTAAAAAACTAAAAAGCACGTTTTTATAGAAAATTCACCTAAAAAAATTAAAAATTTAATCGAATTATTGCATTGTCATCGGTCTTTGACACGCGTGCTAAATTTGAATGAAATCTGGCCGTTTAAAGTGGGTCAAAATCGCTCCCAAAGGAGTCGGTTACAAACATACAAGTGAAGCTAATATAAAGCGTGTAAAAAGTCCAAAGTGTTTTCTTTTTTTTTAAAGTTCGTAAACAATTCCACGGTCCTTGTAGTGGCAAGTGGTTACCGGTGTCACTTGCTAAAAATGTCATAGGTCTCTCTTTCCCCGCAATTGCGGCGTTTGCAACATTACTGGTAAGCATTTTGCTGTATTTGCGGTCTTCTGCAGGGTGAATAATTTTACCAATCGAGAGGTTCCAATTCGATTTTTTTTAAACAACTCCCGAATTATAATGGATACTTGTGTGAACTCCTGTGTCGCGGGCGACTTTACAAACATACAAACAACAGACACAAAGAACACCCATAGCGTAGCAGTCAGGGTCACCCACCACTGCCAATGCCGTGCCTCTTTTTGAAAAACTTACTTAGTTCCCTAATTCCTTAGTACTCTTTTGCCGAGTCCATTGGCGTCAGGCGGCACGATAACATGGACAGAACCGATGAAAGTACAGAAAGCTCGCCCTTTACAAACACATAAATATAAACTCCAGCGACTACGTAATTAGGTGTAAACTAGCTTGATGGAAAGATTCATATCAAGATCAACATTGTATAATAAAATTAAAATTATAGTTTAGTGAAATTAACAAACACGCTTTAATGGCCAACCGAATTAAAAAGTAAAAAGGAGTGCCGCTGTCCGCCTCCTGGCGTCATCATCAGATCATCATTGCCAAGTCCGATCTATTGGAATAGTCAAAACGAATCATACGACTCCAAAATCGAGGGGTTTACTAGTAGTCAATGAAAAGTTCCACTATCCATCTCCTGGCTGCATCACCAGATCAGCTCCAAGATGCCAATTTGTAGTAGTTTCGTCCAAACTACATATATAAGTTTCATTTCGATGTGACAATTAGAAGTGATTTGAAATTGACTTCCAAGATTTAAGAAGATTCCAAGATAAGAATTCCATTGGAGAGTATACTGGCGTTTATGACGTGCAATCCTGAAGTCCGATTCCTGGGTGGGATTAGGAAATTGTCAGTTAGAAAACAAAGTATAATAAATACTGACTTTAGCAAACTTTCCGGTTCATAATACCTCCATTTAGTTGCCGTCATTAGCACAGTATTAAATTAAATTGAGGTGAGTAATTCCACAGAGTTCATTACGGCTTTTGGGTTACCTTTGATCTTGCCGTGTAATTTTGTAATTAAACGCACCAGTGGTAAGGCGCTTACCTATTTCTACCCTGCAAGCGATTTTAAGCCCTCGGGTGTAAGGTATACGAAGTTAATTGCTAGTAATTCCATTGAAAGAAAGATTGCTCGCCTTTAATGGCGAAGTCTAATGCTGCTAAATGATAAGTGAATTTAAAAAGTTTTGTGTATAATAGTTTAGATCAAAATATTTGCTTGTTACAAATAAAGAAAAGTGTGTGTGTGTACTTATGTACGCACGTAAGTTATACTTTTATCTAGTTAAATAAAGTTTATTTATATATCATAATAAATAAAACATTCCCTCAACTAACCTCAAATTCTACAAACGTACTCAAAATAATATGTAAAAACTATTTTTATCACTTATAATCACAATAAATTATCATAATACATACCGTCGACTAACCTCAAATTCTACAAACGTACTCAAAGTAATATGTAAAAAACCATTTTTATCACTATCCTTAAGTTGATAACTTTTTTGAACACTAAAATGTTGACTAGCTAACCTCAAGGCGTGGTTTTTTTTTGACGGTGTGCGCGCGCATCGTAAAATTTAGATGTTGACTAGCTAACTTCAGGGTGTCGGTATTTTGTGACGGTGTGCGCGCGCATCGTAAAAATTCACTCTCATCATTTTTCCCTAACGCGTCAAAACTCAAAAAAAGTATAACTTCTAAAAGATTTCGTGATATATTGAATAGCCAATCGCAATAAATAAAGTAAGTATGAGGTTACAGGTGCCCTTAAATACTCAGAATATCAGTGACGATGTGTGCGTTGCGATTATGTCCCCCTTTGGGAGATCCAGTGACCCATATCTTACTGTACAATAACGGGTACAATTACTAAGATTACTACTAAATCTATAATACACATGAGTTTAACTAAACATTTGATTAAAGGAAGCCGGTTGAAGACATTTTAATCAAACAATCTGGAACAAGTTGTATTAAGTTCTGCGTTCGTTTCTATGTTTTCTACAAGTTGGATTGAAACTGTATTATTTGTGGTGGATTTGAAAGTGGAATATAACATTTAGGTAGCATTGGCTAATCGTCATCATCCTCCGCGCCTTTGCCCACCTATGTTGGGGTCGGCTTTCAGTCTAACTACGATACGGCTGAACTTTGATATTTTACGTGAAGCGACTGCCATCAGACCTCCACAATCCACCCACTAGTACTCCCACTATAAAGGTCGGCGACGCACTTGTGAGTCTTGAGTTGCAGGTGCTCATGGGGGCCGGTAGTCATTTACCATCAGGTGGCCCGTCTGCTCGTTTGCCTCCTATACCATAAAAAAAAGAAAAATTGGCATAGGCTGCATTGGAAGGTGTCGGCAATAGCTCGAGCAGGTCAAGGTCATACCTGTAACTCGAACTGGCTGGGAAGTCCGACCCTCTAACACTATCCTGCTTACTACAAACTAATTTGAGTAATTAGTGTTAGGAACAGTCTCACACCTATTGCTATAAACTATCAAAATCACTAAATAACAGTAACTGCTACGTTGTTTGAACCTCAATCCGCACTCAAGTGATTGTCAACAACACCACTATTCATCAATATTTATCAACCAACCAATAGCATTGCGTTATCGGTATAACTATTATGTCTATTCACTCGTTTTTATTAAATAGTGAACTGTTTTATCATCTATTATAGTTTGCCCCCATTTAAAAAAAAAAAGAGTTTTTGATGTGGTGATAACAGTAGTAAACAACAATATATGTATTTACGCGGCTTAATTTGAAGTATAGAAGCCGCCTCAGACAGTAATGCCTAAAGGTCGCTCCCGGCTCTGGAGGTATTTAAAATTTCATTTATTTCATCAAAATAATGGAATGGGACTCGCGTGAGCGGAGCAATCTCGTGATTGGAAATATTTGCGTTGATGTCACGCAGGGCTGTCTCATAACACGAAATATGGAATGACAGGTCAGCTGTGAGTTTTGAAATCTTATTAAATGAAATAACAAACAATAATTGTGTATGATCGCTGTAATTTTATCAATAAAATTGCTTAGAAATTTAAAATATACATGTGTATGTATGAACACCTCTATCAGGTGACCCAACCACCAACCCAAGACCTATATTTTTATCATTCTTATCCGCCACAATTGAAATAGTGGTTATCTTGACGATAAACTTCCTTCGTAGGTTGTGGAATGTGTGCGTGTACTAAAAAATATAAATACAGAAGAATAAAGAAATCGTCGGGGTCATGTATAAACATTTTTCTTCGGATTAAATTTTTATTATTTAATATAATAAACATATAATCAATATATCAATTAATATCAATTTACTTCTAATATAGTTCGAGATAGTCGTCAATACAACTAAATAAAATTGAAGTGTCTATTTGTAATCTATACTCTATACAAATAAATAAAATTGGAGTGTCTGTTTGTAATATTAAAATTACCGCTTTTTATTAAGTGCATTTAGATGTATACACGGTACATATACCAAAACAACATTTTTTACAATTTTTGTCTGTCTGTCTGTCTGTTTCAGCTAATCACCGGAACAGGTGGACTGATTTCCATGGGACTTTCACTGGCAGATAGCGGGTGTTATAAGGAGTAACTTAGGCTACTTTTATTTCAGACAAAGAATAAGTGTTCCACGCAAAATATAAAAATATATACACGCGAGTGAAGCCGCGCGGCAACTGCTAGTCTTTTCAAATCTCAAATTTAATTTAATCAAAAATCAGTTTTAAACATTTTTGTCTGTCTGTCTGTTTGTTCCGGATAAACTCCGGAACGGTTGGACCGATTTCCACGAGACTTTCACAAGCAGATAACTGGTATTATAAGGAGTAACTTAGGCTACTTTTATTTTGTAAAAAGAATTAGGGTTCCGCGCAAAATATATAAATATGTACACGCGAGCGAAGCCGCGCGGAAACTGCTAGTCTAATATAAGAATCCTTCAATCAAATATTCTATAGCTACACGTTCCCCAAATAAAAATCGCGTCAAATAGTAGCACTTGATACTACTACATAACTTTATGTCCATCAATTTAATATGCCATCCTAATTATAAACCAGACCATACAGTGAATGTCCCTGTAAATATAAATAGTTTGATAGACAAAGTTCAATGTATGGCATCTGTAGTTTATTACTTACAACAACGAAGCGTATTAGACTCGTGGTACTAACTGCATGCTCGCGAGAGCGAAAAGGACAGGTGTACAAGCAAAATACATATATATATTTTTTTATGGTATTGGGGGCAAACGAGCAGACGGGTAACCTGATCGTAAGTGACTACCGCAACATGGACACCTGGAACTCAAAATTCACAAGTGCGTTGCCGGCCTTTAAGGTGGAAGTAGGGAAAGAAAGGAAGGAGGGGGGTTAGGATCTCCGGTAACCTCACTTGCTCGGTGAAACGCAGCGAATCGTTGCTTTACGCCGGTTTTCTGTGAGGCCGTAGTGTCACTCTGGTCGAGCCGGCCCATACGTGCCTAAGCATGGCTCTCCCACAATGTACAATCTCCCAAAGTAACTTTTCAAATTATCGTTTGTTACAGTGTCATTAAAACATTAAACTTACCTAAAAAATGTTATAAGTTTTGCTTTCATTAATATTAATAATAATAACTTCACACATCTCACACACGGCCGTCTGATTCCAAACTAGGCAGAGCCTGTACTATGGTAAACAGACTGCTGATAAACATACTTATATATTTCTAAATACATACATATTATAGATAAATTACATCCAGACACAGAATAAATGATAGAAAGAAAGAAAGAAAGAAAATCCATTTATTTTTGGTGCTAAGATACAAAGTAGTTATTTCAAATAATATTCTTATATCTATAAAAAAAATATGAAACAGAAATCGATGTGCAGAAAATGATCATGCTCATCACACAATTATTTGTCCAGGGTGGGAATCGAACCCACGACCTCTGGCTTAGCAGTCAGGGTCAGTAACCACTAGACCAACAGGCCAGTCAGTTGTTTTTTGCTTCTTTAGTAGTTCTCGCATTTTCATTTTTTTCTACATTTGAAACGTTACATGACTAGCGCGGGTTCGAAGCGTCTAATAGCAAAACTACATAACTGGTTTTAGCATATTGGCATTGGCAAAATGGCACTAACCATTTTTTGACCGCAAAGTCAATAACTTTATGATTAAAGTAAGATTGCGACAACCCTAATTCATGAAAAGGTACGTAAGATTGCTTTAGCATAATTATATTTAATTTGCACGATTCTAACAGAAATAAGGAATAAATATGTATGTACTTCAAATTGTTTATGGATAGAATTTTTAATTTCAAATCAATAAAAAAAAATACCAATTAAAGATATGAATACTGACAGAACAATTCCCGAACATAGACGGCTTTACATACCCGTGTATTTCGGGGATGCTCGACCAGGGTGGAGTGACCTGCAACGTCGGAGTCATGAGTCACACTGACGCGGCAGGTCGCTTTACCGCTTGATGAGGGGCCTCCTTTGGGCCCGAAACAACAAACAAATTCTCAATCAGCTGTCCGTCTGATGTACAAATTTATACGTTTGTAAATATTATATCTACATAATACAATAAATAGGGCAATCCAAGATATTTATTTATTCTATATAAATCAAAATATATCTCAGCATCCGCTATCGCGTCCCCGCCGTCCTTTTGTGCAAGTTCTTTTGTGGTGATTGTAAGCAACTGAATCGTTCAATGTGCACTAAGAATACTGTCGAACGTATACAAAAGATCTAGACTGTTCTAATCTCTTCAACTTCACCAGCTCCAACCCAGTTTAAATGGGATATATTTCTACCTTTTAAAATTGTGAGGAATCGACAGAAAGCTGTCTTATTGAAGTTTTGGATATAATTAATACATAATATTTTGATGCATTCAAAATAAAATAAAAACGAAAAAAAAAACTGTTTCAATTGTAAATCTGAAATATTGTTGAATCTGAAATTAAATTAAATGATCTTTTTTCGTCCAAATCTACTTTTGATGACGGGGGACACTTATTTCAATTCCAGCCATAACGCGGCAGGTCTGATGTTTCTTTCTTACTATTTTCCAATCAATTGGTACCTTAACTGATAGGAGAGGAATCAGTTTCCTATATATCACCAGTTGTTCCTTTAATAGGTAGAAGTTCGATACTGGCAACACATACTTGGCTTGTCCAAGAATAGTCCCCGGAGCCAAGAATTGCGCCTCTTTATAGAACCCTAGTAACCTTCATTTAAAAACAAAACACAACACAACTGCGGTCTTTTCTACTGTCACAATTAAGCTACTCCAAACTTAATAAAAATAGTTAAATCATCGCTATTATTAATTGTTACAGAACATTTACACTGCTGACAATATTCTCTCAAGTGATGACAAACGTCACTATACCGACCCTAACCTGGAAGAAGGATAAAGGAATAACCATTATTTGGTTCCCGCTGTTTAAATTGTTTCCGGTAAGTTGGAACGTTTCCTACTTAAACATCTATTTTCATCATGCATAAACAAAATCTATATCACACATGCACACGCAAGTTCATTCATAACCATCAACTAATCGGCGTATAGCATTGCATGCTTTATTTTGTGTCTTCTGTTTTCTTGCTGCGTAGTTTATCTTGAAAGGTTTAACGACAGGAGAGAGAGCCCTTGAGGGATGTAAGGTCTCTGCTTAACTCAAAGGGTTCTTCCTTCGACAAAGGCGCGAGTATATACCTGTTTTAGTTTTTGGATCCAGGTTTCTAGAGAGGCTTCGAGCGATGGAAGTCTTTTCTGTACTCCTAAAAACAAATGCCTACGCAAAATTTCATGGTGATAAGTTGAGTAGTTAAGGCGTGAAAACTTAACAAACAAACAAACAAACTCTCATTTGTATTATTAGTTAGAATAAGGATAAGACACACATCATAATATGTCATTCGAAAAGAAGGAAGAAAAAAAGTGTGTGTGCAATTCACACACGGCAGAAGTGAAACTTCAGAAAAGTAGGCTACGAGAGAATGAGAAATAAAAAGTGAATTCAACACAAATAATTTACTAATGTTAATAAATTTAATTTTAGATAATTTATATAAAAGTTATTGGTCATATTAACACAGATGAACACAATAACTATTTAACATAATAATTAATATAAATTAATTAACCAACGAATTTCAATACGCAAAATGCACAAAAATTACACCACGTTGACATTGACACATTTCCTGAAGGCTTCGTAGTACGCAGGCGCAAAGACAAAGATTATAGGAAACACTGATACTTGTATTCTATCTCATTCTCTCGCCGACTTAATCCTAAACATTTATGTGTTTGTTTCTTTATTGTGACGCATTTTCGTTTCATCCAGTTTCAAATCACAACGATTCTGAAGAAGTTTCACTTTAAAAAATACGGTTATATTCTGTCCTTTTTCCACAAGCATTGCTATTACATTAATTTACGAATGGATGACTTTTTAGGTATTGCTGACTATAGTTATAATGTGGGTAGTATGCGGGATTCTTACTGTGACTGAGGTGTTTCCATCAGGACATCCAGCTAGGACTGACGTGAAACTGAATATTATTGAAGATGCACCATGGTTCCGTGTACCGTATCCAGGTACGTTAACTGAATGGACTGTGTTTACTTGAATTTTGGCATTCATAGTGAAAATGAATTTCTATTGGGAAAAAAACTTAATTGTCGCTCGATAGATGGCGATGTTTCCATTCGCTGAATTCCGCTAGCACTGTAAAGCTTATAGATTTGCTTGGTTTTTTTAATGAACCCTATTTTAATCTACGTATAATACAATAAAAACTGTGAGTGTAGTAGTGTCAGTGTTTCACTGACCCTGGGAATCTAGTCACATTAATTTGTACAGGAACTCTTTTTTTGCTCATAACGCTTAATGAATTGATTTTAACTCATCAAGACCTTTCCGAAATTTACGCCGATGAAGTTGTGGGCACAACTAGTCTCGACAATATGATTAAAATTGGTAGTTTCCTGTAGGGCAATGGGGAGTTCCAACCGTGAGCGTAGCTGGTGTGCTGGGCATGCTAGCGGGTGTCTTGGCCTGCACCGTCGAGTCTATCAGCTACTACCCCACTACTGCGAGGATGTGTGGTAAGTTTATTGATGATCATGATATTCAAGACCTATCATGCGTTCAGGCATTCTTGCATATTTGAGTCTGTCGTGTAGTCTGTTTTTCCATAAATCTAACTTAAATTAAATCCAACTTATTTTTCTCTTTGTCTCTGACTTGCGAAAGAGAAAAGTTTATTTGTAACTCTTTCAAAGTACTTGTGATTAAATTGTGGATTCCCATACATTTTAATCTACCTTGGATTCGCTTTGTATTTTTGTGCGTTACTGTCGAGATCCTGGTGTACATTAGATACATCTACAAGCATTCGAGTGCGGTTAAACTAAACAAAAAATATACAAGAGAGTGGAACAATAATGCTTTCGTAGGTATTTATTGTTTATAAAACAAGTTCCTAAATATTCCTCCGTATGTTTCAACAGCGGCTCCCCCGCCACCACTACACGCTATCAACCGCGGTCTGGGTACTGAGGGGCTTGGCTGCGTCCTGGCAGGACTCTGGGGCTCTGGAAATGGAACCAATACCTTTGGGGAGAACGTCGGCGCTATAGGCGTTACAAAGGTAAGTTTTAAAACTTTTATTTAGATTTGAAAGAAGAAGTGGTGGTAGAAGAGTAGATTGATATATTTATTAATTCGATTGCTGCATTGGTCTGGCCGACATGGTCGTGTGCGAATGAGTCAAATGACTAAATAGGAATTTAGAAGGACGCAGTAAACTGATGTCATAGAAGAACTTTTACGGATTAATTGAGGTTTGTAATAAAGCTAGAGTGTAAAATATAAAGGGTTGATGGATGCAGGATAAGAGAACCGTCTGAGAATAGGGCGAGAGTACATACGTACGTATCTAAAATAAATACATTTCTAGGTTGGTTCTCGCCGAGTGGTGCAATGGGCGGCAGGTCTGATGATAGTGCAGGGCGTGATAGGGAAGCTGTGTGCGGTTTTCATCATCATCCCACAACCTATCGTCGGTGGTCTATTCTGTGTTATGTTCGGCATGATATCAGCTTTTGGTAAGTGTATTTTAGTACTAAAGCAATGGATAATACATTTGATATCATTCGGAATGTTCTTTCTCTTAATAAATAATTGGCTAAATCAGGGATACTTATCACCCTTCTGTTTTAAGCTCTTATTCACTTTTGGAAATTCATTCCCAAAAACCAGAATTTAAACTTACATCTTCACTGGACAAATTAAAAAAATACATCAGTAATGACTCCCGTCAAGACTATTCACGATATATCTTGAATTAAATAGATTATATATTATTTATGTTTAATATTATAAAATGTTTGCTTTCGCAAAGGATTTGTACAGTAAACCCTTTGCGATTTAATTTATTTACCAAATCTGATAACAAAAAAAAAATAGTTAGAATTAGTTTCATTTAAATTATATATATTGTCCTACTCTATCTCTGGTTTTTCTAGGTCTCTCGTCTCTCCAGTACGTGAACCTGCACAGTTCTCGAAACCTATACATTATCGGCTTCAGTCTGTTCTTCCCGCTGGTGTTGACTCGCTGGATGTCAGCTCACGCTGGGGTCATACAAACTGGTGTCGATGCCTTAGATGCTGTGTTGCAAGTACTGTTGTCTACTTCTATCTTAGTAGGCGGGATTGTGGGATGTTTTTTGGACAATTTAATACCCGGTAAGTTGGTAATGTTTTTAAAACGCTTTTATTTGTTCAACGAGAATTAAGAAAGAAATGCTGCGACAGTTTGGGCATTTCGATACAATAAGTGAAGAACGAATGACTAAACGAATTGAAAGGTACTGCCTAGATTGGCAGAATACTGAAAAAATGTAAAGTGCCAAGTGCCAAGCACCCGTAACAGTGGAGTGCAACACATTAATGTGGAAGAGGCCCAAGGTGTATGTCAGGATCGTGGTAAATGGTGCTCTATGGTTTCTGCGTACCGGACGAGAATGGGGCGTACATAGTTTTCAAACTATACAGGGTGAATTTGAATATGGAACTCCGTTACATTTACGTTACGTTCCGTTACGTTACACGTTACTTCGGCACGTATGGGCCGGTTCGACCAGAGTGATACCACGGCCTCACCGAAAACCCGCAGTGAAGTAATGACTCCATGATTTTTCACCGAGTGAGTGAGATTACTGGAGGCCCTAACCTTCACTCTCCCCTCCTTCACCCCTTCCAATATTCCCACCTTAAAGGCCGGGAACGCACTTGTGACTTGAGTTGCAGGTGCCCATGGGCGGCGGTAGTCATTTACCATCAGGTGACACGTCAGCTCGTTTGCCCCTTTAGAATTAGAATTAATATTTTATACACGTACAAAGAACCCACAACAAGAGATTGTTACAAAAAAAAAGGATTAACTCAAACAGAATTAGAAATCGATATTTCTTTTTTAATCATTGTAGCATTTTTAGTTCAATGTTTTTTCAATCAATTTAAAGCTGGTGCTAACCACGATTTAGTATAACATAATAATTAGCGATGCAGTGAAATATATTTAGAGGAGCAGTTAACACGTGGCACGTGTACAGTTCGATTCGATTATTCGAACTGGAGCATCGATAACATCTTTTGAATTTACGGAGATTATTCGGAGAGTTTCCAATAAAATGATAGAGTTAACGAAGGGCTTAACGTTGTTAGGTACGGACGAGGAGCGAGGACTCGCTGCTTGGGCCAAGGAAATGTCACTTGATGCACTTGGAGCGTCTGACGAAGGAGACACCTACGACTTCCCAGTGGGAATGAGCCTCATCAGAAGGTAACATTGATTTTGTTAATAAAACATTTGAAAGACTCGTATGCCAGGACGACAAGGGAAATGACGCTCTCTTATGACGTCACGCCCTCTTTCGGTTGTCTCTCAATTAAATAACACCAAAAATTTTATTTAAGAAATAGTCATAAAATCTACGGCCTTAAAGTATAAATATATGTGGTTCGAATTATTTTGTTATTGTCAAATATTCATGATATAATTAAGAAAATAACAAATAATCGCACCAAATGACGAGCACAAAATGTAGATTGATGTAGATTGTCACTAACTTGTTATATTATTTTTTTGTGTAGTTTTGCCATCTTTTAGCAGGTTTTAACAATAAAACACCTTTTTATCATTAAGGATTTGCAACTTAAATCCAGAAGTGCCAATAATTGGAAGGGTGCCAATAATAGGGTACTAAACCTTATTTATGATTGCAGGTGACGTAATGTAATTTTCATCATACTAGAAACGAATTAAACCGTGAATTAAATTGACTTGAACCATAAATATTAGTGTTGGCCATCTCAAAATTAAATTTGTGTTCTGTAGGAGTTTGATCTTTACATGACAAATAAAGTGTGCTAGACATACAGCGTACTTCGCTTTCAGCTTTTACAGTTTAAGAATAATCGTCACACGTTGATATGAATATGTTTATTATAAACACTGATATTAATTAATATTTACAGATGGGAATGGACAAAGTACTTACCTTTCATGCCGACATATGAAGCTGGAAAGTTCACGGCACTCTTTAAGAAGAAGGAAATGTGAATTCTAGTCCTATTTATTTTTCATAATCTTATTGGTAACTAATAGTAAATTAGACATCTATTATTGCTTTGGTAACTAAAGCTGCCAGTGGTGCGATTTGGGATAAACCTCGTCACAATAATAAAAGCAAGGGAAGTGCCCTATGTTTAGTTTGTAGAGGCGACGGTGTCGACAACCTCACACCTTTGCAATTGAATAAGTATGTACGTGTAACAGTAAATTTTACGAATCTTATAATAAAATAATTCTATAGACCTCTAGAATTTATTTCATTAAATCTTTCCAAATGACTCTCCACCACTAGTTATTCAAAGTTTCAGCCATCTAAACTAATTTTTAACCGACTTCATAAATACACTTTTCCAATTCACCTTAGACACTTCCTCTACAGCCTGCTCCAACGCAGCTAGCGCATCTTCCGGCGATGAAAACTGTATCCCATTGAGTTGGTTTGTTATTTAAAGAAGAGGCATAAAAAGAAGTCACACGCTTATGGCTGTAAAAAGGATAGCACAAAGACTTGACCAGGAACTCCCTCGTTTTATAGGTAGTGTGCGCGGGCGCCCTGTCATATTCGGTTGCGGACAGAAGTATTTATTTAGCACATGTTTTTTCTTCGGCCATTGGACTTCGCTTAAATTCGCTGAAAAATCGGTACACACCTGTCTTAGGAGGGACTTTGGCTACAAATATAATATAATTTGTAGTCTATCAAACAATTTTTCCGTAAAATATCATCATGCGAAAATGTTCTCGAGGCAGATAATTTTTTGTGAGACACGATAATTACAATTAAGTCGTTATAAAATATGGTGGAAAATTTGAAGTTTTAACTTTTGTATTTTTTATCCTAAATGATCTCATTGTTAAAATAAACTATAATCCGCCGGTATTTTATACATAAAAACTTTACGCAAATCTTTCTGAGTGGCCTGGTACAAAAAAAAAAATGTATAAAATATAAACTTAGTATACTAGAATATAAGTAAGTAAGTTTACGGTATACAATGACCTATTACGTACCTGGTCATTTGTTCCGGATGTCGTTATACAAAGTTGTAGTAGTTTTTAGTAACTAAATGTTGTAGATCTCCCCATAATTGTGACACTAGAATGATATCTACCTTTCACTTCCTCTTGTTCTTATTTTGCCGTGACAACTAGTAACAGTAGCGTTGTATATTTTTCGGTAACACGTTTTTGATTCTTTCAAATCTCAGTGCCTTATCGACTTCAAAAGTATGAGGACAGGAGGAAAACGTAAAAAAATTACAAATAATTTAATTATTTTTTTGCGTTTTTTTTCATACCACATCGGTGGCAAACACGCATATAGCCCGCTTGATGGTAAGCGATTATCGTAGCCTACGGACGCTTGCAATTCTAGAGAACTGGCATGCGCGTTGACGACCCTTTAAAAACGTATACGTGTATTTTACACAATATTTTTTCCAATTATTGTATTATTGAGAAGGTATAGCTTAAGTTGGAAATAACCACTTTTATGTTTGTACTTACGGTTATTTCTTTTAACAGAATGTGTACTTATTTTTGACAAGAAAGAAAAAACAGGATTACTTTTCACGTTCTCTGAATCAATAATATGTGAATGAATGTATATTGTTGAAAAGTTGATTTTTGTGGACCAAACGACTTATTAAGGCATGATAAAAGTATTTACAAAAGAATATTACGAAATAAGTTCAATTAAAAGAGTTAAAATACTATGTTTGTTTTATTTATATTTGGTTGTGCGCGTTACCTCCACTAATTTGTTGTTGGGTTTCTTTAATAAATATCATGAGAAGAAAAGCGATATGTCTATCTACTACACAATCTCTGTGACATTGTGCTATTTGCTGATAATACGTTATTACCTTATTTTAAAACGATACACAAAGTTAGAAAATTAGTGAATTATTGTTGGCCTACATTATTATTTACCCATAAGTACTGGTATCATTACTGTCTTGCCATTATCAGCCCAAAATCATTAATATATACATATAATAATAATAAATTAATACATTTTAATTTATTAAAACTTTATGCACTAAATTGTACAATGGCGGACTTAATGCCATAAGCATTCTCTACCAGTCTACCCTAGGGTGGTGCAGAAATGGGTGAAGTAGGTGCACTAAATTTACATCATAAACTTTAGAACAAACGAAAGAAAAATAAATGTCAAAACAAAATTAGAAACGAGGAGTAAAATATGGGAATATATAAATATATACTCCTATACATACAAAGATAAAAAACATGCATATTTACATACACATTATAATATAATTATAAAGTATTAATGTTGTGATGATCCTGCTAAATTTTGAGAGGAGCGCTCGTACCTTCGCCTTGAATGAAAGGCGAAGGGCTGCTATTATGATTTCCTGAGGAAAAGCGTTCCAGAGGAGAACAGATTGAATGAAGAAAGAAGAATGGACACATGCAGAAGTATGAGAGGGGCATAATAGAAGAATATTATTTGTAGAACGGAGAGTTCTGTTATCATTGGAACAGGGATGTTATGGAACTCCGTAACCGTAACCGAAACTATCGGATATCCGAAATAAAAATCTATCCGAAACCGTAACCGGAACCGATATAAAAGTTTGGTGAGGTGATGGTGAGGTGAAAAGAGGTGGAGTCTAAATAATTTATTTTACTATAATATATGTATACTTACATCAAGATGCAGATACATATTGTGTGTACAAGTGATTTTACTACCAAACGATAACCTAGAAATAATGCCAAATCATTACCTATCTGTATCTGTTTTCCTGTTTTGATTCCTTAAAAATCTAATATCCATAACCGAAACTATCCGAAACTTTCGAATAATCCGAAATAATTTGATAACCGTAACCGTATCCGAAACCGGTATTACTTTATTCATATATCCGTATCCGTATCCAGATCCGAAATTTCATTGCATTGGAACACAGAAACTAGAAGGAGGATGTCAAGTATGTAGGAGAAGTAGGTGAGCTGAGAATAGTATTGCATTGTGTATTGTGACCCGTCTGCTCGTTGGCCTCCTATAATTTATAAAATAAATAGTCCTAGAGATTAAAAAAAATGTTTGAAAAAGCTTTCCCTTCTGTAGCTGTGCGTTTCTAAACAATATATTATACATTTTCATGTCAATTGCAATGATTTCGGTTTTTAGTGTTTGTTTTTTTATACATTTTTATTTAAGACGTTTATCTTTTAACACATCCAGTCTTTCCATCAACAGCCGTAATGTAAGACTTTTATCCCATCAAAAACATAAATGTGAAAATGGAAGCCAAGTTCAATATTAAGAACATTCGTGGTCATCGACTACGCCGACAAAATAATTGAGATCTAAATGGTACGTGTACATCTAAGTGGTGAGTACTATAGATAATCCTGATTTTTTTTAAAAGGATATATAATATTTTAAAATAAATTTAAAATACAAATTCTTTTTTTTTTTAAATATTAGCTTTATTAGCTTAGGTCGGAATAGGTAGAATTATTTAGGGTGAATGAACTCAAACGATGTTAATATGGAAATACCTTCGGAATTTTGGTATTTTAAATTATATACATTATTAAGACATATTTTTCTCCGTGAAGGTCTAACGTGAACTACGTGTTAGGAAATACATATCAATGCGAGCAAAGTTATAATCGCCATGTCATCCCTTAATAAGTATACTAAAAAAATAAGTAAAATAAAATTGTGGTGCGTAGCATACATTACATGTTTATTCAGATTATGTAACGATTACGAACGATACGATTTTATTTAAGAATTACTTCGTAGCTTTTAGTACATTATGTGCATCATTATTAAGTGGCTTTACAATAAAACCGTTTAACTTAATTTTTTTTTCAATTTTTAGCCTTCTAGCCCATTCATATATACTAATATATTTTAGTATATTTTCTTTAAATTTAAATTGCAGTAGTTAAATTGTTCTTAACACCAATGTCAATTAATTAATTGACATCTAGTAATGACTTCTTTAATAATAATTAAGTCAATTACAAAAATACCGGCATGTCCATGTTAAGACATCATGATGCAAGGAAAATGCAAGTGTATAAAATCATTCTACCTATTCTGACCTTATTAGGTCAATTTCTACGTTCAATTTCACAATTATATTCCTGTATTAAAAATCGCGAGCCTTCCTACAATTCTTAGCTCTTTACGTCACAGAGTCTACTATACCACCCTAAAATATGACTGCACCTTTCTGTAACACCCTGTATACTATGACCAGCTTTTCCACATTATTTTTCTCTTAGACAGGGTGTAGCGAGATGAAAAGGTAAGCCAAGGCAGAGGAAAGGTTAATGCCAGGTGAGCCAATGGAGCAGATCTCGTCAACGTAAATGGATTCACATTCTGATGATGCTCTTATGACGTTAAGACGGTATTCGAAAATAGTCGTTTGTTGAAAATGTTATGTTGTGTCTTTTTAGGGTTCCGTTCCTCAAAAGGAAAAGGAGCCCTTATAGGATCACTTTCTTGTCCGTCCGTCTATCTGTCGGTCTCTGTCTGTCATGCCTGTCAAGACCCTTTTCTAGAAGAAAGCGTGGAGATATCAATGAAGCTCGCTAAGCTATCATTAAAAGATACGGCCATTTAAGCCTTATATTTTATTGAATTTGAACACTTTGCAGGTAAATCAGAACCTATAGGGAAGTTCCCACTTAACCTAGAACCATGAACATTTTCAAGAAGTAAGGTTTTGCAACCCCAATTGTTTTTTTGCAAATATAAACTTATATTTTGCGCTCAGAAAATTTACTGACGTACATCGAAGTATGGGAGAGTATTTTTAGAACGGCATTGTTAAGTTTGTCTTTCAGAAAAATGGGCAATAATCGAGATCGAGATGTGCGAACTATCTACAACAAGTATGTACAGAACCCTGGGTGCGCAAGTCAGATTCACACGTGTCCGGTTTTTCTTTATGTTACTGATTATGTATGTTATTATGTTACGGTTTTCAATCGGTCAGTCTTGTATTACATAAGTAGTTAAATAAATTCTTTACTATACAAGTATGGCAACATTTTTGGACAAATCCGGACAAACCTTCAATTTATTATTGTTTCATTTATGTCAGCTCTCTCTCTTATGAAATAGTAGCTTTATCGATAAATTTTTACGTCAAATATGGCAGTTTCAAAATAAGGTTTCTGTTTTTCTATACGTATTAGATTTTTGGTTCCAACCTGGACTTAGTCACGGGGACTTCATACCAGCCATGACCTCGATCAATACAATTCGGTCAAAAGGTATCGTACCTTATAATAATATTGTAATATTTACATATTTAATAGGATGTTACTCAGTTCAATAAAATAAAACAATTCACGCCATATTCTTTCCGCTACAAAAATGAAATCGAAAGGACGATGCGAAAAATTTTCCACTTTACATGCTTACGTAGATGGAGACGGGAATTAATGCATGACTTCTAATTTTTGATCGTCAGTGTCGTGTACAATGGCTTGGAAAACTGCTAACTGACACTTCCGTTACGGAAGCATGGAAAAACACTTTATGTTGTAAGAAATTCATGTTGAGTACCGCTCTTAATCTTATCTCTCATAACTTAAGGATTATTGTTAAATTTTGTGCGCTTTATATGACGCGCATACTTATTGACAGTTGTTGTATTGCATAAGATTAGCGAATATATGCCAAGGTGTAGTAATTAACGATAAATTAAAGTGGTCGCGGGTTCTAACCATGCTCAGTGTAAAAATTACAGTGTTGGAATGTTATAAGGCACTGGTAACCGCTTCAGATGACAACCTTCATCATTGTTTTTTTTTTCAAATCGAGTTATACAAATACAAAAAAAAAAATGCTTCTACCCGCGGCTCTCCCCGCGCTGACCTTAGTTCTCTTATGCCACAAAATACATCCTATATGTATAGAGCACTTTTTTCCCCAATTTTACAAATTTTCAACTAACTTATCTACTTTTCTTTATCTAGAAACGTCTTCTCTATTCAGACTAACAGGAACACATAACAAAAATAAGCATAATCGATCCAGCACTTGCAAACCAATAGCGTTCCATATTTAACCGGCTTCAAAAAAGAAGGTTATGTATATGATTGGTAGGTACGTAAGTTTGTATATCTGTTATTTTATTAAAAAGTAAAAGGCTATTTTATTGATTGTGCCATTGACGTATTATACATATTTTTCAGGAAGGTTTTAGTATCTGTACAATACATTAGGTACCCACTGGATAGGCTTGCCTAGTGTGGGGCCACCCAATATTGTAAGTAATTGGCAATAAATTATTTTCAATTCAATTTATTACTTCAGTTTTGTTCACAATCCATTTCGTTGAAGTTTTGTTAAAAAATGTTATACATATATAAACATTTATGACGCAATCATTTTCTTTATTCGAATACACTTCAAACGTGATCTATAAAATACGGTCACGTTATCACAGCAGGTCTCAGATCAACCCTTTTCTGTGTACATCTGCTCATAACAACAGGCTTTGAGCCCCTTCTTCAAATATCTTGTATAACTTCGACATTGTAACGGACTTGTAACGTGCACTAAGAAGACTGTTGTTACTAACCTAATGTGAGGGGTGAATTTTTAATATTTTTCCTATTTTTTTTCATTCATTTCAAAATGGACCATCATAAAATGTTGCTTACACTTTATCAGGGGTCATTTGTTGAGGAAAAAGGTTGTTTTCGGGAAATAGGAAAGCAACTTTAACGGAAGTGAAGCCGCGGGAAAAAGTTAAATAAATCGCGAAATGTTAAAAGTTAAGCCCTTTCCCCCTCCTCCTCTTTCTCCCTCTCTTCCCCCACTTCCCCTACTCCCACCTTAAAGACCGGCAACGCATTTGTGACTCTTGATTTGCAGGTGTCCATGGGCGGCGGTAGTCACTTACCATCAGGTGAACCGTCTGGTCGTTTGTATTTGGTATGATGGTATTTTGTAGAAAATGTAGGAGTGAGGACAAGTAAGGCAAATTATTCTCCATAAATATATTATTTTATTGTCAAAGTGTTATTAATCGACACACATTTAAAATGATCAAAGCTTTCATCTGAATTTTACGTTTTAAATACTTCATTGAGCTATCTATGACTGTAAATATTTTAATATTAACTGCATCCACTAAAATTTCAACTATAAATAACAAAATAATGTTCGGTAACATATTAAATACAACATTTAATAATCCTAAAACAGAAAATTTACGACAAATAGTAAAAAGATGCGACCCTTTCCATATCCATCGTCAGTACATTAAGACTCAGTACATCTAGGGATCTAAAGTCACCAATTTCCAAGAGCTACGATTGCTAGGAATAGGGTCGTTCGTGGTTTATCTTTAGCACCATAAATATTACGTCCATTATTTCTCATAGACTTCATGAAATTAAGTTTTATATAAGAATTTGAAAAAAATGATTCGTTGTTATTTTCACGATTATAATTATTTTTAAAAGTAGACTTAAACATTAAAAGAAAATGATTTGACGATGGCTAACTATGGCGTCAAAATAGTTTTCACTATATATTATAATAGAAAGTCCCCCGCCGCGTCTGTCTGTCTGTCTGTTCGCGAAAACTGAAAAATTACTGAACGAATTTTCATGCGGTATTCACTAATAGACAGAGTGATTCATGAGGAAGATTTAGGTGCATAATTTGTCAAGATTTTGTGTAAATTGATTGAAATATGTTGATGATTGTTGAAGATGTCTCTGCATCCGTGCGAAGCTGGGGCGGGTTGCTAGTTTCATACAAATGTGACATTTAATCAGTAACTCATTTGACTTCACGGTCAAGCACAGTATTATTAGGCATGGTTAAAATCTAGGCTTTTCAAGCTGATTTAATGATATATATATATATATACATATCTTCTTTATCAGAATGCGTTCCCGGTACTTTAGCGCCTGAGTAGCAAGTTGTCCGACATGAAAAAATAAACATGTAAGTGTACACAACATAGCAAGTGGGAGAGCTATACTTCGGCACGTATGGACCGCCTCGACCAGAGTGATACCACGGCCTCACAGAAAACCGACAGTTAAGCAATGCTTCTATTGTATTTCGCCAAGTAACCCTTCCGGATGTCTTAATAAAAGCTGTTTCCGGATCCCTCCTATTTAAGGCGCAGTACGGCACACCGTGTGGTTTTAGTCGGTTCGATTCCGACACACCGCCTCACTGAAAACCCCGGTGGGGTGACGGCCCGAGGGGGTTTCCACACGTACAAAAAAAGGCCCTAACCCTTCCCTCTCCCCCTCTGTCTGTCTTCTCCACCTTCCCCAACTTCCACCTTAAAGGCCGGCAACGCACACTTGACTCTTGAGTTAACTCTTAAGCCTGACTCTTAAGCCTATCGGTGGCGGTAGTCACTTACGACAGGTGACCCGTCTACTCGTTCGCCCCGTATCCCATGAAAAACAACAAAAAAAGAAACAAACGATATTTAATCCCATGTTAATTATACGCGAAGTAACGGATTGATTTCCCTCATGTAAGGGTTTACATACGTGATGAATATCAATTGGTTTGTGTTTACATTGCTCTTCTAACTTAACATCATAAATGCGATCGTGAGTTTATTTTATTTGTTACTTAACCGATTATTTACCATAAATTTTTTTTTCAGAAAAGGACTTAACGAACCTTTTATTCAGAAAAAAAGTATTGTACCTAAGGAATACCTGAATTGATTGATAAAATATATATTAACGTGTACGAAGCCGTGGAAAAAAGCTAGGAAATTATACGGCGGAAATCTATACTAATATTATAAAGCTTAAGAGTTTGTTTGTTTGTTTGAACGCGTTAATCTCAGAAACTGCTGTTTCGAATTAAAAAAATATTTTAGTGTTGAATAAACCATTTATCGAGGAAGGCTATAAGCTATATAATATCACGCTACGACCAATAGGAGCGGAGCATCAATGAAAAATGTTGCAAAAACGGGGAAAATTTACAAACGTGGACGAAGTTGCGCGGGTCAGCTGGTATAAAAATGCTTCGCTCTCTTAAGGATATCCGTTGTCCCCTGACGAGTTCAAAAATCACTTTCTGGTTGTATATTACGCATTATCAGTTTAAAGACACCTGCACAATTGGATAACAAAACTTTTTGTGGATGGTGATTGGTTTATCTGCCTATTTATCTAACTTGATTAGGTTTATCCATAGCTGTTGGTCTGTTGCCGTCATAAGGGTTGACAATCTGAGTGTGTGTGGTGAGTTATTTCTCCGTAACATGATATTTAAAATTTATATAAGTACTTAAATTAAATAGGAAGATAGATGAAAGTAGCTGAAAGAAAGGTGCCAAAAGTGCCTATTAAGTGATAGTAGTTTCGGTCCAAATGAAAAGGTCACGGAGTTGGAATGTTAAGCAAGAGACGCAACACTCATCACTTAAACTCCTATGTCATTAGTTCCCAAAGTGGTCTAGGTGGACCCCCAGGGTCCACGGGAGACTCGACGGGGGTCTACGTTGGCGTGACAAAAAAAATGGGGTTTCACAATTCGTAAGCGGGGGTCCATGAAAATTTATCTGCTTTCGATAGTGAAGAACTAAAATGTTGGCTTGACTTTACCTATCAATGTAGGCTGATAATATTTTAAGAAGCTGTTACTTGTTACTGAATGTTACTTGCACATTCCATATTCAGTACAACACAATCAACTCACAGCACAATCAATTAATTAATTAACCAATCAATTCTCACTTTTTTTTTTTAAACTATTAATTCGTGGTTGGAACTCAGCCGCAACGCAAACTTCCATAGTCAGATCTAATCTTCACATTTTTTGTCGAGTTTTGGGAATATGGTAGAAATGTAGCTGCAGGGGGTTCACCGGAACAGCTAAATTTCGAAAGTGGTCTATTAGAAAAAGAGTCTGGGAACCTCTGACCGAAGTTCAGTAGTAAGTATATTTTGTTAAAATCTTTAGATTTAGTTACTTTATTTTGTTAAGTTATAAATTATGTGGGAGCTTTTGCTAATAGTTACTATTTATATTTTTTAACAGTACCTATTACCTACTTTTTTTTTTCATTTTATGTATACCTAGTTGTGCCGACATGCGACAACTACATACAGGAAAAATACTTCAAGGCCATCTAGCAAAGGCAAGCTGACCTACCTATTAACTAATAATCCTGTATTATGCAATGAAAGTTCTCGTTCAGGGCCGTGATCCGCCATGATCATGGTTCGGGGATCATCCTTCTGTGTCAGAGGAACACAACTCCCTGTTCCTAGAAACCGTGATAATTATTCATGACTTTTTCTGAGATTAATTATGTTATTTTTAGATAAGCATACATACAATATGTAAAAAGCCTTTAAAAATTGTAAAGTAATAGTTTTTAATTTGTTTATTCTGTTTAATATCAATAAAAAATTAACTTTAAATATCTTTAATATCTATAGGACTATTTTATTATTTAAATACGTCCAAGATTTACTTAAATCCTTCGATTAACATGTGTAAATACAACATGATGTGACACCAGAGACATCGTTCATAGCGTACGAATTGACAGCGACTGATTGGTAGATCAATTTACTTTTCGGAATTACATTTACATACATCATCAAGCCAGTTTATTCGTAACGGATAGCGCTGGAGTGGCCACCATAACAATTGTAGCACCCGATGGAGCAACTCAGCATCGTTTGTAACCAAGAAAGTTTTGTAAGAAAGTGGTGACATATATAAATTAAAACATCAGTTTTAGAACTCTGGTATGTTTAAAAGTTTTTAAATATTATAAATAAATTTGCTCGTAACACAAATTTACAAATTATTATTTATTTAGAGCCCAGGAGCCCAACCTATCATTTTAAATGGAGAAATTCCACTCACAGGAATGAAACAAAAAAAAACACGCTTAACAGCGAACCGAATTAAAAAGTAAAAGAGAGTGCCTTTATCCACCTCCTGACTTCATCATCAGATCAAATTCACATCAACAACAGCAACAAATATACATCACGTTACCAAGTCCAATCTGTCTGTCCAATCCGATGGGTTTACTAGTAGCCACTGAAAAGTTCAACTTTCCACCTCCTGGTTTCCTGGCTTCAGATCAGCTCCAAGATGCCAACTTGTAGTATTGTCATCCAAACTACATATAAAGTTTCATTTCGATACGACAAGTAGAAATAGGTTTTAATATCAATTTTGCTCGTTCGCCTGTCACATATGTAATTTTGATTTCTAAAAGTACGTTCCATTACAGCTATTATTAACCTGAAATGTTGAAAGTAATGAGAACTAACAAAACAGAAATCGTTAATGAAAATCTTAATCATCCATTACGCAGTTGTAAACAGTTTATTTAATAAGAGATCAACGAAATAAGGTAAACATTTGCCCAAATGTTATTATTGTCTCTAATCAACTGTCTGGGGGCTGTTTGACATTTACGATGATTTATCGTGAGGATACACTGGTGACCTTAATATTTTGTTAGAAGAGAATGTGTTTCGCTAGCCTTCTTGTGCGACCACAGAATACATAGTAGAAGAAATAGTATACGCTTTTCCTTGTCTGTAATTTATATTTAAATTTATTTTTTATTTATTATGCTGCCATGTCGCCTCTCCAGCTAATCCTCCATGATGGGCGTTACCACCACGATCGTGGCGTGCTTTGCACTTGATCGCTCAAGGCGTTCTTTCCACTCAGCCATGAGCACCTGGCGGAGCTGGGACCGTCGTGCCTCGATTTCTTAGCTCCTGCTTCAACGCCTTCCTGTACCACTGATACAGGGACACAGGGATTCCGCCTACAGGTCCCATGACGGCGTCTCGGTTAGGAGACTCGCCGCTTCAAAGAAAATCGGCCGATATTCTCTTATGACACTGATTGCATTGTCATTTCCTTTTTCTTTTTTTATCATGTCTAAACTTCCACTTCCTCAACGGTGCAATGATATGTCGGAATCGAAGTGACCAAAATCCCACGGTGTTCCGTTACAAGTTGTGCTATTGCAAGGGACCCGGGTATACCCTAAGACAGCTTCCGAGAACCCCTCCTGATCAGAAAGGGAACATATTGTAGAGCGCTTCGTTTTCCCTTTTCTCTGAGATGTCTTAATAAGTTGACTTTCTAAACAGATTTAATATAATGTAAAACCAGGTTGCGTAATTCTTTACCCTGCTAGAATAAACACATTGTTACAAGCGTGTCAACAAGGCTATTTCATCTTCATCTATTTAAAGAAAGACGAAATTTCTTACCGTAGAATATTTAAATATGTACTGGTCGATTCAAATTTTTATAGATATTTTGGCAATAAAATTGGCAATTTGCGTAATTATACATAATATCTGTATCGTCCGCGATGAACTCCTAAACTAATTAACCGATTTTATTGAAATTTTGCACACTATGTGCAGTTTGGTCCAATTTTTTTAATAGCAAATTACCTAGCCACAGCAACGTGTGGCCCGGGTAGCTAGTGTGGACATACATTCTGGAACATACTAGACCACTCAAAAAGTGTTGTTTCGTACACTGGCAGAACTTTATTTTAAAAGTAAAATCATTTACGATACAAAAGACGATGTCAAATGAATGATTTTTAAAATAAGATGTCAAATGATGTAGAGCTTGTACTATTTCTTCTAGATCACGGATAAACATGTTTTGATACTTTTTTTTTGTAAATAAGTTCATATTATACATATATATGATCTAATAGTTATTTACACATATCTGATCGGGAATGGAACTGGCAGACTACCGTAATGAGAAGGAAGATTGGAAGACTTAGAAGGCCATATAGACCATATTTATATAATACATAAGACCATAATTATATAATAATTTGGGCTTGGCTTGTATAATAATTTAATATTTGTTAGCCAGATGTCACAAAAACATATTAAAAAAAAAATCTACATTTCTGGGGCACGTTAATTTTTTTACAGTAATATTGGTATCTAAAAATAAATGTTTCCCTTTAGTACCTACGCAAAAACATCTACCAGCTCTCGGGCTAGAAGTTTTAAGTCTTCATACTGCTAGTTGAGATCAATATAATATA
Source organism: Euplagia quadripunctaria (assembly GCA_963859945.1). NCBI lineage: Eukaryota > Metazoa > Arthropoda > Insecta > Lepidoptera > Erebidae > Euplagia > Euplagia quadripunctaria. The sequence continues at coordinate 23,394,464 of OY982568.1, read as the reverse complement.
ATGTTTATGTACAACATAACCTACAATTTTTTGTGGCGTAACTTGAGGCAATGCCTTCAGTTTCAGGAAAAAGTGGTAATAGTTATATTGACGATATTAGGCTTGGCTTGTGGGACAAAATATTAGTATTCAAAAGTTGATTGTGTAATGCAGCTCTGTCCACCCCTTCCTATTCCTATTCCTAAAATATTACGTCATTGATATTTTGTCCAGCTAACACAGCTGGACATTTCACACACTTTACACATGTATGTGGGAGAGCCATGCTTCGGCACGTATGGGCCGGCTCGACTCCGCTCGTTACTACGGCCTCACAGAAAACCGGCCGTGAAGCAATGCTTGCATTGCATTTCGCCGCGTGAGTGAGGTTACCGGAGGCCCTAACCCTTCCCTCTCCCTTATTCCTGTCCTTCCCCTCTCCCCCTCTTCCCCCCCTCCCCCTCTTCTCCTACTCCCACCTTAAAGGGCAGCAACGCACTTGTGATTCTCGAGTTGCAGGTGCCCATAGGCGGCGGTAGTCATTTACCATCAGGTGACCCGTCTGCTCGTTTGCCCCCTATACCATAAAAAAAAAATGTTGCATCTCCTGCTGCTTTTATCCTCCCCTGGTCAATATAATCTAAAACACAATGTTACGTTGAAAAGTGCTTCATAATTGGTAATAGGAATTTTTCAAAAACCGCTCGACTGATTACGATAAAATTTGAATGGGACCACCTGGTAAGTATACCCTTTGAAACAATTTTCCAAATTGGTTCAGGCGTATTCGAGTAATCAGTGAACATACATAAAAAAAAGATTCTCACGAATTGAGAACCCCCCTTTTTTGAAGTCAGTTAAAAATAAGCAACTCCTATAAAAAAATCCACAGAGGAGGAAACCTCTCTGGCGCGGCGGATAAGCATTCGACTTCCGCGATGGTTCAGGGGTTCGACTCAAGCTCGAGCTAGCATTAATGAATATGTCTATTTGCATCAGTTTGGGCGTTTCTCTGTATAATGTATATTTACAAAAAGAAAATATGAATCTTAGTATGTTGAAACATGTTGTAGAAACCCATAACACAAGCTCTGCTTAGTTTGAGACTAGATAGCGTTATGTTATATGTCCGAGAAAATAATTATTATTTTATATGACGACGCATTTTGGTCGTTCCATTTTCTACACGTGTATCAAATCATCGCATCGCTGTATCATCTGTCACAATCGATAGCAGATGTTCAACGATTGTATATACGTAGATACAGACACGTAAACAAATTAACGGCTCACTTGAAGACTTTTAACGGTTTAGGGTATACTAGAGATGAAACAGACAGCTGTTTGGACGGATAAATGCGGATGATTTCGTATAGATGCAAGTTGATGCAAGTCTAGTAATGTGATATAAAAATCGTTAAAAATTACTCCAAATAATAACGAGCTCATGAATGAATATACAGGGTGATGGCGGAACGTTGAACATACGAAAATCGGGGGTAGGTGGGTCGTTTGCTACCTACTCAGCATCAAAGATTTGACCTAGACCCAAGATTTTTTTTCTTGACTTATTTTTAAATTTTCGGAATTTCGTCACTTTCGTACCTTTAAACCCCCATAACGTTTTTTTGGACAGATCTGGATTTTTTTTTAAATTATAAATCTTAATAGTTGGTAGTATCTTTTAAAATTAAAATTTTAATTTGTTGCAGTATATAGCTAGAAACAAAGTTATGGACCCTCAAACGTAAAAAAAGAGTTTAAAAATATTTTAAAGGTCAACTTCGCGTGGCAAAAAACTAAAAGTGATGGAAGTCTTCTGATTTTTCTTAAAACATCTCTAGAGTATAAGCTTTCCAAAGGTATGTAGTTTACTTTGATATCTTTTTCGTAACCGGAGTTATTCGTTGTTTTTTATTTAGCCAGACCATTTCGACGAAATTCTACGTATGTGGAAAGTTAAGAATGGGATGGTTCTCAATTTGTCTTACTTTTCATCACGCATAACTCTTTACAGAGTAATGATATCTTGATAAAGAGATTTATTGCGACATGTTTCTTTTAGTGACATGTTGTGACAGCTACGTGTTGACGCATACTTGTGTGAACTTTATTGGCAATATCCGAGAGTAATAACCGCAGGTAGATGAAGAATAATAAAATAAAGTAAATGACAGTAGACTCGTCATTTTAAAAAGTCATTTACACTTTTAGAAGGCACGAAATATATATATATATATATTGCTATTAACTAAATGGAGTTAAATGTTTTCTCTAATATAAATTTATGTTTATTATAAATTAATTCAATTACAAGTCAATCACGGATTGGAGTTGTTTATTTATATTACTTACGTTACTATTGCATACGGATACAATAACTTTGTTTTCTACACATTATGTTCTTATTATATAAAATAAAATTAATTAAAATGCATTTATACACAGAATAACAACACACAACTAGGTACTTGTTCAAAACATAATCAAATTTGTATCGAGACGTTTTCGAATCTTTTTGAATAGCAGAAATCTGCTTAAAGAATGTAATGTCTTTTAATGAGTTGGTTAGTAAGACAGTTTGATTCCGTATATTGATTTTAAGGTTTTAGGAATGAAGAAATCATAGACCCAGCTCCGTCGTATTTCTTATTGTTCTTTGAGATGCATGACGAGTTCGAGGGCATCATAATAGAAGTAAGCGTTGCTCATGACCATCGGTAATACCAGGGACATAACAATCATCCTAGAATAGATGTACAAATGACAGTTGGTGCCCAACAACAGTACATCGCCTCTAGAGATCTTTGAAGATTTTACACACCGCTGAACTGCACAAAATTGGATTTGCTATATCATTTAGGGTGGAGAGGAATTCCTGATTGTGAACCATCCATAGACGACGTATTAATGCATAATTAAAACTTCCAACGTGCAGTTGTTTGTGCACCAATACGGATTTAGGTCCATTAGTAGTGAACCGTGGAGACGGGAGTGTAAGAGTGTTTACATTTCGGCGCACGCATAGAGACCTGTTGGGCGAGTATCGACCGGGAGCGGGCGGGCGCGGCGCGCGGCGACCCTCAGTCCAGGCCGCACCTCGAACGCGCGCGGGTCGTCATCCAACACCGACTAGTCGAGTGTCTGTGCAGTTTGTGTGACCGACATGCAGTTGCCGGCACTTAGCCGGCATCACTGAACACAAAAGCTTCAGGTGAATATGTGCACTTTTTGTGTATTTTTTATGCATGTTGTCGACGCATTTGATGTGCCGACAAAGTTTTGTTTGGATCGATGGTCTATGTTGGGGTTTCGTTATTTTTTTTTAATTAGAAATTAAAATAAATAATAATTAAAATTAAGCGCGTAGCGTTTAAATAAGGAATAATGTAATGTTTTATAAAAATATATTTGAAAGGGAACTCCTAATAATACTTTAGGTTTTAGTTTGAAGTAATTCAATTATTACTAGCAGTATTTGCTTGCACACAAGTGTAGTCAAATACAATAACAAGTGTTATTTTCATCAAGAAAGAATTAATATAATAATCATTATTTAGGAAAAAGCTTCGTCTCTGTAGGTAGGTACATAACGGTACATTTTTGCGCGTCTGCGTCTCAACTAAAAAAACTGTTTTGCGACTAAGACTTTTGACGAATACTTATCACGCACTTTTTATTATTTTTTATTTTAACTTTATTGTAAATTAGATTTTTAGACTAAACTTGTTATTTAAAAGGTTTTTTAAAATAACAATGTTTTTCTCATAACACTTCGCGCAGCGTCACTGACCGAGCTCACTACCTACAAGATAAAAATGGTGACACGATTCTTATCTCACACATCCAATTCCTTAAAACAGCAAATTAAAATCTAAACTGAAACCGAACCATCGATATTTGCTTTGTTAGCACGCCAAACAACGACTCACGAAGAAAAACAATTTTTATTAAACGCGGCGTTCCTTTGTGAGTGACGAAGTTAGGTAAACCGTCACGGTTAAACTAGTATCGCCTCCTGACTTGCTCTAATGACTAATACAAAATTTATAAAGTTCGTGGCTAGTATCATTAATATTTTTTCAGCGTCAGACGTCAGATAAATAAACGCTTCAGTTTATCTCGTTCGATTAGCTGTCCAATTGTGTTATAAATGTTTACGAAACAACATTAAAAGTCTTGAGGTATTTTACGCATTTATTGATTTTAAGAAATCATAGCTTCCTCGAGAACGGTCATTGGTTCTGTATTCAGGTCGAGTCACGTGAGCCAATTTCGTAACTATTGAGGAGTTTTATTTTCTTTTTATGACATTGTACATATAGTTTCGGAAATGTTACTGCTTTATAGTGTATATAAAAACCTGTAGTGTAATGTTATTTTACGATATTTCCTTGCATATGATAAGCTTTTATCTAAAGTGATTATGATACAATACTTTAAAAGGACACAATGGTTTAACTGTTAGAGTATTTTAGCGACCATTTTGAATTAACTCAATCGAATATTAAATTTATTTGCTATTAAAAATACTAGGTCAGCATTTATTAGGCCAATAGTTACTAAATGATGCAATATTTGTACTTTCGCAATTGCTTTGCGCAATTTGCATTTATACTCAACATTTTTTACGATTCATAAATAGTAGAGATGCGCCGAATATTCGTTTGGTATTCGGTATTCGGTGTATTCGGCATCTTTTCCACTATTTGTATTCGGCCGAATTATTCGGTTTTATTGCCGAATATATTCGGTTCAAGCTTTTCTATTTTCTTGGCTCATATAGCCAAGGTGTAGGACTAAAAGACAAGACTTCTCATGTAAGATTTATGTTATATTATAAGTCAAAGAAAATATATTTATTTCTAAACGTATAGTTAGTTTAGTCAACATTTATTTTAAACCTTAAATCAACATTTAATTTAAACCTCAAAACAATATTTATTTTTAAACTTTAAATCAACATTTATACGCGGCAAAACAATGTAATGGTAAACCGAATAATTCGGCCGAATATCCGGTTCGGTAAAGGTTAAACCGAATAATATTCGGTATTCGGTTATTCGGTGAAACCACTATTCAGCGCATCTCTAATAAATAGGTTAAAGCATGGTATAAATTTATATCGGCTAAACTGTACAAGCGAACTTCAAAACATAGTTAACTAAAACTATTAGACACATTAAATTTTCAGGTCGACATTTATAGCACTCATATATTTTTAGTCTATACATTATTTTAAAAGAGCTATCTTAGTATGACGGTAGAATTTAAAACTTCCGTGACTCGTGTTAATTAAAAAAGTTATTAATACGTATTGATCAAATACTAGCCATTCCCCACGGTTTACCTTTGTTTATGGCCACTGCTCCGTTCCTATGGGTCGTAGCGTGATGTTACATAGCCTATAACTTTCCTCAATTAATACTCAATGCAATACAACATGAATTACTCAAATCTGACTGATAGTTCCCGAGATTAGTGCGTTTAAACAATCAAACAAAACACTCTTTAGTTTTATTAAATTAGTATGTAGTATATGTATGTTGATGACTAGTTTTGGACCCGACGATGGCACTTTATCAAGAAGTCAAGCACTCTTACGCGTCAGTGTCAAGCGTTGCACCGTAACACCGTATATGTATATAATATAAAATTGAATCCCTATTTCCCTTGGTCACGGCATCACGCGTGAACGACTGGACCGATTTCGCTAATTCTTTTTTTTTTGTGTTTATTGTTGTCAGGAGAAGGTTCTTATGAAAGAAAAAAATAAGAAAAATGAGCGGAAAATTAGAAAATTTAAGAAAACTTAACGACCATAGTAACTTTTGTAACATAAACTTAGCGCTTTTGACATAACTGTAAGTAGTTTGACAGTTGGCGCGATTGACAGAATGCGCGCTACAAATTATATTTGAATTCGAATTAATATTCATAGTTAAAACAGGACATGTCTGTCGAGTCAGCTAGTCTTTAATAAATATAAATCACTACTCACGAAACTTTTTATTCTAATGTTATTATAAACGTGTGTGTGTTCGGGGATGCCCGACTAGTTACGGGCCCGACGGCGTTCTTTATAAATGAGTGAAGTGACCAGCCGCGTCGGGCCTGTGGGGCCTGACACACTCACTTAACATCACTGACACTGATACTGACAAATACACGCGCGATTTCAACCGTATATATAATTGTATATATACATTTGATAAAGCTTTTGTTTGACTGTTTATTTGTTTAAGCGCGCTAATCTCTGCAACTAACAGTTGGATTTAAAAAAAATTGTATTGGATAGAGTAGGTTATAAGCTATGTAACATCACGCTACGACCTTCAGAAGCGGACCATAAACGAGGGTGAAATTGCGGGGAACTTTGTCTTCAATAAATAGTAGACCTTATCGTGCAAGTTATGAATAGAATAGACATGTTATTTCTAATTGACCTTACTTAGCTGGCTTGGAACCTACGATGATCCAAAATGCCAATATCTCGTTAATTTATAAGTAGGTACATCTTCCGAACTAAGAACTTATGGCTATGACGTGGAAGACATTTTTTATATTACGCACTAACTGACAACATACATTCAGTCTCAGAATAGGAAGTTGTTAATAAAACAAATAGTTGTAACATGTGGGGATCGAACCTAAAACGTTTGACGCAGTTGCAATTATCATTATACAGTACCTGTGCGACTGTTGATAGTGTTGACGGACAATATTAAAGTTTTATTACAAATATGAACATCGTGCTTTCCGGCCAAATACTGAAACGGTACTCAGAATTCACTATCATTTTAAAGCGAATTGTAACGACAGCAAATGACAACGTTTTATAATTGAGTAGTGTTTGAGTATTCGTCCACTAATAACGTCAAATTAAAGATCCTGTTTAGGTTAATCACAACCGTCATGGTAGACTCATATCAATAAGCACCATATCACAGTGTTTATTGATATTGGAAGCGTGCACATTCGTAGATTACTCCGACTTGCGTATCTTTTGAAAAGTGCACAGCACAGTATCATCTTGTATAGTATACACACACTCACGCCACGTAAGCAGAAGCTTATTTTTGCTAGATTATTCCAGTATGTGCCTTTCTTAGGCAACATAATGAGTCTAGCTAAAGCTTTATCTTACAGTGTGACCTATGAAACGCATTATGGGCAGTAAAGTTTTATAGGCTTGAGTTCAAGGTTCATGTTCGGTTGATAAGGTTAGCGTCCATGGACATAGATCAATTGGTTCTATAGCAACTATACATGTGTTGGGTTGTGTGTGAAGAGGACGCAACTGCATGTCAATTGTTTAAGTGATCAAAGGCAATCAATCGGAACACAGCACTGTTATTGGTGGCATTCTGAGTTTTTTATGCACTTTTTCTGTTTTATTTTTATAAAGTCCCGCCTCTTAATATGTATGGATATGTAGCAAGTGCTGTAAACGTCTTCAAAAATATATGATAATAGCTTTTGCCTACGACTTGCACGGTTGCACCTCATGTCTTTTTCCGCATCCCTAACGTGGATGCAAAATTTCATGCACGGTTCAGTAGTTAAGGTGTGACGAACTAACAAACGACCAAACAAGCTCACATTCATATTTAAAATATTCCAAACCAATTGAGACCGTAGACCGTACAATCCAAAACCTATCGATCCAATTTATATTACGTTTTGTTAGTTTATCTCTCATCATAAACAGCAAATTGCTCAGAAACTGCGAACACGGTGACTTAAATACATAATTTTGATTTCTCAGTAAAAGAAAACACAAGTACAGATAAACCATTTTCAACGAAACACTTTGTTTGTTACAATAAACAAAATAATTGTCACCGTTGATTCAACATACGAATTCTAATTCTGATGAAAGACAGATATTACTCATACATGTTTTGGACTTTGGCGAAGTCTCAGTTAAAGGCGACCGGGATGTCATTCACTTTAGATGTTGTTTGCCACTTTAATTACTGACGTCTACATTTACACAACGTTAGAGTTTACATTATATTGCACACTACCGACAAGTAGGTAAGAATCAATCATTTTAAAGGACAAGTTTTACAGGGACATAAAACAAACCGACTCTCCCACACAGATTATATTTTCCGACTCAAAAGAAAACTAATTTTTGTTGTTTGTTGTTGTAAAAAATGTTTTTTTACTGTATATCGTCCACCAGAGCTATCTTCAATAATATTATTTCTGGAACACCACAAACACCAAAATATTTTAAGCGGCGGTAGCGTAATGACTAAGGCGTCGGATTTGCGATCGAGTGGTTGCGCGTTTGAACCCCACCCAGTGCACTACCGACGTGAACCCACTCCTAACACAAGCATTTAGCTTAGCTGGAGGGGTTAATAAGAATACTAATAATGTGTGACCCACGTTACTAGTAGCCAATATAAAAAAAAAAAAAAATTGTTCCAATACTGTGTCTCTAGAAGAGGATATATGGTAAAGGAAGGTAAGGTATTGGTGATATATGTAATTAGGTGATATCAAGAAAAAAATTGTTTACTAAATGCAGGAAGGGTATACTGTAGTGAGTAATTTATGCCTATCAACTCATGTACTAGCGCTGTTCTTTGTATGTGCTTGTATAGATATCCGTGTCGTATTCTTCCTCAAGAATATAGAGGAAAGAGATATCACTAAATTACTTACATCACCAATATACCTTCCCTTACCCTATCTTGTCATCACATTTCTAACCCCTACTGACTTATGGATACAAAACTTCTATGCTCGTTTCATTGTTATTCACCATTCGCGTAAAACTCTCTAAGTTTAACGATGTCGTCATTGTCAAATTTGTAAAACGACCTAATAAACTGCTTCCACCATGAAACAAGATTCACCGCGATGTCGCAATATTCGATCCGATGCCACAATCGACAATGACTCAACGTTTCGTTTAGTCACAGACTGAAATTGCATGCGCTTTAAGTTCAATACTCCTTTGTATTCTTGGGTGTAAAATACTGCGAGCAGAGTATTCAGTGACTAAACTGAATTGTAGACTTTCTGTAAAATATCCCATATCGTAAATACTGATGCTGTCCTTACTGCCTATCATGGTCTTGCTGGATCGATGTTACGATATGGCATCGTTTTTTGGGGATATTCAACAAATAGCATAATGGTCCTCAAAGCTCAGAAATGTTGCGTGCGGGCCATGTTTGGTCTGCTATCAACTGATAGTTGTGGCCGTACTTTGTCAGGTATAACATTCTTACACTTCCGTCTTTATACATACTAGAGGTAGCGTTATTCGTACACAAAAATCCCCAATTGTTTCAAAGCATATCAGAAGCGTAATTCGAAATAGGCGCAACGATGACAGATTGTGCTTACATAGCGCTAAAACAAGGATGATGAGCAAAAGTTTGATATGTATTGCACCAAAAATCTACAATAAAATACCGTCTACTATAAAAAAATGTAATTTAGAACTATTTAAAAATAAATTGAAACATATTTTGAGCGCAAAGTGTTATTACAGTGTTAATGATTTTTTTAATGATAATAATTTGGTACAGATTTAATAGCAGCTATGTATTGACATGTTTTTTCCTTAAATTTATTTTAATATTATCTCTTTGTTTACATTTTATCTATTTTTTATTTTTTTTAATTTACTGACATTATTTTATAGTAAAATTGTATCTAATGACATTCTTAAATAATTCTTTGTTTGATGATAATTTTAGACATTGACATCACTATATTCTTTTTTCTATGAAATTTTATCATTGTAATTATTTCTAAGTCCTATAATTGTAATTGTTTCTTTGGCAAATAATTCATACGCCTTCTCAGGCAGATTTTGGTGGTAAAAATTTAATTATATTTTATGAACACTTTTTTTACCCAAAATGTAATGAATTTAATAAATGATTTGATTTGATCTGTTGTGAAATTTGATCCAGTAAGGATATTTCAACCCCATCGTGCCTTAACCTTGAAGTTCTTTCAGCGAAGCCTCTCGTTCACTTTTACTCCTGTCACAATCCTTCATATCCGTCCGTCACATACAAATATGTAAATTTTGCTCATGAAAAGTAACCAAACCTAATTCTTAGAGCCAGTAAATTGGAAAATGTCTTTGGCTTAGTAATTAAAAATATACGGTTTTATTCACGAGATTCCCCGACTTGTTATTTATTTATTTATTTATTGGTTCAGCCACAACTGTTACACTTTTTCTTACAACTAACATGCTCTTTAATATATTAAAAGCGTACAGTATCAACCGGCAAACACAGCTTTAACTTAATTTAAGATGCTAATGCATAATGCTAATGTTACAATACAGTAAATGGATAATAATATGTAAATAAAAACAAGAGATAATGTTATGGACTGACGGGGGCCTTTTATCAAGGGGCGAAGCGACCTGTCTGAAACCGACGCGGCAGGTCATTTTAAGTAGGTCTTGAGTAAAACCATATATCTTTAATTAATTTGAATACTGAATTAGTATTGTAATTTAATGATTTTAGTGCATTAAACCTTCAAGAAAGCTGGCGCGATCAGAACTAAATTATTTTACACCATATTCTATTCTCCATAATTTAGTTTCAGTTCTGCCGTCATCTAATTTCCAAACCAACTGCTGTAGATAAACATTTTAGCAACAGATGAATCGAGCAACAGGCTTAAACTTCGACTATAAAACATTTGGGCATACTGCAACAATTATAATCTGAACTACTTGGGGACCTGGGGATAAGGGCAGATAATAATATTATTATATAGTTATAAATAAATACTCCAAGCTTAAATACGATTTGAAACTTACCGAAATTTAAATTATAGTAATTAAACTAGAGAAAATTGACACTACATGAAAGATAAGCGACAAAGTGGCAAGTTATTTGGCACCCTAGCCACCCCGCAAAGAGGCGAGAACCGTGAAGATAATCTAATCCCGTTATCTGTTGCCGTCGCTCGGTATCGGTGTCAGAATTACAATCCGACCTAATCCGGCTTTTTACGAACTTATCGGGGAAACTGATTGTCAGAACCTTTAGGTATTTTCGTATGTGTACTTTGTGTTTATTTGGTAAACAGACACATTTATAAAAAAAACAGATTTGACTATAATAACATATTGCTGGCTAACGAAACATGCTTGTTTAGAAGAAAATTTTGCATCCAGTGAAGTCTATTCACGTAAACAGACTTAGGTATTGCAAAGTCTAAATCATTACATATTATAAAACAAAGTCCCTCGCCGCGTCTGCCTGTTCACGATAAATTGAAAAACTACTGAACGGATTTTCATTTTTCACTGATAGACAGAGTGATTCATGGTTTCATTTAGGTTCAGGTGTATAATTTGTTAAGATTTTGTGTGAATCAATTGAAATATGTAAATGATAGTTGAAGATATCCTTGCTACCCGTGCGAAGCCTGGGCGGGTTGCTAGTAATAAGTAAATGTCTGCACGGATGGCGCAATGATTCAAGTGTGTGTAAAATTTGTGTGATCGTCAAACAGTTGTCCCGAGTCTGGATGTTCTTTGTGTCCGTTGTTTGAATGTTTGTGGAGCCCCCCGACACAGAATAATCCTAAAGCGGGAGTTGTCTTTAAAAAAAATGTAAAATGTTATGTTTACTATCGGTACTGGAAACATGTTTTTTTTTTTTAATTTTAGTATATATAACATGTTCCACAAAAGGCTTGCTGTTTATCGAAATTGGAATATGGACTGGTGTCCGCGAGTGGCACTACGCCTAGTCGAAACTATTCACTCGAAAATATATCGCTTCCAATGCTATTGTTAAGCTTCCAGGCACAAAAAAATCTTGTTTCACAATAAAAATTCGCAGACAATGTTTTACGACCGGACAAAATAGAGTGAACGAATGAAATATAAATAAATGTCACCCCAGTGTAGAGCCATTTGCAAAGAAAATATCGATTAGTTTGTGCAGCGTTGTGCATTTTTATTGAAAGTAATGAAAAATATTTACAAAAGAGGACACTTTTTATAGAAAACTTAAGTACTATTTTTTTAAAAGCAAATCTACATTTAAAAAAAATCTTTTTTTTTTAAGAATACTAGCAACGTGGGCACACATTACTAGTATTCTTGTTAACCCTCCAGCTAAGCTAAATGCTTGTGTTAGGAGTGGGTTCACGCCGGTAGTGCACTGGGTGGGGTTCAAACCCGCAACCAATTGATCGCAAATCCGACGCCTTAGCCATTACGCTACCGCATTCATTTTAACACTTACTTGAGACCATGAGAAAGAGTGCGATGCCTTGAAGGAGTATGTAAAATGTATGTTCCCAATACGTTCAATCTCGATGTACTTAACACTATACCCACAATCACAATCGAGGCCATAAACATCTTCTAGACAAGTGTGCTCTCTCTCTGTCTCTTTCTCTTCACACACTTTTTACAGTCTCTGTTAAATTAGTGAATTTTCTCCTAACCATTATGTCCAATGGAGTACTGACAATTAAGGCACTAGCGAGTCATTACCGTTGTCACCATTCGCCGTAAAGGTCGACGCACATTTATATGTCTTTGACCTACAGCTTTATCTAATATTAATTAAAAGCTTCAATAGTAACGCCTAAACGATAATTAGTTTTAAACATGGACTATAAATTAATAAGTGTTTATAAAAACTGAAATGAGTCATTACAAGTTAAAAATAAAGCAGAAACAATTTATTTGTAGTTATTGCCACTGAGCCCGCGACGTTAAAATAGAACATTATTTAAAAATACTAAAGCTTTTTTATGAACGACAGTTAAAAGGTAGGTCATACGGAGTAGTGTTGCCAACTTGGAGTTTCACCCCCAATATAGGAAGAAATAAATATTGCTCGAAGGACCAAACAAATTGTACTTGTATGAGAGACTGATGGCGGACGTGACCCGTAAATGTCAAAATTTCATTTGAAGGAGACGATTTTTTTGGAGGTTAGATTTGCTTTTTAAATAAAATTAAATCAACACGTTGAGCTTGATTGTAAGCGGCTACCAAAGTCTACAGACGTTTGCAACAACAGTAGAAACGCTCTCAAGGTGCCTGCTCTGAAAATAAATAAAAATGATTTTGGTAGGTTTTCTTACAAACAAAGTTCAAAAGTATATTTTCTTTTAAAAGGAAAAGATAAAACACTTAAATCAACTTAATCTTGGGAGGGTACTACGCCGTAGCACCTACGTCGTAGCCGCTTTAACATCGTGGTCGCCTACGCCGTAGCTTAAGGCCTTGTGCTCACTGGGTATCGTATCTTGTGTAACATGTTGCACGATACTTTTTAAACCTGCTTAAAAATAACATGAATCGGTTCACTTCTAGTTTTAAATAGTGGTGCTATGAATCTTTATAGTAGTTATTTTTTTTACCTACCTCAAAAAGGATGTATGAACTGTATTAGTTTAACATATCAGACAGTATCCTAAAGCAGACATCGAAAAAGGATTAGGTTCTGAAAATCTATTTTTTTTTTCTATGTTTCCCGAAGTTTCTTCCTGCTTATTTTCTAATTTAATGATGTACGAACTATAATTAATTACTTTGTGATAGTTATAGCTTATAACTATTAAACCTCAGACTTTTTTGAACTTTATGTACGTGTTGGAAATCAATTAGAATCTATTAAACTTTGCCATAAAATACTTTGAGGAAAGTTCGTAAAGTCTAGCAATCAATATTAGGCCCACTGGACTTCTGTGGATTTCTTAGTAGGTACATTATGGCTTAACCTCTCTCATTGTAGAAGAAGGTTCCAAGAACAGTTTCTATGCAGATCACAGAAAGTTGCTCTTTTTAAAATATTATTTTCTAAACACTCATTCATGCCTGATTGGAAGGACCACCCACCCCGGAAAGGACGGGCAGACAGGACGCGTACTGTGCAAATTTTTGCTTTGCTACTGAGATTCCTCTTAATAAATTGTATTTTGAAAAAACTAAAAAACATGCTAATAGCGAACATAATTAAAGAGTAAAAAAGCTCCACCTCCTGGCTCCGTTACCAGACCATCGTTACAAAGCCCAATCTGTTGAACACGTCAAATGAATCAGATGAGCCTTTGGGCTCGCACTAAACTCGAGGGATTTACTAGTAGCCCCTGAAGAGTTCCACTATCCACCTCCTGGTTCCATCATCAGCTCCAAGATGCCAAATTATAGTATTGTTGCGAACTACATTTACCTACAAAGTTTAATTTTGATACGACAGTTATTACGACAACCTACTTCTAGGTTAAAATTCACTTCCAATATATGTTATGTAACTATGTTATAGTTACCAGTGAAACTAATACTTAAAAGCGTGGTAAAAAGAAAAACCCTAAAACAATTTCCCCGACAAGAGAAAAAGTAATAATGGCAAGTTATGCCACGGGATAAACGATCTAATGATAACACTTTTAAGTATATAGCTTGAATGCATTTTGCTTGGATGTTTCTTTAATCTTGCCCTTCATAAAAATACGGTTAGCAAAAAAGTAAACACCACTTACAATACCTTCAGGCGCGTGTAATGTCGTCACCTACTTACCTATTCATGGCGTCGGTCGTAAAGACAAAGCATGGTGTATAATGGTGGAATAACACCATGGATTATGGTAATACTGTGTACTGAACGTTGTGGAACATAACCATGGTGGAAGGACAAAACCTTAGGGACGTTACAGCTCAATATCGGGGTTGTTTTAACTAATGATTGTAACAATTTTTTTTTATATTATATTTGGAACCTGCAATCAGTCTTGTGCAAGTATAATCAGGTTGGTTGTAGTAGAATGGGTTTTAGGGAATTAGAGCCACTGCCCCAACTCTCTTCAAACATCAAGCACATTAGCTCTTTTTAAGCGATTCATAGTATTATTTTTTTTCAGAAGCGCATTTGCCAAAGGGTTAGGATAATTCGTAAGACGGTCTGAGTATTTCTCTGTGTACTGTTATGCTTCTTCCATCACAGTTTTCGTGTCGAGGTACTCATGAACCTCTGAGTTACGAGTGAACCAGGTTGCACCACTTATGGTCCTTAATATGTTATTTTGGGCTCTTTGAAGACATAAGATGTTTGAAGACCACAGCTGGTTCCCATAAGTCCAAATGGGCTTTATGACCGATCTGTAAACTCTAAGTTTATTACTAAGGGATAAAGTTTACTGTACAAAAATATAATCTACTAATAATAATGTGTACAAAGCTTTGTGTACCTAATATTAGATGTGTACCTCCGGACTTAATCGCGATAATATTATTTTATAAGGTACAATAGCCTTAACGTTCGTAATCGTGGTGACGGGTGGACTGGTGAGGGCGTGTAAACACTCCATAGCATTCAACGGACGTCGTAAGTGTAGCGTGTCGAAGTATCGACATTACAAACAAAAATATAAATAACTAGCGACCCGCCCCGGCTTCGCACGGGTAGCAGACCTTTAACAATCATCAACATATTTCAATCAATTTACACAAAATCTTAACAAATTATACACCTAAACATTCCTCATGATTCACTCTGTCTATTAGTGAAAACTTCATAAAAATCCGTTCAGTAGTTTTTTAGTTTGTCGCGAACAGACAGACGCGGCGGGGGACTTTGTTTTATAACATGTAGTGATGAAGACCAAGTGCGGGTATTTGCCGAAACTCGCACCTCACGGAGGCATCACTGAGCTCTCACTAATCCACCCGTGACCACGACCGGTGCAATTTGATCGAAAAGTTGATTGGCACAGACACAATCCTACATCACACAATATTAGAACTGATGCTGATAAGAGTAAATGCAACTGGCTAATATCAATAGTTGAACTGCAGCCAAATATTCGTGATGATCACTACAATATAAACTTACAATATTATAAATACTTATATACCAACCCCATCTAGAGAAGACATGTTGAACTAATAAGTAAGTGCTGATCCTGGATCGTGCAATAAAAATAAAACGCAATAAAAAGGCTTATTCAAAACATTAGTGAGAACAAAAATACAATAAGTTTAGAGGGATTTTCAGTCTTTTTACACGCTTTATATTAGCTTCACTTGTATGTTTATTTGTATCTTTGTAACCGACTCCTTTGGGCGCGATTTTGACCCACTTTAAACGGCCAGATTTTTTGCACACGTGTCAAAGACCGATGACAATGCAATAATTCGATTAAATTTTTTTATTCTTTTAGTTGATTTTTTTATAAAAGCGTGTTTTTTAGTTTTTCAAACTATAATTATTTGCAATAATTTTCTGAGTACATTGAAGGTTTTGCCGGTACATCAGATTTTTATTTAGACTGATAAAACTATAAATGTATCAAAATACAGACGCTGTTCATAAAACATGTGTTCATAACATTCAACAGCGTACTAAAATATTACATACAATTTCTAATCAGATAAGTGACTGATTTACTATGACACTCAATGTCACGCGATAATCATTACATCACCATTCGCCTTCTCTATAGATATTTCAAAGTATCAGGGCCTACATATCGTACTTACATACACTCACGACCGCATCCCCGACGGGGTAGACAGAGGCCACCCTAAACACCCGCATTTTGCCAACTATAATTTGCCAAATCGGCAGTGAAGCAATAATTGCATTGCTTTTCGCCGAGTGAGTGAGGTTGCCGGAGGCCTTAACCCTTCCCTCTCCCCCTCTTCCCCTACTCCTACCTTAAAGGCCGGCAACGCACTTATGACTCTTGAGTTGCAGGTGCCCATGGGCGGCGGTAGTCAGTTACCATCAGGTGACCTGTCTGCTCGTTAGCCGCCTATACAAAAAATAAAAAGTAATAGGGGATAAGGCTGTTGTCGTCAACCAGGCACTTTGGGAAGGAAAGATGGGAAAATTGGGAGTATATTATCGAAAGGGGAAGGAAGCTAAGAAGGAAAGTGAATGTAAGGAAAGAGAAATTCCTTATACGGATGAATTGGCGAGAGTAAGCAATAGGTCGAGCAGGTCATTGCTCGAGTTACAGTTGTGCGTAACTCGAACTGGCAGTAGCCGGACAGTACGAGCCCTCTATCAATCTATATATCTAAATCTAAAGGTCTAGAACTCATCTTTAAAGAGACCGAGATTACTAACACTAACGCTATCCCCATTAGAATGACTTTATTATTAATTATTATCATTTTACCAAAGCTTTTGCTTTATCACTGCATATCACTACACACTATAAAACAGTCCCCTGCCCCGTCTGTCTGTTTGTCTGTTTGCGATAAACTCAAAAACTACTGAACGGATTTTAGTGCGTTTTTCACTAATAGATAGAGCGATACATGAGGAAGGCTTAAGTATATAATTTGTTAGGGTTTTGTGTAAATCGGATTAAATATGATGATGATTGTTAAAGATGTCTCTGCTACCCGTGCGAAGCCGGGGCGGGATGCTAGTTATAAAATAAAAATAAAGTCTGTCTGTTCGCGATAACCTGAAAAACTACTGAACGGATTTATATGCGGTTTTCACTAATAGACAGAGTGATTCATGAGGAAGGTTTAGATGTATAATTTCTTAAGATTTTATGTAAAGTGATTGAAATATGTTGATGATTGTTGAAGATGTCTTGCTACCCGTGTGAAGCCGGGGCGGGTTGCTAGTTTATTTATACTTTATTGCAAATAAATTACACAAAGAGTTAATACCATAGACATTTTCTACTAAGAACAATCTTAAATTGATGCACATATGTGTGTGGCAATTATATATAACTCATACAACATAATTATAATGGTGATTGATTAATACATTTATAAAATAAACTACCACTTAAGAAAAATTTAAACAGTCATGTAAATATTATACACAATTTATTACACGCATATCCTTAAATACGAGTATATTATACCCAAAATACATTTATTATATATAATAGAAAAGAGACGACAAAAAACATCCTGGACCATTATATAGGCACACAACATTCAACACTTAATTTTTAATTTTGTATATTTTCATACATTCGCTAATAACCATCACCGATTATTATACATTCGCGTTCAGCCATAATCTGTGAAATGGTTTCAACTGGATGGGTGTGCAAACAGTTTGAGAGCTCGAGAGCACTCCATACAATTGATGCGCAACATTCCGCGCTTATCTCACTGTGATACCGTTTTGTAGGGCTTTATGTATCTTCGTACTTATGTTGCCCTGGTACTTTTGCTTGCGGAGTTACGTATGAGAGTGAAATTAATTTTCAGCTACTTTACGACTATTTTAGTTATTATGCTACAAGTGTGTGTATGATTAACATTTATGATGTTATATAAAAGTGGTTTTGTGAGCAAGTGTATATAAAATTAATTTTGTAATGCCGTCCATGTGTTAAGTATCCGTTAAATAATGGGCAAATTGCTTGCATCGAATAGACCTTCAGGCTTAGATAAGTGCCTCTTTATTTCTTTATTTTGTAGAAAATCAACAACTAAATTTTACAATCAGCTGGTAACTGACGTGGTATATTGTTCAAATTTCTGTAAACGTTGCGACTCTTGTGGGCTGCCCATAACGAGTAAATATTTAGCAGACGGGAAGTATTTCGCAGACGCCAATAAAGAAACAACTTATAAACTGCATACCACATGTAGTAGTACACCGATGAAATATTGGACTGTGTTCAAAGATGAAAAAAAAAACGTTCGCAGAAAAATCTTGCCCTACGTGCTCTGATTGAGAGAATCAATAGAAATCGCTTTAAAAGTGAAGTTAAATAAATATATAATAAAAAGTACCCTGTGGATGCAAGTTATCACCATACCTTTGGCAGTTATTCAGCCGCCAAGTAGTTTTTTAAGTAATATCATCTATTCAAAGACTGACACATTTTTCATTAGATATTACAGAACTTTTGAGATAGAAACCATAGACAGCATTTTGCTTGTAAGAATCGAATAGAATCGATCCAAAAGAATCATAAATCAAACTACATTGGTCTACCAATCTATGTATTTATCGTTTTCGTTCAACCGTCAAGGCTTTTTGAGAAACAGAAGCGCTAAGAAACGTTTGCCACTTATCCTAAGCCTGTTCGTCGCATTCGACTTTTAATAAATTCCTTTCCTTTTCGTTCCATAGAAAAAAACACTTTCCGTTTGTAAATTTTCATTCAATTTTCCTGGAAAATTGCCAGTTATTTTCATCTAAAAACCTAGTTCGTGGTATTGCGGATATTTTAAAAGCCAATTAAGAGATAGCCATTCAGACGATTGGTTGAATCAAAATGAAATGGTATTCGTTGGTAACGCATCACTTGATTTCTCTGTGTTTACGTTCATACACACCTTTTGATAACCCCCACCGTGGGACCCCCAACGGGCTTAAAACTAGTATACTACTAGACATTAAACCTGAATAAAACAGTGTTTCTTTAATCAATTTAAATGATTCCGGATCAGGATTTTACGGGCCTATTACGGGTCAAGGGGTTAGTGATCCTTACTGCCAAGCCAGAGGTCGTGAGTTCGATTCCTACCCGGGACAAATCATTGTGTGATGGGCATGATAATTTTTGTTCTGTGTCTGGGTGTAGTTTATCTAAAATATTTATGTATTTGTATATGATTCTTTTCTTTTTCTTTTTTAGAAAAGACAACTTAGGAATTACTCCTGTGTCGCGGGGGACTTTACAAACATACAAAGTACGGACACAAAGAACAACCAGACTCGAGTGGGAATCGAACCCACGACCTATGGCATAGCAGTCAGGGTCACTAACCACTAGGCCAACAGGCCAGTCAAAATTATCAGAAGTTTGGTTATTATAGTACAGGCTCTGCCTAGTTTTGGATGACAATCAGATCAGTGTGTGAAGTGTCTCAAGGTGTTATAAAAAAAACTTATTTCTATAGGCCGACTTGCAAACAAAGTTACAATTAGATACATCAAACATTTTCCATCTTTGTACTAAGTGCCCATTTAAAAAAATACCTACCAGCTTCTGTTGATGAAGTAGTGGATTCTAAGAGCTTCTTTATTAAATAATATATTCTTTTTTGCAAATTACGTCTTCATATTGTCACTTTCCTGCATTTTCTCAGGCACTTCTTGCAATGTAGGACTCGAACCAGAAAATTGATTTACGAAGATAATATCATGGAACCTTCCTATCTCGCTGCTACTACCCATATATTGGGAACATATTCTGTATAACGTAATAGCATTTAAGAGGACATGCGACACCGATACACTTTCGGTAATGGATTGCGAATGATATTGTGTACGCCGCTTTGTGTTATAGCGGGTAAATTGAAGTGTACCTAGACCTAAAAGTGTGTCTTCATGTCGCGTTGGGCGCTGAGTAAATGACATAACTGACCCCTTCTCATGAACACCCGTAAAAAAAGTAAAGGTTCTCCATGCATCTGAAGTAATTTTATTTAATTAGAGCTAATACTAATTAAATATCGTCGTGAGTGCCATGTTATGGAATAGCCCTTTAATAAATCTATATTATCTATCTATTTAATCAAAGTAATCAGTGCATAATAGTACTTTATTTTGGAATTGTCGTTCTCCTATTGTTGAAATGAGTTTTGAAATACGGATATTTCGAGGGTAATACCACCCAAATCAGTTTCTTTACTATCCTGTATAGCAATATTCCTGGATAATATCCAGAGTAGTAGATATTATGCCTATTTTTCAATCACTACATATTATAAAACAAAGTCCCACTTCGCGTCTGTCTGTCTGTCTGTTCGCGATAAACTGAAAAACTACTGAATGGATTTTCATGCGGTTTTCACTAATAGACAGAGTGATTCATGAGGAAAGTTTAGATGTATAATTTGTTGAGATTTTGTGTAAATTGATTGAAATATGTTGATTATTATTGAACATGTCTCTGCCACCCGTGCGAAGCCGGCGGGTTGCTAGTGTTTAATACGAAATAGCGCAGTTAGCAGTTTTCTAACTTATTAAGAGTTAGAGTTAGTCAGAGTTAAGAGTCAATGTACGTTTGTAGATTTTTAAACAATTCCTGGAAGAGTTAGAAGTGTATTAATGCAGTCAGCCTACCAAATTCTAATGCATATTGAAACAAATGTAATAATTACAATGCGTTTGTTCGACTTACCCCACGCCGACATAAACCAGAACTGTGCTAAATATAACACGCGCTTGCGTTCGTTCCGTGTTTACTAGACATGTTTCATACGGTGTTAACTAAACTTAGAAGGTAATGAATTTGGTTTTTTTTATGCCAAATTTAATGAGAAACTTGAAGGAAAATAGTTATCAATTCGGTAAAGGGATGCCGGGCTGTACCTACAAAAAACATCAGACGTGAATACGTCTGATGTTTTTTGTAGTAGGCTTAGAACTTTGCTCGTGATTTGGTCTGTGTTAAACGGAGATTCTATAAACTAAAAAAAGTCATTGTCTATGGTATTATCACTACATATTTTAAAACAAAGTCCCCAACCGCGTCTGTGTCTGTCTGTTGGCGATAAAGTCAATGACTACCAAACGGATTTTCATACGGATTTCAGTAATAGACGGAGTGATTCATAAGGAAGGTTTAGGTTTATCATTCATTAGGGTTTTCTGTAAAATGGCTGAAATATGACGATGATTGTTGAAGATGTCGGAAAACATCAATACATGCTTTGCTACCCGTGCAAATCCGGGGCGGGTTGTTAGTGTAATTATAAAACTGACTTGTAGTGTTGCATATGTGAAGTTTTTGCTGGTCAGCTTGTTTCATTTTTAAATTGGATATAAGTTTTATCAGCTCACATCGCGGTTTACTAACACGTCACCTACGATTCGCACTTTGCTTTGTTTTCACTAGTTGGACCGATGACCTAGCCAAAGTGGCACAATCACTTTCAAAGTGTATCTTTCTTCTCTCTTCTTTCAAGATCACTAAACACTTGAGCTACTGGCCAGTCAATGATCTGTCCAATAAAATGACCATATTCCAATACTACAAGGTTCAAATGAAGTAGTATATATTTCTCATAAAAGTGCAAAACTTTACCAGCAATAAATATAGATTAAACTACTTCATTTAATTTACAGGCCTGTTCATCTAGTGGTTAGTGATTGTAACCGCTGACTGAGCCAAAGGCCTGGTTACTATAATACAGGCTCTGCCTAGTTTGTGAGTATCAAGTTATTATTATTATTAAACAATATCAAAACATAATATGAAAGCGGAACTCAATCAAAACACTATTTTGTGTTAAATTTTGAAATTTGATGGCTCATTTGCAATCTGCTGTAGAATTTAAAATTAAAAATAACGTAAAAGCATTGCCGTAAATCATGCCTGGCTTGCGCGGGAGTGCGTTGACCTAGTTCCATAATGTTTAGGGTTGGCAGTTTCTTTTTTGTCCAGGGCTTTGCTGTATGAACTTATTTTTTTAAACAAATTTTGGTTAGCCCATAGATGTCATACAGATTTATTTAAATAATACCCTGAACTCTTACATCTCAGAATCCTTTGTGATTACAGAATAGTATTCATTTCGTAACCTGGACTGGATAAATAGTTGATTCGTCCTAAAACACTGGATATAAAGAAAACAGTTTTCTTTTCAGAAACAGTTTTTCCTCGTGCAGATGCACATTTATTTTTATGTTCATTCATTTTGTTTATTTTTTTTATATCGTCGTCTATAAAACAGTTTTATTAATCACAGTTTTTTCTTTTACGAAATAATAGTGTTATCAGATTAGTATTATATCTCAAGTTAACATTTTCAGTTCAGTTTAGTTTCTCTTTGAAGTCGGAAATTTACCATAATATATCAGCGTTTTATGTTATTCACTTTAGTCTATACGATCCTACGATATGACGAATGTATGGTTTATAACTTTTTATTTGTATCTCATTCACATAAAAAAGTTCGAAAATCTATTTGACAACCTTGAGGCTAACGAACGCCGCGCGCTGCATTGCTCGCTTACGCTTGTTTAACATTCAGCTTGCATACTATATTTATCAATGTATATGTTATAACTCATTAGGGACTTGGAGTATTTAGTTCTTTACACGTACAAATTACGTACGAAATAATCGGAGTAAAGAAATAATTTGACTACACGGATGGCGCAATTGTTAAAGTGGTCGCCTCACCACTTCGGCACGCTGAGTATTGAGGGTTCGATTCCCACACTGGACCAATATTTGAGTGATCTACAAAAGTTGTCCCGACCTAGAGTATTCTTTATTTTCGTTGTTTCAATGTTTGTAAAGTCCGCGACATAGGAATCATTTCCAGTGCGGAAGTTGTCTTTTAAAGAAAAAAGAAATATATCGTGGGAGAGCCATGCTTCGGCACATTATGGGCCGGCGCGACCGGAGTGGTACCACGGCCCCACAGAAAACCGGCAGTGAACCAATGCTTGCATTGCATCGCCCCTCTTCCCGCTCTTCCCCCCTCTTCCCGCTCTTCCCCCCTCTTCCCCTACTCCCACCTTAAAAGCCGGCAACGTACTTGTGACTCTTGAGTTGCAGGTGCCCATGGGCGGCGGTAGTCATTTACCATCAGGTGACCCGTCTGCACGTTTGCCCCCTATACCAAAAAAAAGAAAGAATCTGGAATTTTAAAATTATTGCTGATAATAATGTATTTCATGTAGACAAGGTACAGTCACCAGAGCTTCCTATACTTGCATAGCATCTTATTAAAAAAATGGCGTACTTACGTCATCAGACCGTGAAAAATTTGAATAGCGAATTTTTCACAATGAAACAATCTTTGTACCTGTGACAAGTAAACCTCTCACCAAACTATGTCATTGGAATCGGCCTTTACCAGCGTGTATGAACAGCGTACCCAACAAAGGACTCAGACAATAGGGTTTAAGGGGTGGAAGGCGGCGATAAGGGACTTCGTTAAACATATCGTTGACAGCATGGCGCCATTTAAACAGCCGCGTGGGGAATAATGCTTCTGCATTGTGCCTGTGAAGCATTTTGGATTTATTAATAATGAATGAAAACGTGTCATTTTCTTTTTCGTGTGATCCCTTTATTTGTTTTTACCTAAAGATGTAAATTTTTAGATACCTTATAATATAATGCTTATTTTATTTTTAGATTGCATTAACATAAAATACAGACTAATGCCTTAGCGATCTTTCAAAAATCTTCAATAAATTACCTGACCGTTTGAAAAACTTACACTTGACCCAATTAAAGAAAGCACTACATCAACTACTTGTTAATAAATGCTATTATAATATAAATGACTTTTTAAATGACAGACTATTGTAATTATTAATTACTTAATTTTTGATTTTTGCTTATTTCTATATTATTATTATTTTGCTAATTCTAATATAATTTATTTATTTCAACAATGACATGTTCCTAATATGTAATTCAATGTAATAATTGACAATAATGATAATTATATTTTCAATTTAATATAATGCACAATATTTTAAAGTAAAATTATAATTATTTCCTATAAAAAAAAAAAATCTTTACCAGTCTATCAATAATGCAGAGTTTCAATAAAATAAAGAAACTATGACCTAGTAAAGCGTCATAAAATATAAAATTAGTATACATGGCTTACTTTTTTGTTATTCCTTTTTACACCAAAACTAACCATGATATTTATTGTCATTTTTGTCCACCTACATGTTGTCTACAAGAAATCGCTTTCAGTGATAATTTCAAGTCACACGGACTGCGAATTCCTTGAAAGCCCACTTTAATCAGTGCAATCAAACTACGCTGATTGTGTCTAATTTTCAACCGACAATGTTATAAAATAACCACGCATTTTTATCTTCCTGATACTGTATTACATTTATGTAAAACCACGCAGCTCAATTTCAAAATAATAAAACCGTCCTTTCTAACGTTACAAAGACGTGACACCATTACTTCAAAGATATTTTCTAAAGCCACACTTAAACAGTAAGCCCCACAACGTTGCCGACAAACATAGATACTTCCCATACATCGAACACAATAGTATAAGCCATAAAATTTGGAATCTGAGCTATAAACAAATCGTAATGTTATTTCATGAGCCATTGCCGGATGAACGCGTTCGCAATTCGCCTGTTTATTGCCAATACTCTGTTGTGTCATATGGAACTAAACCATATAACTTGTTATTAACCTAATTGTTCAAGTTGCGAGTTGAAAAGGTTGAATTAGATAAAGGTCATTCAATAATGCCTGAAAAACTGGTGATAATGACTAAATGAAAACCGAGTTATATGATGAGGTGCGTTAATAATGTGTTTATAATTGTCGATCTGTTTCTATCTGAAAAAAATAATCTATGTTTTGCTGGTCGTTATTAAAGCGACACAATGAACTATATGCTCCCCTTTAAATTGATATGTACATCTCTTTTTCTTCGTGTCTGTAGTTCTCTGTTTCTTCAAGCTTTTATAGTTGACTAGCCGTCCCCGCAGTTTCACCTGCGTTTATGGTCACTGCTCCGCTCCTATTGGTCGTAGCGTAATGTTTTATAGTCTATAGCCTTCCTCGATAAATGGGCTATCCCACACTAAAAGAATTTTTCAATTCGAACCAGTAGTTTTTGAGATTAGCTCTTGCAAGCAAACAAACAAACTCTTTAGCTTTATAATTTTAGTATAGATAAATAGAAAAGATTTCCCGTATTCTTAGTATATGTGACATGTATGGTGTAACTTTATGATAGAATTAAATAACAACACGATTCTGAAGTTTCAAACAATTTTTTCTCCATTCTACCCTTCTTCGAGAATATGCTAAGTCTCCAGAACTGCACAACGACACTCCACGCAGAATCACCAGGCAGCCAGGTGGACGTCACATTCGATTTAAATTTGTTAACACTCGTGATGAGATCGTTCTAATATTTATAGAATTGAAGTGTCAGAATAAATAAAGTGAACATGTTCAGACGTTGATAATATTCTTAAATTACGAATACGATAACTCAAAAAGGCATAGACTTATCGTCTAGCCTCTAGCGATCGATCAAAGCACCTCTCTGGCGTATAAGCAGTGATAAATCAATGTCATATCGCTTCCTCAGTTCTATAGACACGTCCCAAATAAAGTGACGAGGGGCATGTTAACTAACACCACTTGGTTTTTTTTTATATTAGTAATGCGACATATGTACAAGTTTTTTTTTTGTCTGGAAACCCTCAAGGGACGTCACCTTACCGGAGTTGACAGTAAGGCGGTAAGTAGGATTCGAATCGCCTATAACCACGTGTTTTCATCACGAGGTTATATGACGGGGCCTCTAAGGTGTAACCTAGAAAGGAAATTCTAGTGAATCCCGGCATATATGACATACTAAAATACAGCTGAAGATTACTTACAAGACCAGAAATATTTTTTTTCAACAACTACCGTGAAATTGCTGAAACACTACTTAATTATAAGACGTCGTTAATTTTCATGCCGTGACTGTTACTTTAAGGTGAACTAGCTTTTGCCCGCAGCTTCGCTCGCGTTTAAATTATCTTTCCATCCCACGGGTACCGTACATTTTTCAGGGATATCTTTGTGCTAAATTGCATCCAGATCTTGTTCAGCCCTTTTTGCGTGCCCTGCTTACACCTCCAGAACAAATCATGTCATTCGGACTCCTTACCTACAGAAATATAATGCCGCTTATTGTCATAGCCTTTATATTTCTTTAAAATTTTAAGGTAAATTAAGATATAAGAAGTCTATATAAGATACAAGAAATAGATAATATAAAATAATAATTAATAGGTTAATAATAATAACTCGATCTATCATCACTGACAGGACTATTGTTGCCAATAAGCCTGATATAGTGGTGGTAGACCGATTAGAGCGCCAAGCAATGATTGTTAACATCACCATTCCCCATGACGACAATCTCTTGAAGGCTGAAAAACAGAAAGAAATAAAATAATTGGACTTAGCCCACGAAATTGTCGACATGTGGAATGTGGATTCAGCAATCGTTGTGCCGATAGTCATTTCGGCCCATGGGTTAATTGCTAAGAGCCTCGACCAACACCTTCAGAGGCTCACGTTAGGCAGTTGGATTAAGAGCCTAATACAGAAGGCAGTCCTCCTCGATACGGCACGCATAGTGAGGAGGTTTCTGTCTCTGGAACCCTAACCACCGGTAGCTTGGTCTTGGTCCCTGTACCCGATACCGGTGGGACACTATTTTTTATATTTTTAAATATATTTTGATTATTTTTGTAAGTATATTTAAAAATGTCATTTATATGTATTTGAAATAAATGAAGAGAATAACTTGATACACCTCACACGCGGCTGCCTCATACCAAACTAGGCAGAGTCTGTTCTATAATAACCAGACTGCTGACAAACATACTTGTATATTACTAAATACATTTCAAATATAAATTACACCTAGACATAGAAAAAATAATCACGCTCATCACACAATAATTTTTCCTGGGTGGGAATCGAAAAATAATTGTAATCAAAATAATAATTGTATATAAATTGCAAAATTAAACAAGTTACGATTACATTTGAGTACATACTTACATTTTATTGATTATAATGTAGTATGAGGTCAATTATTTGTATAATGTATAACTAACTTTATAATTTCACAGAAACAAAATCATACAAATTTTAAAATTTGTCGTACAGTTAATAAATATTGCATAAAAAGGGAATGTACAAGGTTTTCCATTTGACATAGCGCTCGCTAAGGGAGCATTTCCTCTTTTTGAAGTGAACTCGGCGCAAAACAGTATAATGAGCGTTCAAAGAACATTCACTCATAAACTTTCTCCTTTATGCGTCCCGGAATCGCACAATAATGGAAATAATAACATACATTTCATATTTTATAATACTTAAAGATTATGTTAGATTTCTTTAACTAAGGTTAGTAAGTTTAAGACTTGTCTTGTCTTTTTACACTAGAATTTAAGAAGTAGGTACCTACCTATTTACGTTTTTCATGAGTGCTAAACAATTTTCTTTAATGTTATCTACGTTTCTCATGTTAGCATCTTAGCTTGTTTTGTCTGTCGGATTAAACTCAAAATTATATATAAAATAGGCATTAAAATCAAAGTTAGCGTAAGTTTGAACAACTAACTAAATAAATTACTTACAAAAAAGTGCACTAAATCATTTAAATAAACTAGAAACACAATCAAACACCAACCTGAAGAGTTCCACAACGAACATAGAAGACGTAGAAGATACCTGTAAATTTCACACAATGTACACAACATGTACCCTACCCTGTAGAATACAGGTCTTGTCCAAAGACCTGTGCATTTCTTTGTACTACATTGCATTCTCAATATGTATAGACACAAGGCTACTGAGAAACCCAATAATATAAGACTCAACAGGTACGTTTGTGTTCTGTAGTTACCGAAGCCTTTGCCAAAACTCACACCGCCACCTTTTCAATTCTACCGTTTCAATTGAAATAACGACCGTATAAATACGTCGTAAAATAAAAATACCGATAAAATACAAACGTTTTGTGTGTATTTATTTGATTTTTGATTACTGTTGCGTTGTAAAAAAACAAATTATACAACGCGTTATATGTAAAAATGAGTGGAAATAATCGTATTTTAGAATCGTAAAGTAGACCTCGTAAATATTGTATAAATCTCTCAATTTTAAAATAATAAAAACATAGTAAAATAAAAAAAAACTTTGATAATCATCTTTTTAAAACTTTTTTTTATGGTATAGGGGGCAAACGAACAGACATCACTTGATGGTAAATGACTACCGCCGCCCATGGGCACCTGCAACTCAAGAGTCACAAGTGCGTTGCCGGCCTTTAAGGTGAGAATAGGGGAAGAGCGGGGAGAGGGGGAAGGGTTAGGGCCCATTCACGCGGCGAAAAGCATTTCTTCACTGCCGGTTTTCTGTGTGAGGCCGTGGTATCACTCCGGTCATGGCTCTCCCACGAACATAATACAAATATTTTTTACACATACTTATATATATTCACTATAAAACTATTATAATCATCCACCTTATATAACTATTCCCGGTAAAATATCCACCCACCAAAAGACCACGGTAAGACACCGTTATTAATGTAGCGCTCATTTATTTATTGTGAGATGGCTCAGACTGGCCGGCTTCAGCCAGTTCGAGTTACAGGTGTGCAACCCTGACCTCCTTGACCTATAGCTTACACTCCAAGGTCCATCCGTATAAGCAATATCCCTTTCCTTTCCTTTACCCACCTTTCCGTTTTAGTATATTCCCAATTTTCCCATATTTAATTACCAAAGTGCGCGGTTGACGGCAATGGACCAAATTTTAGTTGACACTTCCCTTTTCACCTACTTTTTCCTTATTCCAAAACTACTTAGTAATCTGTGCTTATACTAACTTTTAAACTTTCGCGCTCCATGATATAATCATGTATTTACACGGGAATAAACGCGATCACGAAACCTGGTCGAAACTTCAGACAATTCAGAGGTAATACCTTTTCGTGATTGCGTTAATTCTCGTGTAAATACATAATTATACTTTTTCTTTCACACATCAACTCTAATCTCCCATCTCTAATTCCTAAAGTGCACGGTTAACGGCCATAGGCTCTCCTCCTATTACGTGAGTGCCCATTCTTGGAAACAGTCGTGAGTGTTTGTATGTATTTTTTTCCCCACAGCTCATTGAAAAGAAGAATAGGCGTGGGGCATGTCACGCCCCGGGTATTCCTATTAGAACTGTTTGCTATCAGCTTTATTCTTGTGAGTGATACCATGGCCTATTCACCAAAAACCGACAGAGAAGCAATGCTAGCATTGTGTTTCACCGAGTGAGAGTGAGGGTCCTGGAGGCCCTAACCCTTCCCTCTCCTTCCCCTCTTTCCCCTGCTCACACCTTAAAGGCTGGTAACGCACTTATGACTCTTGAGTTGCAGGTGCTCATGGGCGACGGTCTTACCATCAGATGACCCGTCTGCTCGTTTGTATCCCATAAAACAAACTGCCTTATGCCCTTAAATATTTCATAGAAGGTAATGCTTGATGCCTCGAGCTTAGGTTAGGTTTAGTCTTCCACAATATTAAAGTAAGGCTCTTATATATTTTTGTAATGTAATATTATTATTATTTTACCAAATCAATATAGTGGAAAGAGCTTCTACTGCGACTTATAGGTAGATTAAAGTTTATAAAATTAAAGCATATTGAGGCCCCTCAATTTTATGAACTTGTAAAATTAAAAAAACACGATAGCAACACTCTTTTGTGATGCATTAAACCTATCCTTTGTTGGCAAAAAATAAAATAAACAAGTAGATTCATGATCACTTAAGCAAAGAGAACGATTTTCTATTACAGCAGTCAACAGCTAGGCAAAGTTCTCTTAACACGAGTTAACTTGAGCCGTTGTCTACTCTGGCGTCTTACAAGCATCATTTAAATATTAATATTGCACCGAACACACCGATAAATGTGTACACATAAAGTATGAACCAGCAAAGATTATCAGTGTTGTGTATAATATATCACACGGCTTAATAGTTCAGACGGCTACAGCATAACAACCATCAATCTAACTCATATCCACAATTTATCGATTTTCACGTTTAAATCTAAGTAATAACAAATCGTAAATTAAGAAATAACTATTTGAATAACGTTAATGAACGTTTAGGAACGTAAAGCGATTAATCTTCGCGTTTAAAAATAACAATATTTTATATTTATTAGTGAAGAAAATATAGATATATGTGATTTCATAGATTGTAGTAAAATGTAAGGGTGGTAGTGTAGAGGAACGGAGCGTTCAATGACGTGTACTCGCTACGCCTATGGGTGTGTTTACAGAGGCACTGCCGATTTAATAATTTAAAAAACCGGACAAGTGCGAATCTGACTCGCGCACTGGGATCCGTAAGCAAGTAGATGGTACGTCTAAAAAATACTTACCCATAAATCGATGTAGGTACGACAAAGTCAACTTTCCAACCGCAAAATATAAATAGGTTTGTAATCACAAAAACTATTTTTTATTGTGTGATACAACAACATATTAACAACTTTCGGATTTTTTCCTTTACTTGTGCTGCCAGACCTTGCTTCTTACCAAATTTTAATTCTACGTCAATGGGAATTACCATATAGGTTTTGATTTACCTATGAAAATTTAAAATGTGTTTAAATCTAAGGCTTAATGGCTATATCTTTTGATTGCGTTGACTTTAAAGCTTTACAGCTTCAAGGGACCGCAGACATAAGTATTTGGTATTAATTTCCATTTGATGCGTCTACGGGTTCCTGAGGAAAAGGGTATTGACAGACAGACAGACGGACAACAAAGTTATCCTATAAAGGTTCCTTTTTTCCTTTTGAGGAACGGAACCCTAAAAAAAACAACAAGGATGTTGGTATATATTTTAGGTTTATTAACTACTAGCTTCTATTGCTCCGCCCCTTAGTCAGTTGCCCCAACACACGAGGGAATGAGAAATAACAATTTTGTGACAAAATAGATATTTCGTACTCTAAATAATAAATAGATGCTCTTTATTGCAATATACCAAACAGCATACAATCTAATATATTGTTACAGTGTAGGTAATAGATTAATTTGTGGCGCACATTAGTTTTACGCTAGATATATATCGATTTGACTATTTTTCTGTAACGTCATTAGTTAGTCAATAAGCCAGAATATAAATCGATGAAAGCCGGCTGCACACACGAAAAAGCATGACTCATTGTCATGTTCCGCCTGAGCCGAGCATGCAAGCGAGAGCGCGGAACAAGCGATAGAGAGGCACGATCGGCCTAAGCGTTTGGCTTGTGACGCATCTATCATGTTATAAAGTCTCACTCATCAGTTTATGAGTCAATTAATCTGTTTAATTTAAGTAAAAAACTAGTTGAATTAACGAGTGCAAATAAATGCGAAAAAATTGTAATTTTCAATTAACTCCTTCTTTGTATTTTACAAAATAATGACAATTCAGTGATAATAATTCAATTCAATTCATAAAAGTATGCAATTTTACACGTTGTTGTTGCAACGTTAACTTTACAGACAACCAATTTTTTGTCTATTTTAAAGCTTTAAGGATCACATAAAGATAATAATTCAAAGTTCCCGCGTAAACGCTCACTGGCTTGAAGTGACGTCACTCCTTAACACGTAAACATATCATGGTGGATTTTTTGACTTCATTTAATTTAATAACTCACACGTTTTTACGACAATGGATAACTCTTCAAAAAGTGAAGATAAATCTCACAAAAAAGGGCGCAGTGATCTATTGTTTTGTACCTACCCATGCGTCCTTCCAATTCCATTAAGTTCCCTGACAAAGTATATTTAACCATGCCTAAAGAGCCTAAATTTAGAGAAAAGTGGGTAAGAGTAGGTCGAACCTTCTTTCTCTTTTCTTCTTCATCTTTATCTTTTCCAAAATCTGTCTTGCGATGTTGTGAAGATCATTTTGATGTAAGTACGTTGAATTTGTAAAAATCATAACCTTAGAGGGACTTACATCAAGAAAGTGCATAAAGTAAACAAAAAAGAATTTTCTTTGAGGCATTAAGTAGGACTGTCAACAAAGCAAAATAGACAAAGACAAGAAATCCTTAAAAGCATTGAAAATTAACAAGTTGAGAACCATAGTCCTATATAATATTTCAGAGTAACTTGTTTATTATATTTTTTAAATTTAGGTAAATAAGTTATAAAAATTTGTCTCAGTTGTTGAATGGTAATGAAACATTTGTTCATTTTCAGCAAGAGAGCTGAAATTTCCTTCATCGATGTGCACTCTCTATAACATAACCTTTCAATATTTACTTTGTTGAATCAGTAACAAATTTATGGAGTGACGTCACTTTGCGCTGATTGGTGATATAAATTATGTTTAAATTTACGTAACTTATAATTAAATTATTTCGCAAAAAAATAATAGTCTTAGAATAAATCTTTCAGTAATGCACTTTTAACGACAATCTTTATGAAAATATTATTATAATTTCACAATATAATTTTAGCACAAGTTCCCCATTTCTGTGACAAAACTTCGTGGATCGTATCCTTAAAACATTTCCGCTCCACTCTCCGCTGATCGACATGTGCAACCTTAGATCGTACCGCGGTGATTTAGTGCGTGTACACGTCAACATCAGATGGAAATAGCGGATAAAAACAAAAATACAATAATATAGTAAAATCGTTTATTCGATACGATACATGGCGTGGGTCACCTTGTGCTTTGTGTGGGAGGATAAACGCTACATTAAAGGCGACTAGTAGTTCTAAATCATTGAAGGCATAGTCTTTGAATCGAATACAGATATGAGAGATATCATCTAATATTATACTATCAACACTACATCCGTAGGGGAACGTTGTGCGTTAGACAGGTTTGTACTGTTGTGTTTTAAAATAATATTGTCTACGGCAGTTGAACTCAAAGATTCAATATTTTTATTTTAGAACTTTTATTTTAGAAAAGCTTGGCACGTTCTTCAACATTCACCTGTTTCATTGACGTTCAATAATTACAAGCAAGGATTATCATTTTGATCAGATTTGACTTGATTTGACAAGCTGCTGATATATGGAACATATGCAGATAAGTTTTAGGGACTGCCAACAGTACGTGTACCTCGAAATAATTTTGACACCAACTGGTGTTAAAGAAGTTTGATCAGTGACGAGTGTCGAGTGTCTTGCGACACACGTCACTGATTAAACTACACTCTGTGCTCGAAATTTACTTAAAAAGATTACAAAGAATTCTGTTTACGTATTAATATATTTATAGCAGATATATGGATAAGTGCTAGGATTCGATGTTATCCGGAAGTCACAGTCGCTGTGATTCTAATCTTCCGGCCCGCACCGGATATCCGGCATCGTCGCATGCCTGAACCGGGGCGGGGATAACTTATCGGAACCATTGTTTTATACATATATCATTATTATTTACAAACGTGTAAGTTTATGTTAATTTTAGCACGTCGCGCATCGTTAACAAATAAGCATTCGGCCCGCCTGGTGGTAACCGGTTATCGTAGCCTATGGACGCATGTGGGTTGTCGACCTTTTAAAAACCTATACAATGCTATAATTATGTATTTAAACGGGAATTAACGCGATTACGAAAAGGTATTACATACCTCTGAATTGACTGACGTTTCGACCAGGTTGCATTGGCCGTAGTCACAGGCTGACTGGCTCAGCGGTGCACGCCCTCCGTCGTCGAGATCGTTAGGTAGAAGGTTCCTCATCCACCCCCACATTTTCGATATTTTTGTTTCGCCATCTACCGTCACGTACTATACTAACATTCTCCCTATTCTGTAAGCAAATCTATACAATGCTTTCTTGACGAACCCCATACTCCCTCGGAAAAAACCTCGGCAGGGAGCTCGTTCTCAGGCGCAGCGTGCGTGGATGGAAATTCCAAATACCAAATACCAAGGTGTAAATAATTATATGATAAAATCGCATGAAACATGTATTTTAATTGGGCTTCCTTATCGTAAACTTTAATGTACTGTAATGTAAATAAATATGCTGATGTCACGACTTTGATAAAAAAATTGGTTTTAATGATGTAAAATATTAATAATTTCCAAAAGTACAATACGAACCATTTAAAAACCAGGATTTATCACAAAATAAAACAAATAAACAGATGAGTTTTGGATCATTTTCTAAGTACATATAAATTCAGTTTAAAGCAACAGAAGCAGAGAATAAAAAAAAGAATATTTAGAAAATATAAATAAACAGTTATTGCAAAAAAGGTGGTAAACTCGCGGAGCAATATTTTATAGTCTTTATTACGGTGTACACGTCAGTGTACGACTGGACAGGAGCCGGAGTTTTCTCACAAGATTTAAATATAAAAATATCACTGGCGCTTGGTCAACACAGCTCCATATTTCAATGCGAGTGTGTTGCAATAACTTACGCCGCGATTGCGGTCATGTCAAAAGCCATAAAGGAGTACAACATCCGTATACTGTCAGACAGTATGGCCGTTTTAAGGGCCCTGGAGGGGAACACCATGAACTCCGCTCTCATCTATGAATGCCACCAGACGCTAGAGCGATTAGCCTCTGCTAACGGGGTAATTCTGCAATGGATCAAATGGCATAGTAATTCATTCGGGAATGACGCCGCTGATGAGCTGGCAAGAAAGGTATCTGTAACGTCAGTGGCAAGCCCAACTACACTACTGCCACTTCCCTTTAATCAACTTCGCTCATGGGTAAGGCAACGGACTCGTGAAGCGCATAACGGTCGTTGGGCCAACACACCGCGCTGCAGGCAGTCTAAACTGGTGCTGACGGAGGTCTCACCACGTTTAACTTGCAGACTCAATCTTAACCAACTCGACATCAGAATAGTTGTAGGAACAATTACGGGCCACTTAGCCCTAAACCGGCACCTATTCACCACCAGTGCGACAGACAGTCCTCTATGCAGAGGATGTCTTAACGCGGAGGAAACGGCCGCCCACGTTATCCTGGAGTGCGAGGGAGTGGCCACACAACGGGCAAGTATTCACGCTGGTGCGAGATCGCTCCTAGAAGCCTGTGAACGCCCCAGGAGGCTTCTGTGCTTCTGGAAGGAGCTAGGCTGGCTCAACTAGTCAGCCTATCTGAACGCATAATCGACCGTCTATGAGTCTAAATGCGGAAACAGAGCCCTACACCAATACCAATACCAAAATACGGTGTACACGTGCTCGTACGGGTAAGATCTCGATAAGGAAAATTCCAATAAACCTATAAGTACCTAGATAAATCACCACATAATTTTCTGTAAACAGACTGAAGACTCGAAGGTCGCCGGCTTTGCAGTTTATTGACAGACCGCACCCCGTTTGCAAACACCTTTCTTTGCGTCATACCGCAACATTGTATCTAAGACTAGGTTTTCACGTTGCTCTTTTGAACCCTTAAGAAACGAATAACTTATGAATTTCTCATTATATCCTTGAAATCATTACGAACTTCTGGCATATTCGCATAGGGTACTGCCTCATGACTAGTGCACTTGCACTGCAACAACCAAACCTTCAAAAGCTATAAAGAAACCATTTCAGATACGTCTTACTCCTGTTTTAGCTCCAGTAACTTTGGGGACCCTCAAATAAGTTTAATGTGGAAGACAACAACTTTATGTATATAGTATAATTCGCAGTCACTACTATAAGACTGGACTAGCTCCAACATGACAAATTATAGTATTATCATCCAAACTACATATGCATGCAAAGTTTCATTTCGAGACGAGAATTAGAAGTAGGTTAATATTGACTGCCAAGATTATAGATTAAAATTCACAACAAGAAATATTTGAAGGAAGAATGACACAGAAGAGTTATGCTGTTTTTCCAATGCAAATTATTTATTTACAGTACCTATCATAGAATAACAATAACATCGAATTTATGAAGTAGGTACTAGGACAACATCAAGCATCAGTAGTTAACGGTCCGGGGAAATGCAAGCAGTGCAATCGAACACGCTATCTCTAAATATTTGCACTCCATTACCAGTGAGTACACTATACACTACAACAGAAGATTAATGTTATAAAGCGAGCACTGCAATGATACACAGTTCGAAATGTATTCATTGATTTTGGGCTCAATTCAAAACTGGAACGTGGCAGTGTTGTTTGATCGCGCAATATTGCTTTATTAGTAATTCTGAGGGCAAGAAATTGGGAAGAGTTAATTGATTACAATAGCCAATTAAGAGTTGGTGTTATGCCAGTCAAATGTCGGTTTCGGATGTCTTTTGTACCTATATAAGAAAGTTATGTCAGTGTTACTGTAGAATTGACATAGGTTCAGAACAAAAACTGTGCTAACTCAATATCCGATGACACATAGTCTGACGTAACATGAACAATCGACAATCTGCATACATAAAAATGGATGTCCGTTTGACCGATGTTCATAAAAACTTGCATTTATATTCATTTGTCCTCGTCACTAGATGGTGCTGCAAGGTATTAGGTTGTTAGGTGCTTTAGAACCGATTATAGGGATGAATAATTATACACTGGCAGTACAACTAGTACCAGCTAGGTTCTTACTTGGCGAGTAGCACAGTAGTTTTTATTTTATTACGTAGTAGCAAGTCTCTTTTTGTTTTAATGAAGTGAACTTTCTGTACGGTATTATTTCTGTGATAAGTAGTATAATAGGTATTGTACGCAGCGAAACAAAAGAATTTTTATTGTCGATCGCGGCGACTGGCGACAACGTGACGTCGGGTCACTTCCGTCTAAATTTATTATGAGATTCTTGGATAATATATTATCTTGTTATACAAAACTAATTATGATTGTAAACATGGTTAGTTTATAAACACTAACGTAAAGTTTATAACCTAACAATTTACAATTTGATGTATTATTTCACCATAGTTTTTTTTTATGGTATAGGGGGCAAACGAGCAGACGGGTCACCTGATGGTAAATGACTACCGCCGCCCATGGGCACCTGTAACTCAAGAGTCACAAGTGCGTTGCCGCCCTTTAAGGTGGGAAGAGGGGGGAAGAGCGGGAAGGACCCGGGGATACTGGAGAGGGAAGGGTTAGGGCCTCCGGTAACCTCATTCACGCGGCTAAAAGCAATGCAAGCATTGTTTCACAAGTTTATAACCTAGCGATGTTCACAATCTTACCGGTGATATATATGTTTGGCACATATGCCGAATTTTCGAAACGGGCAATCTTTTTATGCCTGTAAGATTATTAAAAACAAGCTAAACATCTACCAGGAAAACAGAGAATAGAAGTAGGTAAATACCTTTTGTAAACACGTTTGTTTTAACAATAGACGCGCCTGCACCCACCCACAGAATTTTCAACAACTTCGTCAATTTGTATTCTCACTCAACCCTTCGCAATTCTGGTTTAACAATTTTATGAAAGCCGTTCTAATCGTATTAATTCACTTTTTGTGCTAATCGGATGAGAAAAAATAAAGGTAGTAAGAAAAAAAATTGTTAACAACTTATTTCAATGACAAAAACCTTATCAAAACTCATGGGCCTCTCAAAATAAGTGTAAAACGTCATACACAAAAACTATTTTTTTCTAACTATTATTGTAAATAAAAATAAAAATAATAAAATTAATAAAAATTAATAAAAATTATCAGCGTAATTATTACGAAACGTAATACCATATTTCAATAAACTTACAATTTACAAACATCACGCTGCTATCAGTACAAAAAGCTTATTAAGCGTGATCAAACATCACGCCGATACGACAAATGTTATTTCGCTACTAATTTATGTTGTTCTATTCGTCACAATGATTTATGAATGTCATTTCTATAATTATAAAATAATTTTAAGTAAGTCGGTTATTTTTGTATCCTTCGGCTGTATCTACTATTTAATTAACTCCTCTTTAATATTCTCGACGGTATGTAAGCAAAGTAGTCGATATCACATTTTCTCTTTCATCTCTTTGCACGTGACCTATTTGCTGCTAAAAACCAGCATGTTTCGTCATAGGAAGCTATTATACTATTCAGTTTATATTATTACATTCTCGACGCGTTCGATCGTTATTGTAGTTAGCAAAGTTTACTTTGATCATGGTCTCAGCAATATACAGCGTATAAGTTTGAGCTACGCGAAAAATTTACAACAACCTCTTTCTGTTTATACTTAACACAATACAAAAAGCAGATTAAGGATTTATAGTCATTAGTTTCAATTTGGCGCTACGCAATGTACGCGGTATTCTTTTTGTGCGGTACGGTGAATGACCTTAAACGTTCGGCGCCGTCGAATCGGCTGATTGCATAAATTTTGTTTAATTGATTACATTGCAGTTTTTGGTCGTATGGGTTAGTTATTAATTAATGATAATTGGGAGTTTATTGAAAGGGAATGTTAGTTAAGAAGGGAATACTACTTACTGTGGGAGAGCCATGCTTTGGCACGTATGGGCCGACTCGACCGGAGTGATACCACGGCCTCACAGAAAACCGGCAGTGAAGCAATGCTTGCATTACTTTTCGCCGAGTGAGTGAGCTTACCGGAGGCCTTAACCCTTCCCTCCCTCCCTTCCCCTGCTCCCCTCCTACCTTAAAGGCCGGCAACGCACTTATCATTAGGTGACCCGTCTGCTCGTTTGCCCGCTATCATTTAAAAACATAAAAATAACTGAACACATCTTGGTATAGGATAATATAGTAAGTACTATTAATACAATATACAACATCTATACAATTTACGTACACTATAAATGTTTGAACAAATAATGTGGGCGCGGCGTCCTTTTGATTACGATAGGCATTTTAACTCTGTACCTCATACCACATAATATAGACTGTATTATTCATTATTAAAGGTCGGCTCATTACGTTTATTACCATAGGCATGCTATCATTTATATCTTATCAGTATAATGATATCATGGATTGAAAGGCGTACCTTGGGTGGGGCAAGTAAGGCACGTGCTCCGGGCGCTTTAGAAAGGGGGGCGCGCAAAATCGCCAATTATTAAAATGAAACACAATATACCAATTCGGTATTAAAAGTAATTCTTCATTGTATTAAATTTATCACTTCTCAAAATCTTGCATTATGAGGTCACAGGGAGTCATTCACTACAAGCGATGGAACCGCATCCAGCAATGTTGGATTCACGGATTTATAAAACTCTTGGCTATGTTTGACTCCATCATTAAAAACCATCTCATTCATGTTAAAAGTAATCCCGGAAATACAACCCACTTTTCACCTTACTTTTAACGTGGGAGAGCCATGCTTTAACGTGGGAAAGCCTTGCTTCTTCATGTTTGGGCCGGCTCAACTCCACGCGATACCACGGCCTCACAGAAAACCGGCAGTGAAGCATTGCTTGCATTGCCTTTCGCCGCGTGAGTGAGGTTACCGGAGGCCCTAACCCTTTCCTCTCCCCTATTCCCGTCCTTCCCCTCTCCCCCCTCTCCTCCCCTCTAATGCCCCTCTCCCCTCTTCCCACTCTTCCCCCTCTCCCCCTCTTCCCATACTCCCACCTTAAACGGTGGCAACGCACTTGTGACTTTTGAGTTACAGGTGCTCATGGGCGGCGGTAGTCATTTAACATCAGTTGACCCGTCTGCTCGTTTGCCAGCTATACCATAAAAAAAACCTCACGTTCAAAATAAGTTCTAGTCTATGAGTACAAGACATTCGCAAATCTAAATACTGCGATCTCATGTTTGACTCAACTCTTGATCAGACATTGTGAGCAGATGTCAGAATTATTGAGAGAAAATAAGTCCTTGTTAGAAAGTTCTTTCTTGGTTTCATTCATTTAAGTCAAAGTACCGCTGGAAATTTAATTGATGAAATACTTAAACAGCTAGAGAAGGACGATATGGAGGAGAAGGATTGTCGTTCACAATGTTGTACCAACCAACTAGGCACAGAACTAACTACACCAAAGTGTAAGCCAAAGAATAATCTGGCAATATTTGTGAATTGTGATAATTAATCATTCACTCAACTTGGGCGGTGTACGAGAGTACAAGAAGGACACTATTAAATTTTCGGAACGTATTTTTTTTTCATCCAACTTTGCGCTAGGAAACCCCTAAAAAATGCGTGCCTGTGATTGTTATATCAGAGTCTGAAACAAAAGGAGTACACTCGTTGTAGCAGTACAGCCAGCTCATAAATATTCTTCGTACGTTCTTCATAATCGCATGTTGTCCCACGATTTTCCGTTGTGGTTAGAATTTTGAAACGATGTACCCGCTTCCATTGACCGTATCCAAAACTCTCTCGGCTCTTTTGCCCTAGTATGAATATTCATAATAATAAGGTTGCCTTAGACATAACGCCCTCCAAGACTATTCTTCAAAAGAAGGAATGATTAAATATTTGCCAGAGATGGGATGTAGCTTCGGAAAGGTGTCAAAGATGATGATGAGAGAAATGTATGACTGGAGAGAGCGCTTCGGACGCAGGGTTGACCGCTAAAGTAAAAAAAGAATGAGTTATGAAAGGATCGCTGGATTACATTATGTGTGAAATGAGTGAAACGTTTACTCGTTTGCATAAAAGTGATGCCACATTTGAATTTCTTCTATGTGTTAAGACACTGTGTTACGGCACTGACGACTGCAATGATTTAATAATAATAATAATAACTTGACAGGTCTCACACACAGCCGTCTGATTCCAAACTAGGCAGAGCCTGTACTATGGTAACCAGACTGCTGGTAAACATACTTATATATTTCTAAATACATACATATTACAGATAAATTACACAGAGACACAGAACAAATGATCATGCTCATCACACAATTATTTGTCTTGGGTGGGAATCGAACCCACAACCTCTGGCTCAGCTGTCGGGGTCACTAACCACTGGACCAACAGTCAAAAAAAAATTAAAAATAAATGTAAATACATCATTTGGATATTTCTATGGTTGTCATGTTATCGGGGAACAATGAGAGAAGTACAATACATTAATAAAAGAAATATTGGATATTTCTTTTATTAATGTATTGTACTTCGGATAAAAGGAAAAAGGTAAAGATTAAACAATCTCAAGAGCTTATTGAATTTAGTGTGCAGTACAGGGATGAAAGCGTATTTCCAAATCTGCGCGTTTCTATTCACAATTGCGTTATCCATCGCTAGTTGTGAGCGAAGTTAAAATTAATACTGACATATTTGAGGGCTAGAATGTGTCAAGAAAGGATATGCGACCTTGCTCAATGAAGAGCGAGACTAACGAGAAAAAAACTGATTTTAAAAATATCATTGAAATGTTTGCGTCGCAGAACGCCAGGAACGTGCAATTGGGTATTTGCCTATGTTTAAAATAAATTATTTCATAGTCTTCATGAAATTAAGTCTCATATGAGAATTTGTAAAATCTGATTCTTTTACTATTTGTATTATTTTAAAAGGTAAACACAAACGTTAAAAGAAAATGATCTGACGATGGCTAAGTATACCGTCAAAATTGTTATTTCATACAAATTTCTGTGATACGTAGATACAGTTATGACATTTAATAACCGTATTGTATGTGTAACGGTTTTACGGACTTACTACCGTTAAAAAATACAAAATACATAATTTTATTTAATTAATACTTTTGTAAGATTTATGGCTGTTTTATTTTGTGTATGTTTTTTTATAATGAGATGGAACTTTGATGGGTCCCCTAGGAGGCATTTTCGATTGGCACTTCTTGCACGTACCTAATTATCTATAATTTTTTGGACTTTAATCCTAAAACAAACAAACGCCTTATTTTCAAAATGAAACTGGCACCACAGAGAAAAAACAAGTGACTAATGTGAATCATATATGATTCACACTAGACGATTAATGAATTCCATTTTCAAAAATTTAATTTTTTTTTTATTCGACATTTTTTTTTTATTGCCAGAATAAAGAAAGCGTTTTTATATCTCATTTCAATATTCGAAACTGCACATTCTACGACATTGAAAAGTATCTATACAACGTTAAATTTAAAAAAGTAGAAAATGTTTAAAGCAATTCGAGTATTAAATCTTTTAAATCTCTTTCATCGAATTTCAATCTGAATATCAGAACAAAATGTAAACTTCACACGAGGTCGTTGCCTCTTCACTCTGGCACACTAGATTAATATTCATGCGAAGTCCTCTCGCTCTGTTCCTGCGGGATAAGCCCTCTGTCGCCACACTTATCTTCTTTATAGCACTTTCAAAATTTGGACAATCTTTACGCGTATTTTTTGGTATTATATTCGTCATTATGAAGATATATGATACTCACTACAAGTATAAAGTTAATAGTATTTGTATATATTTTTAGTATTGTATTAGTATATATATTTATTTTACTTCTAAAGTACAAGTAAAAGAAAAACTTACATTGTTCAAATGAAGTTAAAAATCTTTTAAAATTTTTGAAGTGAAACCTTCTTTAGGCACGTTGGGCCCTTTTGGCATGGGAAAAAACACTGAACTGAACTGAAGATGTGTGTGTTTTCACTCCTAACGTGCAGTTCGACGAATGACAGTTTTTTTAAATAATAATACTATAAAGTAAATTTATACATATTCTAAGGCTGAAGCTCAGCAACTACCAGCTAGCCACTGCTAAGAACAATAGACATAAGCGTCAACCAATCTCATAAATTATTGGCAAGGTTTAGATTTAGATCAATTTATTTTCCCTAAATATAATTACAATACAATACAATATACTATATTGTAAACTATAAAATAGTTAACAATATAAAAAAACAAACAGATCTTACGAGTATATACGAAGTACGTGAAGTGAGATGCATAACTTGATCTTAGAGCAGGCGAAACCTTGGTTTTCGATTAGCTATATTTATAACTAGGGAATACCTGAGCAGGTTTCAAGTCAGGCAGGACCATTCTTTCTGATAACACGCCTTCAGCAGTCAACAGTGACGGCGACCGTCAATGTGAGGTCGATTCTATGAATCTACCGAAATCGACGAGAGAAATTGTTAATAAAAATAAAAATACTCATTTTATCTATTAAAGTACTGCCGCCACGACTCGACGTGATGCCTACAACCCTATGTTATTATATGTATTAACCGTATTTATGTATTAATTCGTGAAGAGAATCTTTTGTACTCCTTTTCAAGAAAATTTCGCAAACGTGGAATACTTACAGTTTATACAAGGTGTCCTAGAAGTCGACGTCAAGCCAGAACAGGCTAAATCATAATAATTTTTAGAAAAATATAAAAAATACGTATTTTAAAAATTTTAGACATTTCAAAAAATATCGTAAATAATATATATATCACTTCTGTTACTACAGATATTTTACTTTTTAAATTATTTTATTTTTGTTATGTATTCCCGAATACCAGTTCGTTAAACTCTGGCCTAAAAGTCCATCAACTGCTCCAGCTTGGAAGTAAATGTCACTTTTTGGCCAACCAAATATTCAAAATTAATACTTAGCCCAGCTTTAACCGACCATACTGAATAAAAAATGTGCTAGACGAGTTTGGCAAATAACCTTAAAAGCGCGCATTTAATAAGGATTCCAAAATGGTATGACACTTGCTAATGCTAATATAGAAGAAGTGCAGAAAGCTACAATTTTAAACAATATATCTTACACATTTAAAGAACTATGTGAACACGGCTTCTTCAAGTTACACGCGTCCAGGATATGTGTTGCTGTTATGGTACTTAAATCTATACAATGACAGTTCAAGTGAAACTGGCCAAGGAATAAAACATGGTCGAAATTCGAGCAACAAGCGATCTCAAGTCTTTATTAATATGAATACCTTGTTTTTACTCATTAAATCTCGTCAATCTACACAAGTGAACTTTCGACAAAAAAGTCCCGAGTTACTATTCCTAAATAAACATAGACGTGGGTAAAAAGATTCAATAAGTAAGGAGATTATAGATGTTTTAGCTAAAAGCTGACCTTTCTTAACATAAAGTAAGTCGGCAATACATTCCTTTTATTTTTTGTTGTAAATAATAAATAGCGTTTGCACCTCTGATCCTCTCATAATACCAAAGAGGACACACCTGCCATCTGTTAATAATTCAGTACATCTTGAGAGTATGATTTTATTCTTAAATAAAGGCCACTAACTGACTTGGGAATTATGCGACAGACGTATTTGTTGAAGAAGGGGACTGGTTATTATGCTATAGTCCGCGTGTACCTTTTACATTAATTAGTCATTGTGAGTACACATTTCTTGATGAATCTCATGTGTTAGAGAACCTGACTTGACCCCATCACTCATAGTC
Organism: Euplagia quadripunctaria; assembly: GCA_963859945.1. Classification (NCBI taxonomy): domain Eukaryota; kingdom Metazoa; phylum Arthropoda; class Insecta; order Lepidoptera; family Erebidae; genus Euplagia; species Euplagia quadripunctaria. The sequence goes on along the minus strand of OY982568.1, from coordinate 23,349,754 downwards.
AACTTTTTTTTAACGTGTGGTAACCTCTATAGGTCATCTGGTCTATCGGTGAGAATGTATGTCAGAAACGCACCGACTAAAAACTACACTGTGTGACATACTCGCGGTAGTTTTTAGGGTTCCGTTCCTCAAAAGGAAAAAAAGGAACCCTTATAGGATCACTTTGTTGTCCGTCTGTCTGTCATTTCGCGTCTGGTATGACCCTTTTTCACAAGAACAGATCGACCCATCAAGTTTTAATTAGTACCAAATACATAAGTCTGTGGTCCCTTGAAGCTGTATAAAAATCAAGCCTCTACGTCGACGCAATCAAAAGATATGGCCACTTAAGCTTTAGATTTGACCAAATTTGAACATTTCTCATGTAAATCAAAACCTAAAGGGTACTTCCATTGACCTAGAATCATGAAATTTGGTAAAAAGCAAGATCTCACAGCACAAGTGAAGGAAAAATCTGATGGTCATTAATTTGTTGTTATATGACATAAAAAAAATTGTTTTGTGATTACAAACTTATATTTTGCGGTTGGAATGTTGACTTTCGCAACCGCAAAGTTAAGTTTGTCTTTCGAAAAGAGACGGGCCAAGATCGAAAATTTATTCCCGAGATGGACTTGCCACCTAAATACGTACAAGTTTGTTTGCTTACGGAACCCTCGGTGCGTGAGTCAGACTCGCACTTGTCCGGGTTTTTTTATAAAAACCGTCCGTTTAAGAGCTGCGATGAAACAGTTGGATATACGGGAAACTTATACCTTAGCTTATTGGATTGGTAATTTTAAATGTGATTTAAATTACATAAATAAATGAGGCTCCGTTTTCTCTCAAGTCTGTTGTGGTAGATACATCTCCTATGTAAAGGTGCATCCATACTATACACTACCGTGACTAAACGTAATGTTTTCAGTAAGCTACAATTTAACGTACAAATATTTCTTACCCTCAAGGAAGTAGCGCATTCCATGTGCACAAATAATTCTGTTACATTGTAAATGTTACACGTAAACAAAGTAATTACTTTGTATCACGGCAGCGCCAGTAACTGTATACAGTTTGTTAAATACACAAAATAATACTAAACACAAAATCACTCAAGAGTTCGAATGTATTTTCATTTGTATGGTTCTTTTAATCTTACTAATATTATAAAGGCGAAAGTTTGTGACGATGGATGGATGCATGGATGGATGTTTGTTACTCTTTCACGCAAAAACGGCTGAACGGAACTAGCTGAAATTTGGCACAGAGATAGATTATAGTCTCGAATAGCACATGGGCTACTTTACTTTTTATCCCTAAAAATGGACGGTTCCCGTGTATAGATCTCACTAAAGGTTCCAGGCGAACATCCGTTAGTATATTCTATACTAGCTGCGCCCCACGGTTTCACCCGCGTAAGTCTCGATGGCGTGTGAATATCGGGATAAAAAGCCTACCCTATGTGTTAATCCAGATCTCCAGCTGTCTACATACCAAGTTTCATCGCAATTGGTTTAGTAGTTTTTGAGTGAAAGAGCGACAAACATCCATACATACATACATCCTCACAAACTTTCACGTTTATAATATAAGTAGAATGTGGTTTGTTGCTGATTGACTGATTTCAGTTTTTTTAGTTATTCTTTTAGTAATGTTTACGTTGTTAAAAAATTCCATTTTAATTTTACAAAAATGTATGGGAAACTAATAAGCAAATCATTTAGCCAAAATTTAAATCGGGTTTTGTAACAATATATATTTTTTTTTTGTATTTATTTTATATTTATACAAAATATGTAAATATGGTAATATTACTACACATTGTTTTAAAGTTAGCGAGCAATAGTACATAACAAGCATTGTAATTTTACAAAACAAATTACTTGTACAATTTTTTTAAATACGACAACGAAATACTTTAATTTCACAAAACTTTTTGAAATTAATTTGTTTTTGTTCAACAAAGTACTGTAATTTTTCAGTTGAAGAATTTTATGAAGCGGTTTTGTAATTTAATTTTACAAATTATTTTTGATACACCGTATTGGTAAAATTAACTTTTCTCGAATGTTACGAAACATGTTAAATCTTAATTGTTGATGGGTTCCATGCAGGGGGTGTGCAAGAAAACGTCAACACGGTGGTTTTGTAAGGTGTATTGTATATTATATATTGGGCAATCTATAGTCCAGCGTTTAAACAGGCACTTAAATTAATAAGTACACCCTTAAGACCAAATAAACCGAAAGGGTGGGCAATCAAAACTTTAAGAAGTCCCAAGGAACCATTCCAAATAGGACGTAGCACTCGAATACATCTCAAGCTACGAGAGGTTCACTAATACAATATAATTCTATTAAAGTCATTAACTACCGAGAGTCTTAACACCGACTTATAAAAATTACGTCATTAGCGCAACGCCATCTAGGTTGAAACTTATAAACTATTTTACAATGATTAACCCACGTGCCACGGTGGAACTCGTATTCGTAAATAACGCGATGTTTTAAGTTTTCCATATTGTGAACAAAACGATATCAAAGAAAAATCAAATGGCGCAAAAACAAACGAATCACTAAATTCGAAACATAAATACACAAAAAAAATGTAACACCATTATGACACATGTTTACAGAAATAAATGAATCTGAATCTGAATCTGAATCTGAATCTGAATCAAGCTAATTTGAAATTGATTTGAATTTGGTATCCCTAGTCAAACGCCAGATATTTGAGATCGAAGTGGCCAGTTCGACAAAACACCAATTTCATATGTAAATACCTAATTTATATTATGTATTTGGATAACAACTTCCGTGAGTGGCATTCATAGTTATTAAAAATAAACGTTAGTTTCGTCGCTGTTTCCCGAAACACCCATGAAGAGAACCGTATATCTTCAATAACTATATCGGTACATAATATATGACATATCATGTACATAATACCGTGTATTACATAAAATATATTCAGGTTTGCAAATATCAGTTACCTCTAGCAATTATTTAATCTGCTCAAACGTCAAGTCCCAGTAAGACCAAATCCATTAATCGGTACACAAACCAGATGTCTTACAATTAACTCGCGAACATTATAAACACAATTGACATTGACCAGATGCAATTTCAGCCATTTATTCTTTAATCTATTCATAGTGTAATATCGTCCATTGTCCGTCCGACCCGAGCGTCAGGCATCGGTCACACAATAGCCAATATTTTCAGCGTATAATGTAAACATGTAAAGGAATAAAGCTCGCTCATAAAACAGCCGTTTTGCGGTAAGATAACAAGAGCGGAAAAATATTGAACAAGTTCGTTTATTTGTATTCAAAACACAATAACGGAAGAAAACGTTTTTGTATTTTTTCTACTAAAGCTTCAAATGCATAGTACAGTTTTTTTTTTTCCGTTGGTAAGGAAATCAGTAGGCAAGCAATGCACAAATGATAAATAGAACTATTGTTGGGAGTTTTTAAGGCACAGATAACAGTCAGGCGGTCTGTGCGCAAAAAAAAAGCTTGCCTGTATTGAATAAATAACGCAAGAACCTTTTAGATGTCAGACGCTTAGTCAGCATACTTGATTGGCTACTGACTTTAGGTTTAGCAAAACAGTACTCTTTTTACTGGTTTTTTAGGCATTATTACACAACGCTATCTAGACCAGAACTAGAGGACTGAGGTATGCGGTCGATAGATAGATAGATAGTCCTTTATTTGTCGAAACATGTGTACACGCATGCAGGTTTTAAGAGTAAATAAGTTCAAACATGTCCTGCCTACTGTGTGTACAAAAGTTAATGTTTTTTTTTGTATAACAATCGATCTATAAATAATATGTATGAGTCTTGATTTTGGTCTCCTCATGGCCCTGAATAGGGTTGGTAACTTGTTTGTCACCGTGCTACAACTATGAATCATTATTATTAATTTGATGGGACTATCGGTCTACTGGTAAGTGATACTGACTACTGAGGCCGTGGATTCAATTCCAACCCAGGACAAATAATTATGTGATGAGCACGATCATTTGTTCTGTGTCGGGGTGTAATTTATCTATAATATAATATGTATGTATTTGGTAATATATAATTATGTTTATCAGCAGTCTGGTTAGGTATAGTACAGGCTCTGCCTAGTTTCGGATCTGAAGGACGTGTCTGTGGTGTCTCAAGTTCGGCTATAAAAAAGGTATTATTAGTTTTTAATAAGTTTGGGAATAACCAGTCTGATCCCGGATAACTTGCTATTCCTGCCCTGTATTAGACTAGTACAATTGACAAAAGAATTTTTTATACAAAAAGTTTTTATCAAACACAAGAGAGGTAATATCAAAGGACTTTGGCAAGAGGACAAGTAGCACTCAAATCAACATCAATTTTTCGGGACAATAGATCTGAGTGGTGACACAACAGAGCGTGAACTGCCACCATAACTTCGATTTTTCGTAGGTATGGGGGGATCACTTCAGGTTTTTGTATTGTAATAAAGAAAATGTGGTACTCCTTTCATTTATGAAACGTTAAAAATTAAACGTAATATCGGTTTGTACCATTACCGTTTTATACCGGTATAACGCACAGTAAAGAAAGTATCTATTCAAAAATAATTATCTTCGAAGTTGTTTAGCACTAATTTTCATGAGAGTACTGTTTAATGCCCCGTTTCTAAAATCAAGAAACGATTCGTTTTGCTTACGGACGGTAAAATTTCGTTGAATTTTCAAAGAAAAATTTACTAAACCTATTCACTAAGTAATGTTAAAATTTCTCTCCAAATCGTTTTCAGTAAAAGCCACAAAATAACAAAAATAGAGGAAAGTAGCCCGAACAGAAATGCTTACTTTGTAAGTTAGTCACGTCACATCTCACATGCAAACAAATATAGTGACGTCTCAAGGCGTCGTCATAAAGCCAGTAATTGAAATTGTACGAATATTTATACACACGAGTCAGGCCAAACAATGTTTGGCCTAACTTTTTTTGTCCGAAGATAGACCGGTTCATCTCGGGAATGTAATCTCGTGTGTTAATACGCCATTAATTTATTAAATATATTATAATCATATCAACCAACACATAAAATGTGGTTTCAATGACAATTGTAAAGAATACGAGTACAAGGAATATGGAATTTCTATTAGAATTAAAGATAATAATTTAAATAAAACTAAGATATGTTTCGGCATTTATTATATCAAAATATAAATCTTTAGTCTCATGATCATCTGACACAGATCCATTGAGGTTTACTTAATGCTGAACACTGCTGAGCTTAGATTAGGATACCTTATATTGTCTTCTTTGGAGAGAATATAGCCACTTTCCATTTTTAATACAAGATCTTCTAAGAACTTAACTTAGTAAACAAATTTTTAATGGTAATATTTTTGCGAAAATTTCAGCCAGTATTCGGTACCACTTTAAAAAAAAAGCTTAAGGAAAATAATCTGGCCCTAAAATTGTTTTGATTGGGACTTACCTTTAATTATTTTTTTTTTATTATTTGAACTGTAATAAAAAATAAATCATTGTATGACTAACTACTAAAATCAATCAATACTATAATAATCACTGTTACCGGATAATTTTGAAAAAAAAAGTATTTCTTTAATTTCGGGATTGTTTCCAGGTGTTGACGGACAGAAGGTCAAGAAAGTGCTTTGACAAAGGACACGGTTTCATTTTTCAGGTACGGTAAAAAAGTAAAATAACCTAATAACAGTGGCTCCTAATTCTTGCCTGTTGTATATATGGTGTTCTGTCATGTCACGGAACGTTATTCCATCCATTTTTACTCACCACTCACACTTATGGAACGACAACCCTTAACTTGCACACTTATGTATAAATATTTTTAATTCCTTACAATGTGTTGAATGCATCCATATTAATATTATAAATGTGAAAGTAACTCTGTTTGTCTGTCTGTCTCTTAAGATATCACGTCTAAACCGCTGAACTAATTTTAATAAATTTTGGTGTAGAGATAAACAATAAAAATAAACCCTGAAGGTGGAAAAACTGGGTATCAAAGTTTGTATGGGATACCAATATATCAATGCTTTGTAGTAAGAAATAAAGAATGCTTCTGTGTTTTAGATGAATTCTATAATATTTCCTCTAACACAGATGATCTAACAGACGAGAACAGTGGCAAAAAATTCTTGTCTGTTGTGTTCTGTCATGTCACGGAACGTTATTCCATCCATTTTTACTCACCACTCACCGTTATACAAGGATTATCCTTAAATTTATACAGTTATGAATTAATATATACGTTTTTTTTATTCTTATAATATGTGATGCATGCATTCAATACATTTTTACCAATGTTGTTACAAAAACTTGGAATGAGATCTCTTATGCACTTCCCTCACAACTTGAACACAAATGTCCTTTTATTTGATTACACTTCGGCTAAAATGTGTTTTTAATGGCACCTGCACGGTGTGATTTTAGAAGGTATCGTAGTGACTATCTACACCGAAAACCGCTTTGTATAGGCACGTTACTAGGTCTTAAATATACCCTCCATAAATCTGAGACACCTCCTTGCCATGGGCCTCGAACAAGATCACTCAAGATGTATCACAAAATATTTAACTACAATTAGGGTAAGTTGTAATACAACTAGTAAAGCGTAATGTCATTTATTTAACTGGAGTAAATCTGACGGCTGACCACGCAATGTCTTAGTACATATACCATTATTTTGAAGCTGTATCGATGCAGCTTACTTTTATAAAGATCTTTAGTGAAAATAATGTTTGATAAATTTTGTGTAGGTACGTGTTAAAATTAATTGAAATCTACCAAACAGCCACGTGCTAGCCGCAATTTTCTAACCTCAATTTGGCTTACGAACAGCAAGCACCACAAACCTGTGTGGTCCTTCGAGCTCCTTTCTATCGGCAACTATAATGATTAATTGTCTGCACCATAACCAATCGGTTGTCAGAATTTATATTGTTTATGAACGAAGCCTGGGTCTGATATCTCAATAAACCTTATCAAGGCGTTCCGTCTTACGCAGACAACCGGTCGGACTTGCGAGATTGCGATCACTCCCGAATCGTTCCGAATACTTCCGATTCGATACGACCGCCCTACGTAGACCGTAAAGGCTTGCAATTTCTCTTATCGGCAGTAACCGCAATATATTGGCCTTTTAGAGGAGCTAAATATAAAATAGCATTTTCTTATATTGGTAAATTTCTTATCTATAATTGGAGCAATTCGAAAGAGACTTTTAGTTATACCTAGCAACCCGCCCCGGCCTCGCACTTGTAGCAGAGACATTTTCAACAACCATCAACATATTTCAACCAATTTACACAAAGTATTAACAAATTATACACCTAAACCTTCCTCATGAATCACTCTGGCTATTAGTGAAAACCGCATGAAAATCCGTTCTCTAGTTTTTCAGTTTATCGCGAACAGACAGACAGACAGACTAACGCGGCGGGGGATTTTGTTTTAAAATATGTAGTTAAGGAAATGATAACGGCATCATTTGTTATAATTTATTCCAAATTTTATCTACGTGCATGGGTTAGTTTCAATAGCCTTCTTTGAATGCCTTCTTTAAATAAGATAGTAGGTAAGAATAACAAAATATAATCGTAATTGTCCTTTCACAAGCATTGTGAGTTACGTACTAACGTTATTTTCCATTCTTCCGAGGCATCCAACTCAACGTTATGTCATTCCTTATCTAGTTACATTAAAAAATGACCGTGACGACCTCGTCATGGTCATTTTTTATTATTAATACTTATCGTATTAGATAAATCTTTAATCCCTTTTGTTACTTATTTTGTGTTATTTATTAATTTTGATACTTTTTGCTGTCCAAGCTTAAATCACAAAACAAAAGATATCTATTATAAGAAACTTAAGTTGTGTTTTATATGTTAACATGTTATAGATGTTTTGTAAATTAAATTAAACGGGTTAGTCCTAATTCTCCCCATTCCCAATTCCCCTCAAAAAATATTATAAAATATCATTTAATTACATTCCCGATTCACCCCGATTTTTAAAAATAAAATACGGATGTGTGAAAATGTGTCAACAAGACAATATTGTTGATAGCATCATCATTACTTTACACAGAAACATTTGATTATTTATTTTAGTTAAAGTTGATTTTCTATACATTATTATTGTTATTGTTTTAAGTGCCTAGTGCCACCTCGATTGCGAGGCTTCGAGAAACCTCCAGATCCTTCAACAGTGATTTTTTGTATTTCCTGCGGTTGCATGATGTGTAACCCTAGGTTAATACTTCGGTGCCGCATTAGTGGGCCACAAGAGCATAGAATATGCATTGCAGTTTCTTCTGCCTCTTAACAGAATATGAATGTGTTTTCGCCCAACTTTAGGTTGAACATACGTTTGTTCAGTTTGCAGTGTCCGGTGAGGACTCTTGTTACTTCACAGGTTTTGTATATTTTGAGCTGTAAAAGTTCTTTGGATACTTTATTATCATGGCCCTTTATAAAGGCTTTCGAGTGTTTTTCTATACACACATACAACTGATTATTTTAAAGTTGATTTGTGTTTCAATTGTGTATAAGCATGTTCTCTTTTACATATTCTATTTTAACATTATTTACATCTGTTAATTATTGTGTATAATGTTTTTGAATTATTTATTAATGCATTTTTTATTATTCATTTGAAAAGTATAATAATTACTGTTTTTTTCTATCGTAATAAAAAAATAATTGTTATGGTTGGCAAATAAGTAATTCTAAAATTTACCTGTGATTTGATTTGTTTTAGAAAAATAAACAAAAGAACGTTTAAGCACTTTTTTATTTGATTGTACCGATTCAACTTCGACAAAAAGTTAATATAGACCAGATAAATGAGATAAAGTTTCTTTGGGGGGGAAACGGGAATAGGGGGAATTGGTACTAACACAATTAAACGTGTCACAAGAAAGTATGGCCCTAGTGATACTCTAAGACACACTACTAATTATAATTTAATCTCGAAATCGTGACGTTAATAAAGGCACCAAATAAAAGTTTTTCATTCTGCCTCAACAATTTTTGATTAGGGTCCATTAAGATTAACATTACAACATTTACTTTATCGACAACTATGATTAACAAATTGGGTCAGTCATTTTTTTTATTTGAAAGCCTGCTACTTACATGTAAACATACAAAATTACAAAACAAATGTCTGTCATAGGACTGCGCGTAAGAAGTGAAAACATAGCTTACATATATGTATACACACACAAACATCTGTATTTATGTAACTGAGCGTGACGGTCACTCGAGTTCAGTGTTTTTTCCACATACCAAAAGTGCACAACCTGCCTAAAAAAGTTTTCAATTCAAAAAAACAAAAGTGAAATCAGTGCAAAAATCTTTCTTCTTGGTACAGCATCAGGATAGACGAGATTAACCTTACATATAACGTCCTTTTTCTTTTTTTTTTTTTCTTTTTTTTTTTTTTGGGCGTGTTACATATAACCTAACTTAAGGCCCCATTTGGAAGGACAATACGATAGGAAAACGTTTTGATTGAATTAAACTAAGCAAAAAATATATTTAATCTGTGCAAACAATTTTGTATATTATTGATTCGACTTTCGTCCGTTAATTTATTATTATTAAAGCTGTACGAGTCCTTTTATAAAACAAAAAAAATGGACTAATAAATGAACCGGTGACGTTTTTACAACCGGCATCATCTGACCCTGTGCGGGGTTAACTATTTAACATTCTGTTTACAGATACATTTAAGATGAAGCCATTGTGAAATAAGAACTTATTTTGAGGTGTTCAAATTAGCCCACTTGCTTTGAAAAGCCTTTTATAATGAATACTTCTTTCTCTGTTATTTAGTTTTAATTTCACTGAAATAAAACAAGATAATATTTAGATTAAAAAAAAAGTTGATAAATATCTCGAACATTGCAATTAAGGCCGTTAAAAAGCATTATTGCCTATTTTATCACGTTGGTTTAAAATACATGCAACCCTGTAACTAAATGAAATAAAAACTAGACACAACACATAACTCGTGAAATATCATTGTCAGATAATGGAGACGAAAAACGTATAAATGCATCTACAATATGCGATATATTGCGTTTACTAACGTCCTATTTTATTTTTAAAGAGTTAAAGCAAAAAGAAATTTTGAATCCTTCAGTTTTTGTATTGTAAACCAACTCTAGTGACGATTGTTGTAATTAACTTAAGAAGCGAGGGTTTAGACGAGGCCAGGCCAGGCATTTAATTGCAATCTTTGTTAACTCTTTACGATCTTTTCTCTCTCTTATTTGAATGGCTACTAACAAAACGCTGCAATAATATGATTTTAGGATAAATAGGTCTCGCTCTCTTAACAGTACCTACTAAGGATCGCATACCGGAATCCCGGATTTCGAAAACGGTATTTTCTAAAACTATATAGGTACCGGTGGATACCGGACCAAATCAAGCACATTATAATACTGGTATTCATTTAACCAAAACCGGGATTTTCAGTATTTTCGGAATTAAAAAAAAATAAGATTTGAATTAGATAGATTAATAATTGTACTAAATTGGTATTAAATTTGTAGATAATTTTTCAAGTTTAAAAAACCACGCGTGGGTTCATTCATACCACGCCTAAAAAAATTCCGTGACACGATTAGAAGTTGTAAGTACTCTCAAATTCGTACGACGATAGCCGACCAACCATGTAGCAACTAGCGTGGCGTGGACGTGTAACTTTTTACAGGATAGTCTGATTTCGATAGTTACTTTTTTATTTGATAGGGTATACTTCAAAGTTGGTACGTTTAAACCGTCCATTTTTTTTCAAATTTAAATTTGAAAAAAAATATAACCAAAAGGTAGAAAAATAGAGAATGGATAATTTTGTGGAAACTTGGAACACATTATGTAGTCTCATACTATACAAGATGACGGAGTCCTGTGGTTGATCTGATGACGTAGACGGTAGCCAGTTAAGGGAACTACTCGACGCTTTATAGCAGCTACATCGTGTTTGGGCTTATTATTTTGTTTCTTAGTAAGAACATCAAACCTAATAAAACATTGTTGTTTAAATACTTATAACAAATAAATAACACTGAATAGTGAAAGTAGGTAATTATACTTTATACTAAGTTAGTTAAGTAAGAGTTTCAAGTAACAAAAAAAATATGATACTTATCTACAAAAAAATTAAAACTTTTTGACTAAAAAAATAAGCCGATGTAGGAAGAAAGGAACTGAAAAGCGAAAAATAATTTAAAAAAAAATCTTACAAGCCTAACTAACCTAAATCTGTTATTTCTACAACTTCTTCAAATACCGGAAATATCGAAAATACCGGCATCCCGGAATTTATCTGATGTCAGTACCGAAAATACCGGTTTTAAAAGAAATATACGGTATTGCGACCCCTAGTACCTACACCGAACGGCTGCTAACGGCTCACTAGTAGTTCCACGCTCAGGCGCTAATGATCGAGCTCATATTACACCCTGCACGTACGACCATTCGGAAAATTTAAGTTTGGCAAGTTGATAATAGAAGATATAAGAAAAATAAATGTTTGACCATACAGTAACAAAATACTAAAAAACCAACCAGATTATATGTCTTTATACTGACGGTGTTCGAAGAACAGTAAAGTAACTGAGATTTTTAAAAGAGTCTTGCAAAATTATTCAAGTGTTAAGTTTAATTGACTCACCCTCTTTATCTCCAGTAAATTGAAAATGACGTACCAGGGCTGAATAAACGTGACATGGTGTTTATTTTATATGGCTTGCGAGTGTCGCAGGCGGCGCTTGAACGAAGATAGATCTCAGTCACGCTCCAATTGGTTTTTAAATGAATCCCCGTGGAAATGCGCCGAGCTCTGAGTCGCATTTATCCCCTACACTTCATGAAGCCCTGGTAAATGTTATGTAAGTACTCGTGCGGAGAAAAAATGTATAATTTTTATTTGTCATTTCGTCCCATTCTTAAAATTCTTCACAATTTTAGTTGATTTAGTACAGTCAAGAAGAAAACTTTTCAAGGTATTAAAATAAAAGACAAGAATTTAGATGATTAATCAACAATAATATAATGTTAATAAAAAATATTCTAAATTTTAAATATATTTAAGACTATAGTCAACTTCTGTTTAATAGTAATACGTCGCCGTATACAGTAGCAAAAACTGACGCCTTTTCAAATTTGATAGTGTTATAATATTCCTTTAAATAAAAAAAAAATCACAAGTACTTTTCTTCTTAACAGTGCCACTGGACCGAGTTTGTTTTCAGACGAGGTGACGAACGACCCAAAAAATACTATAATATGTGTGTGTGTATGTGTTATTGTTCTAAATAGTAGTAATACGTGGTCAACGAACTTTACTACGCTACAACGTAGACTAAATACCTCGGAGTTCTGCAACATCATTACGATTTAACCTTCTAGAAATAACTATAAAAACGCTTAGCAAATTGGTACTTACAATCTCGTAAAATTTAGAATGATACGGCGAAAACTTCAATCTGTCTAACAATATTCATAATAGCCATAAACTGTTTCAATACTTTTATATTTAATCAAGTGTTTATTATTAGGCGGAGCGCTTTGTTTTTAATATAACCGTGATCAAAACGAAAACAGCGCATATCCGAGTATGTTTTTAACGAAATATACTAACAGTCAAGAGTTTCAGGGAAGACATTTAAAAATGTTCGTTTAATTGCACTCCAACCTGCGGTTACTAGGTCACACTAAATGAAAACCAGACTCAATCAAGACCTACATGAGTTCAGGCCAACTCCGTATGAAGTCGTACACGCGTTGATTCAATTAAACTTTAGATTATTTGAACGTAAATGTATTATATGGATTTGAAATTGAATCAAGATATAATATCTAATACAATTACTATTTTTGTATGGTGTCCTAGCTGCCTCTTACTTCTGAAAGGAAGTGATGTGTACCAAAAAGAAGACAGATGTCTGATGAGGACAAAGAGGACCAACACAGTCCCGTCAAACAGAAAAAGAACTGAGAGCTCTTTAATACTTAACGCCTTCCTGCAGCTATTAGGACAGCCTTAACTTTGTCTTAGTTGACGCAGTGGAAGTAGCAGCAATTCCATGACAGTATCGCTACAAACTGGTGAAAACCAAACATGCCGCCCTTGTAACAAGGCTCTGCACCTAGGGCTCTGTTGAAAACCGTTACAACTCCGATAGTCATGCATCCTTAGCCAGTACTTAGTTACTACGTTACTAGTAAGATTACTACAGATGACATAGTTAATAAAAATAAATAATTTCATCAATAAAATTAAAAATGCAACAAAGCCGTCGTCTCGTCGAAGTGTATCGCTAAAATACTAATGATATATCATCAGACAGAACTCATCTATTTCAAAACCCTGACCGAAATACATTTATGATTATGAAGTTGATAGTAATGTTTAGTAGGATAGAAGAATGGTTTTTATTGGTTTCTAATTGATCTACTATTGGCGGGTACGACGTACATTTGCAGTCGTAGTAGTGAAAATTGCTATACTTTGTTACCTGAACGTAGCCTCCGCCGTTGCCGTGCTGCTGCCGCTTCAAATGATTGTACTGTGTCTAACTGAACGTCGGTCGTACCAATAACCTCGTTGCAAAAAAAGGTTGATTAAAAATACGAATACCACTATTTGTCTTCTTGTGAAGTAAAAGCTTGGAAAATATTATCGCTGAGGGGGTAGGGGGGTATTTCGTGGGTTCGATTCCCACCCAGGACAAATAATTGTGTGATGAGCACGATCATTTATTCTGTGTCTGGGTGTAATGTAGGTATAATATGTTTATCAGCAGTCTGGTTACCATGGTACAGCCTCGGGGTTTGGGATCAGAGGACCGTGTGTGAGATATGTACGTGATTATTATTATGCATCGGCAACGAACTTTCAACGAATTTGAGTTACATTTATAAAAAGCCACATCTCAGATTAGTCAAAATGAATAAAGTACGTAGAAGATATAAGAAGAATATAATTTGCTATAAATCGCCACCCGGAAACATCCTGACGTAATGGTACACATATGCACCCGGCAATAGTTAGCTAGAATATTTGATTGAAATATCCACGTATAAATAGATTTATATCCATTATTGCATGGCATAAGTAATGGATGAGCTCTGATCTGTTCCGCCTGTCTGTCTCTCACTGTCTTCGCAAGATTGCATTAAACTGACTTCAAATTTTCCATGTCTTGATGAAAGAGTAAATCGTCATTAACGTGGAACATTTAACTAAACAATACTGTTTATAAATTTTGAAGCTGAAGCTAAAACTAGTAGAACTGCGTTTTAACAAAGAAACAACCGCAAGGTATTCCTGTTTCTCGAGAGCAAAATATACTCAATAACAATCCACAAGGACGGGGAAATTTTCTGTCGCATTGCTCGCAAAATTACAAGGAAATTAAATTTTAAAGCTCCTCTGTGTATCCGCCGCTCCGCCTCTAATATATTCGTTCTGGCAACACGCACCTTAGAATTTTTAAATTAAGAAATCCGTATGATGCTTATAAAAGAAAAGTATACCTACATGTATTTTTATTTTAATAATATTAGTAATTAGTAAATTGAAGGGTGTTGTCTCTTTCTACCCCGGAGAAAGAAAAGCGTGAATTTAATGTATACAATGTCCTTTACGTAGAGCTAATTCGCCGCTCTAATTTTAATTAAATATCCCTTGTTTAGAACATGAGTTTTTACAACTTAACTGTAGACCAACGGCGTTGACCTCTCTGCACTTTATCAAACTATGTTTGACAATCCTAATTATGTAGTACATTTTACAATCTGCATAATATTAATAGTACATTATGCAATCTGCAAAATGTAATACATTTTTAAAGCATGGAAATTGTGATGCAAACTAGAAGAGGGTTGGTTGATTGGTGTTTCTTAGCTTTTCCTAGACATCTGGGCGAATATTCCTGATGACGCTTAAAATTCAACTAACTGTTTTTATAATTAAACAAGCAGCGCCCCGCTGTTTCACCCGTGTAAGTCCCGATCCCGTGGGAATATCGGGATAAAAAGCCTAGCCTATGCGTTAATCCAGGTCTCCAGCTATCAACATACCAAGTTTCATCACAATCGGTTCAGTGGTTTTTGCGTGAAAGAGTAACAAACATCCATCCATCCATCCGTTCAAACTTTTACATTTATAATATTAGTGGGATAAAAACGATATAAATTGAATGATAGCGTAGCGTGTGTGTATTTAGACCGATAACCGCGAACCGTAAGCCGCATCGTATACGCATAGACAAAAATATGGACCTGCATCACCGAATCGAACTTACATAGTTATAAAGAGAACTCATAAGAAAAGCTTTATTCAATTAAATATAAATAAAACAATTACCAATCTTTGCCATAAAGAACACGACCACTGCAAGTATTGTCAACGAAGAAAACACACATTTATTAAACACGCTGCCGTATGATCACAAATGGGATGAACAGAAATCCAACGCAGTTTGAAAACAAACCAATATCGAACTATTTTCTACAGTAAATGTGTCTGTCAGTCATGTATCTGTAGAGAAAACAAACAAAGCCCTTGATTTGTTTGAATCAATCAAACTCGAACACGAGCATGAGTCAGTTGTGAATTTGTGATTTTGTGATCATTCACCCGCAGGGCTGGCACTCGCCGCGAATGAAGGTATTCGGGTTATTCTTATAACCAAAAGTCTGTTTATAGATAAACATTGATGTTTATTGATGTGGAAGTTTTAAACGTTCTGTTCTAATTATTTATAGTTATATTTTGGTCTCATCAATATTCTCTTATATTTATACTGATACTGATTGGGCACGGTATTTTAACATTTCTTTATTAATCTTTGCTTACTAGGAAAGTCGGGCATTTGGGAGGAGGTAGGTCAGGATCTTTCTGCTCGAACTGAAGCAAAGCAAACGGGTCGTGCTAACACTCTACAGAAGAGTGTAGTTAGAGAGGCGTACTGTTTTACTTAGAACCTTCATTACATTTCCACGTGGACTGTCCACGTGGAAATGTAATGAAGTCACCACCCGTGGCATTTCCTGGAGAAGCTATTAATTTATTAAATGTTTACAAATATTTATTTACGTCGAAGTACCAGCAAAGCGAAACTCGAGCTACAAAAATATTGCTTAAGCATTTTCCATTAACGACGTAACTGATTGAAGTGCACTACAAACATAATTAATTGACGTACCCCAGAAACAGAGTAAATTATAAATATTTTAGGTCCGCTTACATTTTATAAAAAGATAGTATTTTTAGTCGAATGTTCAAAATTATTCTGTACTTTAATAGATGCCTAAGAAAGATCGATTAATGTATGTAACATCGATCTTTGGTCATTTAATCCAGATGACATGCAGAATAGACACGTAAATGACACGAGCGGAAATGATCTGACTGCACGTGGATGCTCTAGATAATATACAAAGATCTTACTTGTCCATGCATATACACAACTGAATTTAAATAACATAAAACATGACAAATATTATTTACCTACGTATCATTTGTTGGCAATCCTAATAAACAAACAAAGATCGTCATTACCGTGTCAGAAATAACACGTCTACTGTACAAAAAAGTCTGTCCGAATCATTGAATAAAATAAATAAACAAATTATTGTATAATTTTTGTGAACCGCTACTAATTTTATCTCTTTCCTACACTGGTCAAAGCTTCAAAATGTCTCCGTTCAACCCTAGATATTGTGGCAGGGAACTAAAGAGTACTCCGGCAACAGAGACATCTGTCGGCGATGTCAGACACTGCTGGTACACCTGACCGGTTACGGCATTTCTTCACGATAATTTTGGTTAACATTAAATAAATCTCTTATAATATTATTTTATTTTGCTACGCCACTTTAAAAAAAATCATAGGTGTCGCAAATAGAGACTAAAGAAATTCCTACAGGACATGGGAACACGAAATGAATAAATGCTTCTGCACAGGTTTTTTAAGTTAGGAATAACAAAAAATCTGATCTTTCAGACTGTGACCTGTTTGCCGATGAATGGCAGACGATTATGTCAGTATGTCTGGTGTACTGCGAGAAGTCTGTGTATTAGAGGTGTAGTTTTTATGTTGGATATTATAATAATGTTGTATAGTATAGATTATTTTATATTAACGTGTCTCTCTTAATTAGATTCATTCCGCAATCGCCTCACCAAGTTTCGCCTCACTTGAAAATTCCGTTTTCGTCCCACATTTTACTCCTTGTTTGCTTCGAAAATCATTTCAAGTTTATTGATGTGGAAGTTTTAAACGTTCTGTTTTAATTATTCATAGTTATATTTTGGTCTCATCAATATTCTCTTATATTTATACTGATACTCAACTGATTGGGCACGGTATTTTTACATTTCTTTCTTAATTATTGTTTACTAGGAAAGTCGAGTATTTGGGAGGAGGTAAGGATCTTTCTGCTTGAACTGGAGCTAAGCAAACGGGTCGTGCTAACACACTACAGAAGAGTGCATTTAGAGAGACACATTTTATTCATTGTTTGCCTCGAAAATCATTTAAACAATTTATTTATTATTTTATTCTGTTTTGCCCCATTGCTTGTTTCTATTTCGTCTCACTTAGTTTTTTTAAGTGTTTCACTACAAATTTTGTACAGACAACCCAAAACATTTTTCACGAATAATGAAAAATTTAATAGTTAGTGTACTATGTACTTTTTAAAATATTTTAAAGTGTTGTTATGTATACTATTATCAATTCACTTTTAAGTCAACATTTAGAAATCAGAATAAAGGGTTCTGATAAAAACAGGTACGCAAAAGACAAAAGGATGGGGTCCACAAGAAAGAACCCTTTTGTTTCAAGGGCAAATGGCCAACCAATCGTGTCACTACACGGCAGGGTGACTATAAATTTGATTGTTATTTAATAATAAACACTTTTCTATGTTTTTAAATTGTTTTATTTGTCTTAAATATTTATTGAAAATAATGTTCTGGAAACAATTCACTCACTTTTTCTTTATATCCCCTTACATACTATACCGGTTTATAAAACTCATCGTTACATACTTAAAAAAGAAGCACAGCCAATTTTGGTTTTGCTGGCTGTACATTAAGTACTTTGCTAATGTGAGACGAAACAGGAAACAAATTTACTTTGAGACGAATAAGGAAATTTTAGGAATGTGGGGCAAACAACGAGGTCAAAGCGGAACAAACCCTTAATTAGTGTAAGTGGCTAGGAGCCGTTCTGATTAAGATTAATTAAATAAGTGATGACAACAGCCAAGGATAAACCTTAACGAATAACCACAGTCAGGGAATGCAAACCCTACTCCCTCAACAAATATCTGCTTACCTTGCGTGGCAGATACAGATACCTCCAAAGCCTAACCTAGAGACTAAATTTCAAAAGAATCTTTTTTTTTTATGGTATAGGGGGCAAACGAGCAGACGGGTCATCTGATGGTAAATGACTACCGCCGCCCATGGGCACCTGCAACTCAAGAGTCACAAGTCCGTTGCCGGCCTTTAAGGTGGGAGTAGGGGAAGAGGGGGGAGAGTGAGGAAAAGGCGGGGGGGGGGGGAGGGGGAAGCAATGCAATCATTGCTTCACTGCCGGTTTTCTGTGAGGTCGTGGTATCACTCCGGTCGAGCCGGCCCATACGTGCCGAAGCATGGCTCTCCCAAAGTGAATGTCTTCATACCATTCTATACATTTTACTCGCCTGTGGAATTGGAATTGCGACGACGGCTACCAAAATTATAATTCACCTCCTGGTTTAATCATCAGACCATCGTTACTAAGCAGAATCTGTTACCATCGTTACGTTTTACCATCGTTACGAGTCGTATGAGCCCAGACTCGAGGGGTTTACCAGTAGCCACTGAAGAGTTCCACTATCCACCTCCTAACTCCATCATCAGATCAACTCTAATACGCCAAATTACAATATTGTCATCCAAACTACATATGCGTACAAAGTTTCATTTCGGTACGATAATCAGAAGTAGGTCAGAAATGAGTACCAAGATTTCTTTATCTAGTTGTTACTTTGTCAGTTAGTAACAAGTGAAGCTGATAAAAGCGTGGTATTTGCTGAATAGACTGATCCTGAAATGAAATTTAAAATGATCTAATTTCTATTTTTTTGAAGTGAAAACTTCTTTAGCGGCGTTGTTCACTTTTTGGGATGGGTAAAAAATGTAAAACTCGCGTCAGGACACGTCATCTGACCGAAAATTCGTAAGACGGAACCGAGTTTCTTATATTTAAAAAAATATTTTTACGCCATCTGTGGATTCTGCGCGATACTACTGTAGTTTGATATATACTTAATACTTATGTATTATATGGTGTAGATCCACTAGAGGGAGCTAATCTAAACATTGAGTTTTGTCAGCGCCTTATTAATTAATCTTTAAAAAATATGTTTTCCTGCGACTGACAGTTTTTTTTACTTATATATGTTTAGCGTGGTTGTGTTTGTAATTGTGTTGTTGTAATCATCACTACATATTTTAAAAAAAGTCCCCCACCGCGTCTGTCTGTCTGTTCGCAATAAACTCAAAAACTAGTGAACGGATTTTGATGCGGTTTTCACCAATAGATTAAGCGATTCATGAGGAAGGTTTAGAAATATAATTTGTTAAGGTTTTGTGTAAATTGGTTGAAAAATCTTGATGATTGTTGAAGATGTCTCTGCTACCCGTGCGAAGCTGGGGCGGATTGCTAGTTATCAATATTTTTTTTGTAATTTACTGTTATTTGTAACGATGTAAAATAATAATATTTGCAAATGTCTAAAGTTAATGAACCAAGCATGTTGAAACTAATTTATACTGTAACATCATCTGTTCACATGTTTAGACAAATAAAGTTATCTTATCTTATCTTAAAAACAGTCATTTGATAAGTAAAACTACATACATTGGGTAGGCGATGTTTGTAGTTAGTAGTATAGAAAAGAATAATATTTATTGTGCACCATATTCTATTAGACATAAAAATATTGTTGTTGGTGTCCTAAAATAAATAAATCAAAGATGTTCATCATTTAAACGTTGATCTACAAAAGAGACGCTGACAATAGGCGTGCCGTAGGTCATGTCTCTAGTTGCTAGTTACATAATACACAGTGACCTTTATGCTAAACGAAAAACGACTTAAATAACATCTCAAGTAACTAATAGGTCAGATTGAAGCCTTAAAAGCTTGTGCCTGACGTAATTCAAGCTATACAAGTATTTACACGGATTAAGTATTTTCTAATTAATTCCTTTGTAGCTACGGTTGCACGTGTTACCTTTTAAAACAATTAAAAACTGGCAAATTCACTGGCATGTAGCTGGTGTTATAAGGATAAACTTAGGCTACTTTTATTTTGGAAAAAGAATTAGGGTTCCGCGCAAAAAATATACACGCAAGCAGTACAGCTAGTTATATAGGATCCAAATACAGTTGGTATCTGGTTGGCCGCGGCGTACGATTAGATATTATCTGGTTTTTAACAACAAAAAACCACACTCAGTAGACATCTTCACTTATCGACATTCAATAAAACAAATCACACTAATCGAAGAAGAAACCAGTTTTAATCGGTACAATTTTAAAATATATAACTTATTTTACTATTATTGATCATTTAGATGATGAATTTCAAAATGTCCGCATATTACTGTCAGAATATATTCTGCCGTAAGATTATATCTATTTACATTATTACAGTTTATCATATACACCAAATCAGATCTAACGATGATTAATATATTAAACAGTTTATTATATCAGAAGATTCGCTATGGGTGATTTCATAGTTATAGAAAATTGTAGGCGTAGGTACCCCATGAAATGTATTAACAATAATGATTTAATAAGAAAAAGGGCTCAAAAAAAATAAGAGAAAAGAAATTACATACATATTGTAGATAAATTACACCCAGACACAGAAAAAATTATCATACTCATCACACAATTATTTGTCCTGGGTGGGAATCGAACCGACGACCTCTAGTTTGTAGAATGTGCTAAAAATAATACATACAGGCATAACATACATAGACGAACCTAGACGTGACGCAATTACTGTAATTACCAATGGTCGGAATAGGTAAAATGGTTTTATGTGCTTGCGTTGTCCTCCTACCATGGACATGCCTTCTTCCCAGAAAATAACGATATTTACGTAATTGATTATTATACATTATTGAAGTACTGATTATCTGTTATTCTTATCTGTTGATATTCATATATGTATAATAAAATGAATATGAATTTTGTTTGCTCTCTCGCATTCTTATAAAATTCATCGCAATATTTCGCAGTAGCGCGGTGCACATTTCTACGAACTTTATCGCAGGAAAACACGTTTCCCGAGACAAATACTCGAATACTAACTTGTGAAACACAATAAAATCCAAGCTGAATTCGTCCTCTCACGAAGATTCCAGAAGTCGGTATATGTAAGTCAAGGTTGAATTTCGTTTTCCACGACACATCAAAGAAAGAAGTACACTCGATGAGCCGTCACGCTCTTATGTAGCACACCTACTGTGTGCTATCAGGGATAAGAGCATGCATTGTTCTTACAAACAGTTAATAAATACCCGAGATACTCTGTTCATATTGTTTGTAAAAGTTGGGCGTAAAGAGTGTAGGAAAAGAAGACAAAATACACCAATAATTTTTTTAAATTTTTTTTGTTAGATAGCGCATTTTAAATTCGATTTAGCTCTTGGTTCAAAAATATTAACATCCCAGTTTTTTTGTAGCATACAATGCTAGTCACTTACTTATACTTGGGTGACTTGGCTATAATAACTTTGCTCATATTAAATCGTATCTCCCAACACGTAGCTTAAAATAATAACTTTTAATTTCCGAAAAATAATCTTAGTAATTTAAAAATATCGAAACATCGAGGACTAGTCCGTTCACTCTGAATCATTTTACGTATTTTGACCTATGGTTATTACCTCTAATAGTTGGTTTTGCCTTTCTTCACTAAAACATAGACATCGTCTAGCAAAGCGCAGTCTATCGGAGTCCGTTTATCACTTAACATTAGATCAAATAATAAGAAAACATACTTTTTACAGAAGGATAAATAACTTTTCTTACATTAAACAAAAGAAAACTGCGGTCAAACGAAGTCATGACACTGTATGCTTCCACAAAGTTAGGCATCTTAAAATTCACAAAATTAACTTTGGTATAGCCATTAAATAACAATGAATGAACATTGTAATCACTTACCACCCACTCTTACCACTTTTGTCAAGTGTTGATAATTTGCTGAGCTATTGAGGGTTAATAAGTGGCAACAGTGGATCCCCCTTCAATGTAAGTGGAAGGCTAACACGTTTCGTAATGTAAAACATTGTAAAGGGTCCCATTCCCGTCCATATTTAAAGTTGCAAGATGTAGAACGGAGCTGCTGAAACAATACGCCTGGAATCCCGCCAAGTAGGCCATTAGGAAATATCTTTTGGAGTACTTATAAGAATTTCCATGTTACGTTGTTGGAAAAAGGAAATGTGTTAGAAGGTTGCACGTGTTTGTAAGTAATTTATATAAGAGATATATGTTAAGGGGTGTGTATTGATCTTAATTAGCAAATATGTATCTATGAACATTTACAAACAGCAACAACAAACTCATATTGCTGAGCTTAAAGCATGACACAGTAATTGATAGTGGAAAATGAGACTCCTAAGTCCTTTAAATAAGCTTCTATACGAGTAAGTTTCCTCTAAAACATGTTAATATTGGAGGTTTATTTAGGAAAACATTATTTTAAGGTAACACTCTTAATTTAAAATGCCAATTGTTTACTAATACTTCCACTTATTACTGGAAAACTATTAGTAGAATTTAATAATAAGTAATCACTGAGCATTTAAACTTTTCTGTCGCTGGAACTTGTTCATAAATGATTAAATAAAACGTTCACATTAATTATGGTTGAACTTCAACCACCAGGCCATCTCTGGTTTATGAAATTTTACTTCATTATGTACGTATAGATGATTGATCATCGTCTCAACAATGTGCCATCTATTGAATATACATAAGTATCTTCAAAAGACTTTAGAAAGTACTTTTTTCTGCATTGCAGACAATTGTCCGGAATAAAAAACTGGTCGATTTTAATTTTCAAATTAGAACAACTTAGCAGTCAAATAAAAAACTTTACAAACTGTCTAATTAATTAATTATTCTTAACATAAAAAACTACAGATATGAGAATGTTAATTATGAAATTTATTGCAAAAAAAAATAACTAATAACTAGAAAGAAAGAACCATTTATTAACTAACTAATGTATTATATGCTAATACCTGTTATAAATAATATTATGAAGAATATGTTAGTGAAACACTTATAAAAATTGATCCATTACTAAAAAAAATACATATATACGAATCGAATACAGAACCTCGTTTTTTGAAGTCGGTTAATAATTAAAGGAAGTCTTATTTACATTACATAAAGGCAAACAAATCAAAAATTAAATCGTCATTAAACCAGCAATATTTAAAGCTAGTCTCAAATCGACATCTCAAGCTGTCTTCAGTAGCCTCCACATTTAACTTGCTAGAGAAGTGCCAGTGTCTAGACGGGCGTTACAATATTAAAGTTTATCCATAATAAGCGAAAAACTGGCCTTATAGCAAAGTCTACAAGTTGGCGTAACGCCAGCAAGTCATCGAACTAAGACATCTCTGGGTATATTAGGGAAGGCACCAATAAGCCATTTAATATAAGTGTTTGTTTATCATATTTTCTAGAAATTCGTGGCCGGAATAAATACCGAACCAAAACCGTAGTAAATCCTTACTTAATATTATAAATGCGAAAGTAACTCTGTCTGTCGCCCTTTCAAGCCAAAACTACTAAACCGATTTAAATGAAATTTGGTACACAGATAGTCTAGAGCCTGAGAAAGGACATAGGCTTTTTAATGCGAAAAAAGGGGTGTAAGGGGTTGAAAGGTGGGGATGAAAAGTTGTATGTAAGTTTCGTCATATTTAGAGCTAGAAGCTTAAAACTTATTTTTTAGGCTGTTGATTCGATATAAATACATTATTCCACGCGGACGAAGTCTCAGGCACAGCTAGTTATCAATAAATGGACATTTTGTTTTTTGCGGACGAAATATCTGGCTGAAGGAAAAGTCTTGCTGTTATCTGTGGGTGATATGTAATGTATACTGTAATAATTCATAATAAAGTTGCACACAATGACTTGCTTTATTAAACGCCTGGGGGTTGACACTGATTCTCCTGAATACAGACTACTCCGTAGTCTAGCTAAGAGAACAGCGGCGCAACCGCAACTTTAGATGCTTGTATGTTTTGATCTACCTACTCAAATTGTAAAAAAGTTGCAAGATAATGTAAAGATTTTGGAAATAAATTATTATTATTATTATTTAGTTGTAAATTATCAATAAATCGTCATTTTATTACTTGTTTTTAATGCTGTACGGATCTGAAAGTTAACTCACAAAGAGAACGGGTGAGAGACGCCTGCACGTAGCCGAAATGCAAATGTTGAGATGGATGTGTAGTGTGACTAAGATGGACAAGGTGAGAAATAAATATATTATAAGGAGCTGAGGTGCTATATGTTATCGTGTTATGGACATGTGATGCGGAGGGATGTGCAAAATGTGGTGAAAAGAGTTTTATGTTTGTGTGTTGACGGGTATAAGAGAAGAGGACGACCAAAGAAAAGATGGATTGCCTGTGTGAAAGAAGATATGGCTAGAAAGGGAGTAAGCAGTGAAATGACGAACGATAGAGTAGAATGGAAGAATAAAACATATTGCACCGACCCCAAATAAAATTGGGGCAAAGGTAGGCATCTGCCTACCATCTCATGATGATGATGTTTTTAATATATAAGAAATAGCTTAATGTATTGGAATAAATAGTGTTTTGGCAGTTAGTAGTCTAGTAGTAGGGTTGGTAGTAACGTTGACACTCAATTCTGCGTAGTGTGTATAGTCCGCGTGCAAGTTGAATGCAGTCGGGGCCTGTGGTGACGGTCGGGAGCATCTCTCCCCTCCACTCGTGAACCTCGCCCACACCGACTAGCGCATTCCTGAGCTCTGTATTCAACTCTGGCGACTACTATACATTATAGGTACATGTGTACCTCGTAGTCTTTTCGCATTTTAATTTATGGTAGTACCTTGCATGGGGTTAAAGGTATAGCCATCTTTCTCTGTCATATTACTTACCAGCATGAACACTACAAGCACTGTTCGTTAACCGCAGTTTTTCCTAAGGTGGTGACGATTACGGAATCGAAAAAATGTACCTACCAAACTAAATTATACATTGTAGTGATGGTTTTTGGCTCGCCGCTAATACGAGTATTTGTAATTAATAATTATTATAGCAGGATACCTCGGTCGGTTTCCTTGCTGGATATTTACAACTTCCGTTCTATGGCAAACATCTGATATCTTAAACTATTACGTGTGCTCCCAAAATTACGTAAACAGTTCAATAAATGCAGCCATTAAAATTCATAGTCAAGGTGACGCCCGCCCAACAAGTTGACTCGTCAGTGAGGTTCAGCAGTTCTGGGGAATAAAAATTAAGATACTATTTGGGAATACACTACAATAATCTACTGATTGAGATAAGTTATTTGTCTGTAAAAGGGAGTTTGCATCATCTACAATACATCTAACTTTTGCCCACGGGTTTCCACGCGTAGGTAACAGTTATTTTTCATCATTCAGGAAGAGTAGTTTTTAGGGATGGAATGTAAATCTTTTGTCTTTTCTGTACCTATAACAACGTATATGTAAATATTCATGATGATCGGTTGATTAGTTAAGGTGTGAAAGCGTAACAAACGAACAAACAAAAAAAAATAAAAAAAGCCAACTCACTTCCGCATTTATAATATTAGGTAGGATATTTAGAGACCCAAAGGGACCCTGTATCTTATTTTATCTAATTACAACATCCATCTTATCTTATATTATATTTCACAGCTCTTAATCAAAAGAGAACACTTTTAAAATCTATCTCCATCAATAGAGAGACTTCATTATTCTGGAATGTCAGGAATGACTACATAAAGCTCTCGCAAATGTTTGTTCCGAGCAAAAGTACGCGTGCTGTTTTAACAATGGCACATACGACAGCTATCGCATATGTAATTTCGTTCTACCCTATTTCACAGTAAACTGATAAAAGCAAATAGTGTCTTAACTGGTAACAATTGCGACAATTTATGCATCACTGGTTAAGATTAATAGCAAAGACAGAGCTGGCGATCTTCCAGCGCTAAAGGGAGAAAATACAGTACTAAACTACTGAGGAATGAGCTCCTGACCTAGAAATATGGTTCGCCCAAGCAGTAAACTTAAAATAATAATGCACTCGAGAGCAATGAATCCGGGTCTTCGGGTGTAAGCGATATACGTAATAACAGCTTCAATTATGAACATTGACCACTAGGAACATTGTTTACATATATTTTTATATGACAGAATAGACACAAAAGCAAAAACAGATGCAGTAAATTCGGAGTTCCATTTAAAAAAGTCTAATTTTTTTTTAAATGTAATAGGGGGCAAGCGAGCAGATGGGTCACCTGATGGTAAATGACTACTGCCGCCCATGGGCACCTGTAACTCGAGAGTCACAAGTGCGTTGCCACCCTTTAGTGGGAGTAGGAGAAGAGGCGGAGTTGGGGAAGAATGGGAAGAGGGGAGAGGGGAAGGACGGGAATAAGGGAGAGAGAAGGGTTAGGGCCTCCGGTTACCTCACTCACGCGGTGAAATGCAATGCAAGCATTGCTTCACTGCCGGTTTTCTGTAGGCCGTGGTGTCGAGCGGAGTCGAGCCGGCCCATACGTGCCGAGGCATGGCTCTCCCACGTAATTTTTTTTATTTTGCTGTTTATTTTATTCATTTAAACCCGTTTAGACAAAGCACGATAATAAAGTAGAAAAATGTTTCGTTCAGTTTCATCTACACCATACACCCGTTATACCGATAGCCTATAACGTCCCTTAATTAATACTCTACCTAATACGAAAAGAAGCGATAGCGTAATGGCTAAGGCGACGGACTTGCGATCAAGTGGTTGCGGGTTCGAACCTCACCCAGTGCACTACCGGGAGGGAACCCACTCCTAACACAAGCATTTAGCTTAGCTGGAGTGGTTAACAAAAATACTAGTAATGTGTAACTTTATATTAAAATCTGACAGATAGTTCCACAGAATAGCGCGTTTAAACAAATAAACAAACAATTAAACAAAAAAATCTTCAGATTTTATTATTTTAGTACACATTTTTACACCTTCTTACCTCCGCCTCGGTTCGCGACACCTCGCGTTTTCAAATTCCATTCCTAAGAACTAAGTCATGAGATTGGAAGAGATATGATATTAATTATTGTATTCCACAAAGTTGGCGAAGTTCCAGTGGCCTGTACTAGATATGACTTTAAAGTAATGATGGATGGTTGACCAGTCAGCTAAAATAACTTTAAATCATTCTTGACTAATTCTTGTTTGATTAACGATGGAATAATTTTTACTTAAATTTTATGAACAAGGATCATATCTAGTCTGGCTCGCCTCCCACTACTTCTTTTCTTCTAAAATTTTCCTTGGCAAGAAACTTAGTAGTATAAGGGTATAGGGGAGTGAATAGTTAGGGAGGGGGTAAGGTTGCGAGTGTTCATAGAGAATTGGTATCCATTTAGTGAAAAATCGACTATGAAAGTTCAAATTGTTGATAGTATGAAAAAATCTTTATTTTAAACTAATAACCAAAAAAGGACAGAGAATAAAGTATTTATACATGTTTAAGTTTAAAAATTTTAGGTTATAAACACAATTTATCAATTAGTACTACAAAATCCCCTTTACATAATGCTATGGACATATTATCCATACCATTATGTAAAGGGGGCTATTGCCTATTCCATTAAAACGCTCTTCCTCGAACATGGTTTTTTATTTCGATGGTTGAATTTATAGCAATGATAAATTTTAATCACATAATTTTCCTAAATCAACATTTTAACGTTCCTCAATACGATAATATTCAAACGCATTGAGGCTTTCATTTCCGAAGCTGTATACAATCTCGACATTCACTGTGACATTTCTCCATTAAAACGCTCTTCCTCGAACATGATTTTTTATTTCGATAGTTGATTTATAGCAATGGTAACATTTAATCACATAATTTTCCTAAATCAACATTTTAACGTTCCTGAGTACAATAATATTCAAACGCATTGAGGCTTTCATTTCGGAAGCTGTATTCAATCTTGACATTCACTGTGACATTTCAATGTTGAGGGAAAATGAAAACAGACCTTTGTTTCGTTTGAAATGAGTCGCTTTCACATTGTCAGTGTGATATTTGCTACAGAAATATGCACTCCTAGTACTACAACATTTTCGGAACTTGAATAGACATTTTAAGTTAACTATAGTTATTTTCTATGCAGTTGAAATTTGTATGCCATAAGGAGTTATTTACTTACAAGTATAAAATATAGTTTCCTACTTTTTGCGCAGTTCTTGTGTCCTGTAATCAAATGTAGTACCATAACCTACTTATCTGTAATTACACATTATCATTGTCCTGTATTGTCTGTGACTCGATTCTTTTGTTATTCTACAGGTAACTACTGAAATGGCATCATCACTTGTTGTAGTCACTGTTTTTATACTAGGACGTACCCTCGTTACATTGTCCCAGACCAGGAAGTCTTCCGAAAATTGAGGGCAACTCTTTACATACGTAATTTGACAAGATTAGGATTCCTCCTAAAATGTATTTTAGTTAAATGTTTCTTTTCGTTGTTTCTTAAAACATTATAGCGTATCTTGAAAAACATAGTTTTGAAATTTTGGATTACTTTTACTAACTAGCTTGCTAGCTAACTAACTTTAGTTTCTGCATAATATTCACGTATTACTAATTATGGTCATTTATTTAAGTGGTATATTATATCTAATATTGTTTCTTGTGTGCATACTTTATACTATTTATCAAATTATTTAAACAGTTTTAATTTTAATTATTATATATATATACATATATCTGTAAGGTTTTAGTTATTTTCTCCTTTCTCTCTCACTGTAATAGCCTGGCTGCTCTCCGTCCGTGTACATCACTAGGTGTTAGCAGAATAGCAGCGCTACTTCCCCGAGGTAGCATTAAGCTGAGCTAACGACCACTTTTGACTCATGCAGGGGTATTGTTTGAAAATTAAATTGTAACCTCAATTTAATTAGGTTCAACTATTGTTATAAACCCGTATACCTGTGTATGAGATCAAAATAAATTTAGTTCTTTCTTCTTTCTTTCTTTTGTCCCGCGACTTCATTCGCCTAAAAGTAATTTTTCCATCCCTTGGGAACGGTAATTTTTTCTCGAAAAGGTACGGTAAGGTCTAAACAAAACATTATAATCAACGATACGGCAGTTCCAATATACGAACAAACATACATTGATTTTAATATTAAAAAACATGCGCGTATATGAATACAACGATATGTAAAAATTTCAAAATGATTAGTAAAGAACTTTAGAAGATTTGCGGTTTTGAACCAACGAACATTAAATTTATATATATATTTTGTTTTTATTTAGATTGTTAGAAAATATTTATTATCTACTGCTACATTACTAATAAGTATTTCAAGAATGCACACAAGAAATGAATTTTGAATGAAATTTGGTAAACACTTTTAATTCTGTGTGTAATTATGTGTATCCAGTATCATCGCAAATTCGCAACGCAAACCCAAAATGGGCGCCACGAAATGTCGGATTACATATTTTTTTACAACCCCCTCAATATGGATATCAAATGAAAAAGCTTGACTAGTAGAATATAGTACACCATAAAAAAATCATATATTAAGTAACTAAATAAAAAACTAAAAACTTGAAAAGGCAACTAGGAAAAATATCTTTTAAGTTAAACTGTTTTATGGTAAAGAAACACAATAACGATGCAGATAATGTACTAAAGGCCAAATAATATTTTTTTAGCTCTTAGTACATTATCAGCATCATTATAGTTTCCTTAGCATAAAAACGTGTAACTTAAAAAAATTACTACTTTCATGTATAAATTTAATTGAATGTCCCACACTCCGCCAATAATATATGATACTGTACATGGTTCTGATACAAATAGTCAAGTTCCTATCTTAACTTTATGTATTCGCGGTAAGGCACGGGCACGGGTGGTGGTACTCCGCTAGGCGTGCGGCAACCCGCGCCTGCGGCCACGCCTCGCGCTACTAGCGTCGGCAACGCATCGCCCGCCCGTAGGTGGACGCTGCGTTTCCGATTCGAGGTGACCTCACCACTCACCCGTGCCCGTGCTTGCAGGATGCATGCGGTGGGCCTGCACTCGGCGCTCGCCATCCGCCGCGAGAGAAAACGCCGCGCTGAGCAACAACGGGCCCGCGAGCGCCGCTACTCCCTCCAGTCCTCTGAATCGGGAGTCACCTCCCCACACTGCTCCACCGGCAGCTTGGAACGACGACGTTACAGAAAACCCAGGGCCACCGAAAATGAAGTCGTCTCCTCGGTCGGTATGCTCCACCTAGGAGTCGTGTTTCTAGTGCTTGGAATGTTCCTCGTTGGATCTGGCTGGCTACCCGATGACGTTACTTCCTGGAGTAGTGTCGGTTCTGTCAGCTGGTTTAACGAACTAGTATGCTCTGGACTCTTTGCTCTAACCATCGGCATATTTTTGATTATCCTGCACAAGTACTTGACAAAGAGTGAGGAGGATGCTTTGGAGGATTACGTACAAAGACAACTGACAAGGTCCCGGTCGGGACATAGATTGGAAAGAGACGCGGAGACAGGAGGTATGAGGACAAAGAACGCGCGTCGAGCACGAGCTACTGAGGTATTGCCGGCGACCATAACCGAGACGTATACAGAACCCTCACCAGACAGAGCACATGGCTTTGTAAACGCTCTAGCGATAAACGGTGACGCAATGCGAGAGCTGCCCTTGGAACAGATAGCGGAAGAAGATATTTCTGTGGCCTCTGAGACGGATCGTCGCAAATTTAACAAAGACACGTATTCTTCACCGTCAGTAGCGCCCAGCCTAAGCCCAGGCTCTCCAAGCGACACAAGAGAACTACTGTCTGACGGACGGTACATGGTCATGTCAAGGATTTGAGCCGGCTAAATTCGATAACTCTATGATTCCGAGCTACATTTAGGAGCTATTTTAATTACTTTAGATAAAAGATTGGCCACTTTGTATGCCCCAAAATTAAGGTTCCTACTATTTCGCCAACATGAAAACGAAACAGAACACGTCCACAAGTCACATTTGTGCCTGAAGACGCTCGAGTGCTCATACGCTGCCGAGTAAAAGAAATCATGGCCCATTTAAGTATGTGCCGCATGCACTCACAAAACTCAGCACGGAAGCTTTACAGTTAGCGGCAATTTCCCCAACTTCCGTTCTCTAATCTCAACT
This sequence comes from Euplagia quadripunctaria, assembly GCA_963859945.1. NCBI lineage: Eukaryota > Metazoa > Arthropoda > Insecta > Lepidoptera > Erebidae > Euplagia > Euplagia quadripunctaria. The sequence continues at coordinate 23,318,219 of OY982568.1, read as the reverse complement.
ACGCTCGGAATCAGAGAACTGTTGACAATTGGCTTCTTCGCCTGGTACTCATGTAATGCGGCAAAGTGAAACGAACTCTACGTCTATAGTGATTGCGATCATATTTATATGTACCGCAAGTTTCGTTGACTAAGATTTCTATCTATTTCGCCATTTCGTTAAACGGCTTCAATGCTTCGACGTTTGAATGGATATTTAATTTCTAAGAATGCTTCTCTATTTTATATTTTAACAGACGGACCAACTCTTTGGTAGACTTTAGCAGTAAGTTGTATTGTAAGCTTGTTTATAACTACAGACGTAAGTTAAACCAGCTCCTTGGCAAGTGTAATGATAATTGTGTGACTGTGGCTTTCCTTCATTTGTAGTATTTTGTTTGAAATTGAGTAATAACAGACTTATACGACTCCTTATTTTATTTGAAATCAAGTAATAACAGACTTATACACAAGGAGTGTGCGCCAAAAAGAAGAAAATGAGTACCTGCACGTCAAACATATCCCAACCTAATAATTTGTCAGGAACGACTTGTGTCAAGGATAAATAAAATGTGTATAATTTTCTTTGCGTTATCTGCAGATGTAAACGAGCCTACATCATGTGTATATTTATTATATTACGATTGGGATTCCGCATGTATTGGCTTGAGACTGATTGTTATATACTGTTCTTATACCTGACGATTTTATATAATATTGTATGTTTGTTTGTCATCTATAAATCAATTACTATTTAATTGCGCTATATTGACACATGATATTGAAAAGGACATTTTTATGAAGGAGCCATGAAAGTCGTGGTCTTTGCGACTATGTACAAAATGGATTGTCACTATTGAAGATTTCTACTAGTAGTTTTTTTCAAACATTTAAAGTTTGTAGAAATTTGTTTAAAGTTGTAAGTGAACAGAACGTGATAACTTGGATTCTAACATATATTTGGTTTTATGATGTTCGATTCTAAGTAAAGAATTAAGCCATATTCTATAAAATATCTCTCTCGTGTATCAAAATAGCACTAAAAATTTATAATACAAGCGGTAAGCTCACAAAATTGTCAAATAGCACCTTCCGATGGACATATTGTTTCATTTGTAGCAGATCTGTGCCAAAAGTTTCATGGCAATTTTGTGTCAGATATTTTATTTTTCAACTACAATAAAAGTAGTTTTGAGTTTGATGCAAGTATTATCTTTATACCGACCTTTTGTAAATGAATTCGTTTTAAAACCTTTGCTTGAAATATTCTGGTATTATGAAAGGTCAGTTTTAAGATAAATATGTATTATGTCATTCCAAGATTTAATAGTTTGATCCACCGTTTTGTCTAGTCTTAGTTGTCGTTAGATTTACTTTTATTTGAGGCTGTGAATTAATTTCCATTATTAATCAAGATGTCAAATTATTATATAAATGTATTACGTACACTACATTATTAAACATTGATATTAATATTAAGCTTAAACACACGAGCTTAGCTTCACAATGCTCAAGATTTGAATTATTAGGTTTACACCCATTTCCATTTCTTCTCTCCTAGTACTTTTCCCTTCAATCTTTCTTATTATTCTTAGAGTAATTGGTGTTCTTTGTCAAATTGTACAAATGTTCCGAACAAGATCAAATAAGTATAATTTTAGAAAAAAAGTTATAAAATAAAAATAATTATTAATATTATTTGACGAAGGACATTCAGTTTCTTACCTATTAGCGGGTATTTAATATCTGTCTCTAAATGTAAGTGCTGTCTATAAAACATTGCCTTATTAAATAAATATTTCACGAGTATTGTATTGTGTATTTGTAACGGCACAACTTTTGGTAAATTTTATCGAATAGATTTAGATTTATTAGGAAAATACCGAACTCTGAACTTAGAAACAGGGAAAAGCTGGGTTATGGTGACATAGAAGATAGCAAATTATGTAATTTAAGTACAAGGTCGCATATTGGAATGCTGCAGCGGCGGGGAGAGACAGATTTTAGGGTACCAGTGGATCTAGAATATTAACGAATATCCGCTCCCGCCCTACCATTGCCTCGGTTTCTATAGTCGAAGACGTGACTCTGATGTTTGCTTTGTAACAAGTTAGTGGCAACATGTTTTAAAATGCTGCTATCTTTCAAAGTTTTACTAAAAAAATTGTATAATTGGAAACAATTACGATTTAGTGAACAATTCTACAGTCCCATAATACCAGTACATGATATGTATATGATTTACCAAAAATTACCAAGACCAAAAATTAGACAGACGTATTTTCCTAATGAATACAATATATAGCTGTGTATTTATGTATATTCTGTCGGCTGAATGTCTAGAACATGCTAGCTTCGTGTTACATAATAAGAGAGACCGTTGAATTTGAATAATAATAATAAATCGCACCTTTTTGTTATCGTTGAATTCGAATGATATTGGTGACAGTATTATTTTGTAAAAAATCTATTTAAAAATCGTCTTAGAGAAATAAAATTCAAAGTTTGATAATGCTTTATTAAATTACTTGTTCGAAACTTTGCTACAAATTTTTTATTTTGTATGTTTTACCGATTTCAGTAAGGAGCAAGTTAATTATGAGTTTTTTTTTAAATATTATGAAGTGTCATGTTCATATATGTTTTTTAAATAGATGTGTAGTGTTTTTGAATAAGAAATAAACTGTCAAAATGAAATGATAATAAAATTCAAAGATACTTTTATTATTAATTTTTTATTCATTAAAATCTGTGAATTTTATCTAAATTTTATATTTATTTATTTATCTTCATAAAAATCAAATACAAATATATTTGCACCCATATACTACTATAATGTTTATATTATTGAATCTTTAATAATGCATTATTAAACTTATTAAAATAATGTTTAATATTAATTAATAAATTTATTGTATACTATATTCTTATCGCACATAATAATGTAATACCGCAAAATATAGTGTTTGCACATATTGATTATGAAATTTCTTGTGCCTATACTTTTATATTTATAGTATAAGTTTCATCGATGAAGGCGATAAGTTTCATATGTATATAAATCATGCGTATCACTGTGTATTGTCCTGTAATATACAAACCTTCGGAATACGACCTGTTTTGGTCTCAAGGTTTTAATGTCTTCATCGCGAATGTGAAGTATACAAGCTGACAAAAACCAGGTTTTCGGTAGTCCCCACTGCAATTCGATCGAACTTGAATACCAATCAAATCCTCGTTTATTAAGATTACGAAATTAATGTACGTGTAACATTAAAAAAAAATCTGTTCATTATACCAAAATAGTTATTTCTCTTCTGGCTGAATATTTAGATTTTTGTTTTGTGTATAAAAGAAAACATTTTTATCATTATGTATTTACACGGGATTTTGATTTGATTGATTTCGAACAGGTTGCACTGGACATGGTCAGCCTGTGACCACGGCCAGTGTAACCTGGTCGAAACGTCAGGAAATTCAGAGGTATGTAATACCTATTTCATGATAGTGTTAATTCCCGTGTAAATACATAATTATATCATGGAACGAGAAAGTTTAAAAGTTAGTACTCTCATATTATTATTATTATTTATTTAGTTACATTTATTATTATTAGTATTACTTTGAATAGTTTACCTTCTTTCGGGTTTAATTGTTGTGTTCGGGCTAAGTTGTTAATAATTTTATGAACGGGGAATACCGTATTTCCAAGACTTTAATACAAATATTGCTGCGCGGGTAGAATACAGTATGTTATAGAAAGCTGTGGTCATATTTTAGTGTCGTATAGTAGATCCCGTGAATAACTCGAAAATTCGTGATTTTTGATATAGAAATCTTATTTTAAAACTGAGAAATTGAAATTGACCGACAAAGCTATCATTTCGTAAGAGAAAGGGCTGAGGGCTTTCATACCAAGAATGTCGATGCAATATCCGGACTTTTATGAAAATGACTCTGCAAATGTCTAAAAAAATAAAACAAAACTAAATCGTTGACATTTACATGATAATTCAAAATATGTTTAGAAATGTGCACCTACCCTAAGACAAGTATTTTCTAAAGAAAAAAAAATTTGCGGCTACACATACTTAACGCGCCTAAAATTTGACGACAGCTGTAACACTCTGTATTTACAACATGAAGAGCATGCGCCATGATTGGTTATCAGCTTAATACTACATACAAGTAAATGGAGGCATCAAAGCGCTTTTGCTAAACTTTACACTGAAAGAAAAACATAAGTATTAATCAGATGTGTTTTCTAAAGTCTAGTCTATAATTTGTAGTGTCGTTATGTTGTCATGTTTGGTGTCGTGTTTAAAGCTCAAAACGTGTTAGTTGTGATTCTTTTAAGCCATTTCGGTGTCGTGAAGAAATTTTTATGAACGCTTTTGCGCATTTTTAAGTATACTATACACTCGTAAAGCACTAAATGTATTTAATCATATTACATTAACGTGACACGGTTTTGTTCTTTAACAATTTTGCACGGTAACAGCACGACAGGGCATTTTATCGTCGCCATTTTAATAAGAAAAAAACATATGGAATTGAATGAAGACCCCTTTAGTTTTTCGCCAACTTTTTTCTTCGTATTTGTGCCATATCGTGTACATCTAGAAAGTAAAGGCTCTCGTACAATGTCGTCACTCTTGCCGTATGGAGCCAAATATTTTAAATGTCGCCCTAACGAGTCGTACCGTGACGTACTGTGACGTAACGTGCAAAACCTTAGTAAAACCATTCACGAATAATCCCAGCAATAATTAAATTGAATTTTATGAAAAGTTTTTTGACACGTTTTGTTACTTAAACTTCATTAAACACGTTTGTTTGTAACTGTTTTACATAATTGTTGAAACATTGAGTCTGAACATACACCGGTTGTTGTTTTCGTCGCAAAGTGATACTAATCATAGGTAATAAATTAATACAAATGAAACTCCAATACTGTAAGGAAATAATTATGTATTTCTTGTAATTTGAGAATACGTAGCGCTTATCTGTGGTAAAAACTGAAGAATGATAACCAAAGACTATTTGAGTTTTGAATATTCCAAATTCAAATATCTTCTCTCTTGATTATCATTCTTAATTTAAAAAAACAACTGGTCTTTTTCTCACGCACAACATTCCACAAATTAAAGATGAACAGAAAAGACTCCAAGTTGAACACAGATAAGTACGACGTCCATTAGTCAATATCAAGGACTAGATTGAGAATCGAAACATTTTCCTACTCTTAAAAATAAAGGAATTTAGTAGTGTTTTATTCTATTCTTTTTAATATAGCCTTAAAAGTTTACGGATGATAAATTCTATAGATAATAGTCGGTTTTCTGTATTATAAACAAATAACTTTTGTATTCAATCATTTTAACAGGCTCTATCGGGGAGGAAACGATATATAATGTATTCCAATTAATATATAAAAGTCGGAAACACAAATGAAACCGTTATTTACGAGTTCATTAAAAATTAAGTAAAAGTCATGCGATATGATCGTTTCCCCCTCGTTCCGCCGATTTTATCTCGACTCACAAATCGTACCACGTTAGTTAACATAATTTGTTTCACTCAATTTATTACACGTTTATTAATAATAAATTAATTATTACAAAGACGGAGGATTTTTATTTTGTAATTCCTGTTGTTTGCCAAACGGTCAACTTTAGAGAAAATATAAAGGAAGAATGAGCGTTCTTCGAAGGCGTTATTTAAACGGCTCCCTGCCACTTAAACAGGACATCAGTCCATCTAGCCCCTGCATTTGCCAGTCCATCACTCGAGAAATATGTCTTCAACTATTTGCCCTCCCCCCCCCCCCCATTGTCTTTATTATGCTATATTTTATACATAAAATTGAGACCCAGTACAATCACCAGCAGTTTTTAGAACGCTGCTGTAAATTACAGTCAGTAACTATCTTCAAAACATCTCTTGTTAAGTCAAAGCAGACAACAAACTTCGTCGTGCTTAGTTCCTTACAAAACTTCTATGGATGAAAGAGAGACCTGACAGAACTTATACTGTAATCATCTTAAGTGGTCTTGACCTCTGGGGAGTGTCACGCATTTGAATTGCTACGCTGGGGCCCTCCGATGTATTTCAAAGTTCCAGCGCCAGAAACTTCATAAAGAAATATTGGTAGATAGTAGTAAAGTTCGCGATCGCATTAACCAAATGGTTTTATATTAGGTTATATTAGGTGCCTTGGTTGACCCGAGGGGGTTTCCACAGGCACAAAAAAAAAAAAGTGCCTTGGTTGAAATATTCACTCCATTAGGATTACAAGCTGCGAGCACACACACGAACCTGTTCCTTACAAAGTGTCACATTCAATGAGTCCAATATAGACTGCACAAATAACAATTTAAACAATTTAGAATATGCTAAAAGCATTTTCTTATTGGTGGTGATGGACAAAAATGACGTAAAAGAAGAAGTTTTGATGTGAGAAATTAAAAAAAAACACATTTCATTTATGCGGAACCATAATGACATGTAACAAAAAAATGTAAATTTCTAGATTGAAATCTATTCTACCAGTATAAATAAAAAATACTCCGACTCAAATACAGACCCCAGGAAAGTGAAAAACATTCAACATCTATTATTAACCTTGTCATTGAGAATATTCCAATGTGCATAGAAGTTACTCAAATCCCTTCAATCGCTAGAAAAGAGCTGATGATCTTCAAACGGCTGAACAGATTTTCTTGAATTATAACAAAGAACACTCTCGATCAAATCACCTTTCCAACAAAAAACTTAATCAAAATCGGTTCATCCGCTTAAGAGCTATGATGCCACAGAAAGACACTCGTTATCCCTCCTTTTTTCGCCACGTAATAGTCTTGTTAGATTTACAGTGAAATATCTCCAAATATGACTCACAGAAATGAATAATAACAAATATAGAAATATTATTTAAAACATACGGCAATTGATGTCGGCAGCCGGATGCTTTATTCCTAACCGTTGGAACTACCCTCGTGCCTCTCGCTCGATGTCTGCTTTAGGCTCAAGGTTGACAGATAACAGAAATTCCAGAAGTTTAGCCTAGGGTAGAAATATATTTCTAAAAATATCTGACCTTTATAGAAACGATTCGTGATTAAAATCGTTTTTAAATTGTGTGTGTGTTCGCTTACTTCATAAACATTTAAGAACATTATGCAAAACTATTAGGTAGGTCGCAGGTAATGTCAGAAAAGTGCGACCAGGGATCGAACTCAAACCGCCTGTGTGACCTGCCTATGGTCAGTCGGTCAGTCCACTCTGCTTTTAGTGTATTCGCTATCAATATATAAACAATCTTAAAGATAACATAAGTAAAACTGTCTCGTTCGTCATGTTTTTGCTTATGTTTGCCTAGTTGACCCTTAGAGAAAATTCTTATTTAGTTTTTCTGGTGGGAAAGTCTCAGTAGCAGATTGTTGTCTGGCAACATTATCAGTAGATAACAATAGGCTGTATTGCTACCATTGTGATAAACATCTACCTACTTCTTCCAATAATACAAGTTGAAGTTTGTGGAACAAAAGTACTAGCAAAATTGCAGTTCAATTGACAGCCCTGCGGGTTGCAAGGTTACATCCTAATCTTATCGTAACTAATATTATAAATGTGAAAGTAAGTTTGTTTGTTTGTTACCCACACGCCCTAACTAAGCAACCGATCATCGTGAAATTTTGTTACACGTTATTAGGGCCTCAGAAAAGGTCATAAAGACCTTTCAACCGGAAAAAAAGTACTTTTCCCGAGGACTACAATTTGTTTTATCGTCAGCGAAGCCGCAGGCAAGAAACTAGTTTCCTATACTTGGCAAATGTGTAAGTGTTATTTACCCAAGTTGTATAGTGGCAAACCAATTTCATAACGTTATAATTACACAATTGCTCAGACACAAGTCAACATTAAAGGTTATCGGACTAACTGAGAGGAATAATAATAATAATAACTTGACACATCTCACACACGGCCGTCCGATCCCAAACTAGGCAGAGCCTGTACTACGGTAACCAGACTGCTGATAAACATACTTATTTATTTCTAAATACGAACATAATATAGATAAATTACACCCAAACACAGCACAAATGATCATGCTCAACACACAATTATTTGTCCTGGGTGGGAATCGAACCCACGACCTCTGGCTCAGCAGTCAGGGTCATTAACCACTAGACCAACAGGCCAGTCAAAGAAGGAAGGCGTAATAAAAACTATGTTTAGGACTTTATACTAAACTATAAGGGGTTTCCTATAGTTAAAATAAATTATATAATTCTATGGCAAAGATCTTCATTACAAGTAAGTGATAAATAAGACTGAAAATTGTATTTTTTTTTAACCAATCATTAAAAGTTTATCTATTTCAAAGTATGACATCAAAAGTTGTTATTTGATTTGAAGTTTCTACAGTACCTACCATTTTTTAACCCCCGACGCAAAAAGAGTGTCTGTCTGTGGCATCGTAGCTCCCGAACGGGTGAACCAATTTGAGTGCGGCGTTTTTTGTTTGAAAGGTGACTTGATCGAGAGTGTTCTTAGATATAATTCAAAAAAATCTGTACAGCCGTTCGAAGATCGTCAGCTCTCTTGTAATCGTTGAAGGGATTTTCGAGTCGAGGGTATTTCAACATTTTTTTTTCTTTTTAATATTATAGGGGGCAAACGAGCAGACGGGTCACCTGATAGTCTCTATAGTTATAACACACTTTTATTAGTATCACTTATAATTAGCTAACTAATTAAGTTAACAAAATCTTGAAAGTCAATTTTAATATACTTCTAATTGTCGTATCGAAATGAAACTTTGTATGTATGTCATTCGGATGACAATACTATAATTTGGCATCGTGGAGCTGATCTGATGATGAAGCTTGGAGGTGGAACTCTTCAGTGACTACTAGTAAACCATTCAAGTTTGATCTCTTATGATTCGTTTTGACGAGTCCAACAGATAGAGCATTATAGCGTTAAGATAGCGTAAGTCTGATGATGTAGCCAGGATTTGGATAGTACCTAGTAGAGCTGTCTTTAATCTTTTTTACTTTTTAATTTGGTTTGCCATAAAAATGATTTGACTTGACAATCTACTCCCATATTACATAAAGTAGTTAAGATGAAATCATATTTAAAAAGGACAATCTAAATCCTTTTTTTATGGTTTTGGGGGCAAACGAGCAGACGGGTCACCTGATGGTAAATGACTACCACCGGCCATGGGCACCTGCAACTCAAGAGTCACAAATGCGTTGCCGGCCTTTAAGGTTTCCACCTCAAAGGCCGGCAAAGCATTTGTGACTCTTGAGTTGTAGGGGAAGGGTTAGGGCCTCCGGTAACCTCACTCACTCGGCAAAAAGCAATGCAAACATTGCTTCACTGCCAGTATTCTGTGACGCCGTGGTGGGTGGGTGGTTCAATGTAGGTGCCTGTATGTGCAATTTGGATAGGTACGGAACAATATAATAAAGAAGCAAACGCTCCCAGCTAGTATTCCACAAGCTTGGTCATTAAAGGGGTTGGTGGTAAGCGGGTTAATCCTAAGTGTCAATTTCCTGTGCGGAACGAGTCTGCGGGCTTATAGATCGGTTGCTGTCTGAACTTGCGTTAGGTAATCTTCACACACCTAACAGAATGCTCAGGAAATTAATTGGAATTATGTACTCAATATTTATTACGTAATAACTCCAGTTGATCTTAAATAATAATAATCGTAAGATTCCTCGCCCTGACGCCCCGGCCGACGTACAGGTTTTCACGTAATACAGTACAGTAGTTTGGAGGTATGTCTACAGATACATCTCTTTAACTAGATATCAACGTTGGCTTTTGAAAGTTACAATCAAGGGCAAATATCTTTATATCATATAATTTCTTAAGAATTGCTTGAAATCTTTTTTTTAAACAAAACATTATAGATTAATACAATTTCCAATAGGTTGCTTTGTCAAAAAATTAACAAAATTATTCTAACAATAAATAACAAATAATACCGTTGCAAATAGTTAAGATCGCTATCTGCCAGTGTCGATCTAAAACCGCCCGTTTCCAAATAGTTGAGCCTTGTGAGAAGAAATTGGGCAAACAAACTCACGGCCACACTTTTAAATTATCAGATAGTATTACAATATTTAGTAAAATATATTAAAACAAAGTTTTGTTGTGCGCTATTACGTTATTAAAATAGAAAGTAATTAATTAAAATCAAGCCATGAAAATGTGAATACTGAAAACATACAATTTAAGTAAAATAAAAAGAAAACAAAAAACGGAAGACGAGAAAAATATAGCTCACATTACATTTCTATTAAATATTTGAAATAGCCTGTGAATCCGAAAACAATTTAATCTCAGCGTTTTTATCTTCCATATTTTTATAATCCGCTTAATAGTCCTTCAGGAGCAGGAGCTTACATAGCTTATTAAAAATATATACATAAATAGGTAAAGACAAAATAGTTCAGTACATCTTTCTCCTGTTTGTCAAGAAATTTCCTTAAATTGTTTTTGCGAAGACGCCACGTGGGCACACTAAACGGTTTTTAGAATAGGCCAGTAAGAAAAGCAGCCGATGAAATAATTTATTACGACTTTCGTTGCGGTCTTACTCAACAACAATGACATCGAACATTCGGAAGAGTGGGCTCACTGCTTCAGTCAATGGTTCCATCGCATGCGACGACGATAATCGAATCGAAATGCAATAAAAATATTAACAGGCTTCTATATCATTCCGTTTTTTATTTTCTAAAACTTTCAGTGTAACCCCGTATTGACGAGATTCAATGTTCGTAAAGCTGAAAAGTTTTTTGTTTGATTGTTTGTATGTTTAAACTACGCTAATCTCAAGAACTATCAGTCAGATTTGAATAATACTTTTTGTGTTGGATAGAGCATTCATTGAGGAAGGTTATAGACTATGTAACATCACGCTAGGAGCCTTAGGAGCCAAGCAGTGATCATAAACGCTTGTGAAACCGAGGGGAACAGCTAGTCGGTCTATTTATACCACATGGCCCTGTCCCAAGATCAATAAAAATGGTCATATTATACACAGTACAGTAGCAAGGATACAAGGCAATAAACTTACAAGGTCTTGCTTAAATTAATCATTATTATAGACAATGGAATATACACGAAGATTAGCTGAGTAATTCGATACTAAGGAATAAATTATCCGTCGAGTTGGCGACCTTCGGATAAAATCAGGGCTAAACTACTTCCATAATATGTCTGAGAGCCTGGTAAGACTAAGAGGATACGTTCAAGTATTAGATATTTCTTGTACCCTGTCCATTCGCTTTTTTTCTTTTTGAGGGTTGCTTGAGAACGTAACTGTGCAGGAGTTTGTAAAATGCAACTTTAAAACGCACAGTTTTAAAAATATATAAGTTATGTATTTTCATTTGGTTATTATACTATTTATTACCATTTGTAAACATTATGATATGTTGTAGTATTTTAGTTATTAATATATGATTTTTATTTTAAGCAATAAAAAGAGTTAAGTTGTGATGGGGACAAATTTTCTACTGCATATCATCACTACATATTATAAAACAAAGTCCCCCGCCGCGTCGGTCTGTCTGTTCGCGATAAACTGAAAAACTACTGAACGGATTTTCATGCGGTTTCACTAATAGACAGAGTGATTCATGAGGAAGGTTTTGGTGTATAATTTGTACCCGTGGGAAGCCGGGGCGGGTTGCTAGTTTATGTATAAAGAACCTTTAGTCTAGTTTTGAATCGTGTTATTTACAATAGATGACATCAAAATGTTGGCATTCAAGTTTCAATAATTAACCCTATCTAAAATAACTTATTACTAATTTCTAAATCGATTAAAACTTTCTGTGAAATAAAATCGATTGTTGGTTTAATCCAATCGGTAACGTGCTGGGGTATCACTAATTGACCACTTATCGAACTGTCAAAAAGAAAATAAATGAATGGACAGAGTTTACTCTAAAGTTTGTTAAATAACCTTAAGCTAGTAGCTTGTAATGTGGGGTGCTGTCTAGAGAACCTCCACGTGGTGCACCCTGGAAACGTTGGCGATGACGCTTCCTTTTCCTCCTCCGTTCTTGGGGAGGGCGTCATCGCCAACGGCTAATATTCTAGTAAGGAGAGGAGGCCATTTTTCTTCGGCCACTCGGTCGAGGCTTGGTCCAACAGAGCGGGCGTTCTGCCGATTCTCTGTTGGCTCTTCGCTCTTCGGAGCTATGAGGATGAAAACCTCGGTAAAAAATCACAAAGGAGGGATCCTTCCATGGGTCGGAGTTTCTCCGCTGTCCTCAGTGGAGAAGGAGGACGGGCTCGGCGTGCACTGATACTGCCACCGAGCAGGCATGGGAAGATTTAGTTTCCTTGCCACCGTCGGCATATCGTAATCCCGAAAGGAGTCGTGGTCATGTCTCGCGACTCCGATCGGGGACGAGGGTCTTGGCTTAGCCGCCCGGACTGCGAGGAAGAAAACCTCTCTAAAAAATCACCCCGAATCCCGTGTTCTGGTGCGTGACCAGGGGATGCATGGCTGATGGGTAGTTCAGTCATAAGCGCACTCCCAGCCGGGGCACCTGCGGACCCCTCGGTTGGGCAAAAACCTTCGCCTGCCCGGGTATTGGGGGATCTCTGCCCGGGTCGACCTTTATTTCTCCCCCTCTCGTGGGATTAATTATGGTAAATGATGAACTATTATTAAAAAACAATAAAACAGACGAAAAAAAGACGGAGAAGAGAAGGAGAAGCAAGAGGTTGGCGGGTGAAGCTTCGTCGACCAACGACGAAGTCGCTTGTGAGACGACTCGTTCGGTGGAGCTCCCAGAAGTCGATTTGACTCCTGGGAGCGGAAGAATGTCGGTGCGATCCAGGGCTAGCTCGACGGCCGACTCAGCTGAAGAGATGGAGCTGGAGGTCCGCGACACTGAGAGTCGTAAGCGCGGACGCTCCAGGGATGAGGATGGCGACACGTCGCAAGATATGTTGCCACCAAAAGTGGCAAGCAGCCTCAGAGGGAGGTCGAGGCCGCGCACACCGATCCCAGCTCCAGCAGGTTCCGCCTTCTCCAGGTCGGGCGCTTATGCCCGAGCCAGAGCGGAGGGTGAAATTGTGGCGGAGGAGGAGATTGCGGATCTCCTGCTAAAAATCCAGGAGCCGGTGGAAGGGGGTTCTGTTCCCCAAACACCGGTAACCTTGCAGGAGAGAGCGGACGCGGCGGTGGCCATAATTCACAAAGTGGCCACCAAGTCCACGAACCTTAAGGGTTCTTTTGTAAAGGCCCTTAAGGACTCCTCCTCCACTGTTTCTGGGGTCCTTAAGACCCTAATTGGTGACGTGGCGCGCCTCCAGGCGGCAAACGATCAGTTGGCGGGGCAGGTGGCTGAGCTCAGCGCTCAGTTCGCCCAATTTCGGGCTCAGGCGGTCTCCCCTGAGCAACCGGGCCAGGTAGAGCGGCAGCCTACTCCCTCCGCCCCCTCTCCCTCTGAAGTTTCAGACTCCCACTTGCGCCAAGTTATTGACGCAGTGTGGAGGATGATGGACGGGCGCCTCGCGGGCCTGGAGGCAAGGCTGCCTCCGGCCCCCATCATTCGACCGCCGCTCGCCGGTGATAAGCCCAAGGCCGCATCGGGCCCGACGCCACTTCCCGTCTCGGGTGGCCGCGTCGCGGTCTCCTATGCGGCGGCAACATCAGCGCCAGTCCCTGCAGCTGCGCCGAAGGCCGGGCGGCCGGCTAAGGCCGCAGCAAAAGCGGCGGCATCGAAAGCCGGGCAAACCGCTAAGGCCTCGGCTGCAGCAGTGGCGGAGTTTCCTCCGCTCTCCACTCCGGCACCTAAAGGGACGACAGTTCCTTCTGGTGCCAAAACTGTGTCTGGCCCCTCGACGTCTGCCCCCTCTAAAGACGGGTGGCAGAAAGTCGAGGGAAGTAAGAAGAAGTCCCGAAAGCGGAACAAGAAGGCTGCCAATAAAGTAGCCTCTACACCGCAGTCGCCATCGGTGGCAGTAGCCACTACGAAGAAGCCGCGAAAACTGCAGCCGCCGAAAACGGCGGCTGTGGTGATCACCGTGTCACCGGAGGCGGCAGATGGCGGGCTATCCTACGCGGCTGTGTTCAAGAAAGCCCGGGATAGCCTCGCCAGTGAATTCGGGGCTTCAGGTGTGAGGATGCGCCTCGCCCAGACGGGAGCTCGGGTCTTAGAGTTCCCCGGGGCTGAAGGTGCGAAGACCGCCGATACTTTCGCCGAGAAGCTGCGAGGTATCTTCGCAGCAACCGATGGTGTCAAGATCGCCAGGCCCACCAAGTGCGCGGAGTTGCGTATTTCGGGCCTGGATGACTCCGTGACGACTGAGGACGTCCGGGTTGCAGTTTCAGAGAAAACGGGATGCACCTCGGACAGCATCCGGGTTGGCACCATCCGCCCCGGTCCAGGAGGCCTTAGCGCGGTTTGGGTGAGTTGTCCCGTAGCGTCGGCCAAAATCTTGGGTGACGCCGGCAAGGTCCTCATCGGTTTCGTCAACGCCAGAGTCACAGTTCTGGGGGCGAGACCGATGAGGTGTTTTAAGTGCCTTTCTACGGGACACACCCGCGTCAAATGTGGAAGCTGTTTTGACTGCAGCGGACTTTGTTTCCGCTGCGGCCGACCGGGGCACAAGGCGGCGGAATGCTCCGCCGCCCCTCACTGCCCAGCGTGTGCGGCGGGAAATCTTCCCGCCAACCATCAGATGGGGCAGGGTGGCTGCAAGCCACCCCGCACTTCTCGGCAAACTTCGGGGGCTAGCCAATCGACCCAGGCTGCCTCCGATGTGAATCCTGCGTCGTCGTCGTCGCCCATGGAGGAGGTTGTAGAGACAGCCCAGTAATGGACCAAGTCTCCAACCTTCTTGTCCAGACGAACCTGAACCACTCTGCAGGTGCGCAGGACCTTTTCCTGCAAACCATGGCGGAGTGGTCGATAGGTGTGGCCGTAGCCGCGGAGCCCTATTACGTTCCTCCCCGTCCAAATTGGCTGGGTGACCGGGACGGTTCCGTGGCAGTCGTCAGCTCCACGGCGGCTCATTCCCCGCCCTTGTCGCTAAGAGACAAGGGTACTGGATATGTTGCTGCCGAATGGGGGGGGATCACCATATATGGTGTCTACTTCTCCCCCAATCGGAGTCTGAGCGACTTCGAGGTTTTCCTCAATAACATGGAGACCTCGATGCGGCGACTAGCGTCTGGGCACGTCTTAGTGCTGGGGGACTTCAACGCAAAGTCCGTTGCGTGGGGTTCCCCCAGGACGGACGCACGGGGCGAAGCCGTAGAGGAGTGGGCGGCTTCGGTGGGCCTCTGTCTTCTAAACAGAGGCTCCACCAACACGTGCGTGCGACAGCAGGGGGGGTCGATAGTGGACCTTTCGTTCGCTACCCCTGCTCTCGCTGCACGAGTAAGGAACTGGCGTGTCCTGGAAGAGGTTGAGACGCTCTCGGATCACCTCTATATCCGATTCGAGCTCTCCCGGACCCAGGACCCCAGAAGGGGTCACACGGCGCGGCGTTCTTCCCGCTTCCCGCGGTGGGCTGTTACCAAGATGGATAGGGACCTACTGGAGGAGGCAGCCATTATTTACTCTTGGCTGTCTCCGCGGCCTCTGACTGAGGAGGTAGACATGGGGGCAGGCCGCTTTCGCGATGCGATTACGCAGATTTGCGATGCGGCCATGCCCCGCGTTCGAGGTCGTCGGCCTCCAAGGAAGGAGGTCTATTGGTGGTCCCAGGAGTTGGCGGACCTCCGTGCGGCCTGTACCCGTGCCCGGAGGTCCTACACTCACAGCCGGCGGCGTCGCCGCGATGAGGGGGAAGAGGACCAGCTTCATGAGGAGTACCGAGAGGCGCGGAACACTCTGAAGCTGGCCATTAGCCGCGCCAAAGAGGAAAAAAGAAAGGAGATGCTGGAGGGTCTCGATCGTGACCCCTGGGGTCGCCCATATCGCGCGGCGCAACAAAAGCTCCGCGCGTCGGGCCCCCCCCTTACGGAGACTCTCCAGCCCAGCTTCCTGCAGGAAGTGGTTGAGGGCCTTTTCCCGCAACGGGTGGAGCACGTACCCCCGTCGATGGCCCCTTTGGCCGGAGATGACGGGGAGGACGAGGAGGATGGTGTTCCGCCCGTCACGGAGGCGGAGGTAGGGGCGGCTGTTCTACGAATCCGTTCCAAGAACACCGCCCCCGGGCCAGACGGGATCCCTGCCCGAGTGTTGGCCCTTGCCCTTGACCACATGTCCGACCGCCTCAGGGAGGTGTTCGACGCTAGCTTGGCGTCCGGGCGCTTCCCTGATTGCTGGAAGAGCGGGAAGCTGGTCCTTTTAAGGAAGCCGGGACGGTCTACCGACTCGGTCGCGGCCTACAGGCCCATCGTGTTGCTGGACGAGGCGGGTAAATTGTTTGAGAGGGTCCTCTCTGCCCGCATCGTCCGGCACCTTGGCGAGGTCGGCCCCGATTTGTCGGACGCCCAATTTGGTTTTCGAGCGGGGCGTTCGACGGTCGGTGCTGTGTTGCGCCTGAGGGCCGTGACCGAAGAGGTAGTGAGCTGTGGCGGCGTGCTGTTGGCGGTGTCGTTAGACATCGCCAACGCGTTCAATAGTCTGCCATTCAGCTGCATCAGGGAAGCACTCCACTATCACGGAGTGCCAGGGTACCTGAGGCGGCTAGTGGCAGACTATTTGGAGGAGCGTACCGTCATGTACGAGGACCGAGATAGAGTATTGAGTCGTCGGCCCATGTCGTGCGGTGTTCCGCAGGGGTCTGTCCTTGGACCACTCCTGTGGAACATGGGGTACGACTGGGCCCTTCGAGGCGACTTCCCCCCCGGGCTCGGCGTAATCTGTTACGCCGATGACACATTGGTCACAGCCCGGGGGGTGAACTTTCAGGAGGCGGCGCGCCTGGCTACCAGGGGAGTCTCTCTGGTGGTCAGGCGCATCGAGGCGCTGGGTTTGCGGGTGGCCCTTGATAAGACGGAGGCCCTTTTATTTCATGGGCCCCGTCGTGGTCCACCCCCTGGTGCCTCTATAGAGGTCAACTCGGTCCTCGTACCGGTTCAGGCCCACATAAGGTATCTGGGCCTGATCCTCGACGGTAGGTGGCTCTTCGACGAGCACTTCCGACAGCTTGCTCCGAAGCTGGTCGGCGCTGCGTCCGCCCTTGGGCGACTCTTACCCAA
Source organism: Euplagia quadripunctaria (assembly GCA_963859945.1). Classification (NCBI taxonomy): domain Eukaryota; kingdom Metazoa; phylum Arthropoda; class Insecta; order Lepidoptera; family Erebidae; genus Euplagia; species Euplagia quadripunctaria. The sequence goes on along the minus strand of OY982568.1, from coordinate 23,301,035 downwards.
TTTGGGTGGACCCAGCGTCGCTACAAGACGGCTGTACACGGGGGTTGTCCGGTCAATGGCACTGTACGGTGCACCGGTGTGGGCGGGAGCTCTGACCGCCCAGAATAGGGCGCGCCTCTGGCGCCCTCAGAGGGTTATGGCGGTTAGAGCCATACGCGGATACCGCACCGTGTCGACGGAGGCGGCGTGCGCATTGGCCGGGACACCCCCGTGGGATTTGGAGGCGGAAGTGCTCGCCGAAGTATATCGGCGAACGGCTGAGTTCCGGGCGGGAAGCGGCAGTCGGCCCCCGCCCGAAGAGGTACGCGAATGGCGTGAGGCCGCTCGCCGAGCCACCATGGCTCGTTGGTCGTCCCGGCTGGAGGCTCCACGTGCTGGCTTTGCCGCCGTGGAGGCGCTCCAGCCGGTCATCGTCGAGTGGGCAGGGCGGCAGCACGGGACCCTTTCCTTCCGACTGACGCAGGTCCTTTCCGGGCACGGCTGCTTCGGGAAGTACCTGCACTCGGTCGCTAGGAGGGAACTGAGTCCCGCCTGTCACCACTGCGACTGCAGTGAGGACTCGGCTCAGCACACGCTGGCAGTTTGCTCCGCCTGGGCGACGCAGCGTCGGGCCCTCACTGCAGTCATCGGAGGGGATCTCTCGCTACCGGCCGTCATACGCTCCATGGCCGGTAGCGACAGGAATTTTACCGCGGTCGCGACCTTCTGCGAGGACGTCATCTCGCAGAAGGAGGCGGCGGAAAGAGTCCGGGAGGACGATCTCCACTCGGACCAAATTCGCCGCCGGCGAACCGGGCGGCGGAGGCGCGCATACCAGCGCCTCATGCCGCCCTGAGTGTGGCCGCGGGTGGACGGGACGGGTTTTCCCCTCCACCCGCTGTAGTGGCCCCCCGCGAGGAGGCGGCGTCCGCGTGTGCCTGGACGTCGCCTAATTGAGACGATTTTACCCGGAGGTGGTGCCCGCGCTTTTGCGGGCAGGCGCTAGGGGGGGTCCGGATGTCTTAATAAAGCTGTTCCCGGATCCCTCCTACTTAAGGCGCAGTACGGCACACCGTGTGGTTTTAGTCGGTTCGATTCCGACACACCGCCCCGCCGAAAACCCCGGTGGGGTGACGGCCCGAGGGGGTTTCCACACGCCCAAAAAAAAAAAAAAAAAAAAAAAAGTAGCTTGTAATGTAGCTTGAGTGTAAGCTTACAGTGTAGCTAGAGGTGTTTAAGATTAATTTAAAAACAACCGTACATAGTGTCCTTGAAGGCAGTAATAATTTATTACCAAAAACAATTTACGCGTACTCGAGACAAATAAATCGAAAATACTCTTCAATAAGCTACAAAAGCTCCTTATCGTACAAACTTTTTTTTGTATCCCACGTCGGTGGCAAAGTAGTATACGGCCTGGTAAGCGATTACCGTAGCCTATGGACGCTTGCAATGCCATACGTCTCGCATCCGCGTTGCCGACCCTTAAAGCCACTAACTAACAGGGGATCGATAATTATATAATTAATTAAACTTATTTTTCAAATGGTTTCGGTTTACAAGTTGCGACTAAAAACTAAGTTCTTATCGCCAGCATTTTATCTTGTAAAATGACGTCAATCAATTTAAAAATTAAAACAGAACTTCATTGCAAACAAAATACTCTATTATCATAGCTGTACAGGGTGTTAAAGCTGTCATATTTTAGAGTCGTATAGCAAACCCCGTAAATAACATAAAACGCTAACAATTTTAGGAAAATTGTGTACCGAAATCTTATTTTGAAACTGACAAATTGAACTTGAAAATTGACCGATAACGAGAAATAGGGCTGGCATGAATGAAACTATGGGTAATTTATACAAAGGAAGTTTATGAAATTAAAAAAAAAAAACATTGTTAAACCTCTTTCTTGCCCTGCCAGATCCCATAATCTTAGCCTTTGTAATGTTTCGAATATAATGTATTTGTAAAGTCTACTTGCGAATCTGCTATCGTATTTTACTTCGTTAAAATTAATGATACTTCTTAAAGCAAAGAAAAAAAATTCTCTCTTTACGAAGGCGTACGCAGTCTTCAAATTTCTATATATTTTGAATAAACTTGAAAACCACGAAAAGGTTGAAATGCTGTATTTTTTCTTATAATCATTTCCTCAGACATTCCTTAGAAAATGAAGGGTGTTAAACTTTGTCATAAAAAATCAAAAAGAAAGTAATGACTCCATACACTTCTGAGCCCCGCTATTAGTCATATTGTCGGGCCATACATATCGAAGAGAGCTGTGGCGGATTCAAGTAAGGTAGAGAAATGTAGTTAGATATTCATTGGGATCTGCACTGGTGTCGGTTCTGCAGAACATCGGATATAACTTTTAAGCGCTTTTATGTTCTCGTAACGGCGTGGAACAGGATTATTAAAGCCCATCTAGGGACACATTGATTGATTAATTGATGAATGCACTCTGTTTACAACATAACACAATCTGCTATATATTTATATAAAAAAAACTTTCGTAACTGCTATTAATAGTAATTAAATATATGTGATTGTACTGCCATGCTTTTTTCGGGGAAAATCGACTAGTTTCTGGCTCATTATGAAGGCAAGGCCCAAGGCATGGAGTAAGGTGAAAATAATTACTAGCTTATAGTGATTAAATTTATTATAATGGTAGACGTCTTCAAATGTCTTTTAATTCCAATGTTTACAAAAACAAAGTTGATACAACTTTAACAATGTGAAAAAACTCAGTCGCTAGGTTTCGTCGCAAAACTCACCCTTCCATTACAAAATGACGTATTAATCCCAACACCTGATCTATTTTCATTTTCTCCGGGACCTTCCTTAGCCTCATATTACAGAGACGTGTTATGTAAGACTAGAACAGGATATATACCTCATATATGAACGATGAGTCCCCGAAATGATAGTGATTATTATAGTAAGCTGATCTGTCTGAGGATATTGTATATTGGATATGGTGTTACGGCAAAAACATATTAAAAGGATACGAAAAGCTTAAGCCTGTAGAAAGACGAGGCTTTGAATAAAGGTGTCTGGAAATAGGAATATCAAAGATTTCATTTAGAATAAATATGTATGTGAACTGCTAAAACAAGGAATAATAAAAACTAGAAGTATTTTGGTTTGGTTTGTGAGGAAACTCGCGATTTTAGACACAAAAATAAAACTGCTTTATTTGTTTTTAATTAATTATAACAACAACTCATAAAAACAGGCAAAGCACATAACAGGGACTGCGCATAAGGCACTCACGCTCAGACGTGATAATAACAATAATAATAACTCGACACACTTCACACACGGCCGTCTGATCCCAAACTAGGCAGACCCTGTACTATGGTACCCAGTCAGCTGATAAACATACTTATATATTACTAAATACATACATATTATAGATAAATTACACCCAGACACAGATGATCTTGCTCATCACATAATTGTTTGTCCTGGGTGGGAATCGAAACCAAGACTTTCCTTATTATCTATCGGTAATTGGAGCATTTTTTTATTACTTTTAACGACATGTAGAACCCCCACGGGTCATCAACTCACCGGGGCTAAACGGTAAGGTGGTATGTCGGACTCGAACCGACTAAAACCACACGGTGTTCCGTTCCGGGGTCTCCTTGCCAGGGCCTCAGGCGTACCATTGAAAGGAAACCCCTGAGAGCCCCGGCAGGTCGTTACTTGGGAGATGACCACCTCCAATCGTAAATTAGATCTGGTCATCTCTGGACTGCTATTACTTAAACCATAGTAGCAATTTTCGGGACTGTTTATTTATTTTAACATTATGTTACATTGTCCTCACATATATTATAATTGTAACGTATAAGCAATGTAATCATTCATCATCAAAATTGTAAAAAAAACATGTTGAAAAAGAGTGTCCTTCAGTTTCTTGCATGTTCTTCTCCATAGAATCTACGTATTGGAACAGGCAACTAGCTTCACGACTTACTTATTCTGACTGACTTCTACTCCGGACAATTAAAAAATCCTATAATTGGTTTAATTGAAATAAATGATTTTGATTTGATCACTATTACTGATTACCCGTAATAAGTATAAATTGAACACTTCTATAGAAGCATCTTTTTTTTTCATTCCGTCTCTTTTCGTCGCAGTTTTGCACCTCATCAATAATCTCGTTCTAATTTATGTTTAAATGACGTTCACTATACATTACCTGCCACATAAGCATAAATCGATGAAACAAAACAATTTACTGAGCACTTTATTACGTACAACACCTATTTAACACATATCAGAAATAGCCGTAGCGTAAATAAAATACACAGCTCTTCGCGGAACTATTGACGTACACCTGAGAGCTATTAATATCGACTATCGATCGACAAATATATTATGTAGATACTAACATAAAAATTTCCCCTCCATATTAATCTATTAATGTTAAATGATAAAGAAGTTAACTCTCAGGGGACTTGAAGATGAGATAACTCCTTCCCGGAGTAGATCTCTGCCATCTGAACTACCTAAAACATTACCTTTGATTTTTTAATTTGACATCCTGTTATGCAAAGCATATTATTTATAACAAACTGTTATATTTATAAATTACAGGATCTCACCTTTGTAAAAAGGGTTCCACAAAGATCTATTTTGGGACCGATGCTTTTTAACCCAAACAGCACTTACATACCTAAAATATTGTTTATTAAATATGAGCATGAAAAAACTTATAATAGTTTAAATGCTAACATTACTTTGTTTGTGATAATGAGGGCACACACCTTCTTCAATAGAAGAAGAATGATGTCTTGGAAAAGAAGTCTGCGCCGTGTAGGCACAGATTTATTTTCCGTGTCACCTAAAAATTGAGTGATAGAAAATGTCTTTCTCATTATCTCTGCAGTTGTTCATATGATTGCTCAAAAATTTACTATGTGTGACTCAGCAAAGTTGCAAGTTAATGTGACACATGCTGAACTTGGTCCTATTGTAGGCATACCGTAAATTGGCGTAGTAGTTAGTTAATTTGCATTTAATTTGTTTGAAGGCAATATTTATATTTGTAATGTTATGTAAACATATACAAACACAAAGCACACAACTTGGTATTATTTCTGTTCTAACAATAAACAGGAACTGCTTATTATACTGAATAGCTTAATATTTTAACAAGAAATTATTGGTATGCCAAGAGCTAAGGGCAACTGACAAAGTATCGAGACGTACAATGAGTCTCGTCAAACAACAAGCCATTAATTTTGGAAGTAATTGCTAACGTTGGCATTGTTTTATTCAATATCTACAAAACTTTACATTAGAATTAAATTTAATTTTATTATTCCAAAGGTTTTTATCGTTAACCGAAATTAGGGATATAAATACAAGTGAAACTGTATTGTTCTGTTAATAAACTATCTGACTGAATGATGAACTTCCTGACTTGTTATTAATAAACACTAAGACGTTAATATTTATCATTAAAAAATATTCTTAGGAGTTTTCAGACTTCAAAATAAGTCACATCGAAATAGCGAAAAAATCGTCCTATTGGAGCGGAATTGTTTGAAGGCCATATTTATATTTGTAATGTTATGTAAACAAAAAAAAACATCTAGATTCAACTATTAGAAACTGATACTGATATATATCCAATATTAATATTAATTTTTTGTCGTAGCAGCTTTAGTTGTTGCTGAGCTATGGCAACAACTAAAGCTGCTACGAAAAAAAAAAAATACAAGAAATATAATATGCAATAAAAAAACCAAGAGAATGAGTTCCAGTAGAGCAAAATGAAACCAGCAGATCGCAATTGGCAAAAAAACACGTTTTTTTTTGCAAAGCTTTGAAATCTTATAACTTGCGTTCAGAAATTGTAGAGATCTGAGATTTGGATATGTTGTCAGTGTTGCGGTCTTGTAGTTACAGTTAAATTTTCAGCCATAAAACCCCTGTAAAACATAGGCCTCTCCCAAAGATGCCATACGACTCTCTGCCAGTTGGGAAACGTCCTTTTATTTTTCTATTTAGAAAACAATTAAATAAATTGTTCTTAATCACGTAATTTGTGTTCTACATTTCATTATCTATACTTATTAAATTTCTAAACAGTTTTGTATTTAACTTTGCATTTTTTTATACATATACTAGCAACCCGCCCCGGCTTCGCACGGGTACAAATTATACACCTAAACCTTCCTCATGAATCACTCTGTCTATTAGTGAAAACCGCATGAAAATGCGTTCAGTAGTTTTTTAGTTTATCGCGAACAGACATATAGACAGACAGACGTCGCGGGGGACTTTGTTTTATAATATGTAGTGATATTGTACTTGGCTTCATTTATACGTATCTTTTCATTAGACAAAATGGTTGAAAGTTGGAATATCCATATTGGATGACCTGTGAGGGTTTCCACACGATAAAAAACACATCCATATCCTAACTAATATTATACACGTGAGTGAGTTTGTTTGTTACACTTTCACGCCTAAATTATTCAATCGATTATCATGAAGTTTTGTATACACATTGGGGTACAGAATATGACCTACGGAATACATTTTATCCAGAAAAAAGTATTAAGTACTAAGAAAAATGACATTTACGCGATTTAAAAAAAAAATTATTCGTAAGGATCTGAAAGGGTTTCCTCTCAAGGTGGTTCCATTGTCACTAAATCAGGATCTGATGATGGTATCTGAGGGAAACCCTGAGAAATTAAAGGCACTTATAGTGTGTTTGTTGATTTTTCTTGCAATTAAGCAACATTGGCGTTTGAAATGATGAATGTTATTAACTGACTTCACAAAACGAGGAGGTTCTACGTTTGGCTCTGTGTAGCTTATTTTAATAACTTATACAAACAAGTGCAGCAAATGCTATGCTAGACAGATTAAAAATGTTACCACCTTATTTAATTGTTTATGTTGCACATTTGAATAGAAATGCAATGTGTTAAATTTTTCTATGGAAAGTTGATCCTTCAATAGGACACGTTCATATCGTTCATATTATGCGACTCGTATACCGTACTGTAGGCACTATACAGGATGCATCATAAAAGTGAAGTTTATGATAACTTTTTACGAGATCCTCCAGTAATACCTCGAAAGATAGCGTCTTAAACTGGAGAATATTTGGTTGATATGAACCTTATTGTTACAGATATGCTCCAGTCGTTATTACAACCAAGGGATAACCAGCGGCGTAAGTATTAATATTTAAATTTTACGCACACTTAAAGAATATCCTGAAACTAAACGAATTGCAACAGGGATCAATTTGCTAAGATCAGTCTGCTCAGAAACACCTTGAGGATTTTTTTTGACAGAGTTTTGTTTTGGATGACAGAGATGATATTTCGGCACAAGAGCTGAAATTACATGCTTTTAATCATTCAACTGTATTATCTATCCGTGTAAAACACCTACACTGCAAAGATAATTTAACGAATGATGAATTTGACGTAAGTGCTCAAATTATTTTAAATAATAGGTATATTACTTTTATGAGTGCTTTAACTACACTTACATAAGAATGTAGAACCCACCCACCTAGACATACATCAAAAGAGCTGTCTCGTTTCTGTAAAACGATGTGCACGAAGTGGAATAACGGTTAGTTGTTTCATGATAGTCACGAAGCGTTTTTGGTGAATTACATTTGTTTACAATGTATATTCAGTAGCACGTAAGTATTTTTGCATTCTTTTGGGAAATTAACGAGTGTTACGAAGAAGAAAAAACTAGAACTGAACAACAACAAAGAAGCGCGTAAATATTCTTCATTCTGTATTTTTTTCGAAATTGCACACAATGGCGATGAAATAATTAATAATACATTATATTTTTTTTTAATTTTTATAAAATTATAAAAATTACTAGAACAGAAATGCTTATATCAAAAATAGCGATATGTGGACAGGTGGGTTAGGAGCTATTAGATCAATATTGAGCCCCAGAACACCACCAGTGTCGCTGGCGAAGGTAACATCAATGGAGATAATACATATATAACATTTGCAGTTGCTATTTATTCTCTTGATAAATTAAAAGCTGTGAGATAAACCGAGGAAAACTTGTATTATTAGAATTTGCAGTCTTAATTGTATCCCTTCTTCTGGTTGATAGTTAGATCTGATTAGAAATATATAAATAATGTACTTTGAAGAATATGTCCTCCAAGTTAGTTCATCTCAAACCTCATCATTAGCCCAAGATCATCTGTCATGCGGCCTATACAAAATCCACCATGATTGACAACCACAAAATGGGGCATGATTGTCACAATCATTGCGCGGTTGCCCACACAATCGTGCATCTTACATTTGTATTGTCATCTATCCGAGATGGACATTAAAACAAAAAAAAAAAGAAAAAGAAAATATAAAAACTGAGTGATTGTTGATCGTGTAGACACCCGCGCGATCATGGCTAAACTGCCTTTGATCTTTGCCCGAAACACCGACACAGCGGCCATTACGCTCGATCATGACCATGACTAATCGTTGGCAATTATAGCCGATTATGACCTCTACACGATCACTAGTATTCGTCCATCATGTCCGATGGTGTATAGGGCCTATTAGGTAAGGTTTTTGGCCTACAGATATCCTGCACAGAATTTTAAATTGAAATTTATTTTAACTTTTTATTTATTTTAATCTACGGAATATATTTCATATTAAAAGTTTAGAGATATTTAAAGTTTATTTTTATTAATCAAGCTGTCTAGTTAGTACTAGGGAACAATAAAATCAAGTGGCTGATTCATGCATTCCAGCGAAGATGATCGGCGCGATGCCAGCGGTGGCGGTGCGCCACGAGCGGCGGCGCGCAGAAAAGCGAAGTACTGCCGCCACGGGGAGAAGACCCTCACAACTGCCCTTGCAGATTAACCGCCCGCTGGACGCGGAGGCCACGCCTTCGCCTGATCATCATCGACTGAGAAATGAGCTGTATGTTTGCGGCAGGGTGAGTGAAGTGAGTTATCATCATCATCACCCCATTAATATCCTGTTACTAACCTACTCCTTCCCCAGCTTAAGATAGGCTATTTTCTCTTGCATGATCCCCGAATTTTGCTTCGCAAACTAATTATAGATTTTAACAAACAGCTTTTTAGAAAGATTTAAGTTACCATGTGTTAATTAATTGAAAATTCAAAGTTTTGTTAGTTATGGCAAACGGGCTTGCCTGAAATTATCCCTAATGAATAATCATTAGGTCATGGATGAAAGAGACAAAAAGTGACAAGTCAACCTTAGGGTGTGTAATTGGGTCATAGTGGCTTTTTATATTCCTATCTATACCCTCAGGCAGGGGTTAATATTGGTAAGTGTTAAGACAATCCAGTTTTGCAAGGATTCGCAGAAAACTGAAACGGCCCGTCGACTTTGCAGATTACCTGCTTTCATCAAATGCTTTTGTACATAATAGTTCCAGTTTCTTCTAAAACAATAACGCACCGCAATCAGTCATTATTAACTAGCATTCATCCGGTCATAATTAAACTTTAAATTATTAAATTTAATTAACTTAACAAGTGACGAGTTAACAAAAAGTTAAAAACAATCGTCTTACCAAAAAAAACGAATTACGCGCCATAAAGCGGCTATATAGGTTTCTTTCAAAAAAGAAATAACCCGTGTCACTCGCGATTGTGTAAGGATTATAACGATATCCCATACATCCAAATTTGTTGAGGAATTTAAAAGATAAAGAAAAGGAAGAATTGAAAAAGCTCACATACATATATTTTATGAACCTTGAAAACATTACCCTCTTAGGCAAGATCAAAATAGGAGAACTAGATTAGAGCATTACAGCACAGGCATTTTCTTTTTGACAATTTTCAACTTCTAAAGTGTCAGTGCAGGGAATAAAGATTAATACAATTATTATATAATAATAATCAATTGTAATTATATTCCTTTAATCTATTTCACGAACATTATCAAATGAATTAGGAAAATATAAATAGATATTTATCCAGTTCTGCATGACCAGGAAAACAGAAAGTCCTAGAAGATGGCGATGTCGCGGTAGAAGATATTAAAGATCAAGATTCAGATTAATATTATCAAATATCGATGTTTATCCAGTCCGATCTCTTTATATATAGTTCTGCATGATCAGGAAATCAGAATGTCCTAGAAGATGGCGGCGGCGATGTCGTGGTAATAGATATTAAAGATCAAGATTTAGAGGAATATTTTTTTTTTGCTGACGCGGTGGAAGATCCTCATGGATGTCCTCCGCCCTTGGGGGGGGGGGGGCGAAGGGGTCTGTCGGACTCTTACCGACTAAAAACCACCCCGGTGTTCCGCTACTTGCTATGATCAGGGGAGCGAGAATCGCTATTGCATTCTTCCGCAACCCCCAATAGGCATTGACCCGTCTAGAGGAATATATCGATGTTCATCCTCTCCGATCCTTTTATGTATAGTTATGCATGACCCGTAAATAGTGTCTACTAGAAGATTGTAATTTTCTAGTTTTTTAAAGCATATCGGCTGATCTTAAGCTGGTATTGCGTATTTGTGTAGCTTATTTTATTATCAGGCCTCTGTCGTCTAAATCCAGGTGGCTGCTCTGCACGCAGTAGTGGGATCTTTGCTTCTCGGCATTGTAGTACTGGTTGTTGGGTTGGTGCAGTTGTCGCCGGGAGCGGAGGCAGCTCAACACCGCTACTATCTTATGGGAGCTGGCGCTGCACTTGTTGGTGCTGGAGTAATTGGAGCTGTGCTAAGGTGAGTTAATTATAAGGTATATTGACAAATGCAGGTATTGCGCAAGGGAATTACCACCCGCTGTTTCTGCAGCGTGGCTGTACATATTGACGGATCTATGAATGGTTATAATAGATTGTACCATAAGCTTCTGTTTTGTTTTATTGCTGATGCAATATGATAAAAAATATACGTCCCAGGTTACTGTTAGCTAAATGTTATTACTATTGGTTCAAATGTTAATGGAAACGATACTAAAATGTATTTATTCGTATTAAGTTACGGTGTTTGCAACAAAACAGTCTGAAACTGAACATCGTATATTATCGATGTTTTTGTTCACAATCCCTAAAGAAATAAAAAACACCAACATTTGAAAAACAACATGTTGTTTATACAGCGAAAAGCTATAAATAGGGAAAGTTTTTCTTTTGAAGCATTACCTTCGCTTTATACAAAAGTTGTTTAGGCAATTTTGTAAGTTAATCTTTTGAAATGAGTCATAGTCATTTAGTGAGAATATCCGGATAGATTATGTAGTAATTTGGTAACTTGTGAAACAATGAAACATTACATCATCGGAATTTGATTACTTCTTTCCTGAAACTTGTGACTAATGGATTTAATATTGATACCACCTCATTGGTGGCCCTCTTGCGGTCATCTATACTTATAATATAAATGTGAAAGTAACTCTTATCTGTCTGTCTGTAACGTAACGTAACGTAATTTTGTTACAGAGTTAGACTTTTGAGCAAAAACATCATATTGAAAATCCTTGGAGAGATTTTTGCCTGTTCTTCTCAATAAGACCTATGTATTAGAACAGGCATAGATAAGATAATAGTTACTTCGTAACAGGCAACTAGCTTCGCGACTGACCTATTCTGATTGATTACTACTGCTAACAATTCAAAAATACCTGTAATTGGTTTCATTAAAACAAATTATTTTGATTTAATATTGACTGGTCCGTGGACAAGGTTATCTTTTACCGCAAAAAGAAACTTTGAAGAAGTTGAAATAGGGGATGAAAATTTGTACCGATTATTTCTCAAGTTATTAGGTTATATTTTTTAAAGATAAGTATTTACTTTTTATCGGAATTTCGAAATGTAATATTCAAAATTTTATACAAATGAAAACAATAAAGCTATGAATGAAATAATTTATTTAATGGTTGGTATAAGTAAGTATGTAAGTACTAACAATTTTTTTTTTTATATTTGTTAAAAATTTCTTTGTCTACATCTTTGTCTTGCGTACTTCCATTATGGAATCAGGTGGATGTAGGAGTAATTAAAAGACAAAGACAGGGCGTCCTTTGGAAGCATTGGAAGTAAAACTGTGTGTGTGTGTGTGTGTGTGTGTGTGTGTGTGTGTGTGTGTGTGTGTGTGTGTGTGTGTGTGTGTGTGTGTGGGTGTATGTGTGCATGTGTGTGTGTATTTAAGTAAATGTTCCTTTTTCAAATACACCCTGTATATGTAAGTTATGTTTTCACTTCTATCGTGCAGTCATATGACTAACAGACTGACTGCCTATTTACTTACACAATATTTTTTTCTTTGATTACTTATGTTTTTCTTTGTTTGAAAACTTCCGCACGCGCCCCTTTGTAGACTCGCGCCCCTTGGCACGTGCTTAGTTTGCCTGAGGGATAATCCGCTTCTGCTAATGAGACCGTACTTGAAAACTATGGCTTTGGAGTATAAATTTTAGATTATAAGGATATAAGTAAGTTCGGTTAAAAATCAACTGACACTGGCGCAGAGTCGAAACGTCGCCACGCATCATGTTTTTCGCCTATAGCATATTCATCTCTATTTCCCGAGTATTAAGGTACAACCTTTTGATGGACAGGTCTGTAATGTCTCTCTCTGTTTAGTGTGGCTGGTTATGGTGTCAAATATATTATATGTACTAATATGTACCCACTACTAGTATAAAGTCTCGTTTAACTTAAACAGTCTTGGAATCCACAACGAATTAAACCAGAAGTAAGTAGTAATCCAAGATATTTTGATTAAATACAAAAGTTCGCCAAGTGGACTTGAAAAACAGCAAATAAAATTATTTAAAAAAATCACCTCATACGAAAGCTTATTTTTAGGGTTCCGTACCCAAAGGGTAAAAACGGAACCCTATTACTAAGACTCCACTGTCCGCCCGTCTGTCTGTCACCAGGCTGTATCTCATGATCCGTAATAGGTAGACAGTTGAAATTTTCACAGAATGTGTATATCTGTTGCCGCTATAACAACAAATAATAAAACTAAATTAAAAATTAAAGGGGGCTCCCGTACTAGAGACGTACTTTTTTGGCTTATAGTATTAAATCTTGTACGATGGTGCGGAGCCCTTCATGCGCGAGTCTGACTCGCACTTGGCCGGTTTTTATTGTACCTACTCTTAATACTCGATGAGAAGTCGATTGATTCACTAACGCGTATTATCATGCTAAAAGTTATCAGGTCTTACATCTCACTTACATACATAAGCTTGTTTGCCATTTGGTAGTATATACATATTATTATTATTTTTGGCTCACACATTACTAGTATTCTTGTTAATCCCTCCAGCTAAGCTAAGTTCTTGTGTTAGGAGTGAGTTCACAACGGTAGAATACTGGGTGGGGTTCGATGCCGCAACCACTTGATCACAAATCCGACGACTTAGCCATTACGCTACCGCCGCTTTTAAGTAGCTTAATTAAATACATTAAATAAGAATAAAAACAAATTTTTTCAAACACAAAAACGCCGTAAGTCTAATTAGAACAATTTGGTAGGTGCCTGTGGGCAAAAGTAAATTCTGTATAAGTTTTCATGAAATTAACTCTTGTTTGACAATTTGAAAATTTTGATTCTTTATAATTTTCACGTTTGGTGTTACTTTTCATTGTTAAACCCAACGGTTACAGTAAAAGATTTCATGATAACTAAGTATGACGTCAAAATTAATATAATTTCATACAAGTGTAAAAATGTTGCCGACCCCTGGTCTATACAATGTAACGTTTTGACATTTAATAAAGAAAAATCTGAAATAACTGATTTAACTTGACAGTTAACTACCGTATTATACAAGTCACATGAGAGTCAACTTGCTTAAGTCAAATCAGAAAAACAACCATAGAAAGTATCCGTAATTCGAAAAAAAATCTGTTCGAACTGGATATGGAGTGATACTGAATAATTTTAATACGAACCCCTGGAATTCTTAATTTGCCATAAACTTTTCGCAGTACACCACAAGGTCTTAATTAAAGTGAGCGCATTCGCTTAGTAGGATTAGCGATGAAGTGGCCCCGACCAATTACCCAAATGAACTAGTCGGCCACAACTATACTTTTAATCCCTCCGGAAAGGCACCACTTGGCATTCGGTACATAGATGTGTACGTTGAATGATATGGTATTCAATTTCGTTAGCGATTTTCCAATTGCTAACTGGTACTATTACAGCCAGCAGGTGACCCGGCTATTTTTCTTCTTTTCGTTTTAAAATTCGTCTTTAAAAAGGCTAGTTTTTATCACTTTTGACCAGTGTGTAGAAATTCACAAATACTATTTAGACTAAAATCGCATCCCAATAATTTGCATACTCGAAGTACTCTGTTGATACCGGGTTGGGTGCCTGGAGCCGATGGGTAAGGCCGCCCCTTGTCCTTGCAGAAGGTGGCACGCAAAGAGCAACATTTTCCTGTTAAACCTGAAGGCCCCTCCATCACGGGAGGCTGCTTATTTCCAATCAATTGGTTCGAGGCTTCAGGACAACTCCCCAATGTGCTTACACTAGCTTCTAGTAATCTAGTCCGACATGAACACACTCCTAACACGAGCATTTAGCTCAGCTGGAGGGTTTAATAAGAATGAAAACTTCCTCTGTACATGCAAACCTAATAATTAAGTATATTAAAACTAATTAAAAAAATATAGGTACGTATAAGGTCGGGGAAAAGTTTCTTCGTATTTTATTTACAAATTCAAGACATTTTCTTTTCAAAGTTAATTACATTTATGTGCCATTTCGTTCTATAACTTGTTGCCATTATATAGGTAGTGACATAATCCCTTTGCTGTAGAAATCTTGGGGTTTTTGATAAAAAAACTGCTACAAGTAGTTTTGACAGTCGTCTCTTGATGTTAACCTAACACTACCCAAGGAATTCTGGAGAGACCGAAACAGGTGAAAATCTGAGAGTGCAAGGTCAGGACAGGACTATATGTTGGATGCATTAACATAACACTTCCCAACCAAGCTCTCTCAATTATTGCTGAGTGGCCAAAGGCAAGCAAGAGTCTTATTAGTTGTTGGCGGTAGAGATCCGAAATCGATGGTTTTGCTCCAAAAGCTCCTAATGAACAATACACTTCCAATCCCACCATACACACAGCTGCACGTTATTGCAGTTAATCCCGGTTTCGCTACAGTCTGTGAAGCTTGACTACCCTTTAACCATGATCTTTTCCGCACGTTCTTATCGTAGCTGATCCACTTTTCATCACCAGTGATCAATATTTTTTTAAATGGTTCGGTTTCATTACGTTTCAATAGAGAATCACAAATGAGTACACGATTCATCAGGTTTCTTTGAGTGAGCTCGTGTGGCACCCAAACATCGAACTTATTTAAATAGCCAGACTTTTTCATATGACTCAAAACTGTTTTGTAGTCAATCCTCAGTTCCTCGGCTATATCGTAACTACTAAGATGTCGATCTTGCTAAACTTTTTCATAGCATTTCATGGCACGATGGCATCGACTTTATCCGTATGAGGGCGACCAAAGCGAGCTGCATCTTTGACATTAATATTCCCGGACTGAAAATGCTTGAACCAACTTTGTGCTACTCTTACTGACACTGCATTAGGTACATCTAACGTCACAATTTTTTCGCGGCTTGAGTCGCATTTTTCCCGTTTTTGTAATAAAACTTCTTTGTTAGATTCACTCGTTTTGGCGGACAGAAAAACAATTAAAGAATGGCGGGAAAGGGTTTTTAATTTTTATTTTTCTTTTTCTTAATGTCCTATATTTATTCATATTAAAACCAGCCATCTGGCAGGTTTTATTAAATAATTATTATTAAAATTGAAGAAAAATCTTTTTGGTTGTACTGTTAGTATCTACAAACACTACAACCAAAGATATTTTTTTTAATTTATACAAACATATATATACGGACTATTTACATGCATGCGTCTCCATTTAGTTCAGATTAACGAGGATGTTTCCACGCTCAAAAAGAATTGAATGACAATACAAATCTCTCTTTTAAACTTTTGAAGTGATTACGCTTGATCTTGTTTTCATAAACCTTTGTGTGGAAAAGTACCGTGGTTTTCAAAGGTATAAATGTTCTAGAGAAAAACGTGTTAATTATGTTTAAGTACTCACTTTAATATTTGTTTGCTCCTAGCTCATTGTGTACAATTGTGAACAAACAATGCGACTTCAACGATGCATTGTTAACCCTTAATAGCTTTAGCTATTACTGAGTGCTGCTGTTCTTTAACTAAAAACTTCGTTATTTATAAATGTGCGATGACCTATTTTTGGACGTCTTTCAAAGGGCAGGTAGCATGGCGAGTTAGTGCCTGCACGGTTACACCTTGACCTAATGCTATTTTAAACTCTAAACGAAATGCATTATGTATGAGAACGTGGATATGATAATACAGAATGTTCGTGTTAAGTTCACACATGGTACAGACACGTTTATTAAGTCAACATCAAAAATTCCTTTTTGAAGTGAAAATTTCTTTAGCGGCGTTGTGCACTTTTTAGGATAGGTAAAAATGTTAAACTCGTGTCAGGACACGTGACCTGATCGAAAATTCGTAAGACGGAGCCGAGTTTCTTATATTTAAAAAAATGTAACATTCGAAATTCAAACATTTATGAGCGGCCAGGAGCGCAGAACTTCCAGTGTACCCTGTGTATACATTTAGATATGTTATTACCTACTTTTTACTTTTAACCTAATTATGTATATACAGATGTGTGTGTGTGTATGTACATGCAAATACATTTTGAAGTTATGTTTTCACTTCTGACGTGCAGTCCTACGGCTGTTTCTTTTTTTTTAATTGTGTTTTGGGCAAACGAGCAGAAGGATCTCCTGATGGTAAATGACTACCTACATAGGCAAATGCGACTCAAGAGTCACAAGTGCGTTGCCGGCCATTAAGATAGGAGTAGGGGAAAGGGGGAAAATTACCCGACTATTTTAAGTAAACATTACGTAGTTTAATACAACTAATAACCTTTTATTAGGTACTAGAAGACCCCTTGAACTTCGTATCACCTACAATTTATTTGAGGAGTTTCACATAAAGTTCAAAAAGTCCCCGGTTATATCTTCTTAATCCGGTCCTGTCTCAAAATCCGTTGTAAGGTAATGTATCCTAAGCCAACAAAGTTGTATGTAGATAGTAATTCTATCACGGGAATTAATTCATGAAGAATTTTGCACATTTTTTCCGAAAGACAACCTTAACTTTGCAGTTTGAAAAATACTCTCCCATACATCAATATACGATAAAGTCAACTTTCCAACCGCAAAATATAATATTTATTAAATGATTCTTCACTTCACTTTGTTGTCCGTCTGTCTATCTGTCTGTCCTTCTGTCTGTATGTCTGTCTGTCTGTCAAGATCATTTTTCTCAGGAACCCGTTGACGCATCAAGTTGAAATTAATACCAAATACGTATGTCTGCGGTCCCTTGAAGCTGTAAAAAAATCAAGCTTCTAAGTCAACGCAATCAAAATATACGGCCATTTAAGCTTTAGTTTTCACCAAATTTCAATGCGTGGATAAATCAAAACCTGTAAGATACTTCCCATTGACCTAGAATCATGAAATTTAGTAAGAAGCAAGGTCTCACAGCACAAGTAAAGGAAAAAAACCGAAAGTTGTTAAATTGTTGTTATATGTGTCCGTCTGTGTGTGTGTCTGTCAAGACCCCCTTATTCTCAGGAACCTGAAAAGGCATCAAGTTGAAATTAACATCAAACACTTATGACAGTGGTCCCTTGAAGCTGTAAAAAAATCCTGCTTCTAAGTCAACACAATCAAAAGATACGGCCATTAGGCCTTAGATTTTAATAAATTTGAACATTTCGCAAGTAAATCAAAACCTATAGAGTACTTCCATTCCCATTTCTTTTTTGAGATTACAAACTTATATTTTGCGGTTGGATTGTTGGCTCTATCGGACATTGCAATCGCAACGTTTAGTTTGTCTTTCGAAAAAGACGGGCAAAAGTCTTTGAGAATTGATTTGAGAGATGGACGTACAAGTTTATTTGCTTACGGAACCCTCGGTGCGCGAGTTAGAATCGCACTTGTCCGGTTTTTTTATGGATTTTAATGGCTTGGTTGCGAGACCTTTAAGCCAATCACCTTTTTTGTTATGAAACCATGTGACAGCGGTACTCTCCAGCTATGTCTCATTTCACGTTATTAAATTCAATTTAATAATGTCAAAATTTGACATGAAGGTTTTTAATAATGTATTTATACTGGAACTAACGCGATCATGAAAAACTAAGTTTTTTCCTTATATAAAAATATGTATCATCAAAGTAACTATTACCTTATCTGTGGTAATACTCAAACACGTATTAAGATATCGGGTGAAACTCAGAAGGAACGTTCTAAACTTTCATAAGGTATTTTACCAATATATTGCAGCCTAGATACCTGGTTTTATTGTTACTTGGATTTTTTTTTATTTTATATATATATATTTTTTTATTATTTAATACTTTTTAATAAAAAATAATGTATTTTTTGAAAACCCTAATGTTTTGAACTATGCAGCACATTATTCGGTTTCAATACGAGTATAGATAATATTTTTTTTACAGGTGCATATGTCTACATTGGTACAACCGCAAATTACGCGAAGAAGCCGAAGAGGACCTAGAACCGACCACACAACACAAGAACGGAGTAAGCACAGTGGAAGGCGGCCATGATCACAAAGGTGGTCACCATGATCACAAGGGCGGTCACCATGATCACAAGGACGGTCATGACCATAAGGGTGATCACGAGAACAAGGCAAGTCATGATCATAAGGGGGGCCACGAGCATAAGATAGGACATGATAAGGTTACTCATGAGGCGAAATCTGAGCTGAAACCGAAGCTGAAAGCTCAAGCGAGTGTAGGCCGTGACGTGGATCTTATTAAGCAACCGTCAGCAGCCAGTGACACCTAAGCTAAGTCCTGACCACTAGTGTAAACCTAGCTTAAACGTTCGTGTTGTGCCGCTGATTATAAAAAAGTGAATGGAGCGAGCGGTTACCTACAACATTCATTCGTCGTATACTTTTCGATGTTCCCGTATCATTAAGAGATTGTGTCTCTTGACAATAGTGATTTCCATGCACTGTTTATGTACAGTAACGTTCTGATTCTGAATCTTATAATTACTTAACAGTAAAGCTCATGGATCATTTTAACCTTCCACCAACAAAATATATCAGATTCTGTATATACTATTAATAATTTAAATGAAAATATATATATATATATACATATATATATTTTTGTCTATATCAATAATATTACAAGTAATGAAACTGGTTTTAATAATTTTATTGGTATCTACGTATGTGGAATTGAATTACCAGTTGCCATTTAAAATAGTAAAATTATTTATTGGTTACATTGTGTTGACGAATAGTCAGTAGTTTTCAACTAATTGAAGTATCATGTCAAAACTGACTTCAAACTGGCAACATTAAAACAAAACAAAATTGTTTACCTTTTAAAAGCGTTTGGGTAGTCAAGTATTCTACAATTACGTTCAGAAATGATATTTTATATATTTATATAGTTTTATATTTTCTTATAGCTATGTATCGTTACTTCAACATTCTAGTATTAGAGTTTTAATAGTCTACTTGTACATTTATTTTTAATCGATTCTACTTCGATTTCTAGAGTGGAACTACTGTCACGTTGTATGTGTCCGTCGCGGTGCAAATAATGTATGTTTGCCACCATTTTGAAATCGTGACGACTTACTTCGGCAATTTTCTCTCAATTATAATTATTTGTAGACTCTTAGTCTGTTCTCGCGTATCCCTTGCTGTAATATTGTCTTGTACATATTTTGTAATGTATCTACATTATTCTTATCTTTTGTATGTATTATAATATCATTATTATACAATATTGATTACATATCATTTTGATTAGTACCAACCACCCTACTCACATTGTAGCTCACATCTAACATTTTATCCTTTAAAACATTTACTTGTCTCATGTTTTATGAATCGTCAAAATTTTAGAATTGGATCTATTTATAATTTATAGGCCATATATTTTTGAAAAATTTACAATATGTACTCAAAATTTAAAAAAAAAGTAATGCATTTCCTCATCTAATGTTTCATTTCTGTGAGCACTATAACATAATCAAACTTTCATATTAAAAATATGTTTAAAACAAAGTCTAAACTTTCAAACGCCTTACCGTCCGTATGAACAGAAAAGATAAAAAAAACTGCATTTTAACGAAAAATATAAAAAGATTATTGAATTAAGTATATACTTATACATATAACACATGATTGAGACCATGTACAGTTTTGGTATAATTAGTATGATGAATGTATTAGAATATAACAGCTTAGAAACAGAAATTGATACCCTCTCACAAACTGTTCTCTTAAGTTTTCTTCCTACCATTCTTAAACTTACAAGGTATTTATATTTATTTATATTATTCCAATGACCGCATTACATGTTAATGTATTTTTTTTTTTGCTGTTTGTGAACCGATTTTTTGATTAATAATTGGTTTAGTAGCTATTGACCAGCTTTAGTGACGTAAAGATTTTTTTTGGAAAAGAAACATTTTTTTTAAGTGTTGCTTGTAGTCGAATTTATGCGAACATTAGTACTCATTATAAGTCAGACTCAATCCGAATTTGAAATCTGTCTTTCACTCCAACGTGAGTAATCCTATGTAACATAATATTGTTTTCTATGAAGATAAATACATTACATTTCAAATCATTATTATAATATAAACAAGATATCAATACAATAGCTGTTTGTGTACATTCGATGTTGTGTATTCGATGTTCATAAGTAACCAAGATATTGGCATAGGAAATGAGCGTCACATATTATAATTATAATATCACTATATTTGTATGTGGGATATCGTATTAATATCAATTTAAAATATATCAGTAGGAACTTCACATTGTTTTTTTTCCATTTTTTTTTTGTAAAACCTTGGAACTTTATCCTAAGAGACTGAGAAGAGTGTTCTAAATTAAATTTCAAATAATTTTAACAGTTTTGTTAGTTTATCTTCTGTTATTTGTTTAATAATAATGAATTTACATAAATACTGATATAACTTGTAATTATCAGTTACAGATTAAATTTTCAGAAAAAAATAATTACCATCTTGGGGTCCAATGCTTGGTCCAGAATATTCAATTATGTATGTTATTGGGACGATTTTGTATATTTTAATAAAACCTTTTTATTTAAAATTATGCATATATTATAATTGGTTATTTAGAATGATATTTTTGTAAAGTAAATCATGTATGTAACATCTCTGAAATGAAATGTAACCAAACAAATGTGGAACTTAATGCATGTATTCAGATGTCTGCAAATTCTTTGCCGAAACTGTTGAAGAAACAGCGAATGTGATGGGATATACAGGTGTTATAGAAAAATGTGGTCAAACTTTAGGAGAGTTATGACAAGTAGTTGAATTTGCTTAAAAAAATTGAAAAAAAAATGCTTTTCCTAGTGTAGGTGCACATTTCTAAACAACATATAAGGAATTTTCATGTCAAATTCAAATTCAAACCAAAATTTGTTGGAAAAAAATGAATAGCAGAATTAGCTGTATCGATCAATTCAGTTGGTCAGTTTCATAATAAGTTTTCTGTATTAAAAATCACGAATTTTCCTAAAATTGTTAGCGCTTTACATTATTTACGGGATCTATTATACGACCTTAAAATATGACCACACCTTTCTGTAGCATCCTGTATGTATATGCATTAAATTAACATGGATTTGCTGTATAATCTAACATCGAATGATAATTTTGAATGAAATGCTGTTATGTACGTTTTATTTGTTTAAAGTGATAATGAAGACATTGTATGTGCTACTGGTATCAGTGTTTGATGAGTGTTTATTTAAGTTATGGGATCGACTGGCGAATGCCTCTATATCGAACTCTTAGTGACTGAGAATAGAATCGAAAATTGCATGATTAATATTGTACCTTCAAAAAAGAAAGGTTTTACAAGAAAAAGTATCAGAATTTTTTTTTTTTTTTTGTATAGTCGGCATACGTCAGTGGTTCTCACAAGAAATTCCATATAATATTACGTTCGTCGATGTGTTAGAATAAGGACAAATTAGTGTTATTGTAATACAACTGATAATGTTAGCGTATATTGATATAAAGTTATTTTAAATCTGCATAATGAGCTTTAGCGCCTGAATTTCGCTTAAGAAACGTTGCCAAAGATACTGTTTATTTTTTAAACGCTTTATTATATTTGACTTAAAAAACAAATGCTCCGTTCCATATTAAGTTTTAATTGCAGCTAAAAAAAATTCAGACGACTTTGGAAAACGTTTTGACTTTGATTATATTTGATGCAACATATCAGACGACCGGACGAGACGGTGTCTGGCGCTGTACTGATAGTGACGTGACAGGCCGCTTTAAACCTTGTAAGGGAGCCCCTGTCGTTCCTGGAACTAGACGGGCTTGTTCGAAACACAAACTTTACCAACTATGAGTACCACTATTCTATTCATATATTTTACTGCTGCTAGCTGAATATGGGGGGAAGCGTTTTGGTTAATCATAGCCGAATTACATCGTTATAATATTTGGTATATAATAAGTTTTGTTAAGCGATTAGCTCTTTTTTTTAAATAAATTGCCGTGCCAAAGTTAACATGGTCTGACCATATGAATTTAAGATGAAAGTTTTGTTTGTACTTTAATATTTTATTGTAGCTTATCCATATGATTGTGAATAGTGAATTGAAAATATAAATCAAAGGAATTTATTGAATTGAGATATTGTGTACTTAAAGGTTTTTGCAATTTTTTTAAATATTCTGCTATTATTTTATAAGTCCATACACACGTTTATTAAATTAATGTATATATAATATAACATGTCCTTAATGTAAAATCGTAGCAGAATGGTAAGATATACGTAATTATTTTCTTGTACTTAAGTGATTATTTAGTCCGTCAAGGACATTCTTATTTATTTTAGTTACAAATTTGATAATAATTGTATATTTTTACTGAAATGTTATTAAATGCTCTAGATAGAAAAATGCTACGCTATAAAATTTTGAAAAAAAATATTTTATTACAAAACCTTTTAAATGGTTCATTTTTGCAGTTGGGTACAATTCCATTACACTGCCGACCAAATTCATTGAACGTTAGCGGACTTGTACTCTTAATACGAGTTTGCAATACACAAAACGCCTTTCAGTCCGCCGTCGTTATACCTGTCTGTCTGTGTGTCTGTCAAGACCCTTTTCCTCAGAAACCCGAGAAGGCATAAAGTTGAAATTTACATCAAATACTTATGTTAGTGGTCCCTAGAAGCTGTAAAAATCAAGCTTCTAAGTCCATGCAATCAAAGTTACGGCCATTTAAGCCTTAGATTTCACCAAATTACAATTCGTGGGTAAATCAAAACCTGTAGGGTACTCCCATTGACCTAGAATCATGAAATTTGGTAAGAAGCAAGGTATGACAGTATAAGTTAAGGAAAAAATCCGAAAGTCGTTAATTTGTTGTTATATCACATCAAAAAATAGTTGTTGTTATTACAAACTTATATTTTGAGGTTGGATTGTTGACTTTGTCGTAATTCGCAACCGCAAAGTTAAGTTTGAAAAAGACGGGCAGGTCTTCGAGAATTTATTCCCGAGATGGACGTATACAAGTTTGTTTGCGTACGGAACTCTCGATGCGCGAGTCAGACTCGCACTTGTCCGGGCTTTTTATTTGTCGTTTATTGCGTCAATGGAGGTAGGTAGACACATATATAATAAAGCATAAACTACTATATTATGCTATAATTTACTTTCATATACTTTCAAATTTATAAAATGAAAAGAAAAATTCTATAACCGAATAGAAACAGTTTTGTCCAAACACTGTTTTTTATATGAAATATATTTTAAAGGTTTCTGTTATCATTTCTTAAATTAAAAGTAAACCATAAGGGATTTCCAACTTAAACATATTTTCAGAAAGAAACTAGCTCTCAAATATTTTGGGCTTTGTAATGTGCAATCTCGTACTACGGGTTCAGGAATAAGTCTTAAGTGTGTCACACAAGTCTAATTTTTTGGCTTACGTCTCAAAAACAACCGACCTTATGGCTCAATTTTCATGCCAAGAAATTATAATATGCAAAAAATTCATCTTTTGGCCGGCATTGTAACAAAATTATTTGGCTAAACCATGTGTTACTTAATACCTTCTAACCTCTCTCGCATTCGTATTGCGTAACTCCAACCGCAATCGCATCGCAATCGTGTTGTCGCCACATCAAAAACTCTTATTTATTTTATTAAAAATAGGGGCAAATTATAATAGATGATAAAACAGTTCACTATTTAATAAAAATGTGTTAATAGACATTATTATGACTAGTTATACCGGTAAAGCCATGCTATTGGTTCGTTGATAAATATTGATGAATAGTGGTGTTTTAAAAGGCTAGAAATGTATTTAAAGTTGATAACAATCACTTAAGTGCGGACTGAGGTACGAACAACAGGGCAGTTACTGTTAGTTAGTGATTTTCATAGTTTATAGCAGTGGTGGTGCAACCGTTTTTACATCAGAAGTGGGATAAAGAACGCACGTCAATTGCAAAAAAAAAGTAGTAGTAAGCAAAAAGTTTCTTGTGCAAGACTTAGTTATCCATCAATCTCAACATCCTCATCATGGTGTTCATTGAGCAATCGTGATGCAACTAGTATACGTCTACCAGTAAGTCAAAACGTTATCATTAGTAATTTCCGAGTGTGACCTTTAATTCTAATGTGGGTAGATGTGATTGAAGCAAATATTTGTACTATCGGATTTGTTCTCGTGCTTATGGATAACTTTGAGTTGGAAGCTTGACTTAAGTTAAAAATGGGGTTTTTACAATTGAAAAAAGTGTTTATCCAAAGTACTAGTAGAAGGTACCTACTGATATTTGGGTCACAAAAAGACCAATTTATTATAGTATAAATATCGTATATTGTTTATTATATAATAATAGAAAGGATACGGTTAAATATACAATTAATGGATATGTAAAAACAAAAAAAAAACTATTTGTTTCTATTATTTCAATTGCTAGGTGCTAATGTTTTATTAGAGACTTAAGTATTACAGTCAGGGCAGGCCGAGCTTCATAGGCAAGTGAAAGGAAAGGATCTGTTCTAAGTAAACGAAGTACCAACATGTCGAAAACTTGGTCAGGCATGAAACGAACAAGTGACTATCAAACATTAAGAACAACATGTACTTAAATATAAAATGACGCTCTATAGTCTCTGCCTACCCCGGACAGGAACAGATCGTGAGATATGTTTGCATGTACGATATTTAGTCTAGTACATTTGCTTCGGACGATACTGGGTAACCAACCTCTATGCTTGGCAACGGAATTTACTCGTGTAAAGTCAGATGTTAAGACCCGTTGTGACATGCAACTAGGGTTGACCAAAGCCATCGCCTAGGGGAGCTTCGGGTGCTTGATATTGGCTGTATAACTGGCCGACGATGAAACAGTTATATAAGCATTAAGGTTCTAGTAGTGTCCGGGAATTGTCGAAATGAAACACGGAGCTCTTTACCTACTGGCCGTCGATGGAATGGTAGATGGAAGAGCCCTCGTTGATAAAAAAAAGTGATCGCCACAGAGAAATGTATTGAAATAAATACAAATTAATGATAAATACTTTGTCCTCGGCCACTATACCAGAGCATGAGGCAATCCGGTGACGGATGCGTATGCACGAGCGTCGTGTTGTCACCAAATTAAAAACTCTTATTAATTTATTAAAAATAGTGTAGTAAAATAAAAATGTGTTAATAGACATTACTATGACTAGTTATACCGGTAAAGCAATGCTATTGGTTCGTTGATAAATATTGATGAATAGTGGGGTTATAAAAGGCTAGGAATGTATTTTAAGTTGATAACAATCACTTGAGTGCGGATTGCGGTACGACAACAGCGCAGTTACTGTTACTTAGTGATTTTCATCGTTTATAGCAGCGGTGGTGAGACTGTTTATACAATCGAATCGCAATAATACTCTTGTATTATAAATATTATAATATTGCGATCCCATGCATGGTATAGTACCAATACATCTCTCTCGATCATAGAAATAGTAAAAGTAACATTTACCGACTTCTATGAAATATGGTGTCCGTGGAATACCAAAATTTGCTGCAGCTTCCATTGGGCCCGACATCCGACAGCTGTAAACAGAGCCAGCGACATTCGACATAAAGATTTAACATCTTAGCTTTCGCATTTATTTCATATCGACTAACTGTCAGCCAGCCAAATCTGACAGCCAGTAACTTATTTTAGATACTTATATAATTTGTGTCTGGGGAACACGATAGAAACAAATTAATAATTTTAAAAAAATATTATGAGAGGCAAACAGGATAAATTAAGTAAAGTAATATCACACTGGTACAAGAAATGGGACGGTTCCCATTTCTTGGGTAAGGGAAACAACAAAGAAAATGGGAAGATGAATCAAAACTTAACGCGAGCCCAACTAGAGCAGATTGGCTCGTGGTATAGTACATTGAAAGCAGCTAGGCCTATGCCAAGAGGTATGCTGAAGATACACACTATGTTTATAACAACATAAATATTTCAGAATGAAAAGGCTTCTAAATGCCTTGCATCTAATTATATTTTAATTGAATTTAAAATTTCGTGTACAGCCGACGTTTTTTTTATATGCACTCGATATGATATTAGTATTTTAATGATATGGCATCCAAATCTGTTCAGGCATTTAGAAGTTATGGTTCAATAAAGAAACTCACGTACTCTGAAAGCATTACACTCCTTTTTGGGGCAGTGGTATAAAGAATGCGATATTCTTGGATCGAAAATGGCTTATGAGGGTTTAATTATGTAACACAAAATTTAGCGAAATGATTGAAACCTTATTTCGTTACCTCCGTTTTGATATATTTGCCAAATAATTTTGTCAAGTAATATAATAATTTGACCTCATTTAATATTCTTTGACAGCGTATTGTACGAAACATTCCGCGGCCACTTTCTCTACTTCAATTCATCGCCGTATAAACGTATATAATAATGTGGAACGCATTGATTAATTAGTATTTAGGATATAACAATATATTATCATTAAAGTACATATGTAATTAATGTTATCATATCCGTTGTTATGACACGGCATACATCTGTTCTCGGATTAATCCCACTTTAGGGATTTAGTCCGGAATCCCTACATGTTTTAATCCCCACACCTTAGCTCTATTCACTGTGATAAAATAATTGTAAGATTAAAATAAAATATAAATTTAAAAATCAATATAAAGTGTTTGTATAACGTTTCTATACTTCCGTCGTTCACGGCAGTTTTTTTCAATTGACAAATGAACAATTTTGTAAACTTTAATAATATCACAGTGAATATAATATCTGAATCACGCCTACTGTCCTAGTACCATTTACATTTTGTTATATTGTATTTAAGTCACATCTTTTGGGGTCAGATTATGTGGAAAAGAAAGGTAATTATAATTAATTTTTAATTTTAATTGACCTCATTCGGTTAGCCCATGTCTTAATATGAAAGTCTTAATCTCTAAAATGTTGATTTTAATATATTGTCGTTTTACTACGTATATTATGGTGTATTATGATATATTTTAATTTTATCACGACTGTGCTGTTTTATATCTCATATATTTTATACCGATGTCTCTAAATAAAATGTGAACATGACGTTGACTTTTATTGTACCTACCAAATTACCTCTAACTTTTTAGGGAAGTTTAATTAGTAAGTCAGTAAATCCCGGTACCAGAGGAATATCGGAATAAAAGCCTCCAAGTCACCAGTTATCTATTTACCAAGTTTCATCGCAATCCATTCAGTAGTTTTTGCGTGAAAGAGTGGAGCGTGCGATGCTCGGTGTTTCTCTAGTCGATAAAATTTGAAATGAAGTTATTCGGCAGAGAACTGGAGTAACCGACATCGCACATAGAACCAGTATGCTGAAGTGGAAGTGGGCCGGTCATGTCTCCAGGCGGACTGATGGTCGCTGGAACCGACACGTGCTAGACTGGAGACCGCGATTAGGCAAACGTAGTGTAGGGCGCTCTGCAGCACGATGGACCGATGACCCGAAGAAGGTGGTTGGCAGCGGATGGATGCGGATTGTCCAAGACTGGGATAGTTAGCACTCCTCGGGGGAGGCCTTCGTCCAGCAGTGGACGATAGGCTGATGATGATGTTTACTGTTTTGGCTTCGTTAGCGAACCGCACACCACACTTATAGTATACGACTAATACGACCGCCCTAGGGATCTTCTCCTATTATACGTCCTCGCGTAGTAGAATATTTAGTTTTAGCTGTTAGCTTGAGTATTACATTTTGTTTAGTTCAGGGATTACCTATTTTGTTAACTTTTGTACAGATAAACCAGTATTTCTAGTCTAAATAAAATATTTATAAATATTAGTATTCCTTATGAGTCTATTTTATCTCTTTGCATGATACCTTCCCTTTTACAACTGGCATCCCAACGTCGCGTCGGTCCTTTTCTTTAGTTAATTATTATTTTGTTATCTACTAGCAATGATATTTAAAGACTTATTACGATGAGTATTACGAGTATTATTTTTATATTAGTTAGCATTCTGTTTTGTTTTTCTACTAGGTACCTGGTTATTTTGAGATTAGGTAAACATTACTGCTGTATCTGTTAAAAAAATTTAAAGTATTGTAGAAATATCATAATCAAATTCCTTTTTTTTTCTGCCTTTGGATACCTCAGTTTAGCAGTGTTACAGAAATTATCGTCAAGCTAGATTCCTTTCGGGATAGGCAAAACTTAGATGGTTAATGTAAGAAATAATCATTCAGTTTTATGATAGCCTAGACATAGCCGGAGGCATAAAACATATGTCAAACATCAGCTTCTCTGATGATCAATTTCGTGACCTTTAAGAGGTCTTAGCCAATAGGGATAATTCCCTAGTTTCCCAAACATCAGGTAGTTTCGCGTCATGCACTGCTCGTTTTGACGGATCTAGCAATACAGCAGTAGTTGAGGCGGTTATATCCACTATCTGCACATGTAAAAAAAATTAAGCGATCAGTGACGATAACGCCTTATAGGGGCTTACGTTGTTACTAACTGACTGGCCTGTTGGCCTAGTGATTAGTGACCCTGACTGCTATGCCATAGGTCGTGGGTTCAATTCCCACCCGAGTCTGGGTGTTCTTTGTGTCCGTTGTTTGTATGTTTGTAAAGTCCCCCGCGACACAGGAGTTATTCCTAATGCGGGAGTTGACTTAAAAAAAAACTGGGAAAGCCTCTATCTGGTGGCTAGGGTTAAATACGATATTACCAACTGGAAAGAAGCTGTGTCCTTAATTAGATTGACGTGTGCGCCAAAAAGACCGGCCTAACTTATTTATGATGAGATTGTTTGCGACAAACAGAAGAGCCCTTCAAGCACCGAGTTATTTGTTGCCAAAAACCGAGCCCTCATGGCGCAATTGCCCAAGCCTTCTCTCACCTCATCGTAAGGGCTTTACCTTCTTCATACATCCCTACACATAAATATAAGGGATAGGTTAATGAGGGATTCTGTTGCATCATTCGATGGTTTCTTGACGAAAGTTCGCCAAATAGAAGGGATAGTTGCTGCACGCACACTAACCAAGACCTCTGCCACACCCTCAGGTAATCGATCAAGGTGTACCTTGTGCCGTGCTATTGGTCACGCTGAACAGGAGTGTCGAAAGAAAACGCACGCACGCAAAATGAAGACTCCAACGTTTGACGCGGCAATTCCAGCTGCATCCAGACACCAAGTCAGAAAATTACTTGCTACAGTTGTGGTGAACCCGGTGTAGTCAGAATCAAGTGCCTAAAGTGCAACAAAAACAAAGTTAGCCCAGTAGAAGTTGGATTTAATTAGTTAAGTTCATCTCTTTGATCAGCATCGTGACTTAGGCTAACCGTTAAAGTTCGCATCGCCGGCGTCAACGGTCAAGCACATGTCGACTCTGAGGCAAGGTTGAGTGTTGCATCCACTTCCCTGTACGAAGTACTAAGGAAAGTGGGAATTGAATTTAAAACCGAGAAAGCGATTATTATCCTTGCAGATGACTTACAGCGTAGACAACCAGTCAAAACAGCATTTGTACCCATCTCAATGTGAGGTCTGACCATACCCATTCATTTTATTGTGTTGCTCGAATCACAATAACCGAACGCTACTAGGAGTAGATTTCATCCAGGACGCAAACGGCGCTCAATCTTCCGCAGTTGCTATTTCATTTCTTGGATGAGGTCAGCAAAAAATAAGACCTTTGTATCAAAGAAAAAGATGGTGCATCCGTATCCACAGTCAAATCGGGGTCCGTAGAAACCTAGTCAGCGATTTCGAAGCTAGCTAAAATCACGTCTCTGGTCACCGATGCTGAGGCCAATGTTCAGCACTCCATAGTCAGTCATATTGATGTAACCCTCTCACCCCACAGAAAGGAATTTTTAGGCCCCTAGTATATATGTATATACACAAACCAATTGCAGTACCTCCATATAGAATGTGACCATAAAGCAAAGAAATTCGGTTAGATGCTGGAAGAAGATATTATCACGGCATCGAAATCCCTATGGATCTGTGCGTAGTAATGGATATGGGTAAGAAGAATGGTCCCCAAATAGATGACCTTCCACATGGAGCTAAACCGACACCTTATATGTCTTCCTTGGACCTTAGGACTGGCTACTAGCAAATTAAAGTACGTGAAGAAGATCAAGAGAAAACGATTTTCGTCCCACGATTTGCACTGTATCAGTTCAGAAGTATGCTCCAGAATTGTATTTGTAGTCTAAATAAAATATATACATATTAGTATTTATTGTGAGTCTATTTTATATCTTCGTATAATACGATCTTTCGTAATGGAATTAAGAGACTGAACTGTCTGTTTCAATTCGATCGTAGGCAATTGCCTATATATGCAGTAGCTTCCCGTAATTACGGGAAGCTACTGCTATCAGTCGCACCGGACGTTGTCGACGCTTTCTACCCATCCCCAATAGAGTTGTGGCAGCGTTATTGTTTTTTTTTCTCTTTTCTTTTAAAAAGACAACTCCCGCATTAAGAATCAGTCTTGTGTCGCGGGGGACTTTACAAACATACAAAGAAAGGGCACAAAGAACACCCAGACTCGGGTGGGAATCGAACCCACGACCTATAGCATAGCAGTCAGGGTCACTAACCACTAGGCCAACAGGTCAATATTAGTCAGTATTCTCTAGAAAAAGTCACTAGCAATTCATAAGTACTACTGTTTCACCGCGGTTTTTGTGAAGTCGTTGGGTAAATCAAGGGCACTGACGCTTGCTCACCGCCGTATAGTCGTTTATCACAAAAAAAAGAGTAGGTATCAATATAGTTTTCCAGAAAAATATTTACACAATGAAATTTTCCTGCTTAAGGGTAAATTCTTATTTTAATAATGTAAGACTGTATGGTAAAGACTTGAAAGTACATATTAATTTTTTCCTACAATTTATTTTTCTTATTTACTTTTTTCTGTAAGTGACATCTAGTAATATTAATTAGAACTCTGACAAGTTGAGTATACCTTACAACTAGTAACTAGATGTCGCTGTAGTAAGTCCGTAAGGTTTTACGTAAACGGGTCTCCAAGTAAGTCTACTAGATGACGCGATTACAAGAAAAGCTAATAAGTATTTTAAAATTATACATATATAAAACAAAGCCTAGAAGTACACTTTTTTCAGTTTTTTAGGGTGCCTGTGACTAATATTTTCTGAATAAGCAAACTCGAAAACTCATCTGACACTTTTAATTGTTTTAAACTGCTAAACAGGTCCCTAAATCATTTGGTTTATGTGCATAGGCTTGTAACTGTGTATTACTTACATATCAAATTCAATATTACTGCTTCCTAGATTCTTGGAATAACATAATATACCTGCCTAAGTCATATACTACTGTTCTTATATATTATTGAAGAAGGGTTTCTGCCGGTTTCACAGATTTTAAAACAACTACGTCAGATTCTCAAGTAATACGATAAACCGCGATATTGTGGCACAACGCGGCAACGTCGCCTCATCGAGCTCGCTCGCGCCGCCTCTCGCGCGCCTCACTGAACGCGCCTAAGGGCTGGTTTAAATCTAGCGGTTGTTTAACTGGAAGTAGTTGTTAAATAACCGTCATTACAATTAAAATGTAACTTTCGTAAACAACTATTTGTTTTCTCCAGTTTAAGCCCTTACTATGAAGAAAAATATTTTAAAGAAAATAAATAAATAAATTTTCGGTTCAAAGAATCTACTGAATATTTGTTCGTTTGCTCAATAGAAAGTAACATACAAATGAAGAATCAAGCTGTATATCTATCTATTTGCTAATAAGTAGAAATAAAAGCTTCGTGTCAGTTGAGATGTTGCCATCACAAAACGCTTTCAATGAGGAAATAATTACATACATTGCATTTAATGACTACTTACCTACATTTCACGTTGCCAAATAAATTCTTAGTAAAATGTATTGTAACTTAAATAATAAAGAATATGTAACTGACATTCTAATCTTTAAATAAACCGCCTAATTAATAATTAAGTATATGATTTCACTATTTTTGAATAGCCAACCACCACAATTAAAGCCATATTCTTTGTATAATTTTACATCAAGCTGCTCTGCAGTAACCCCTTTCATTTTGAACAATTTACCAACTGAGACGAACAAATGTACACGCGACAACATGTACAACGAGAATCCTTTTTTTTCGTTCCAGTATTCCACAAACTATATGTAATTAGTAGTAGTAATAAAAAGTTAGAGGTTACAGTAGGTTACTAAACTACAAAAACCGCAGCGTCTGACTCAATCCTTAACGAATACATTGATCGTCAGTAACGCTCGCGTGACCGCGAGACGCCAGTTGCCGCGGTGTACTCTTGCCGCGCGGACTGTTGAGACGCGACGCGGTTTAACTTTCAAAATTTCCTTTGAACCAACGTCACAATGCCTCGTCGAATGGCACTTTCTGACCAAGCTGCAAAAGTACTCATCAGAGAAGTGAAGAGACGAGGGTGTCTGTGGGATCCAGATGACGATCGGTACAACGACAGATACCATATGGCTCGAGCGTGGTCGGAGATAGCGAATTTGCTTCATATGCCTGGTCAGTACAATAATAATACGTATGAGTAAGTACCTCGAGACGGTTCTACGACGGTACTTACTAGTGCAGTCCTTGTGACATAGATGGCGTTAGTAGTCCTAAAATAAAAGTTCAAGAAAACTTTAGAGTGTAAATAATACAACCATTGTACATTATTGAACATAATTAGAAAACTGCCTAACATCTTATTTACACATTACATAGATTAGTGCAAGTTAGTGCTCTGAGCACATTGATTGTTCTGTATTGATAACTATAGATAAATGGATGATCAGTTCAACTCAAGTAATGGATGTATGACTTAACACTTGCAGTAATCAACGTGTATAGTTTGTTAAGTCTAAGTGCGAAGTAGTAGGTACCTACATTACTAAATACGGGACTCCCGGGAACGCAATTAAATTTGTTACAAGAATTGTCTTTTTTACATTCGCGACAATTATTGATCAGATAGAGATCGGGACTTGTCGAGGTAATATTATCCATACTTGCTAATATTATAAACAGCCAAGAGATAAAGTTTCAACTTTGCATTTAGAGGGTTCTATTCTCTAAAACTACTTATCCAATTTTGAAAAATGAAGTTACATTAGAGCTGAGTGCTATAGGCTTCTTTTATTGTCCGCCCTGGCTCCGCATAGGTAAAATTTTACACGTAATCTCTTGTTTTAAATATTTAGGTTCGTCCACAGACTTACACGAGGACTGTCGTGAAATGTTAGTGGCGAAAATGAGTTTGCCAGTAGGGAGTAGAGTAGCCTACTTGATTAAATTACTGAACCGACTTGAATAACATTTCACTAACTGGCTACAGTGTAAAAGAAAGAAAAATAATTGAACGTGACTTGTACCTACTTTCATACATTACCTGGACGACCCAGGTATTCCGTACATTGCCTGGGTATTGCAAAGAATACCTGAATTATACAGATTGCCGGTAGCATCTGTATAAGGTGGTTTTGATAAGTAATCTAAGAAAATTGCTGTAGCGGTCGCGAGAAGGTACAGCCGCGGATTATATAAAATGGATTGTCGATTTCAAATTATTTCTTTCTATTTACAGAAGACTGTCTAAGAGTAAAGTGGAAAAATATGCGAGACCTCTTCAAGAAAGAGATCAGGAAATATGGCCCGGCGATGGAGGACTACACTGGTAAGTGGAGACATTACGAAGCGCTGGGGTTCTTGAACAAAACCGCATCACCAGGGAACGTGTCCAACAATGAAGAAAACAGCTCTGAAGACAAGGAGTTACCCGTTACGAAACAGGAATATGTGGACCTAGACGGTGACGCTGACGGAGAGGCGGGGAATAACGAAGTGGAAGTTTACTTTGACGAACATTTCGAAGCTCAAGACCCACTGCCAGATAAAAGAATCAAACTGTCCACAAATGATGATGACTTTGATATCATGTTCCTCAAGTCCCTAGCTCCATATTTCAAACAATTAGACCCGATCAGAAAACTGGTGGTGAGAAGTAAAATGCAAGATATGTTGCTGAATGAGATTGCTGCGCAAGCTTCTACTACATCGTTTCAATTTAAAAAGAGTTGAGGAAGTCGAACTAATAAATTAAAG
The DNA here is from genome assembly GCA_963859945.1 of Euplagia quadripunctaria. Classification (NCBI taxonomy): domain Eukaryota; kingdom Metazoa; phylum Arthropoda; class Insecta; order Lepidoptera; family Erebidae; genus Euplagia; species Euplagia quadripunctaria. Next base: position 23,266,209 of record OY982568.1, on the reverse strand, counting down.
TGTAAAAGACTTGACAATATTTAAGAAGTTAGTAACGGGACACAAAGAAGAGTTTTAAAGCAGAAATAAGTGTTGAACAAGAGTCTCGAATTTCTATTCTGTTAAATTCTTGTGAGTCTAAGAACGTAGGCGGCGCCACTTGTCCGAGTAGTTGTCATATGTCACTTAAGTATCTTCTTCTGATGAGATCTTGAAGATTTAGAAAATATTACTACATAAAGATACTTCAAGGGTTTGTGTGTTTGATTATGGTGAATTTCAGGAAGTAATTCTACTAATTGCATTGGAAGTCTTGAGAATACAGTTGCTAAAGCAATTCTTTCCGTTCCGGCCAATCGGGATGTGACGAGACGTGACAAAATGTCACTGGTCTTATGCACAAATTACATTTTTTATTCAAACAAGTTCAAAAATGTTTTGAAGTCATTATTTAAAATTATATTTATAAGAAATGTGAAATGTAATAAATATCGATCAACAAAGAAAATGGACTACCAGTTTTGACAAAAGTTTCTGTGTAATCACAATAGCGATAAAGTTGAACAATGAACTGTCAGAATATTATTGCACAGGAAAATGCACCTTGTTGTTTTATGATGTCCAATGATCTTCAACCGTAGGAGTAGACGATAGTATTTTTTGGATGGTACATATATCTTAGATCAGGGATGTTATGGAACTCCGTAACCGTAACTATCGGATATCCGAAAAAAAATCTATCCGAAACCGGAACCGATATAAAAGTTTCGAATAATTTCGGATAGAGGAGGAGTCTAAATAATTTATTTTACATTAATATATACTTACATCAAGATGCAAATACATTTTGTGTGTACAAGTGATTTTACTACCTAACCTAGACCTAATTCCAAATCATTACCTATCTGTATTTTCGTGTTTTAATTCCTTAAAAATCTAATATCCATAACAGAAACTATCTGTTAATCCGAAATAATTTGATATCCGTAACTGTATCCGAAACCGGTATTACTTTATTCATATATCCGTATCCAGATCCGAAATTTCATATCTGTAACATCTCTGTCTTAGATGAAAATAATAAATTAATATGACATAACATGTGCTAAAAGAATCTGATGTCTATTGTAGCTAGTTTTAAAATGCGTATATAGCTACAACTTTTAACGTGACTTGGCAAATGTTTATATAATCATTTAAGTAGTATTGTTAATACATATTGAAATAAATATAGATTATATAGGACACATAGTTTACATATTTATAATAGTGCAATTATTAATTAAATATATCAACGTTATCTGCTAAAGATGTTTTAATGGGTAGTGGTGCCGATTCTGTAGTTCACGTCACTAAACTAAACTTGGTCTAAAATGGTCGTATTTTAGTTTAAAAGATTTTGAATAATATGCTAGTCTGTGTAAATTTAGTTTTCATTACGACAAGACTAAATTCAATTCTGACTTTACTAAACAATTATTACAAGAGCTATTTAAAAATTAAGAATAAATTACAAAAAGTGAATTAATAAAATCTCCTAGAACAAGTTTTTTAGGTTTTTCGAATGCTTATAATTTTTTGTCTACGCGTATTATACATTATATAGAAAAAAGTGTTGTATTTCTCGTTCATAGTTGAGTAAATACTGTGTTACTGTGTTCTCATACTAGGCAATCAGTTTTTTTTAATCTTTAGTTTTAATTACCGTAGTACCTCTTTGTAAACGACGTTACGGTGTTCCCTTTCGGGACTAAAATGACTAAGCTACTCGCATAGCTCACTCTGGAGCATACACAACGCCATCCATCGAGCGTAGATGTAAACTTATTTATCATAAGCATTATTTAAGAAGCTTAAATACTGAACTTCATTTTAATTATTCCTAAGCTTTAATTTAAATTTATAAACTTACATCCTAATTACCTTCTTAAGGGCCAAATTATAAATTTACAAATTACAAATGGCGATGTACGCATGTATATCGCGAAATAAATGTATAATAATCAATTTCGAGTTTCTTGCTTTGAAAATGACGGACTTCCATACAACCGTTTATCCCTTATTTTATCCCCTTAAGGAGTTAAATTTCCAAAAATCCTTTCTTAGTGGATGCTTACAACATAAAAGGCATCAACTGCCAAAATTTCAAGTTTGTATCCAGAGCGGTCTAGGCTCTGCGTTGATGAATCGGTCAGTCAAGACAAGTAATTATATACGTATAGGTAGATGGATGGGATTAAACTGTCATCTCAAAGTGATTGGAATTGTCCCCTGTATTTTCCAAGCGCATTCTATCTTGATAGTTTTTAAAAATTATTTATTTTTATTTTGGTTCTGCCACACTAAAATTAGTTTAGTCCTAAGCTTTCAAAATACGCAACGTCATTTGACATGACTAAGTTTTAGTGATGTTTAGTCTAGTTTAGAGAGACGTGTAACAACAGGATTCACACCAGTATCTCACGAATTTTGTTATGTGTGTTTTTCAAAAATATTATACATCTACATTTCTATTTCATGTTTATTTTTGTCGCATAATGGAACTGACTACTTGTAACCATAGCTATAGAATAAAAAAGCATTTTTAAGACAGACTTTCATAAGCGTAAGTACAGGAGCAGTCTTGTTGTATTTTGTAATTTTTAAATAAAATGTATAAATGAATATAATGTCTGTTTAATGGATTTCTTATATTATAAAGTGATAAGTGGCTGTGTTGGTAGACAAACTCAACTTGTGTCTAACAACTGGTAGGACACTGGTCTAACTACAGAACTTCGATATCGCGTAGTACTTGGGTTGTGGAGGTCTGATGGCAGTCGCTTCACGTAAAATATCAAAGCTCGGCCGTATCGTAGTTAGACTGAAAGCCGACCCCAACTTAGTTGTGAAAAGGCGCGGAGGATTGATTGATTTTGGTGTTGCAAACGTCCGTAGATTAGAGCGACCAGGCCATGTTCTTGATTGCTGCTTACCTTAACCAATTTTTTGATATATCAACCAGAGGTAAGTACTTAGGTACTTACGTCAAGGCCGCATACTGAAATGGTACTGAATTGCAAGATATTTACAAGGCTCGTTCTGTTCTCTTCTAAAATTCGAGCACGAGATGAAACGACGTTTTATAATTGAATAGCGTTCAAGTATTCAATCGTATTTAAGGGGAAAAGTGCCATAGTAGTGTCGCTTGAGGACGAACTGGGGATCCTGCGCATATCTTGTGCGATGGAGACGTCCGGGTATGACAAACTGTTTAGTATCAGTTTTAACAGTTTATAAAATTACAATAATGTACGGAGAAGAGGTGCAATGTTAATGATTCACATAAACTATAAAAACTCTTACTCACTCTTGCCACGCAAACACTCTTGCGGACTCTTGCCATGTGGGAGAGCCATGCTTCGGTACGTATGGGCCGGCTCGACCGAAGTGACACCACAGCCTCACAGAAAACCGGCAGTGAAGCAAGTGCTTTTCGCCGCATGCGTGAGGTTACCGGAGGCCCTAACCCTTCCCTCTCCCCCTCTCCCCTATTTCCGTCCTTCTCCTCTCTTTCCCCTCTCCCCCCTATTTCCGTCCTTCTCCTCTCTCCCCGCCCTCTCCCCCTTCTTCCCCTACTCTATCCCTAAAGGCCGGTAACACACTTGTGACTCTTGAGTTGCAGGTGTCTTGGTGTCAGTTAACTTTTTTTTTATGTTGTAGGGGCCAAACGAACAGAGGGGTCACCTGATGGTAAATGCAATCATTACTTCACTGCCGATTTTCTGTGAGGAAGTAGTATATCCGGTCGAGCCGGCCCATACGTGCCGGAGCATAGCTCTCCCACGATGAGTTGGACATAAGTTGGCAACCAAACACATGGACTAGGAAGCGGTGTTTGTATCATTTGTGCGTATTAAAAACACTCCTCCTTTGCCCCTCCCCCCTCATATTGGGAATATAGGTATGTAGGTCATGTGACCTCACGGTCCAGTAGAAAGAAATAGCGTTACGAGGGTACTTTTTAAACACGCTCTTCCTTATGCGTCTATTAGATGCTCATGCAAACGTCAATCATTACCAAAAGTCATGATTGACTTCGTTGATGATGGTGATTGATGAAATAATATCGACATCAAAATCTTACCATGCAACCGTCAATCACTGCATTAGACGATAGGTTATTCGTCGATCACCGTTTTGATTGCGGTAAAACTGACAGCAAATCCTACCTTGTAATCCGCCTTGGCAATGGGTTTACACCAATTCCTGCAGAAATATGTTACAAGTTACTGAAATTTGGCAAACTAGACGGAGATTTGCCTTGATAGTGGAATCTTTATACTTTTAACTGACGCGTTTATACACAGAGAAACATAATTTATTTTGAAAAAGTTTGCAAGAACGTGAACACAATGTTTAGTAGGAATAACTATAGTGCCAATAGTACTAATCTTGATAGATAATAATATGTACTTACTATAAACATGGGTTAGACATAGGCCTGCCATCACAAAAAAACCGGACAAAAACTTAAAAAAATCCGGACACATGGGTGAAATTGAGATTCTTTCCCGGACACCTTAAAAAAAACGCCGATTCCATTTAAATTTTTAGCTTGTAAACAATTTATCTAACAATTATAATTGTCCCTTGGCACAGAGTGTCCGGGTTTTACCCGGACGCTTTTTGAAAACCCCGCCCGGATGCTCCCCGGACGCCCTCTAAACTAGGACAAATCCGGGGAAACCCAGACGGATGGCAGCTCTAGTTAGACATAGACTCCACAAGTATATATTACTAGCCGTCCGCCACTTATGGTCACTGCTCCACTCGTATTTGGTCGTAGCGTGATGTTATATAACCCATAGCCTTCCTCGGTAAATTCTTTTAATGTTGGATAACATTAAAATAATTTTTCAATTCGAAACAGTAGTGCCTGAGATTAGCGTCCAACCCTATTTCTTCAGCTACATAATATTAATATAGATGTAGTGCTCTGCTTTTCGATTTTCAACGTCATACGATACCTATACAAAATATGGAAATATCTACTTAACATTGGTTTAAGAAGTCTTGTACCAAATTGATATGTTTGACGGGCCTGTTGTCTAGTGGTTAGTGATACTGACTGCTGGTGCTGAGCTAGAGATCATGTGTTCTCTGTAGGCACAGAAATAGTACCTACGAGTGGGTGTAATTTGTCTATAATATCCTGTATTCATATATATGTATAAGTTTGTTATCAGCAGTCTGGTTTCCATAGTACAGGCTCTGCAGTTTGGGATCAGACGGCCGTGTGTAAGGTGGCACATTATTATTATTATATTACCTACAGAGACCATTAAACAGCTGATCTAAACTGATGGTAGATAAAAACCTTCCGAAACGATTATCCGATTACTTTTGTTCGACAAAGCGACCAAAAAAACTTGCCAGAGTTGCGGTTGCCTTGCAGTAAGTTAGGTTTGAAAGTTTTTATAACGATGACGTTTAGCGGGTGCCGGTAATGCGCGGGGGGTGTGCGCGTGGCCTGTTGCCGTTGCATACAACCCAAACAAAACACGCGCGTCGGAGCGGCAACGTCGCACCGCGCCATCGCGCGCCGAATCGATTCCTCTCCCGCCGCGCGCCGCCGACAGGTTTTACTCGCAATAGTGAAGCACTAAAAGCTTAATTACCGTAAATTACCGATTTTTTATTTGTAATGACAACTTCATGATTTAGTTCCCTAATGAAGGCATAAAGATACGTGCAAAAATGACTTTTTGTCTTGGTTTTCGTAACGCACGTGTTGTTTTTAATATTTATTTGATGTTTCAATTACAATATTGACAAAGTGCAGGTTTTAGCTTTAGCTAGAGTGTCTATCATTCTTATTCACTTACCGGAAGTGTGTAAAAAGATCTTTAATATCTAAATCTTGTAAGAGGTAAAGGCTGTTTGTCTAATAAACTTGGCGCAACTCATCAGACTAAAAGTTAAGCTACGCCTAAAATAACTATGATTATAAATATAATTAAGTTTCAAAATTACTGCAATTAATCAAGCTTTGAAAAGTTCAGCAAATAGGTAATGACCCCCACTACGTAAACATTTTTATTCAGGAAGTGGCAATGCACCTATCAATGCCCTCTTGTAATAATTAATTGAATTTGCTTTAAGACTGTAAATAAGGTAAACCACTCCACAAATACACTTATATATAGATTTTAACCTAAAAAAATATTTATACTTTACTTTTAAAAACAAAATAACTTCATTATAAAGTTAATAAACTTAGTTTACCAGAAATAAATTATATGTTATAGTAATAATTGTTACCTCATTCGTATTTTACTTATAATAATATGTCGATGGTAGTCAAATATAAATATCTTTAGGGACTTCAAAGACCCCAAGAAAAAAAGTTAAGTTTGTCAAACATTTGAATGTCTTAATTAAAGTGAGTATCATCTGGAGTTTCATCAAGTTTTTAGTTTTACAGTAAACTACCATTAACATCGCAATCACAAAAACCACAATGGATGACTCAGGCTTCCCGTAAGTACACAAAATCGAAGTGATAATTGTGGATGTGCTTGGAAGCGGGGTGAGCACAATGAGTGACAGATTGACGGCCATTGTTACCCACAAAGACGAGACAAATCAAAGAATAGCCCTCAGCGGATTCCCGGGATTCAGCGTTATATGGGAATTCCCCTTCGTATCTTGTAATATTTACTTCGTTACTGGTGTGTTTTATGTATTTTTATCTATTAGTATGTCAATTGATCTACGCTATGGGTACTTACTGAAAATTTTCTTAATTGAATAAAATATAGAATCATTTATCAAACCTTTTATATCACTCTAGAAGTTTTAAGGCTCAGTTTTCCTTTAGCTTTCGTCGAGTTTGGGGTTGATATTTTTTTACAGACGGGTTATATTATTATAAGCACACACGCAAAGTTTTAACATGCGGAGACACGTAGTTTTTCAGAAAAAAAATATTGAAAATCATTTATTTTTGCAATATTTATGTCAATCCCTACCACAGATTATACTGAATTCTCGCCATTTAACGTTTCGTTTTACCTACGGTTAAGTTGTCAGACGTTCGGTAACTTTTATTTTATATAAATTTACGTAAATGATTATATTTTATTATTATTTCAATAGTATTCATGCACACATATATTTAACAGTTTATATAATAAATTACAGCATTATTTTCATTACGAGCTATTAAAATTAAAATGTTCAGTGTTTACCGTCTTTTGCCGGCTTGTGGAACGAAACGTAAAACTGACGCTATTTTGACGGCTGTCTAAGTTGGCGGGGAGTCGTACATTTTTTTTTATAAAATAGAGAAATTTACCCTCAAGTCAACTCAAGTGGCTAGGTTTAGGTTAGGTTAGAACTGTGACCATAACGCCAGAACCGAATTTTATGACAAACGAAATTAATTTTAATTCATAAAATGAGGAAAATTTCCTCAGAATTAAAAACTAAAAAATCTTGAAAAGGGGGGGGCCGCAACTTTTCCTTTTAAGGGGGGTAGTAACTCTCCCCCTGCCCCCCTCAGCCCCCTCCCCCCCCTTTAATTCGACGGAAGTTAAAGTAAAGTCGTACCAGTTTTAATTCAAATTCAAACGAATTATAACTTCAGGTATATCAGGTTTTTCTATGTTGTTTGTTAAAAAATTGTTGTATTGTTTTTCATCTTTCCATCTCCAATTATTGAGGTCGGTAGTCAGCCATATGTCGCCTTGTCTTTAGCGAGGTGAAAAGATCAGCTGCACTCTTTATACCCGTCCGTCCAATTGTAGTTTATTGGGTCACTGTGGTCACTGCTTTTATTTTACATGTAATTAAATCTGATAAAGTAAGTAACGTGACCCAATACTGAAAACCCTCTTTCAGCTTTTGCGACTTCACACTATAGAAGTATTCTCGACTCGTCATTTTACGAAAGGATCAATTTATTTGTACGACAGTACTGTAACATCTAACTTTCATCCGACGTGTAAGAATTCTCGGTACAACCTGTTGACATTCTATTCTTTGAACCAAATAACCGGTTATTTCAAGTGAATCGACACTAAACTCTAGAATTACGTGTCAGTCAGGAAGCGACGATTTTCGTTGAATCGAACCAACCTTTCTAGCTTAGTTTAGGATATGGCATTCTTTGATCATGTTTAATAGTTTTATAGTGTAATAAACAAATTTAGAACATTTCCAAAAATTAAGCAAATACAACACTCGTCTTAGTTTTGACCAAGATAATCAAACTTGGAGTCCGTACCCAGTAGTAGTACCTTTATCGTCCAGTATATATCTAATGTACTAGGTATAAGCATCTCTTGCCTAAATATTAAAAAAACAAGTTTAAAAATCGAAGCTCCTGTATTAATCAAATTTGTTGCTTTGAGATGGTTAGAATTCAACGCACGTCACCGCGCCCGCCTTGATTGCACTTACACCTATCTACCTACACTAGGCTGGCGCATGAGATTAAAACAATTGAACTGTAGCTCTTTTAATCTCTCTGCCGCGCCGCTTCAGGTAGATCGAGAGTAGGAATATTAATCTATTGTATTGTTGCCCTTTGCATTCAAAAATCGTTCACAACTGACATTTAAATTAGATCCATTAATATTAACAATAGATACATAGAATAGCAAACATATATTACATAACTTACGTTAGGCACTCGTAAAGATCTTTTTCCTGTATAATGTCCAATATATAGATATACTTAAATCTTTATTCAAATCTAGACAAATTACTAAATAAATAAAAAAGAAATTTAAGTTATCTTCAATGACGCCATGTTTCACAGAATTTTTCTCTATGATATGATGATCTGCTACTGAAATACAATACTTATTCGCAGACTTCGTTCCGTTGAGCTTCATACTAAATAGTTATTTGTTAGACGAGTTCAGGGTTAAATCAGCATAATATATTTATAACATCTCAATGACTTCTTATTAATTAGTTATACACATTTTCTAAATATTTTAGTTGCCAATAGTGATGTTAGACGTATCAGATAGTCACGGAATAAGATGTCTGTTGACCAATTATACACAAACTAGCGCCGCTATCATTTCAGAGGAGGCATATAGATACAATATCCTTAATTTGTTTTATCTTACGACGTAATTTAATATCTAGATAATCAACTAAAAGAGAGCCAATAATTGTGTGTGTAAATGGTAGTTTTATTTTAGTAGTTTTCTTAGATTCCAGAGGGTTGCAGATGCGATGAAGAGCATATTTCTATAATCTTATAACTTTAAATTAGAGACACAGTCTAGTTTCTTGATGGGACAGGTATGTCAACTAGGTAACTTAATTTATTACTACCAAAAAATCAAAGTATCTCAAAAGTATGTTCATATTGTGGTATAAGAGTCGTCACTCACTTTACTTAATATACGAACAAAATTTTTTTTAAAGTTAATTTATAGTTAGATACTATACACGTCAAAACTGTCTGAGATCAAGTAGGTAAGTTTTAGAGTATCACCGCAATCGAGGATTATTATTTTAACTTTATTGGATCGTTATTGAGTCTTTTTAGTGAATTTCACTATTAGAATAAAGAATTTTCTTAAAATTTTGATTAAAGACTGAAAATCAACTGTCCATCAGGATTCCTATAAAAGTGTGTAATGGCGTTTTTACAAAACCATTACAATTTCTGAATCGGAACTGAAAAAAATTGTATCGATATGATATGATGAGTGTCGACATCATTTGACACGAGAAGAGATGATGAGAGCCGTCGGAATGTTGCAAGCTGGTTCCAGGTAATTTACTGTGGCTGTCACTCTTAGCACTACACAGAGCGTCATAAGTCGTCTCTGGAGACGCTATCGTATCACGGGCAGTGTGGCCGAGCGACACGGAGGACGATCTCGCATCACTACTCGCAGACAAGACCGGTACATCCAAAATACTGCTCTACGGAATCGTATCATGACCGCCATGATGTTGGTTACGAGGCTCCACAGCTCTTCAAGCTTGCTGATAAGCGACCAAACCATCTGAAATCGTTTACGTGAAGTGGGTCTGCGTTCCCAAAGGCCGCTGAGAGTTCCATCTATAGCACCCCGCAATCGTAAGGCCCGGTTTCAATGAGTTCGCGAACATAGAAATTGGGAGGAAGAAGACTGGCGTTGTGTTTGCTTTTCCGATGAATCTCGTTTCGGTATGAGGCCGGATACAAGATGTACTCGAGTTTGGAGGACCTCTGGACGTCAAGAACATTTGAAATTTTGACAGAAAGTTCATTCATATTGAGGGGGAACAATAATGATTTAATGATTTGGGCCGGTTTTTGGATCGGTGGAAGAACCGATATCATTTGGATCAGGGGCAACCTCAATGCTCAGATTTATACGGAGAGGCCATTCGTCAAAGTGATTTTGATGAACTGATTTTAAGCATGCCAAATCGCTGTGATTGTGTGATTCGTGTCAATAGTGGAAACACAGATTATTAATTTCTTTATCTTTACAATAAAAATTTAAAAAATCCTCATTTTTGCCTTTTTCCCATTTCATTGAAGACATTAATTAACTTAAATTAATTGTCCATAATTTGCAAAAATTACAATTTCTCTTAATTTTTACATTAAAGTAAGAAGCCAGTCTGGAAGACTAGATTTGGTAAATATTAATTGGATATTTATTTATAGTTAAAAATGTACTGATCCCTGAACACTTTTGATATGTGTACTTGATAAAGTATTGAGTTGGTTAGTTTACAAAATAAAAACGTTGAAGCCATCTAACCGGGAACACAGCGAGATAAGGATATATCGGAACTGGACCTGCTAAAACCACGACGACGCGGTGCAAGTGGGCGAAACTTATCAGTTCCCTTTTCCTGGCTCCTCGTTGAAATAAAAAATCTCAGCCTTATTTTGTTCATTGGTTGAGCGACCTCCGCTTCAGGTTCCAGGCCTACTTCTAAAAGGCTTTTCTTCCTGTGTGAATCCTAAAGCTGTGCTCGATAAACACAGAATAATCCAAAATTCGTTTTGATATAGATTTAGCACAGGAATCACTGCAGTACATTATGGCATTGCTATTGGTTCAAATTGTTTATTTTTTGGAATACACCTCAAATAGAAGTGTATCTGTTACACAGATTATATGTTTAGAGTTTACTGATTATCTGAAAAATAAGTAATTGCTTCTGTTTTATCCATTCAACATTTTTTACTTGTCATTGCAATGCGCTTAATCTCTGTATATTTTGATTTAAATGTTGTTCATTCCTGATACTAATAAGTCCAATACTAATTTATTTAATAATATAATTCGTAAATTAGAAGATAGGAAATTTCATTTATATCGATTATGGGAGATGCCGACTAATGCTTCATTAATAAATCCAAATCGGACAAATCTGTTTCGGGTTAACTAATTAAAAAAGTCCAATTTCCCAAAAATGTGATCACCAGCATCTACTGTCTAGGAGAAAAATGTGTGTGTTATATACGTCTCTTTCACACAAACGTGATACAGAACCCGCGGCGTAACTTGATATGGCAATAAATAAAATAAATTACTCCGTCTCTTTCTAGCAAAAGGAGAGAATAATAGGTTCGTCCCTTTCAATCCCGAGTTTATCCGACGTCGTGGAAGTTCGTTTATCGCTCTTCAAATACTTAGTTTAGAAGTTCCCTTCTAACCTTGAATGTCGGAATTCTACTCAGGACGTAGCGAAATATGTATAACTGCCTGATGCTCGTTCGTAAACTTTAAGTTAGATATTTGAAACCTAACTACGCAGGGGAGTTGCCATTTCACTGATTATAACAAAATGTGATCAGGTTTCTGCCAATTAATTAGAAACTTTATTAAACTGATAAAGGTGTGTTTACAAGGAATTCTTTATGTTAAACATTGTACTTATTGTTGTTGAAGTATGTAACACATTGTACCTTTTTGCAAATCATCACCATCACACATCATCATTAAAGATTATTAAGTATATACCTACTAACGTAGGAAAGTTAGTAGGTACATATCTCGACGCTATCTGATCATATTTATATCTGCTAAAGCTATGAAAAAGAAAAATAACTTTATCTATCGAGTGCATTCCAAGTTTTCTTAATTCGTTTTCATTTTGACAACATTATTTAAAGATTCTTAGTAGGTAGGTACTTGAAATAGTTTGGACAGCTGGTATTCTTGATTTTGGCTAAAGTTGCTGTTTTTAGCGAGGCTGGTATTATTCTTAGACTTAAGTACTTTGATAAAACATTCCCTGTTACTATAAAAACTCGAGATTAGAACAATCTTAGGATAGGTAAGGTTATAAACAAGTATTTTAATTCGTTTAAAATATTAGATTGGATTATATTACTACGGGTAGATTAATACCTTATCTTGTCACGTTTCATGGTTTTGAAATTTCAGCGAAACCTTATACTTATTTCACAAAGTTGAGAAAGACCGCTGCCTCAACTTGCCTCGTACGAAGAATGGCGGAATCCTTACAATGCAGGTTGTATACAAAACTTGTTTGACCAGAATTGAGAAAAAAAGTGGCGGGCAAGTTCGCCTACAATAGCATTCCGCGCTGGCTCGAGTCGGGCCCGCCCGCGCCCCGCCCCCCGCCTTGCCCCGCGCCCCGCACCGACGCCGCCAGTCCGCGACCGAGCGCGACCGCGTGCGCTGTGCAGTTCAAACATTAAAATGTGCTCACAAAAGAATCACCATCATAAACAAACCAGTTATTGTTAATGCTGACTATTACATATTATTAGACATAAAATGTGATTCCTCATATAAATCAATCCAGGTCGTCGTAATCTAGTACATATAAAATAATATCGCTAACGTTATTTTTACATATAACTGATACAGTAGAATCATTAAAGGATAATGAAACCGGTAATCTGTGTTGTGAAAAAGTTGTGTGGTGTGTAATTACGGTTGTCCTAATCCGGTTGTTATCGATTTTTGACGTCACTAGTCCTGAACAGCTGTTTTGGGGATGGGAAAGCAGTTCACCGTCCGTCGAATTCGTTTTCTGTTTCCTCGTGACGAAAGTTTTAAATGTTGAATTTCGAATGAAGAAGTAATAATACTTACAAAAAACAATTAAATAGGATTTAATCACCAAATACCAAAATAATCTTTCAGGAATACTATCGTCATTCTACATACATTGGTTAATTAAGTGCTTGTGAATTATAGTGTGGATCCATAAATTTGTGTTTACAATTTCAAATTAAAAAGAAAGAACAAAATTGTTTAAATATTGCAGTTCATTGCACTCAGTGCAACGTGCTTGTGTTCTTTAAAATTCAGTGTAAAATTGTGTTTATCAAATTGGATTTTCTTGAAGGATCTGGATTGAGTCCTGTTAATAAGGTAGGAACATATTTTTTAATCAATTTTGGTGTATTTGTGTGTTTAAAATGCGTTACAAGTGGTGTCAAACTCGCTGGGTGTAGTGATGTTCCGCTAGATTGTAGGCCTAACCGTGCACCCGCGACCACTTATCTAGTTTTTCACTAAACTTTTTTTATTTGTGTCAACCACATTTTAAACTGAGAGACGTAGACCTAAGTCATTTAGTAATTTGTATAATATGATATTCGACACAAACTGCTAGCTACAAAGTTGTAGACTGAATTAGAACGAACGGAGTCGCCAGTTTGTTTAAAGGAAAAGGATGTTTTGTAAATATTTTATACTTTCAAAGTTTATATGTGCAATATTGTAAGGTATGTTTAGACGGTAGACTGCAATGTAATGAATAATTATAATAATAGCGGATCGCAGTGTTCCATTTTAATAAATTAAAGAACACAAATGTTCTTCAAAATACGTATTCTACCTATCAAGAACTTGTTTCACGAAAACAAATGTGTGCTACACTACCATTTTTAAGATGATGACGTTATAACTGATGATGTCTGTAAAGCAGTCGTGAGTAACCCTGGTATTGAGACTGGAATCTTGCCAGACGGGGAGAAAATAGTCGACGTCAGCGTCGGTAGACAACGCTGGGAAGGTATTTTTGGAAAATGACAACCGAAGGAAATTTAGAAATTTGAGATCTGGCGAAGAAAACAAAGCTAGACCGTGCCATACTGTTTAGTATTGCACGGATTCTTCGAAATTTGAGATGCCCACCTACTTATAAATTATATCTTATGCTAAAAAGTAAAATCGAATTCTAGTTTTAAACTATATTGTGACTTGTTATGTACTTACCATAAACTTATGGTACTTACCTGTGTTTAGCAAAAAAGAAAGGTTGTCTACACTGTACTTTGAATTTAACAAACTAAGAAATTCTCACGTGTCTGTTTCCAGTTTCAATTTAAAATTCGAACAAATTTTATTCAGAGTGCCTAGTGCACCTAGTGCAAGATTTTATGCAACTACGAGTACAATGTGTATGGAATTAAAATACCGCCATCTAGTGTCAATCTACTGTCATCTTGCATTTGTATGAAAATAATAGAAAATATTTCCATACAAATCGAAATTAACTTGATCGTAAGTGAATTACTGAGTAACAGTACTCACAGACTGTTATTTCAATTTTCCACAATTGCTGTATTTAACCAAACTTGCAACTAATTTATACGTGTACCAAGTGAACAACTGTTGCTACTTGCTACAAAGTACTTATTTTAAACAAAAATGTTGTTAAAAACTGCTAATATTGTTTCATTATCACTTTTAGTTCAAGTATTCAAGTAGTACTGACTTATTTTACGTTTTGTGAACATGATAAATAAGTCATTATAAGACTAGGAAGAAATTTAATTCTCAGACTGTCACCACGTTTATTAGTGTTAGTTCCTGGCTATTTGTTTCAATGTTTTAATCATTTTTGTACATTTTTTTATAAAGGAAGGACTTTCTAAATTTGTAGATGATTTATTTGTGCATAGATATTAAAAGCTATTAGACTGTCTACAATAGACGTCACGAAACTTGAACACAAATGTATATTTTTTTGTTATTGAAGTTAAAATTTCTTTCGCGGCGTTGTGCACTTTTTGGGATGGGTAAAAAATGTTAAATTCGCGTCAGGACACGTGACCCGATCGAAAATTCGTAAGACGGAACCGAGTTTCTTATATTAAAAAAAAATATAACATTCGAAATTCAAACATTTATGAGCGGCCAGGAGCGCAGAACTTCCAGTGTACCCTATGTATACATTTAGATATGTTATTACCTATTTTTTATTTTTAACCTAATTATATGGATACAGATGTATTGTATATCATATGTTTTCACTTCTGACGTGCAGTCCTAAGACTGACTGTTAAATGTGTCCAATGTCCATTGTTAAATATTAACTTATAAAACTGTAGCATAAATCCTATATAACTTAAACTTAACTTACTTTTTGTCATACTTAAGTTATTGTAGTTCGCTTAAAACACGTACCTAAGTGCCTAAAGTAAGCGTTTTGTATTTGCATATCCATAATTAATTTTTAGTTAGACTGCACAAATACGTTAAAGATTATTATTATAAAAGTGCATGTATATTATACTCCAAGTACACAAACATTAGCAGTAAATTAATTTAATAAAAGTAAGTAAGTAATAAAAGTGTAATTGTGTTGAAGTGTCCAAGTTTTGAGACGCCTACTGTACCTGTGAGGAAAACTGTCAGAAAATTCCTGTTAAATTAATTGCGGCTTTTGCTTCTATTATACCCATTAACCTTTACGCGAAGAAAAGAAGGTCCCCCTGTTGCATTATTAAAATTTCTGTGTGAATTTTTCCTTGTTTTGTACTAGATAAAATCCTGTTTCTTGCTACCTCTTTTAGACAAACACCAATATCTTTTAGTCACGTATTATTATTTATCGCACTTTAACGTTATAATAACTAATTAACGTTTTTAACTAGTTTCTAAAAGTGTATTTACTTGAAATAAAACTATTTTTAACGGATACTATCGCGATTTATTTGGTGTTATTTTACTATTACCGTTAAAAATAGTTTTATTTCAATGTGTAACATTCGCGTAAACTTTTGACAATATAATGTATGTGCTATTTATTATATTCTCGAAGCTGCCTAATGACTGGAGGGATCGATTTAATCTTGTTGTATTTATCGATTTATCAAGGCTACGTCTTTATTTTTACTAATCTCATTAAAGATGGCGATAGACACAAAAATGAAAACGTTCCATATTCAGTTATATATCACGATACAGGTCTTTCAATGTTTCGTAGACTATTACAGTTACAGCGCAAGATTTAGTCGATTGATAAGTTAAACAAAACCTTAGTCAAAGTAAAAGATTCGACTAAAAACAAACTAAAAAGGCGGAATCAAGAAACCGTAGGTACATCAATTAAAAATAATAATAATTAGAATCAGAAGTACCTATACATTTAACAGCATCAGAAGTTGCAGCAAACACTAAAAACATGAAATAGGTATTCGACCTATGAATGTTTGCTAACATATCTTATTTCTGTCCTTCAGCACAGAATACATAATAGTACCATAATAATAGCGCGCGTGGCAGCCCACTGAATTTCGCACGACTCATCGGCCCTGCTAGGTTTAGCTAGCTTCATACCTACAGACCGGAGTGAGCCTGGCCTGCCTTCATTTCGATGTAGGTAAAGAGTTTTAACTTAAATTTCTTCTTTTTAACTTATAGGTCTATTAAATTGTCCACAATGTGTCATAAATACATATTATGGATCAGCCGCTGCAGTCGACTGCACTACAACCGCGCCACAGAGCTCGTCAAACATGAGACAGATCTAAATATATCGCTATAGTTTCGTATTTAGTTCAAGCTTTTACAGTAGTCCACAGATCACATATATCACAAGTTGTAAGCTGGCATTGTGACGGTGATGTGTAAATCAAAGGCGATAATCAACAATCTCGAGAGTTTGTATAGCAAATAGGATATCTTGTCCAAATTGAGATAACGCTTTGAAGAATTAGACCCAATGGGGATAGGTTGTAGGCAGCCTCAACAAGTAACCGTAGTGTAATTCCTCAAGAAGAAAAATAATTAAAGTTCTCTCAAGGGTGTTAATGTTGGATCCGCTGGGCTTATTGAAAAATTTAAAAGCCTCAAAACGTTGAAGCATTTACCACTACGCTGATTGTTTTCAGAGTAGTCCTCGTGTACAATCACTTTGATTAAGGACTACCAACTTTTGTTATGAAGTAATTTAGGATACTAGAGTATACATACATACAAAGAATATACATAGATACATTTTATCGTGGGAGAGCCATGCTTCGGCACGAATGGGCCGGCTTAACCGGAGTGATACCACGGCCTCACAGAAGACCGACAGTGAAGCAATGCTTGCATTGCTTTTCGCCGAGTGAGTGAGGTTACCGGAGGCCCTAAACCTTCCCTCTCCCCCGTTCCCATCCTCTACCCCTCTTCTCCCCTTCCCCTACTCCCACCTTAAAGGCTGGCAACGCACTTGTGACTCTTGAGTTGAGTCCTGAGTCTTAAAAGTAAGGAGGCGACAATGTTTTTGTGTCTAAATTATGACACCAGGCGTGGGTCGGTAGCATATCGTGGTTGTCGCTAAGCATACCGTGGAAGTAACTAGAAAGAACTATGATACGTCATCACGTTGTTAGAGTGAAATTATATTAAACAAGCTGGTGCAAGCGATTATCATTCCCTATTTCATCCCCTTCAAGTTTTATTTTCGTGGCAAAAAGTATCTTATGATTTTCTCCAAGGGCCTGTCTATCTCTATACCAAAATTTATCAAAATTGGATCAGTGGTTTCGGCGTTAAAACATAACAGACAGACAGAGTACTATTACCATAGACTATTTTTGAGATATGTCCTCTAAAACACCGATTTCTACGTTTTATTTTGACACAGTTATCGATTTTAGTCTTATTCAATGTTGCTGGCAGACCCTCGTTCGGCATATTTTTGTAAAATTGCGTTTTCTCCGGACACCTAATAAGCAAAACCTTGTCTAAATACAAAATTTGATCTAAATTGTTGAAGCGGTTTTCGAGATACACGAAATATGTACATATTTAAATATTAGATAGATATTTGGCAACTGAGCCTAGTTACCAAACAAATGAACAAAGCAACCCACTCCTTTTTTTTTTAACACAAGCATTTAACTTAGCTGGAGGGGTTAACAAGAATACTAGTAATGTGTACCCACGTTACTAATACTTAGTCTTTCATAAAAAAATAAATAAAAAAAAGTCTCATTTTGTCAACAAGAATCGGTGCCGTCTGTCGAATAAAAAAAAATTTTTTTTTGAACAAACGAGACAACGATTCAATTAGTGAAGTGCCTTACTGTTATGTTCTATATTTTACTGTGTCAACCTGAAGTATTTTAAGTTATTGTCTGTTTCATGATCGGCCTTTCTCTTTAGTAAACTAAAGTAACTACTCTGAAGATTAATGAGTGTGGCAATGGCGCAGGAAGCAGGTCATACACTCAGGGTATGCGCAACCATGCGAATAAATGTACAAGTCCGAGACGAGTTGCAAACTGCAACCGCAGGCAGCATTGCGGCCTGCGGTTGCACTCGACGAGAAGGACTGCAGACTGCTCATCCGCGCTTTAGACAAAATGTCGTACAACGCTACCACTCTGCGGTCGGCGTCACAATCGGTACTGCGTCACAGTGCACAGACACCAGTAGTATTGCTTGCACTCCGTCTTGTATACTATATACAATAACCTTATTAGATATACATATAAGTTTATTGTATACGTTTAATGAAAATAACTTATACACATATATTATGAACTAGCTGTTGCCCGCGACTTCAGTCCCGTGGAAATTTTCGTGAAATCTATCCTACGGGAACTGTACATTTTCCGAGATAAAAATAAGCCTATGTGCTATTCCAGGCTATAATCTATCTGTGTGCCAAATTTCATCCAGATCTGTTCAGCCGTTTTTGGGTGAAAGAGTAACAAACATCCATCCATCCTTACAAACTTTCGCCTTTATAATATTAGTTATTGGTATCTATTGAAATGCTAAAGAAAATCGCTTTTGTTAATATTCTAAAATCCGATAGTAACTTCAAAATTTTCGCGTTTTATGATATTCGATTACATTTACGCATTGGGTTGCGTATGTACGTTTGAAGTACGCCCTTTACACCAGGTCTCACTGGCCGTAGTCAGATGTACATACATAAAGTATGGCGTTAATTCCCCTTAATAATATGCCTGGTAACAAATTCTATAAACAAATAAATTACCAAAACTACACGTCCCCACAGTGGATCTCAACAATGTTACTCGGCATTAAAGACGGCTTTAACTTCTGGTGGCATGAGAACAAACTATTCTATTGTTCTCAAATCAAAACTTCGAAACAGCTTCTATGACAGTATATATAATAATAATAAGGTAATCACAAATTGAATACAGATCAGTGAAAGAAAGCGAATTATCTGATATCTGCTACTGCACTATTTTCGTTATCGATTAAGTTAAGCACTATGGCATATATGTCTATGCGTAGAATAGTAAATGATCACCATACAAAGTTGCGTCTGTACGCAATGTCCACTGGTGTTTACTTTATTTATTTATTTATCTTTATTGTACATCTTTAGTAGTAAATATTGCAAACAAGTTACAAATGTTAAGATATAACAGTCGGCGGTCTTATCACACACGGCGATTTCTTCCAGATAACCTTTGTACGGATATTGTCAAATATAATTGAAGGTAGTCTGTGATGTACTAATATAAGGTTATGTTAAGATATTATATACTTAATACTATATTTACCTATATTAATTATAAACATACCTATTTACCGTGTTAAACTTAGATAAACTACCTGTAGATGTAACCTGTAGCGAAATCTACAGGTAATCGAGACGCCAGTATAATCCCGAAGTTACGCCAATAAGGAAGTTAGAGTTCTCGGTAATGCTGTCGTCTTTAACCTGGTGCTTTATTTCTCTGAGCAAATGTCTCTAATCAAAGTCAGACCGTGTTGTGTGGACACACAAGAAAGAACTAGAGGTTAACTAAGTCAATTTAACTTTAATTCGAATGCGCGTAGTTACGAGATGTTTACGCTACTACTGCGACTGTGTGCTATATTCAGAGGAGTAAAGTCTAATGAGGATAGGTCCACTCTGTGTCACGTTACCTGTTATATATTTAAAAACGTATACACGGTGTATTCTGATCAAAAGTTTAATAAAAAAAGCATTCAGTATGTTAACTCTTTTATTGTAGTTTTATTTCGAAAAGTCAACAGTATTATCTTCAAGTTTTTTACATGGCATTTTTGTACTATCGAGTTTTACGATACAATTTCGATATAATCTGAAGTTAACAGTATTCATAAGATTATCATACCTTTTATTGAACCTTCGTTTCTTTAGAATAATTGCAGTATAGACAGTAAGAGCAAAATTTAATACCAATCGAGGGTAGCTGGCGAAATTCTAACATCACGGGAGCAACAGCCCACCTGCCCACCCGCAAATACATTCTTAAAATTATATCTTTTTGATTATAGAGTTAAGACATATCTAATTATAATCAATACCTAAGCCTCGATTAAAACATTTTGAGAAAGTTGTCAATCGAACTTTGAACAACAATATTTGAAAAAAAAATGCTAAGATTGGCAAATTAGGATAATGGAAGTTACTAGTATACATTAAGGTGCGTTAAAATCGGTTTTAATTTTATTAAATACCAGCAGTTCCCGCGCGGCTTCGCTCGCGTGTATTTGTATATTTTTCGCGGATCCCTAATACTTTTTCGAAAATAAATGTAGCCTAAAAAGTTACTCCTTATAACACCAGCTATATGCCTGTGAAAGTCCCGTGGAAATAGGTCCACCCGTTCCGGAGATTAGCCGAAACAAACAAACAGACAGACAGACAAAAATTAAAAAAACTAATTTTTACTCATAGGTATCTTGCAAATAACTGTATGAGCTTAAAAAAAACCTATTATTTTGACGTTACAAACAGACACTTTAATTTTATTTATTTGTATGGAGTATGGATTTTTTTGGATTAATTGCCAAAGTGAAAACAGGTTAGTTTTGTAACCGTTTCTAAACCGTTTCTCTGCTTTTGAATTAAACAGTATGTATATAGGTTTTCCACGATATATGGCGCCAGTCAATTCTTGGATGTCTGACCGCTGCTCATATCGTGTTTCGGTACGTTAAGTCATTGGTCGCATAGTCACGCGAACGTCCATGGTGGTCGCCATAAGTATAACATGAAAACAATCGCTTAGCTGCTTAAAAAAAAACTAAATTACATTATAAGTATTAGTTAGCGAGAGTTTTCCAAAGTAATGTTTATAATACCTTGGCCTCGTGGCTCAGGGTTCATACTGACAGGAGTCCAACAGTGACTGGTATAATACACAGTTCAAGGACTAGATGTTTTTATCGTGTTATAAGTTTAACGCGTGTATCTGTGTTTGTTTGTGGCATCATAACTCCTAAACTCCTATAGGTATACCGACATTGTTTTTTTTGTTTCATAGTCGACTTGAACGACAATATTCTGAGTTATAATTTAAGAAAATCTGTTCAACCGCTCGAAGATCGTGAGCTCTTTCCTAATCCTCTCATTAAAGGTAAAAGGGATATTCGAGTGAGGGGTATTTTAAATTTATAATCGATACTTGTAAACAACTAAGCCAGATGAACCGACGACCTGAGCAAGGTAGCTGGGAGAGGCCCATGTTAGGTATAGGCCAGTCCACTGAACTAGAATAGGCTAATTGATTGATTGAAACAACTAAGTTGAATAATACAATACAATAGTAGTGTCACTCAGGCTTTCTCAACACTTTCTATCTCCCATGGAGTTTTGTCTATCCCATTCAGCAGTAGTAATTACACTGGTAGATCAGGTTAAGGGTTGGGTACTTCTCTAACTTGTGCCAAAAACTGCTTTGACAAACTTCTTACGCGCCCTCATTGACGGGGTTGTACTATACTACAAATATGAAATATTAATATAACTTTTCGTTACACTGTGAGTGTGCATAGTTCCTAACTTTCGTCAATCACATGCTAATTAATAAAAAAACTATTCAAATACAACTTTTAATTTTTGAGTTATATGTTAAACATACCTATGTTCGTGCGTCTAACATATAAAGGCGTCCGCTTTATTTTGTAGTGTACAATGATTTGGACTCTACAGTTCTATTCCCTTCAAATTGTATCTACTCTGCTCCTATGGATCGCAGCGTGATGTTATAGCTTTAGCATTCTGCGATTAACGGGTTATATAACAAACAAATAGACTACAGAACAAAAAACCTCTTTTTAATTTAAATGTAAATAGAGACTAAGCTGGATCTTATACTTCCTCATTTAACTGACGGTATGTATATGTAAGGTGACATATTAATTAAAGAATCGCACTTGACACTTACATTAAAGTAATTAAAACAACACCCATTTTAATATGTACCTACTTTTTCACGTAATGTCATGTAAATGAGAGCTCACTTTACGTTAGCCATACAAAGAATAGAAGTGCTTTGCCGGACTGGTTACATGACAATGTTCCGAGCCAATACACTTTAATACTTATTACGTAACTGTACTACCTGACTATCTTTGAAAGATAATATCGGCTTCACTAAACTAGTGAAATTGTAATTATTGTTCACCATTATAACGGCAGCTTTCATTATATTTTTTTATGATATGCGCTTGAAGAGAAATTATTATAATATACTAGCAATGTAGTGATATATATATAAATTATTAGAGATTTAATGAAGATTGAGGAAGATGAATCTACTCTCTCTTTCTCTCAAAAATATTGAGGATTTTTAATTCATAGACAATTAATCAAACGATTGATTATTGACATTTTCAGACATCTTCAGATTAGCCCAGCGGTACCCCCGGTATTTTCTGAAGTTTGGTAGCGATTGGATCTTTTTTTTTTGCCAATTTTTATAACTCGTGCTAAACCGGAGCGGGTTGCTAGTATTATAATAAATGTGGACTTATCTTATTTTTTAATTGTTTTTTTTATTATGCCATTTACTTTTTAATAACGAATAATTTAATTTAATTTATTTATTATCACAACTAATTACAGTAGTTACAAAGGTTATATCGTACTCATAAGTTCTAAATTTGAATATTAGAGAACTTAATTATCTTTCCATATCTTTCCATACATGTCCATCGTTCCAATTCCAATGTCGTGTGGTGACTTCTAGAAGGTTTTGCCGCAGTGCTTCCTTAATCTGCGTCAGAAAAGCAATGGCGTGCGATCCTGAAATAAACATTAAACATCACGTAAAGTTCACGACGGATATCGATTTTTTAGAGAAAACCAAAAAATGAATATCCCCAATTATGTTACTTCAAATTTATTGGTTTTGTTATAAGTCTTTGATAATGAACTCTTACGTAAAGTTGCAATCTAAAGAAGAACACCTCTCATAGTCTAAATTTCTTCAGTTGCCCTTGCTTGATAAATTAGCTATAGGAACCGCCTACTAGTTAATCAGACCGAAGGTCGAAATAAAAAGTGAAGGAAAAACTCGACAAGATTAACGCCACGATACGCTAACGATCATCACGATTCTCATCCGGTCAGAGATAGGACACACCACCTGCAATGTTTGAAGTAATAGGAATAACTTGAGACACCTCACACACGGCTGTCTGATCTCAAACTAGGCAGAGCCTGTAATATGGTAACCAGACTACTGATAAACATACTGTTCGACACGCCGCTAGGTGTCGCGATCTGCGGTCGACCGGTGGGTGTACTGAATGAGAACACTAGAGTAGGGTTTGTGAAATAAAACCACTGCGCTGTATTCCGATCTTGATCGACCATGTATTTAAATAAATAATATGATTTAAGTAAATAACGGTAACGAAACCATACCGTGATTGAGAAAGATAGCACAACGCCATCTATGGAGGATCTACAAAAAATTATAATAAGATCAATCAAGTGATCCATTTGGTTTTGTGTTCATAGTAAACACATACCTATACATACTTACATATTACAGATAAATTACATCTAGACACATAACCAAATATATGATCCTCCTCATTACACAATTATTTCGAATCGAATCCACGACCTCTGGCTTAGCAGTCAGGTCAGCTTCCTGTCAAATCTGTAACATTAAAAAGCTTGAGTATCTTTGTACTTCTTAATCTCAAAAACTATTGAACCGTATTTATAAATGGTTTTTGGTTAGGTAGGTTTGTCAAAGTAAAGTTGGGAAACAATCACATAATCGGCTCGATGGTAATATAAGAATCTATCCGTACTTGTAGACACACCAGCAATTCCAGTCTCAAATTCGTGTGGTGTCAACCTCCTCCTAAACCTCCACTACATGATGAGGGTATATGGGCACAGAGGAAGAAAGATTACCCTAATTTAATTAATTTTTATTTATTAAACTGGCTTTCAATAACAGGGTTTTATTGCTGACCGCTATTGCTATAACTACGCCATCTTTCACATTCTATTTTTTAGCTTTTCATTCCATAGACATACTAGAGAGAAACCACAGTGTAGTTGTGACCACAGACTGAAATAATCGGTATGTTAATAAACAGCTAAGGCTACTCTACTCTCTATATTTACTGGAGAATACGACGCTAGAAGTATTACTTTATCGGTCCGAAATTCACACGTCTGTCTGCTGTTCATCTCCTCAAAAACACATAACATCACATTTGAACCCATAGGAGCTGAGTCTGTAATTAAATAAATTCCATATATTCGAAACTACAGTGCCCTGTAGTTAGTAGCACAGTAAGTATTGAAAGTCTTTCAGTACTTATAGCATTTTAGGTTGCTTCTCCACTATTCCTATTTCCACTCTAAATTGAGCACCGAAGCACACAATCCCGATCGATACTCCTTAATTTCCTTCACTTAGACTCCGCAGACAGCCAACTCCACCTAGACATTTCTTAATACTGCAGGAAGTTGACAAACAGAAAAAAGTTGCCAAGTGGGAATCCGACTTGCGTACAAGATGTTCCGTCGTAGCCTCACTATATAAAAGAAAAAACACCTTCGTCATTCTTGCATTCTAATTTTGTTTTATTTTTAACTTTGACATAACTAGCAGTTTCTTTTTTAGTTATTAATATTAATATATCTTTGTTTAGTACGTATATATGAAACATTGTAATAACACTAAAGGAACGGCTCACTACGAGGATACATGCTCTTTATATGGCGAGGTGACATCGTCATCTAATACTTTCAGAGTTGTGGGACAAAATTTGTGTAGTTCAGAACTTTTTTCTTAGTTTGAGTATTCTTGTATCCGTTAAATATATGTTGTGCTGTATCGCTACGCAAAGATAATTTAGTAATATGTGTTTTGTGTTTTTTAGTATGAAATATAGATAAATGTATAAAACTAGGTGTAAACATTATCTACACAGTCGATTAAGTCCTATTAAAATTTTGTGAGTCATATACTATACAACAACACTCTCATGGCCTATAGAGATAGTGAGTATCTCATAATGGGCATTAATCTTTAAGCGGCTGTAGATAATATCTATCAAAATATCTAAAATCAAAGCTAACTACAGACGAGAATAGACGTTACGGTAGTTGCTAAAATTCTCATTTTCAATCATAAAACACGGATTCCATGCTGTATTAAATTGTACACACACAACAGTAATTTAAGACCTTTGCTTTTTGAACCCCAAAAAGTTGTTCTAAGTCTAGCCATAGAGTAGCCGCAAGCAATATACTCTACAAGTTTCAATATACGTACAACTTTCCACTTCTAAGCTTTCTGTTTCTTTTTAATCTTAGTTAGGTTCTTTCGGACTTCTCTTTCGCACAAAGCTAGCGAGACACTTCCTATCGTTTTGGTAACTAACAAAAAATGTATAGGTAGGTTCCTCACGTCAGGGGTTTTAATTTCATTACAGGGTTCCGAGAAGGCAGGCAGCGCAGTCTAATACAAAATATATACATGCATATATAGGTAGGTGTGTATGTATTTAGGCAGTAGGTAGTGTTTGTTGTAGTGTGATAAGCCCCTCATATTTGTATACCTTGTCTGAGGAGGCAATTAAACAGACTTGATTTTCTTTGATTGTTATGTTTGGTTTTACTGTTTTATTTGAGTTTCTTAATATATTAAAATAACGATATTCTGTCAGTAAAGTTACTAGTTTAAGCATACACTTTTCCATAATAGTAATCTTTGGAACATATAGTATATCTACTATTAGACAGTGGTCAAGCCTATATGAGCTGATGTTAAGACTTCGCCCGCGTTTTTTGCTAGGGTTGCCACGTCTGCTAAACCTATAGTGTAGTAGTATTGTGGGCTATAATACTATCCTACGATATTAATACCTACGCGAGGTGAAACTATAATATTTTAATTAGTTATAAAATAAAAACAACATGATTTGGTTCAAAATATTTTATTCTTAAAAATCGTTTAAGCACTTACCTGGCAGATCATTTTTCTGTACAAACTAATATATGAATTCGAACCATATACTAGATAGGTAATTAAGCTTATTTTTTAAAATTATTTGCTATCTACTGCATTTCTCGGTTGCTTAATAGTCTTGGAATGCTATCATATCAAGTTTTTTATATAAAAAAGTTGCCAACCCTGGCGGTAAGGTACAGACGACCGAGTCAAAATCGCTGGTCACTTCCGCGAATGCTATAATTGTACAGCATTTGGTTGTATGAAGATAACTTAGTGTTCTACGTCTACTGTACAACTACGTACATACACGCTTAAATTTGGGTAAATTTTAATTATAGTTTTGCCTAACGATAATATTCTCGGCAAATCCAGGGTTTGGCTACGTAATTGATGAATGGATATTATAGTATCTGCAAAATAAACAGAAAATCGAAACTTCAGTAAACTCAATAGGTACCTACACTTTGTTATTTATGTATGAGTATAAAAATAAAGATAGTGTTTATTCGATTCTCAGGTTTCTATCACATGCGATTACGTATTTTTGAGTAACTTCCAATAAATTTTTTGATATATTATAATAATGATAAAATACATGTATTTAGTAAGATTTTGTACTACAAATAGCAATAAATTAGTAATAATAACCACATTCTCTAAGACACACATCACAATACGTTATTTAGACCGACACTAAGCATATCTTGTACAGTGTACTATGGGTTCTAAAACAAGAATAAACAAACTTAAATATATTTTTGTATATATACATGTTTTACATAGAAATATACATATAGACCGGTGCAAATACACATGCATTCAAATATTTGCGTCAGAATGGGAATCAAACCAGCGACCCCGACTTACATAACCGTGGATCGCAGTTCCGAATGTACACAATACGATCCACTTGTACATATAGATCGCAGCGTTGTGTTATGTAATTTTGTAGAATAAAAAATGCTTTATGTAACGCAAAAAAAGATTTGTTACAAAATAAATGTCAAGTTCCTGAGATAAGTGCATTAAATTTTAAACATACGAACTACCTACTCAGTTTTATATTATTATTATGGTAACCTTTTGATTCCTCTGACCTACAAAGATATTGGAGATACATTTATAATACTGACAGTGAGTAATTCATAGTAGCAGTGTTTAAATGTTTTGTATATTTGCATGGCTAGAATACGTAAAATATAATATTATATGTCTTGAGTCATAGAAAACTATGACTGGCCTATTGGTCATGTGGTTAGTGACCCTGACCGCTGTGCTTATCGGTCGTGGGTTCGATTCCCACCTGAGTCTGGGTGTTCTTTGTGTCCGTTGTTTCTATGTTTGTAAAGTCCCCCGCGACACAGGAGTCATTCCTAATGCGGGAGTTGTCTTTAAAAAAGAATTTAAAAAAAGTAAAAAAAAAAATAGAAAACCAATGGACATATTTGTTGTTTTATATTTTACTACTGACCCGCTCTGGCTTCGCACAAGTAGCAAAGCATTATATTATATGATTTTTTTCCGACTTCTTCAACAATCATCGTCATATTTCAGCCATTTTACACAAAACGTTAACAAATTATACACCTAAACATTCCTCATGAACCACTCCGTCTATTGGTGAAACCCGTTTGAAAATCGGATCGGTAGTTATTGAGTTTACCGCGAACAGACAGACAGACAGACGTGGCGGGGGACTTTGTTTTATAATGTGCAGTGATAAGCAGTAAAATTAACTTTTGCGGAAGGTGGTTTAATATTCAACTGTTCTTCAGATTCACGGGAAAATGTACCGAAATATATTATGTCACGTAGACAACACCTACTCGTTACCTGTCCGCCATCATGGCACTTAAGTTCAACTAAGTACTAATAATCCTACCGCCAGAGCTAACCAAATAATTAACAAGTTTTTGCAAGAAATTCAAAATACCGACATATTTTTGGACAAGCTAGTTGTGATGACAGGGAATGTCATTTATATCTGAATGATAGGAGTTTGTAAATAATAATTGTAATCTTTTATTTAGTTTATTCTAAGTAATTAGTTAATTACTTGTATTATTTTCATTTTCTTTGATTGTATAGCGTCAACTTGTAGCGACTTGTACCTATACTGTAAGCTTAAATTGTTCTATTTGCAATAAATAAATCAATATTCTAAATAAGGGCAGATGCACTTGAATAAATTAAGTATTATCTCACATTCCAATATATTTAGTGATAAATTGATAAAACATCAAAGTAGCATTTGTGTGCAGCATTATTTTAACAATTGTAAATATCGAGCTCTCATTACGTCAAACTACGTTTAGTTCTATCAGTCGAATGCATCAATAGAATGGGTTTTGTTCTGTCCGCAACTGATATGAATGGAGCTTAAGCTACACTACAGTCAAGGACGTTCAAAAACATTTCTTTTTTGCATTTTCCCCTCAACGCAGAACGTGTCGTATTACTATAATCAGTCAATCATTCCGGACTTGATAAGTTTTTCCTATCTCGGACACAAGTTCCGCTACTGTAACGGTTTGAAACATTTGCTCCGTTTTTTGCAGCTCCCTGCAAAAGAGCATCACTGCATCAAAGAGTATTATTTTGTTTCTTGCCAGCTTTTATGAACTATTTACCACGCTTCGCAAAGGCAGTTTCTGTATTACAAAGTATAAAACAAGTGCACTGCGAGTCGCAACTGATATTGAAAGGCCTTTTTTCGTTGACGACTTTTCTTGTTTTGTGTTTAGTTTTACATTGCCTGATGTTAAAATGTAGAAATTGTTTGATGAGAGAAAGATCCTTAGTTCGTAAACAATAAACTTGATTGTTATAAAATTACATTTATTTTTTAGAAACAATTCCTTAAGTAAACTTACCTACTTTTACTCTTGTTTAGAAAACTAACACACGGAATTGATTTTACCATTTTATTACCGCCAGGTAAAGCCAAACAGCCTTTTTGCGATTAGGTCATTCATACAAAGGGTTTTTTGTATGGTAATAGGAATACTTATTTCATTAATTTAAGATTTGGTTCTAGACTTACAATACTATTTGTAAAACCATTGGCCACTTCATCACAATAATCCATAATAATACTATAAGAGGTAAAGTTTGTGAGTTTGGATGTTCGGGTAATCTCCGGTATTACTGATCCCATTTTGAAAATTATTTCAGTGTTGTATAGCCCATTTATCGAGGAAGGCTAGAGGCTACATAATATCACGCTACGACTAATCGGAGCGGAAAAATATTGCAAAAACGGGGAAAATTTACAAACGCTGACGAAGTTGCGCGGATCAGCTAGTTTATGATATTTCATCTTTACCCGCAGCACTTCCTAGGATTCAATATAATGTTGTACATAACAGATACATCATAAAGATTCCTGCAAGACCGAGATGGTACTAATACGAGTATCGTCAAAGATCTTAGGTCTGTAAATTTCCTCGTGGGTGGGAGACAAATTTAGAAGTAGAACTTAACTATTCTCGCTCAATTAAAACAAAGTTTATTTATTTATTATTTCATTTAAGGTAGATATCCCTCTCGAGGCGAACTTGGGCATATCGCAAATAGTGATAGGCAATTTTAGAAGTAGTCAGGACTCTTATTGTTGTTGTAATGTATAGAAACTCAAGATGCAGAAATTCTTTTAATTAGATATTATTCAAACTGTACATTACCGAGGTTTGCGTTAAACTTGGTACGTACTTAAATTAATCTTTATTTATTCTACTTATACCCGTTGCAGCTTAGAACGATGATAGATGTGGGCATGGCATCCTTTTCTCATTACGCGTTCAATGTTTTTACAAGTATAAGGTAAGTTATGCCTCACGGCTGGATATCAATTTAAAACAACTACTCGCGAAGCTACGACGGGCAAACTAGTTGGAGTATAAAGTTTTAATTTAGCTTTACGTCGTATAGTAGATGACTCAGTACCTAGTATCCGGCACGGCATTCAAAGTGATGTATTATCGACTCGTTTCCGGTTTGGGACCTTTAATACAAAGTTGTTGAGCGACAGATGTGTAATATTTCTATAGTTTTTAAATATTACTGACTATGCAAGTATGTTTTATAGTTGTAAACTGAAATGGCGGATCTTTTTGAAAAAGCTCAATTCGATTTCGTAACCGTCACGATGCGATGTAGAATTAAGTGTTGGTAACCAAAATCAAATCAATCAAAAGCATTATACAGGTCAACCATATTGAAGCGAACATTTGTATGCAAGTATGTTTTATAGTTGTAAACTGAAATGGCAGGTTTTTTTGAAAAAGTTCAATTCGATTTCGTAACCGTCACGATGTGATGTAGAACTAACTGCTGGTAACCAAAATCAAATCAATCAAAGCATTATACAGGTCAACCATATTAAAGTGAACATTTAGCTACGTATAGTAACAGTTTGATTATCCTACTAATATTGTTATAAACGTGAAATTTTGTTAGGATGTATGGATGTTTGTTACTCTTTCACGCAAAAACTACTGAACCGATTGCGATGAAACGATATAGTACGATGATAGTATGTAGATAGCTGGAGACCTGGATTAACACATAGGCTACTTTTTATCCCGATATTCCTACGGGATCGGGAATTACGCGGGTGAAACCGCGGGGCGCTGCTAGTTATTACATAAAAATTAAATACTTTTAATACTTAAGTTACAGTTCATTACAGTAGCGCTCGAATTAATGTAAAATTCTTAATTTTAAATGACAGAATTAATGGTAATAGTCACTTAGTTTACAAGAATGTCCACAGTGCGCCCAAAATGGACATTCCCTTTTGTGTGGCGACAGCGTGGTTTAGAGATGGCAATGTGTTAGTCGTCAAAATTGTTGCTCTTACATATTTCAATAAATACGTACGTTTGTACAAAATCTATATTTCAAACACTTACATGTTTGTATATAATTAATAATATTGATTGCGTGAGTACAGTACTCTTCACCACTATCAAACAAAAATGGTAAAGTTCGCGATAACGAACAACAAGTTCCGTAGTGGGACATCGATAAAGTATAATGATGGGTGGGAATTGATACTGATAAACTATTAAACTACTAACACAATTTATTTTAAACTAGCAACCCGCCCCGGCTTCGCACGGGTAGCAAAGACATCTTCAACAATCTACATCATATTTCAACCAATTTACAAAAAACCTTAACAAATTATATACCTAAACCTTCCTCATGAATCGCTCTGTCTATTGGTGAAAACCGCATGAAAATCTATTGAGTAGTTTTTGAGTTTATCGCGCACAGACAGGCTTGGGGCGCTACCTTTAAGTTATATTTGGCCCCGTCCTATCCACAGCCCCTAAGTATATAGGGATACGTATGCCTTACAGTCTACATATGCATTTGCAAGTCTCTTAAAAGTGACTCTTTGTCCAAACGTTGTGTACATACTGTTATAGTTTCAGTGGTGTAGGTAATGTTAAATAGTGTTAAAGATTTACATGATCCTAAGTTTGGTCAGTTCTTGGTTTGAAGAAAACTGGCACATTCAACGCGACCATACTGTAACTTTTCCGGGAACGTTAACAATTGACAGTGATAAGAATTTCTAAAGAACGCTCAGCGCAATTTTTTTTAATAATTTCTGAAGGATTTTGATTGTTTTTTGAAGTGTCTCGTGTCTTAATATGTACTCTTTAATATATTCAATTATTTTTTTTTTAATTAAGGAAAACTTACGTTAAACATTGTTTTAAATTTCGAATGTTACAAACCATTAGACAAACTTACGAGCCAAAGCATTTAAAATGGTGTCACTTTTATACTATTTATAAGTTCTATCATTAAGTTTAATGAATAAGATATTATTTTTATACTTTTATACTTTATTATAATTCTTATCTATCTTCACCTTAAACTTTCTTCAGAGTAATCAAGTTTATATGTATAAAAATGTATGTTTATATATTACGTAGCATTGCATTACCAACGATAAGGTGAAAACATCTTTGTATACACCCGTGACCAAAATACGTGACCGTGAAATTTGATCGAAACGTCGTATAAAGATAACTAAGTTTTAATACTAGTATGTCATGATGAGTTGATGTTGAACCATCAAGAAATCATGGGTGGTTTACAAGTTTGCTGTGAGCAACAGGCAAGCGGACATGCATTTTAATTAAATGGTCGGAGGATGTGAACGAGTTACGAGAGTGTAAAAACGTGATTAGCGATTAGATACACACGTAGTTCTTCTTAGCGACTACATGTGTAGTCCTCGGTACTTGTTGACAAGATCTTGTGTGGTCTATCGTTGTGCTGTATTTAAAATGTTTAAGTATTACGTTTTTTTTTTTTCAAATATTCAAACATATTTTATTTTACGAATATATTTATTTATCTTTATCCCACTTTAATACCCCACAAATTCGTGCACCGAAAGACACACACGCTCCACAATTCCTCGGTGATGTCCGTCAAAAGTTTTCTTGACTCAACTAACGATGGACGCGTATGTAATGGACAGTCATATTCATAATATTCCATACATTGCCTAGATGCCCTAGGTATTGTATACATTGACTGGGTATGTATTGTATATACAATACCTGAATTATACAGATTTGACACGACCTCTGGCTCTGCAGTCAGGATCACGAACCATTAGACCAACAGCCCCGTTTACAATTTCTAGTACTAATGCTATGTACGATACTATTTTTATATAATTTTGAATATTCTTTTTCTCTTTCGTACATAAATAAGGTTTTCATATGTATATATTGGAACGCTACCGTCTTGATACCGATTTCTTTATCAAACACTAGCTGACACGCGCAACTTCGCGTTTGTAATTTTACCCCGTTTTGCTTCGCTCCTATTGGTCGTAGCGTGATGTTATATAGCCTTCTTCCATAAATGGGCTAACCAACGCTAAAAGAATTTTCAATTCGAACCAGTAGTTCCTGAGATTAGCGCAAAGAAACAAACAAACTCTTTAGCTTTATAATATTAGCATAGATCAGAAAAACAATTAATACAATACATTACACCTAACACCGATTTATTTTGCAAACCTTCAGGTCTTCTTTGAAGTAACGGAAAAATCTTAAAAGCCTACAAAAATATATGTTACTCGTTGAGGTAAAAAGTTCAAACCTTGGGAGTGCCAATCCCAGACTTCTAAAGTTAGTCGTGGTTGCTTGAATAGTTGGTCGAACTTGCTAAAACTTGTTGTGAATTGTTGAAGTCTCACCATCTCACAGTGACAAGTATCCGACATATTTTAGACGCCTGTTCAAATAACTAATAAAGAAAAAAGTTTATTTTATGACCACGTTTCAGTATAGGCCTAAACAAAAAAGGTGGTTTCTTAACAATCTATTGTTTATGGTCAGGTATACAAGCCTACGACAACAAAAACTGTAACAGACGTGACAATGGTCGGATTGCCACTTTGCAATCATGCGTATTATTTAGTAATTTTGTATGACAATCTTTTGTAAGTTTTACCTTTCTGTGTTCTAATTATAAATTATTTTGTTACAGGTATGAAAAGTAGTCCTTACAGTAATATTAGTTTGTAAGTCTTAACTTTACTTCTACTGCGATCAACAGCAGAATTCTGAGACTACAGTTTTGAATATAAAAAGTAAAGCAAGAGTCGTAGAGTAGGTATACTTGTTCTTAAACTTTCTCGATTTGTAAACACACTAAAAGCAAAGATAACGGTTCTTAGTCGCGTTTAGTACACGAGGTATATCAATGCCTCCGAATTCAAAGTGTTAGCAGAATACCAGCGCTGCTTCCTTGAAGTGGCATAACGCTGAGCTAAAAGAACCATTTTAAGCGACTGAATGTTTTTTTTTCGTGTGTATTTTACGCGATATCTTTGCCATTTGTGAACTTATTTCAATTTTTTTTTATTGAATTGGTTCTATTCAAGGTTGGTCCCATTTAAATTAGAAGAAAATATTCCACCTCTTAGGGTGATAAATTAAGGGATGAAGAATACAGCTTATTAGATAATATTTAACATGATTTAGACACATTAGGTGACCCGTCTGCTCGTTTGCCCCCTATACCATAAAAAAAAAACAACCTACACCGACTGTGGTGACAGATACTGCTTAAGCGCTTGTTTTGCAACTACCCTCGATTTGTTTTCACAGCTCTCATTTTGACTAAGATCATGAGCGGAATAAGCCCCTCTAAATACAATCAAAAGATGTTAAACTAGTTGCAATATGATGTCGATAACACTTCCCAAATCACAGGATTCCAGGTAGTTGATGATCTATGTATCCGATTGAATTATGTACACTTAAATTTCAACTAGGTACTTCTTGTTCTATCTTGAAAGTATAATGGCGGTCAAAGATATTTGTTTATATAGTCCGAAGTCGTCCATTTTAATATAAACTAGATATCATCTTGTGGTCGAATAATTCATTTCTGGTTTATTTCATAGGCCACTAGTACTTATAACTAACACTACTATTTATAACTTGAACTGTCATTGTAAAGACTTACGTACCATGACAGTTCATTATATAGTGGACACGTGTAGCTTGATGGAGCTGTTATTACGTATTTTTTAATTTGTAGCACATATTGTTTAAAATTGTTAGCTTTATGTTCTTCTTCTATTTATAAACTTTATGTATTCTGAATTTCACTCTTCACGTATTTGTATTGCATGCAGTCTGTAGCTAGTCAATGGTGCGTTTGTTTCTTGCGTCTACCAAAAATTAATTAAGTATCACGACCTTAGCGACACAACACACGTTAAATTATCTAGTATCTTCTTATAATATAAGCTGAACAACTGCGAAACATTTGATGCTGCATCGCGATACGAATGTTCTCACGCTGATTACTACATTATATCCAAAACCAACAGTTGGATCGCGGTTCACCAGTTATGATCACCTAGCTCGGTCGACAAATTGTCCTTTTAGTTAGGGGAATGACAACAAAAATATCCTGTCCTTTTCTCTTTTACAATGTAATCTACGTTATCATTATATTGTTTCAATGTTTAACAACATTGTACCAGGTACATGGTTACAAAGTATCGTTACCATTAATTCTATTACAATTAAGCATAATAATAACATTTAAAACAATCAGAGTAGATTAATATAGCAATTAAAACATCCCTGTTTTATTGAATCACTCAGCGTAAAATCATAATATGTAGCAGGTAATGCAGTTGATCACAATTACGGACGATCCATCTTGTACGGAATAATCTCATAACTCGAGCGTCGAATGCAGTGCCCAGTGCCACTCGATCGCTGGAGGCACGCACCGGCCTCGGCCTCCAGCCGAGTGAAATGCACAAAATCCATTCTGTTTTATCACGTTAACAGTTCACTTCGTCACAAAACTATCCTTACGTCGTTGTGATAGAGAACAAATTCACCAGCAGCAACGATTTTAATCTGGAGGTGACGCGAATTAGGGAAACGTCTGTGTATGCGATTTTAGACCCATTTTCTATGTGTTAGAGTTGTGAGTTGTTTACAAATACCTATTTGAGGGGTCGTTGCTGAGGTTATAATAAAATTTAGAATTTGTTGCTTGTGACATAAGGTTGAATTTAGTACGGCTGAGGTTTTATAAGATTTTTTATGGTGTTCCGTCGGCAATCAGCTGTTTCGGCACGCGCTCTCAGCCCCCTGGGATCGGGATGATGTCAGCCTCGCTCCCCGAACATGCGAGAGCTAGATATTTCTATTAAATTCTCTCTAAAATTTTAGCTTAACTTCATTTTGTGGAATATGGTCGGCTCAAAGTAAATTTCGTGTTTGGGCTTAAGGAAAAATATTGTTATGGGATTTGTTTAGGATATGCTTTCACAAGTTACACTTAGTTTGTAGTTTCAACATAATTCCGTGGTTACTTAAGGGCTTTGGATTTTTTTATTACTAATCCCATACCTATATGGCCCGTAACACGTGACCTTAGTCTATAGATACTCATACTTATTACGGAATCATGACCAGAAATATATCTAGGTAGTTATTAACTGACGAACAATGTATCTCACATTGCAGGGTTCCGTATTAATGATTTTAACTTGTTACTTTAACGCCATAGAAATAGGATTTCAATTAAACTGACATGTTAATCTCAGGCAACTTAACTCTCTATCTGTGGATAAACTAATGTCAAAAAGGCTTCCATTAGCAATCCTTCATTTACATTATGTTATGGTAAATTTAGAACAAAGGGGTATCTCTATACATACAATATAGATATATTGTATGTATACAGATACCCCTTCATGCACTTAATGAGCACTGCACTGCACTTAATGAGCTCAAGAAGAATTACATAATAAAAATACCCGAACCGCATTTGACAGGCCTTGAGCACCGACACGACCCGTTGAGCCTGGAGTAATATTGGTCAAGTTTAATGTCGCGCTTGTCATCTTCCTAAAGGGCTTATATGGAATTCGTGTTCTTAGTTCGCTCCCTATAATGTTTCACAAAAAATATATTTTAATGTAAGCTATGTGGGGTGACCTTCTTACCTCTGTCTCCGAGGCTAGATCGTCTCTCGCAGCTGGTGAATTCATGTATAAAGATTTAAAAACATTTAATTATTTATAATATTATTTTCTTTTGGAACTGGTGGTAACAACAAGAAACAGAATTTTGGAGCTCATGGAGTCGTAGGAAAAGAAAAATTATTATTTAATAAAAGCTTGGAGCCGTTGGTAATATATTTGTGAACTAAATTTTTGAGAACAATAGGATCTTGGAGCTTTGAGAAAGACTTAGATATATTGGCATCTACCTAGTGGCAGGGAGGGATGCGTGTCGGCGCGCGCCCTTATTACAAAAAGGGGCTATATCCCTTGAACAATATGGAAGAATCCGAACGCATTATTTCTAAATTACATATTATTTAGAATAAATGAGTTCGGTTTCTTTGTGTGGTTTTTAGTCGGATCGATTCCAATATATCCATGAAGTATATAATTAATACATTTGACTGTCTGTTGAAAAAAAGAAAATGAATTTATTACCATAGTATAATCATCACTGTTATCGTATCAGATAAAAGAAGTCCACTATAGGCTTCTGCCAATGACAATGAGTATAAGGACTCTATTGTATTATACTATATTATTATATACTATTGTGTTATAAGTTTATCGTGTGTAATCTGTGTGTCTGTCTGTAGTATCATAGCTCCTAATCGGAAAGACCCATTTTTGTTGAGTTTTTTTCTTTGAAAGGTGACTTGATCGAGAGTGTTCTTTCTTAGCTAAAATTCAAGAAAAGAAAACATTTATGTATCCGTTAAACAGCCCGTTTATTTAGGAAGGTTTTGTATTCGGAGATGTAACTATGAACATCGACCAGGTAAAATTAACTATAGGCAACTACGCCATACCATTATGTAATGGCACATCCACATTTAACGCAGGTGTAGCCGCAGGGCACAGCTGGTTATCAATACAAGCATAATATCGAAAAGAAATTGAGTTCCATATTCAAATCATACAGACGAGTCGTAAACTCAGACTAAGAAAAATACACCTTTCTGTATTCTATTAAAGCACATTTTGCATTTATGTGTAACTTTGAAATTTTGAATGCATACGTAGATCGTTTGTTATCAGATGAGATGGGACCTACCTTTAAATTGACATAGTTTGTATGTATGCGTAGTTTGTGTGTATTACACTCTCTCTTTGTTTACGAACTTTTTTTTTTAAATTGAATGTGTAATAGAAGGCTTTAGATTTGATTAATATTAGCTAATTTCAATTTGTTTTTGCAGCTCATAAGGTAAAGTTATACTATTAAAATGCGATAGTTTTCATTACTGCATTAAGCACTTTTTAAATGATTGGCTTGAACTGTTTTTTTTTTACATTTTAACACGATTGGGCATAGAAAGAGGTAAACAATAAAAAGACGTGACAAAGCAACTTTCTGAGCATTGTTGAGCGCGACCTCAACTTTTGCTTTGAGACTTGTGAGAACAGTCTCTCTAGATACAAAGGTGTTAGTAGTTCGCAGTTCGAGGACCTCTCTCTAGATTCTATAGCCTTAATAAGTATAATATGTGGGGTAGCTTTAGCCTTTATAATGTTATCTAGTGCACAGACTGGGTTTGAAATGAGCTTGAACCGAACCGAAGGTATTTCTTTGTAGTCATATTTATTTGGATACCACTTTCTAAAACTATTACCAAAACAAGTTTATAGGAATTAGGTACAGTCAGTAAAAATGTTTTGGGTGGTCTTAATACTACCTACTAATATTATAAAAGTTTGTGGGGTGTATGGATGTTTGTTACTCTATCACGCAAAAACTACTGAACAGATTGCGATGAAACTTGGTATGTAGATAGCTGCAGACCTGGATAAGCACCTAGGATACTTTTTATACCGATATTCACACGGCATCAGGACTTGCGCGGGAGAAACCGTGGGGCGCAGCTAGTAGTGCTATATTTTCACAAAATGAGCTGAATCAAAATATAAAAAAAATATTGAACATGTTGGTATTTACTAGACCAAGACGCAAAATATACAAAAAAAAACAAAAATAAGTTTTTTAAGATTTTAGTTTGAATATAAAATATCACACCCACATGCAATCAACTATTACTAGAACTAAGCTATAGTGCCTATTCTTACATATTTTTGTTGTTTTTGTATATTTGTTGCACATATAGCAGTCCACTGCTGGACATAGGCCTCTACCAATGTGTGCGCTCGCACCCGGTCCTCCGCCTACAGACAATTGGCTTATATAGCTTAAACGATTACCTACACCGATCATTATGAAATTAATTGCTGGTGGTTTAATTTCACACATTTCAATGCATTACAGTAGTCACCCACTTTTTAAAATATCGAAATTTATAATTTAATTTTTGTTTCATAACTCGTATTTTTTGCACTGTCTGCTAAAAAATTATCGTAACAAACATACAACATTGCCAACATTGCATTGTAATTTTTACTATCAAAAAATAAATGAACCGAATATTTGTGTAAGGCGTCTCAACTTATTATATTATTAATTATTATTGTTTTTAACTAGGGAGTAAAATTAAATAATAATTTCCATTCCAATAATAACTTCCATTCTATAGTAGAAACGAATGTGTCTACTGTAGAAAACCTGGAATAACACGTTCAACTCACATTCGAAAATATTATTTGATGCCATTAATGTGACATAAATCCTACTATTGGACCTTTATGGCGAAATAGACCATATGTACAGGTCGTAAAAACAATGTCACCAAAAATTATTTTAAAAAGATATGTTCTGTAGTTTTGGAGATTTACGATATTTTATAGTCTTGGGTTATTGTTTGGAATTTAGCAATCGCAGACTTTGTTTTCCGCAGTTTCTCGCGACTTTGTTCTTAACACTTTCTTGTTGTGTACATTATTTTTTTTTGCAAGTACCTATATCTATTAATCATCAAGAAATTACAACATTAACTCGTCAATGGTATACTATTGTACTTATCACGGCAAAATGATCTCTCTGGAGTCGTATTTCGACACACAATTGCGGGCTAGTGCTAATGTTAACTATTGATATATTTTTGGGGGAGCATTGCATTACCACCTAAATTGCATTTTATTACCTGGTTATGTTATGTTAATGGGCTCCTGTTTGTGCAATAAAACCTGTTTTGGTCCATTTTGAGAAGCCTTAATTATATAATGCGTTTACAGTACACATTCTGTACGTAATATTATTTATTATTATGTATTTATGTAAGTTAGGTATTGCTTTTGTTATGCGCTTAGACTATGTTTTTAGATGTACCTAATATGCTGCATTCTGTTAATAAATTATAAAGCAAATACCTTTACATATTAAGTTTGAAACCCATAAAAATAAAATATTCATGACTAGTATCCGCTAGCCGAATAATCTTGAATATACAAAAAAAACTGTTTTTGAATATTATATCCATAAGTTAAACTAGCGTGGGAAAGAATAACAGTTACCTTTATAAATATACATATATACCTTATTTTTGACAGTAAAATATGCACTTTGGAATTTATTCTAAACTGGTTCACCCACCCACCACTTTGCACACGTTTGTGAAAATAAACACGAACAGATGAGCTGGAGCTAGATACTGTGTTTCAAAATACGACTGAAAAATATTGTTTACTGAGCTAGGAATATACAAAGATGTTTCATTCAATCAAATTGCACCAATCACGTGTAGACTGATGAGCTCAACGCCTCGAGTACGAATTCAAATATCGTAAAACAAAACTTCGGAATACAGAAATGTAAAAATGTGTATAGAAAGATAGGTTCTTATTGTTAACATCTGGAAATCCTGACGTCAGCATGGCAATTGTCACCGTGTAAAGACGAAGGTCGCCAGAGTACTGGACTACTGGTGACGTTAGTGTGCAAAAAGGAACGTCAAGTGCGGGTAGTCGATGCCGATTTTATCGATGCAATGAAAATGTTTAGAAATATAACCGAGGCTAAATCCTGATTTATAATTTTTCGCAGAGTTAAAATTAGTTTGAATGTAAACCTATCAACTTTCTGCTTTGTAGGGAGGCCGACGCAAACATTTAAGTCGGCTTGCCAGCAAGCACGTTTCACTGCAGCGAAGTAGTTACTCTTATTGACCCCTTCACGTTCATGACTATCTACTACGATAGATAGATATCTAATACTACTAACGATCTATCTAGTTATTTAGAGATACTAAATAACTAGAATTTCCATTTTCTGTATACAAATTCACCGATTGCCAATTCTTAAAGTAGCGTGTGTCTACTTTAAGAATTGGCAATCGTTGAATTTGCGTCGTGTTTAGCGACTAGTTGCTTGTAAATTAAATGTGCGGGTCTTAAAAACCAATTTCCGAATCGGGTTATCAAAGAAGGTCTAAATATCCGGTCGATGATGCGTGTGTAAGACGGATTAAAAAACATTCACTGTCAAATTAAATTAGACGTTATATATCCTTCGGATGATTTAAAATTCTGCCTACAGGAACCTATTGATTAATAGTATAACAGATGGCTTACTGTAACAAGCCATTTAAATAAATATCGATTCTGGCTACTCTCGCAAAAAGTAAATAGTGTTTAAAAAAATGTAATAAATAAAATCAAATCTGGATCACATTCCAACACGGGAGTTCAAGTTATATTTTCCTAAATATCAGTTATTATTTATTCGATACTTGGGTTCATCGGGGTTTTGCTTAAATTTGAGTCTCAGGGTCGGTACCACCACTCTGAAAACTGCGCTATGCTCCTATGTTCTGAGACATACTCGTACATAGGACTGGCAATGCGAGGATAAAACCGCTGTTGAAAGTTTGTTATTTTTGTTTTCCTAATAGGTTCTATAAAATATTAAGTGTACTACGACACACCATAACGCCATACGTCACGACACACTTATATTATTTTGAGGCAATTAAGTAATAAGCGAGTCTACTCGACTTTTACTTAGTTTGCGAACTTAGACGCAAAACCATGTGCGCATCAATTTGACTTGCAACTTCAATATGAACATTTGTGTTGAACATGATTATACCGATGACGATATACTAATAAATATGTATAACTTAGCATTGTATTTTGTGGTTCATTGTACAAAAATGTCTTTGTTAAGACAATACTGATACGTTTCCCATAAATATGAATAATAATTGTCACAGCACTGATATTTGCCATTCCATAAGGTACTAACAAAGAAAAGTTCGACGTGACCGAATGCGTCAAAGCATGGCCTCGTATTTAAGCTTTTTTTTTTTTAACGAAGACTATGTTTTGATTATTAATAATAGCTTTGTTTTTTCTGTTTCTTTAAGGTGTTGGAACACTTCCTGAAAGTGTCTAAAAGTTATTTAAGAGCTGTTTGTGGACTATTTAGAAAAAAAAACGTTAGTGTCACTGGCTTGCGTTGCTATCATTTTTGTTTTAAAATGTTTGTAAGGGTATAAATTAGGCATGCCTGTGCCTGGATGAAGTTTAAACAATACGTGGTCTATCATTTATAGGCTTATAAAAATTACAAATTACAGCCAAAAAATATAAAATGACGCTAGTGAAGAGACATTTTTTTCAAATCACTACTCAATTTAACTGTTAAAAGCAATTTCCATACCATTACTTTTCATAGTCATTGTACATTGTTCCAGATTCGTTGTAAATATTACACAATCTGTTTATTTGCGATATATGAATACGGTACCAAAATCAAAGCACGCGAATATCGCCTTAATTGGACGAACCATTCCTATAGTCTACCACAGAGCACTGTGTTTATACGCGGCTAGGACATTCCGGTCTCAATGAGTCTTACTTAACATACCCACTTAAAGTAATTTGTTTTTCTTTGCATGCTTTATGATCATGCATAAGTTATGTCTTACACGGAAATGTTTAGACCGCGAATTCTCGAGTTATATAATGAGTCAGCTATTTCGCAGAAACTCACTTATCATGTTTATGATAACCTAGTAAACAAAGAAGTTGGTAAAATTTGACGGTTTTATGTAACGAATTGATAAGGTTAATCGAATACAGAAAGCTACTCACATTTCATGTAATCCTGGTACCTGCAATGAAAAATACGTCAGAGGTTTAAAACATCTGCTAAAATGGTATTTTTCTCTGACAATGACGCGTTAAATTACTCTTATGTGGTAATTACTTTTTGTTCATGTCGCTGACATTTTCACTTGCGTGACAAAAACGACTGTTTAATCGTTGATGCATCTTCAGGCCATCAATCGGTGTCATCTTTGCACCTTTACTTAGTTGTTTTACTTTCACAATAAAATTGATGTAGCGAGAAATATGAGCTCGTTTGCTAAACTATCACAGTGACGTACAAGTATTTGCAGCCTATAATAACGGTTTAAAGAGAGCTTACGAACGACTAACAAGAATACAGAATCACTAGTAATTATAGTGTTATGCGGTTGCATTTCTCAAGCTTTCGAATGCAAATATGCAGATACTTAAATATTCTAACAAAAAGCAAGACATTAACGAACTATCTACAACACAAGCACAGTATATAAAATTTGCTTTGTATCATTTAAGCGCAAACTTGGCTATAGACTCTTGATGTGCGTTTCTTTACGCACTTTATCAACTATTGAAACAAATAGAAGTGTATTCGAAATTTAGTGAGTGCTTTGGAATGGATAACT
The DNA here is from genome assembly GCA_963859945.1 of Euplagia quadripunctaria. Taxonomy (NCBI): domain Eukaryota; kingdom Metazoa; phylum Arthropoda; class Insecta; order Lepidoptera; family Erebidae; genus Euplagia; species Euplagia quadripunctaria. The sequence goes on along the minus strand of OY982568.1, from coordinate 23,222,600 downwards.
CCGCAATGATTCGAACATGACCTGCTGATGACAACAATTAAAGGGTAGATCGTGAGATTCTACCCGTGCAGAAAATAAGGGGAAAACCCTGCATAGTTTGTGCGGGGGACCATTATCGCCAAACTCATATTCCTGAGTATATTCCAATTTTCAAATATATTAAAAAATAATGAATTGTTTGATCATTAAACACTCTGCATACGTGTATATGTAGTTATTGAATAGCCACTTTGTCGTTCGTTTATTGAAAGATACTTGTGCACACCTGTATATATTTTTAATATCTTATTCAACTCATCAACTCAGCTCAACCCATATACGAAATATAGTCCCTTTTTTAAAATAAAATTTAAAAATTATAGATCCATACCCACAAAGACACCGCAACTGTAGTTTGTTTTATCAAATGAATAATTTTATACATTTTGGCATAATTGTGGCACGCCAGCGTTTGCTACGTTCCAATTTCTTTACTTATTGAAGCGACACTGGACTACGCTCAAATTCACAAACCAGTAAACTCTTTTTTGTGACACTTACTTCTTTTGTAAATAAAAAATATTAACCGTACTCTATGCAAAGCATTGAGAGACATTACTTTTGGTATTTAATACCAACAGAAATTTATTAAATTGATTAATCTCTACTGCATATAATATGAAGTTTCGACCTAGACTGATGCAACCAGGCGATTATCATGACATACAAACATGACTTTCTTTCTAGCGACTATATTACTGTAGCCTGCCGTATGTATAATGTAGTATATCCGTATCTTGCACCACATTCATCGTAAACATACACAGCGTAGCGTTTTCATTGATAAATCCTTATCAATCATGTTTGCGTCATTCAAAATGTAAACGAATGTTCAATATTTCAAAACGTTTGGACCGTATCACTACCAATAATTCATTTTTTATTGGGAATATTTACGACGTTGTGGCATTTGTTCACTCTAGCTGATGTCCGTGGTTTCACCTACTTTGTTTAAACTATATACCTATTTTGATTTCCTAGTTCTACATGCAACTTGCTGTGCAGTATATGTATTAAAATCTATGTATAATTAATATATGTACTCAGTACATACAACTATAGATATATACAGTACATTGTACTGTATATATCTATAGTTATATTTTTTAGTAAGATTTTTTTTGTTTAGGAACGAGTGACGAACTTTAAAAACAATTGGTGACTTTTTTTTCAATGTTATGTATGTTTTTCAATGTTCCCTGCAGTTCCATCCGCGTGTATGGTAACTGCTTAGCTCTTAGCGTCGTAGCGTGATGTTACATAGCCTACATATACAATTTTTAATACAAACATAATTTTTCGAATCCGACTTCCTTGTTTCAGAGATTAGCGCGTTTAAACAAACAAACGATCAAACGAAAAACCTTAAGCTTATATTAGGATAGCAATGATTTGATAAATTCCGACCGGATTTCGACCTCTGAGTAGGTATTATGATTAGAACAACAACGGTCAAACCAAAAAACTAGTTGATGGATTTCATGAGAAGCTCGAACAAATAAGAAAATCTAACAGTACGATATTTAGAAACACTAATCTTTGATTTGCAAATACATAGTTTTTTAAATTTAAATAAATAAATATTGGACTACCGGTGCTCTGTCGTTTTATCCACGTTAAACTTGTATGGTTATCTATGCTGCTAAAGGTCATAGCGTCGTGCCATACATAAGCAAGCCAAATAGTATCTATAATACATACATTCTCCTAATTAATTGCTGAACGACTTTCTCCAAAACTTCCAAAAATTTCTCTCTACATACACAGAAACTCACAAAATTCTTTGTATTAATATGTACTATCAGAATCCGTCAGATGTCGTCCTGCGAGTGTATATTTATTCACTCAATGTAAATGTATAAAGGATGACCGGTAGGTATGTAATGCAGATTATTCAGTGTTTTTGCAAGTTAAAAGAAATGGGTTGTATAAAACCTTCTCAATGGAAAAACACTCAGATGTGCAAAGTTTGATGTTGATCGGACTGACATATGGTAGGTACATATAGGTCTGTAAATATATACAGAGAATAACTTAATAAAATACATCTACGAACGTGTTTATAGGTAGCAGAAGTACATTCCAAATTTTTCTCTTCTCGAAATCGCGTCAGTTTTACTGCCCCTGATACCATTAATAAGGCGGGTCGGTAGATAATATTTTTAACCCCTCACGCAAAAAGGAGGGGTTATAAGTTTAACGTGTGTATCCGACTGATTTTGATTTAGTTTTGTTTGTTTGAAAGGTGATTTGATTGGGTTTCATTCATAGTTCAAGAAAAACTGTTCGGCCGTTCGAAGATCATCAGCTCTTTTCTAATCGTTGTAGGTATTTTAATTTATACTTATTATTAATCGCTCCAAGTAAGCTACATGCTTGTGTTAAAAGTCGGTTCGGTAGTGTATTGGATTGGATTGGATTGGATTGGATTGGATTGGACCCTTAGTAGATATGACGCTAACATTCGCCGTCATCAACAGTTCAACCTTTCGCGATCTGTATAAATGCGATTTCAGGTTACGCAAACGTTAAGATCTAATCTCGATACATGAAAAGTATTTTATTTTGAGCCTTACGCTGTGGGTGATCTTACCAATACCTACCATTTTCGATGCAACTTTATTTCGGAAGCTTGAGTGATAGTTACCGATTCGTTGATTGAACTATAATAAAATCAAGGGCCTCACTTATTTCTACAAAAACCAAAATCTTTCGATATTCGTACCCAAGATGCGTACAGGCATCTCTGTAGGTTAGTAGTGATAATTTAAGTGGCGCCATCTTCGAAGCGAGTGTGTGTAAAATCAGTGTGCCGTGTCGAGAATGTATCGGGCATCCCTAATCCATAGGAAGTGATCCATCAGGCGCTTATCGCGCAGGAAACTGGCGCGTACAACGTCCACTAGGTTTTTTTTATTAGACAGCGTGGATAAATTGTAAAATATAGCCATTTCCAAGAACACTTTGATCGAGAGCTCTGTCTGTGTACGTGAAGTTATTTTTGTTAGACCTACCGACTTATGCGCTCCTGGTACTATGAAACCGTATTTTAAAGGTTTCAAAATTAGTCAAAATCTCAAATGAAACCGTATCTAGTAATTTGAAAGGTGAAAGAAATGTTTTGTGACTTCGTGCAGTTACACAATTACAGACGAGATTGAAAATCTGTCCTGAATTTTGCTCGAATTAGAGTTACCTGGGAACCATCTTTTGTGAATGCAATTAAGCATCGCCACTCTGTACCCTGCTATTTCTTCACGAGTTTTAGTGTGTCTAGAGTGAACTTAATAAACCAACTATACAAAATGCCACCCTTTATTTTTGACGTAGAAGGTTCTTGACTGTAAGACTGTAGTTTAAACAGATTTTTTGTTTATACCGATTAGTATGGCCTTTTTCAAAGAGCTGTCAAGTGAACAGCGGTGTCAAAATTGCATTTGACATAAGATTTTGCAGTAAAGTTTGACAGCTCTGTCACAGTGTTAATCAATTCAGAGCGCTATACCAAATCATGCTTTCAACAACTCAATATAATAAGCCTTTCAGGAACTGCGCATTAGTGTCAAAAATTAATATATTAAAAAATGAGATGTAGGTAGGTACTACGAGTCCGTCCGGCCGTTCTATCCAACCGATTTTCTGATTTTTTTTTAAATGAAAGTTACTTATGCACACATTTGTCACTAAGCATTGGAAACTGTCACCCTTCTCAAGTTATACTCAAACGCGATTTCATCCTGTACATTTCTTATGCTTTCATAGCTTTCTTTCTCTTTATCTCCGGTTCTAGGGGTATTGAGGTACGAGGTTCGTTTTGGTCTAAGAATACTCACTGGAACGAGCTCTATTATTTGAGCTTTTGCCCCCTTAAATTGGTTGAGTAAAATATAAAAAAGAGTAAAAAATAAAAAAAGATTAAAAAAATAGTTTGAGCCTACCACCTTTATGCAGATGATCTTCAAATTTAGGCTCACGCGCCAATCAATACAATCCACGAAGCTTTTGGAACGTATTCGTGAGTGGAGTATCAAGCCTATGGACTTAAAGTGAACCCTTCAAAGACTCAGGTAATTATCGTTGGGAGCACCAGGAAAGTGTCAAAGATCGAGTGGTCTCATGTTCCTCCGATCATTTTCAATGGTTCTGTCATTCCCTTTAGTAATAAAGTAAAGAATTTAGGATTACTTATTGACTCAGAACTATCCTGGGCTCCTCAAATGCAGGAAATAAGTCGTAAGCTATTTGCTTCTGCGGGTTCTTTAAAACGATTGAGAAATTTTCTACCAACTGCCACCAAAACTGCCCTTGCAAATTCACTTCTCCTTCCAATTCTTGACTATGCGGATGCCAGCTATCCAGACCTCACCGAAAACCAACTAGATAAACTAGAGCGACTTCAAAACTTTTGTATTAGATTCATATTTGGACTGCGTAAATATGATCATGTCTCTGAATTCCGAAAAAAGCTCAAGTGGTTACCTATCCGCCTTCGCCGGAACGCTCATTTTCTCTCTTTGCTATACAGTATACTGTTCAACCCTCATACACCTTCCTATTTAAAAGGACGATTTGAGTTCCTTCACGATACTCATACGAAGTTCTTACGATCATCAGAAAATTTGATATTAAAAGTGCCAGCGCATTCGACAACTTTCGTTGATAAATCATTTATGGTTCTGGCCGTCCGTTTGTGGAATGAACTACCGGTACAAATTCGGCAAGCTGAAACTCTCACAGCCTTTAAAAATTTGGTCAAACAACATTATCTGTCACTATAATAATATTATTCTATTCTTTACCAAAACTAAGATCTAAATTGCTGTCTATAATACTACATTATCTCCACTAAGTAACTGTATATGTGTATGTGTATGTATATAAGTATTTATCAATTTTTAGAATAGTACGCCATCAACTACTATGTATTTATTAAATAATTTTGATATTATCTCCATCCTAAGGTTGTCTGGTAGAGATCGCTTTTAGCGATAAGACCGCCCATTGTACTCTGGTTTGTAAGATAATAATTTTTTTTTCAACTGTTTTTATTAATGGTGTACAATAAAGAATATTCTATCTATCTATCTATCTATGGTCTCCAGGTCAACCCGGCAAAAACTCAGGTAATCATGGTGGGCAGTCCCAGAATGATTGCACAATTACCTCAAATTATTTTCAATGGTACGCCGCTATTGATTAGTAATAGTGTAAAAAACTTGAAAATATTAATTGAAAGTAACTTTATTCTGGGGCCCCCAATTGCAAGAGGTTAGTCGCAAATTGTTTGCTGCAGCAGCAGGGTCCTTACGAAGATTGCGGAACTTTCTTCCGACCGCACAGTCACTCTTACTTCCAATGCTTGATTACGCTGATGCCAGTTATCTTGATCTTAAGGAGGAGCAACTCGATAAGCTTAACGTCTTCAAGTTTTTTGCATAAGGTTCATATTTGGATTACGCAAATATGATCACGTATCCGAATATCGCAACTCGCTGAAGTGGCTCCCGGTCCGCCTTCGACGGAATACTCACATCCTTTCTCTACTTTATAACATATTGTTCAACCCCCTCACTCCCTTTTATCTCAAAAAACGTTTTAGGTTCTTAAGTGACACACATTCCAGGTTTTTGAAATCATCTGAAAACTTGCAACTGCAAATCCCAGTGCATTCTACAAGGTTCGCCGACATATCCTTTACTGTTGAAGCAGTACGCCTTTGGAATACACGACCACTCTCTATCAGACGAGCTCAAACATTACCATCGTTCAAAAAAATGGTTAAAGAATACCATCTGCTAAAATAAATGAATGTTGTAATAAACTACTTGCATGACAAACATGTTTACATTTCTTATTTATTATAGATAATTATAATGTATGCACTTAATTATATATGTATGTTTGCTATAGTCGTATATAAATACTAATATAATATTAGGTATACATTTAATATATGAATGTATTAATATATTTATGCAATTCATTTACAGATTGCATAAACCCCTACAAAGCTCTTCTTTGACATTTCGCCACCAAAACCACCATCCAAAGGTTGCTGGAAGATATTGCTTCTTGCGATAAGGCCGCCCATTGTGCATACAATAAAAAGTATTTATTATTATTATTGACTTTTAAAATGCATTTCAAATTAAAAGATAATTGTCAAGAACATCATGTTTATAATTTTTCATCCTCTTACTTTGGTTAGATTACAATAACTGGCGTTGTTTTTTAATTATATTATCAACACAATAGAAGGCAGCACGGGTCTTATCGTAAAAAAAAAATCATTTTTTCAATTGGAAACATTTTTTTCGTACCTTCTGCATAGCCTTAGTGTTGTGCCTAAATTTAATTAATTTCGACCTTATTTCGACCTTTGGACGGCCACTAATATTATTTACCTATTTACTGATTGTATCTACACCATCGCAACCTACAAGCGTTATTAAAACATCCATCAATCAAAAAACAATCAATGCACTATTCAAAAATCAATCATCGAGACCATTCAACTCCGAAATTAAGAAAAGGGACAAGGGGAATAGTTGAAAACAGTGACGGAGTACAAAACAAAATGACTTAATAACAACATGTTGTAAAGTTGGGCAATCCGTCGCGTCGGTTCGTAATAACACAGTGCGGTCCGACCGATGCGGGCGACGGGACGCTACAGCCACCAATTTTTACTTTAAAACGCGTTCTAAGTTATAAACTGTTAGAGATTAACTTTTTTAAACATATAATTACGTATTAACGTAAGTTTCACAATTTTTTTTTAGTATATAGCCTATGAATCTTACTTGGGTGTGTTTCTACTTTTAAAAACTGTTAAGCTCCTAACTTATACTAACTTAATACCTATGGAAATAATTAACTCACGGCATTGCATCGGCAATTAATGTAAAGATATTGTTTGGTTTTATATTCCATAATTTAGACGGCTCCCGCTCTTGCATGCTTTTCTAAACCGTGCTGTACTAAGCATAATAATTTTTTTAAGGTAAGGCAATGATATCAAATCAGACTCCCAAGTAAACTTCAGAAATCCTATTAGCAGTCCATTAATTGGAAACGCAATAATGGTCTCTACTGCAAGCACAAGAGCTTGCTAAGGACCCTACTAATCACAATAAACATAAAACAACCATTTCAATCTCAAGGCAAAAGGCAACTTTTCGACATTTTGTAAAGTTAACTTACTGACTCCACTCTGTACAAAAAGTTCTATTTAATGAGGTCACCTCAATAAATATACAGGTGATATTAGAGATAGCGCTTTGCACCCCGTTTAACAGAGGGGTCAGATCAGTAGATAAACACGTTTTTCGCCTGGTATCCCGTAGTATCTGTATAGGTGGAAAGCATTATTTTAACACAGTGGAAGTAGTAAAGCGCCCTCGTAAAGTAATTTTATTACAGTGTCGAAAGATCGCCATTTTTCTTTGTCAGGGCAAATAGAAGCACGGTTCCCGCTTGCACACTGTATAGTAGAAACATGTAAATGCTTAACATGAGGTTAACCTTGCGCTTCTTGACTTTCGACAGAGATCGTAGTTGTCATCTGGTGTATAATATAGTTTATATTCTGATTTATTAAACATGGTGCTAGTTCGTTACGGCTGTCACGAATGAGCTTGAATACGCTTATGTCTGTAAATTACGAATGGTTCGTGGTTTTAAAGTTGACAATAGTGCACTCACGGTTGTACGTACTTCCGGTTAAAAGCTTAAATATGGCCCCCGTAGCATAATAACTTTAACTTGGGTGCGTTAATTTTGACAGCATATAAAACAGTAAAGAGAACTATGAAATGACAGTCACGAACGCGCGCGTGATCATGACAAATCACGTTTCTTTTATCGCAGTGAGTAGTGACAGGGCTTTGGGCAGGACATATTATCATAATTAATATTAACTATTAAAGACCCGAATAAACGTTGATACACCCTTTAGTTATCGAAATTACACACCAGAACATAATACCACTATTTAGTATGATATGTACGATATCAGTGATGTCATGATGAGGATATACTTAATTATTAAATCAAGAGTTGATGCATAAACATGGTAATTTTTTTATTTTAAAATCTGGATTTCTTGAAAGTTAAAGGAAAAGATTGATTTCTTTGGGAAGCCACTGGATATTTTTTGGATTTCAAATTTTAAACTCCAAACGAAAAGAAGTATCTAGATAGAATAGTAAAAAGTACTTTAGATGCTAATGAGGTGAATTGAACTTATATATGTGTAAACGGGATACGACTAAAACTCACATATTCACTCAAACTAAACAGGTCAGCTTGTTTTCATTTCAGCATTTTATATCAGACTTTTGTAGTTCCGCTGACTGTTGGAGACTTTTTTGACATGTAGAAACCCGCTCGGATTATCAGTTCATCGGTGGCAGTGAAGTGATAGTCTTATCGTTAATGATGTTCTACTGAAAAGGCCTCGCTTGTGACATACTGAGAAAGTTCCTGTAAATCTCGGCAAACCTAAGCCGACTGTAGAAAAACTACAGTTATTTATACACGTTGAATGCTTTGCCTCCTACGGTTCAGAGAAAAAGACGCTACGCATTCTCCTGCTTTTCGCTCTAGACGCGACAAGTGCCCTAAATGTCATCTCTGTTACTTAAATATTTATAATATGGTTTTTAATTTACATTTCGAGGGGTCCTGCGTATACTGGTACAAAAGTGCAAAATTGTAACTTTACAAGAGAGCGGTTCAAGGAGTCTAAAACTCGTTACTTTGTACTAATAAAACAGAAATCTTTGGTTTGTATCTTTGAAATTAATCGATATTTTAGGCTACAGCTATTGATGCAATAAAATCAATTTTCGTCATTTTGCTTGTTATATCAGTGTACATACGTAGGAGCCGTCGATTTGTTTGAACAATTTTTGTAGTAAATATATAAATATAAAAGACCTGCAATTCATTAGGTATATTCGAAAAGTCTACTTTCGACTTGTTTTTGTTCGACGTTCGTTACTTTAATTTAAAAGTTCTAAATCTGGTTTATCTCCGTTGGAATGCGCCCAAATTAACCTTTTGACATTAACGACTTCGTTCCATTCTAGTATTAACTGTAAATTGGTTGATAGTTTCGTAGTCGTTCTGTAATCAGAGGAGACCAGAGCGATAGTAACTGTTGTATTTAGAATTGAAAGGAAGAGATTCTCCGATCTACGGCATTTTTGTGAATGTTACAATTCAATTTTAAAATTATTAAAAATAAAAAGGGAATAACTACCAGGTAAGTCACTTTTAAATTTAAAGCCAGTTATTATGTTTTTAGAGCTCATTCCTTGTAATATATTTAAAAAAAAAATGTCCTCAGTTCAGAACTTTTTAATAATTAAAATCTTTATTATTATGTACTTATTCAAGATGTAATTAACAATCAAAATTGCTTTGGTACTGGATACATCTATATGTATAAGTTAGTAGCTTAACATAGAATCTGTCACGTTAATTTAAACAATCGTATAAGCACAGACCATTAATTAATTCATTAACTATAACGGTTTATTAAAAAGTCTCGCTTGCGTATCTTATACTTATCTACGTATTCTTAAACGTGCCCCCCAATGGGCTAACAATCCGACAAGTTTATTAACACAAGTTAGGTATCAATATTATATGTTATTTGCTAGAGAGAATAAAATTGTGTGTCGTATAAATCTAAATATGTATTATGTTGCACGTAATACGGATTTAAATGTACAGATGTGGCGTTATTAAGCCACTCTGCTGTACTATTCATACAATAAAAAAATCACTCTGCCGTTTGCTGTGCTTAACTCCGTCGTCTGTTTCAAAAGATGCTTTAACGGCGAACCGAATTAAAAAGTAGAAAAGAATTCCACTATCCACATCCTGACTTCATCATCACATTATCCTTACCAAGCCAAATCTATTAGACTCAAAACCAATCATATCAGCCCAAACTCGAGGGAATTACTAGTTGCCACCGAAGAGTTCCGCTATCGACATCCTGGCTCCATCAGCAGATCAGCTCCAAGATGCCGTATTATAATATTGTCATCCAAACTATATATAACCTTCCTACAAAGTTTCATTCCGATACGACAATTAGAAGTAGGTTAAAAATTACTTCCAAGATTTGTTTCGGTATATCGTTAATTAGCTAGTTAGTTACAAATTAAGCCAAGAAAAGCTTGTTAAAATGCCTAGTAGAAATATATCACAAGATTATGCTAGGTGCATTATGCTGTAGGCTGCTTGACATTTAGTTAGATCGAGAATTGGTTGCGATCAATTAAATAACATTAAATGAATCCGTATCTAAGGCCTTCACTTTCCTGCCTTTGACCTGGCTTTTGGCATTTCTGTAGGTTCCAGGTGTTTACAGCTCTAATTTGCTGTACTACCACCTAATAATCTGTCTTCTGATGTAGCCGATAGTAGATCAAGCGCCGCTACGTCGCTCATTTTGTACCACACAACCACCAGCAAATAACTTTAGAGCCCCGACTGAGCACTAAAACGTTGAGTTGTAAAAACGTCCATTCGGTCGCTTTACGTCCTCCATTGGCAGCTGTGGCTGTATTCGCATGTTTTAATACCTAATATACATATTACTGGTATCGTAAATAAGTAACGGAATTATATATTATATATAGATTTAATTCTTTTCACAAGTTGATAAAAACCTTTTAAACTGTGTTTAATGCGGTACATGCTAATAACCGTAAAGTAAAAATGTTAAAGAATTCAGTAGTGGGTACAGTGAGTTAAAAAGTATTTTTTTATGGTATAGGGGGAAACGAGCAGACGGGTCATCTGATGGCAAATGACTACCGGCGCCCATGAGCCACCTGCAACTCAAAAGTCACAAGTGCGTTGCCGGCCTTTAAGGTGGGAGTAGAGGAAGGAGAGAATAAGGGACGAAGAAGGGAGAGAGGAAGGGGAAGGGTTAGGGCCTCCGGTAACCTCACTCACTCGGCGAAAAGCAATGTAAGCGTTGCTTCTTCCTGGTTTTCTGTGAGGCCGTGGCATCACTCCGGTCGAGCCGGCCCATACGTGCCGAAAATGGCTCTCCCACTAATTTTAATAACTTTGTAAGAACTCTGATGCATCGTCCATAAGATGGAAATGGTCATTAGATATCTTCACAACGTAAGGCATAAATACATTTCACCTGCTGACAGTACATCACTTTTTATATCACTTTTGACACTAAAGACCCCAAGAAACAGATCGCATGATTATGCTAGATGTAATATTCTGCAGGATGCTTGACTTTTGAGGTAGAAATTTCGCCGTAATCCCTAAAATACCATACGGGCAGTTTATGAAACTTTAAGTCCTGTGATATATCTCAGGACTTGAAGGGTCGGTAACCTCACCGATCAAGAATTCTGAAAGCGAGCGTACTTTGTTTACTATCTACTAATTACAGAAATCTTTTGTTACAGGTATAACGTGATTACGAACTCTGCGAAGTAGTAAGTTACATTGAAGTTAGTTTGTAAGTTCTAACTTTGTTTCTCATACGATCAGCAGCATAAGTCGAGTGATATTACAACATAAAAGCTGAGATAAAAGGTAGTCGACATTATTGTATCACAAATATTTACATACCATTGTTGCGTGAGCAATTATCGGTTTTCTTGCTTAATAATAATTTTAGTAGACTGCTCTAAACTTAAAGAAAAAGAACGATAATAAAAATAGTATCGCGCGTCTGACTATTTAAACAATTTTAAACAAATAATCTCTTTCCTCTTGTAGAAATATCCACATACCTCAGCGTCATCTAACTACTAATCCAGCTAATCGTGCATCGCGTAATAAAATATCAACGTCCACAATATACTCGAAACTTGACAGGCAAAAAAATGATATCCTGATATTTTTGACATCGAAATATCGATCTAGTTAGGTCACATCTGTATTAAAACTAATATCTTCCTAATTTTGGATAGTATAATATGAATTTGGCTAGGTAACTTTTCTAAAAACTAATCTTTTGATAGTTTTTGATATTGAAATATTAATGTAGCTGATCATTTATGTACTCTTTTGCCAATTACCGATATCGAAATATCGATCTAGCTAGGCCACATCTATATAAGAACTCATCTTCTGCAGGCTTGTGATTTGAAAATACTCGCATTATTTAATACTAGCAGCGCCCCGCGATTTCAACCGCGTAAGTCCCGATCCCGTGGGAATATCGGGATAAAAAGTAGCCTATGCGTTAATCCAGGTCTTCAGCTATCTACATACAAAGTTTCATCGCAATCGGTTCAGTGGTTACTGCGTGAAAGAGTAACAAACATCCATCCATCCAAACTTTCTCATTTATAATATTAGTGGGATCTATGTCACACTCATCTGCTAGTATTCATCCTAGGCATTTTGCAACTGACCGAAACAGGACAGCAGTCCGGGTTTTTACACCCGTTTTATTTTCCTTAAAGTGAACAGAGGTAACGAAGTTATCAAAGCATGGACGACGGCTTTCTCTGATTAACCTCCTGAGTGCTCTTTTGTTCCCGGAATGGTTGGAACAGTTTTTTTATCTGTTTTATGTGCACGGCGTAGCGTAATTCACTTAGTGTTGTCATTTGGCTATGCGCAAAAAAATTATTTAAGTGAATCTCCTTGCGTTCTGTAAATTATATTCATTGTTAGTTTTCAGACTTGCACAGGCAGGGTTCTGTACACCGATAAATTACATTTCTATATCTATGGCCCTTTTACAGTAGCAACAGAAATAGAATCTGTAAATTTTAACTTTCTACCTACTGTTTATGAGACAGAAGGACGGACAGCAGAGGCTTAGTAATAGCGTCCCGCTGGCACCCTTTGGGTACGGAACCCTAGAGAATAAGTAATTGAACGTATCACAAAATTGTATACATTCAGTTGATAGCTTGACAGAGTAACAAACATAGCAGATCGCTTTTAGCCACCAGTTGGGCGACTAATCCAAGCAGTAATCTACTGTGTCTTGCCTTTAAAGCATTACAGACATCGTCAGTGTAAAAGCTTGTTGAAAACTATAAAAGCCACTTCTCAAAGCACCTCATCTTCGAACGCATTATATTCACACATAAAACAGTATTAAATAAAACTTAAAAAAAAAACTGAAACGAATATGAGGTTGAAAAAAGTATGTTGTTATTACGCGTTGGTAAACTGCGTAGAACGAATGTTATGGTCAACTTACTCGAACAAGCCAGATTAAATTGTATTTGTATTATTTATGTATGTTTGTTCGCATGTTTTATTAAATTGAATGTACGCTTTAAGGTTATTTAGTGCCTTTTATGGTTTTTAAAACATATTTCTTTTAAATATGTGGGAGAGCCATGCTTCCCCAGGTATGGGCCGGCTCGACTCCGCTCGTTACCACGGCCTCACAGAAAACCGGCCGTGAAGCAATGCTTTCATTGCATTTCGCCGCGTGAGTGAGGTTACCGGAGGCCCTAACCCTTCCCTCTCCCTTATTCCCCCCTCCCCCTCTTCCCACTCTTCCCCCCCTCCCCCTCTTCTCCTATTCCCACCTTAAAGGGCGGCAACGCACTTGTGACTCTCGAGTTGCAGGTGTCCATGGGCGGCGGTAGTCATTTACCATCAGGTGACCCGTCTGCTCGTTTGCCCCTATACCATAAAAAAAAAAAAAATTTTTTTTGACGAGTCACCTGACAGTAAGACTACTACGGCAGCTCATATAGATACCTGCAAGTCAAGAGTCACAAGTGCGTTACCTGCCTTTAAGGTAGGAGTATAGTAAGGGGGAGGGGGTATATAACGCAAGCATTGCGTTACGCCGGTTTTCTGTAAGGCTGTGGTATTAATCAAGTCGAGGCAGTCCATTCGTGCCGAAGCATGGCCCTTCCACGTTTAAAAATTCGGTTCATAGTTGACCTAATAATGTTATATTATATGTATAAGCCTGGGAGTACCCAGGTTTTAGCCCAGGGGAGGCAAAATTTGTTTTTTTAGTCCGGGGGGCGTGTAAACAATCTTCGTCTTCATCGTCATTTTCCATCAGGTGAGTTGGAAGACAAACGCCTATTTCCGTTTCATAAAAAAAAAACTGTCAGTCGTAGGACTGCACGTCAGAAGTGAAAACATAACTTACATATGTATCTGAGCGTGATGATTGATGAACAAAACATTCGAGAAACGAAAAATATGCTTAAAATATCAATACTCTAATGCAGGCACACTAAAAGTTCTCTCATAAACACATTTGCGCACGCACGCACATACCACACAAACACACATACCTACATACATTCTACACATAAATCCACACTTATATACTTACAGATATAATTCACATGAATAGCATTGATCAACTGCCCACTCGAACACTCCTACCCAATGTAATCCTAAACACAAAACTGCGAGAGCCCTGTTACCCATAACACAAGTCGAATCTTACCTTGGGTACGAGAGTTCAACATAGTACTGTCATAGTCATGACTTGATTGACTTTGTGAATATAATTTAAAAAAAACAAATATTATTAGTGTATGTATGAGAAGATTCAATCTACGACTCCTGACGTTGGAGCCGAATGGTCTGTCAACGCGCCACATAACTAGCACGTATCTCACATACTGGAAAGTTTCAATGAAAGACCTTACGTTTTTAATTGCTTTGGAAAAAAAAAAAACTAAGAGAATGTATAACAACTGAAGTAATATTGAGAAACTTCATGGGAAGGCGGATATGAACGAGAACGTCGTGAGTATCGATTTGAATATTTATTGCACGACATAATGTTAAAAAAGGTCTTAAAAATTAGCTATGGTGACAACCTGTCGGGCTCGACTAAAGTAGGCGACGGAAAAAAGCAGTTATTTATATAAAATACAAAAAAGTGTCTTAATAATTTATCCTGTAATAGTTGAAGTACATAGTTACTTGAAGTATAAAAATAAAATGAAAGTTTTTGAATTTAGCATTTTGAGTTATGTATGAGTTTTAAAAAACTATTATTTTAACATTACAAACAGACACTTCAATTTTATTTATTTGTATTGTCCTGCTAGTCAATAATTCCCGCGCGGCTTCGTTCGTGTGTGCTAGTGATGTAACGAATATTCGCATTCGCATTCACGAATATTCACATTCACGAATATTCGCATAATTTTTGACATTCGCAGAAAAGATGCGAATGTTTGGCAATGACAATCGAAAAAGAAATTATTTATTTATGGTAATTCATCTGCTATAGTTATTATATAATATAGTTTATATTTTTTTAGTTAAATTAGAATAAATAATAATGGAAAGGTCTTGAGTAGGTTTACTAAATTGAAAACTCTTTCTCTTTTGTTCTTGTAAATTTAAAAAAAATAATACATAATTATATATTTAAAGAAAAGTACTTGAAAGGGCCTAATCAAATTAATAATATCTAATAAGCCTAATTACATATGCCCTCAGAGGCACAATTAACCGGCCACTTATTACATGTTGCTTCCTTCAAAACTCTTTTATGTAATACTAAATTAAGTGAACCCTTCACAAAAATAATCGAACAGGAGTGAGATATAAAATGGTTTATTTAAAAAATGCAAAAAATGTGAAATTAGAGTTTCCTTACTAAAAGCAACAATTACTAAAATATTGATTTTAAGGAAAATCAGCATTTTAATTGTCACATTAATAATGGATATTTCGTCTCCTGGCATCAATAACTACATGTAATCCAAAAAAAAGTAATCTAAGTTACTCTTTATAACCAGCTATCTGCCAGTGAAAGTCCCGTGGAAATCGGTGCACCCATTCCGGAGATTAGCCATAACAAACATACAGACAGATAGACAGACAACAATTTTAAAAACCTGTTTTTTAGGCATATATATCGTGCAAATGACTGTATGAGCTTAAAAAAACTATCATTTTGACATTACATAAAGATAGTTCAATTTTATTTATTTGTATTGATTCTAATCGGTTGTATCTGTCGGTAACCGCTTACCATGACGTCATTCGTGCGGTTGTTTAACGAATAAAGTAATGTAAAAAGCTTGGGATAGTAATTTTTTGGCCCCTGTAATAACTTTTTTGCCATATCTCAAGGCAAATTCCCACAGAACTACGCGTCATTACAAAAAAACATAATAAAGTAACCTAATAAAATAACATGTAATAGGAACCTCTTACTGCGCGTAATTTAGCAAGGAGTAATAACTTCAAGGCTAATGCTATCCTCTTCGCACAGTATTATTTCCTGTTAGTTGAGCGCAACAGAAACAATACAAATACCTATTCTTCAAATTCCTAATAAGCCTATGTAGGTGACATTATAGATATAAAAGTGCGCGCGTCATATGCGTTTTATATTCTCTAAGTGCCGCGCACATCTGGCCAACTCGTTACTCGTCTCGGCAGCCATATTCCCATGAATTATGGCTCATATTACTAGCACTGTGACTTTTATTAAGTGTTGCAACAGCTGAGAACGAAACTATGATACGGAATGTGTAAGTCTGAGAAGGCGGAACACACGATGTCGTCACGTGATGGGAGCGATTCTACTGACCGACCGACAGAAATTCGAATGTGCATTCATTTTACTTAATTGAAATATTATTTTGAATTTATGTTTGGCTGTATACAAAATTCTAACTAGTAATCTTATTAATATTAAAAAGGTGAAAATTTGCGAGGATGGAGCTAGGGTTGCTACCATTTTTATGGAAAAATAT
The DNA here is from genome assembly GCA_963859945.1 of Euplagia quadripunctaria. Lineage (NCBI taxonomy): Eukaryota > Metazoa > Arthropoda > Insecta > Lepidoptera > Erebidae > Euplagia > Euplagia quadripunctaria. The sequence continues at coordinate 23,205,846 of OY982568.1, read as the reverse complement.
AGTATTTTTATTAAACTTGCAAAAACATAGTAGGTACTTTACCTACAAATTTTTGCATCCCTCGGGTTTTTTTTTTCTGGATAGTAGGTACCCTATTTCTTGTTCTGTACCATTGATGTGTAACCAAAATTTAATGATGATTGGTTAGTCAGTCGTCAAAGCGTTACAAACAGTTCCAGTTTGTTCTCGTTACAGCTCAAATGGGGACAGTTGAGTTAGAAATAAAAATATAGTATTTTTCGTACTATATTATTGTTCTATAATATATAGTACAATTGCTCAAAACATAGTACAATACTAGATATATATTATAGTACAGGTGGCAACCCTAGATGGAACGATGTTTGTTACTGTTTCAGTCAAAAAATTGGCAATGAGACAGTTTATAGTCTGGAAGAGCACAGAGGCTTTACCAAAATTTCCACGCGAAGGAAGTCGCGGGCAATAACTAGTATTAGAAATGCGGAAGTGAGTTTGTTTGTTACACTTGCAAGCCTTAACTGCTCAACTGATCATCATGAAATTTTAGACATAAGAAAAAAAACAGTTATCCCAAAAATAAGTACTTTATGTGGTGGAGGGTTGACAACCTGAGATACAGGAACCTTCCTAGTTCAGATGTCAACCCATCTCTTTTTGAACTGTAATTTAGATAATTTTCTTGTTACTGTTTTTATGGTTCGTGGCTAAGTGGTAACCGAGTAGATTAGCACATTACAAAGTTAAGTAATCCTAGCCAGGTCAGTCTAGGATGGGTGACCATTCTTAACACATTGAGAGTTACTCCGTGCCTCAGAGAGCACGTTAACCCGTCGGTCCCGGGTGCCATACGAACATCTATGGTATTCGTTACGGATAGTCGGAGCCCTAAAAAGTCCGACAACCTGGTCTAACTACAAAACTTCGATATCGCCTAGTACTTGGGTTGTGTAGGTCTGATGGCAGTCGCTTCACGTAAAATGTCTAAGCTCGGCCGTATCGTAGTTAGACTGAAAGGCGAGCGACCGATGATGATGTTTTTATGGTGAATTAATCAATTACTGTTCCCGAAGGATAGAAAAACCACTTATCGCTAGTACTTATTAAATATTCAAAAACATGAATGACGCAGTAAGGTGACCGCTTACTGAAACCGGTGCGGCATGCTTGCAATTAATTCATCGATCAATCAAATTGTAGCAGGTTAACTGGTTTGGAATTGTTATACTTAACGTTTTTATTTACAATTTCTTAGAAAAAAATATTGCGTGTAGTTGTAAAAAGCAAACTGGGCAATCACAGTAAATTATGCTAATGATATTAGCGAAAATACTCCATTGTCTCCAAGTCTGTCAAATGAAACTTTATCGAATTCGGGTAGTTTTTTTTTTTATGGTATACTGGGCAAACGAGCAGACGGGTCACCTGATGGTAAATGATCCCATGGGCACCTGTAACTCAAGAGTCACAAGTGCGTTGCCGCCCTTTAAGGTGGGAGTAGGAGAAGAGGGGGAGGGGGGAAGAGTGGGAAGAGGGGAGAGAGGGGAAGGGGAAGGACCTCCGGTAACCTCACTCACGCGGCAAAATGCAATGCAAGCATTGCTTCACTGCCGGTTTTCTGTGAGGCCGTGGTATCGAGCGGAGTCGAGCCGGCCCATACGTGCCGAAGCATGGCTCTCCCACGTAAAATTCACATAATTATGGCACGAAGTACCTAATTGATTGCATTGTTTAGTCATTGTCTATATGGAAGCCGGAGATAACTTTTTTAGGGTCCATTAGGGCTAGTACGAGTATGACGCCACACATTTTTGTATTCTATTGTTTGTTTTTTGATCGCCAATTTCCGGTTCGACTTTCGACTGAGTAGAATATGATTACAAGTCATGCAGCTGTTAAATGAACTCCACAAAAAAAAAGAAGTTAGCAGAAGATGGGAGTGTTTTATTCTTCAAGAGGTTTAGTTTAGTTTTAGTTTACTTAGCAGTATACATGAATACGTGAATGTAAAGTAATCTATGCATATTAATTAAGATATTATAATAGACACTAGCTGCGCCCCGCGGTTTCAACCGCGTAATTCACAATGCCGTGGGAATATCGGGATAAAAAGTAGCCTATTCATTAATACAGGTCTCCAGCTATCTACATACCAAGTATCATCGCAATTGGTTCAGTAGTTTTTGCGTGAAAGAGTAACAAACATCCATACATCCTTACAAACTTTCACGTTTATAATATTGAAGTAGGATATACTCGTATGTACATATTTAACATAATAATACTAGGTATTGTATTTATTTGGACATGATCTATGGCTGCTTATAGCCCGTACACATAATTTTTGGCCTTAGCAGAATATCAGCGCCGCTTCGTGTATTTACACGAATCGACACTACGCTGAGCAGAGGACAATTTTTGTATCACACATGAGGTATAGGAACCTAATTAGTATTTATTGTTTATTAGCGTGTATTACCTTTGTCTCTATCAAAATAAATGTTCTTCTTTCTTCCTTTCTTGATGTTTTTAGCAACTTTTTAACCCCTATCTCCCCCGTGGTGATAAGTGGTGGGATTTTAGATTAATCCCAAAATCACGTGTATTTTTTTGGTACAAAATTTCTTAAAAAATTTAAGAATATTATCTCTAAATACAGATACGTTAATTAAAAAATTAGAAAGTTAAGCAATGTGATAAAAAATATTAGATAGACATTAAGGTTGCAGGTTGTTTCTGATTCTGACTGTCATATATATAAAAATAATTAAGGAAAAGTGTACGTGTGGCGACTACCAAGCGGCAGGCGGGGAAATCGTTGCCTGGCAACGGCGAATCAAAATCACGCGCCGGTTTTCGATTTAGACATCGAGCGATCAGCGAAAAAAAAATACACGTGATATCTCAGTCCGAGAGAAAGGGGTTCTCTCCCTTGTGATATTTCGTGGTTTTCCCTATCATCCGGTAACTACATAACCTATTAAGCCTAATCAAAACTGTGTCCCCACAGTGAAAGACGTCACGTTGGTTATCCTCTCAAACTCTATTGTAACCTCTCAAAATAAATTATATAGAACGAAAACGATCGCACACGCGCTGTGTCTAGGCGGTTTCTTTCGATTCGCGGGTATTCAGCAAAGCATTCACTGTCGTGACAAGAATGAATATGAGCCTCGACGATAGATCTCTTAGGTATGATATCACTGATATCTATTATACGAACCAGTTATTTTGAAAAACGTTTCGTTAACCAGAAAATAGGAAAACAGTATGAACCATAAATGACATTGTTGTATTTAGAATCGTTTGGATTTATTGTAACTTTTAAATCTGTTTTAAATATGTGTTTACAAGGGAATCGACGCGATCACGAAATAGGCTGACTGTCAGCCTGTGAACACGGGCAGTGCAACCTGGTCGAAACATCAGGCAATTCAGAGATATGTAATACCTATTTCGTGATCGCGTTAATTCCCCTATAAATACATAATTATATCATGGAACGGTTCGGTTTAAACCAAACATGTTTCACAAGTTCCAACGCCTTTGGACATTTGGACGTGGACACATATTATTATATGCCTTACATTTCTTTACGTGCTGCGTGGAGCTGAAATGGCATTCATTTTTAAAACTCGATTAGACAGAACAGAATGGGTGGTGCTAGATATCGCCCCACGGTTTCTTTTATTAAAAGGAACACTAAAAGCCTGTTAAACGGGGCGCCGCTTCTTCTTTTTCCTGTTTCTTTTTTGCACGTTGATAGATTTCCTAGTATAAATCCAAAATAAATATACTTACAAGGTTTCCTTTCTCGTCTTTTCACATATTTATTAATGAAAAACTAGTATCTTTTGTAAGACTGAGATGTAAGCGATAGTCGGGAAATAAAAAATATTTGTATTATGTTACAAATTGAAGTCGTTTTAGTTTCGTACGATGCCGAGTAAACAACAAACGAACTTCTCGGAACTTAATCATTTCTACAAACGTGTAGTTAGTATACCAATGTTACCGTTTCTTAGAACCGGCTGCTGTAACAGACATCTGTGTGTCACAATTCTTTAATAACTATAAATCTTTATGCATTAACGTAATATAAACAAAGTATGCTTTAATAACTATAGCGTAAGTGGCTATTAATGTCCTAGTGATCAAAGCTTCGTCGATGATGGCTGCGGAGTGTGGTCTGAACGAACTTGGTTCACACCTACATACAGATAGATGGTCACAGATAGCATTGAATAATGTAACATGTATGAGGTCATGTAGGTTGTCACGTTTCTTGGAATTCTCATTTAATATTAATTAACTGACATTTATAATCGTTTTCATTTGGAATATTGAATCTAAAAGACGAAGTAATTACCAGGCGCACATGAAATATTTAGAGGCCGGTAAATCAATATTATAAATATTAATGTTTCTGAGGCCTTGGTCGCTAAAAAAATCTCACCAGATGATTTTTCAAAATGGAGAAGAAGATCGTGAGAAACTATCGTAAACAGCAATTATCTATGGCGCCGGCTCGTTCTAGAAAATTCAACATACCTACATTTGCTCTGCCGAAGAACAAATAAGTTAGAATACTCGTTATTGCTCTCTTATAAATTTGTGTATTTATGTCTGTGTAGATAGAGTAGGTTACTCAATGGTGTTTAAAATTTATGATAAAAATTAGCTTTAGTATAAAATAAACCTCAAATACCTAATACAAAATATTAATAGTTCATTCAGGCATGTTGAGACACCTAATGACACATTTAGTATCTAATAGTTTTCGTTACATAAATATACTTAAAGTACTCGTATGATTAACTAGAAACTTATCGTAATTCATATCGGCAATTTCCTTGACGGTAAAGCATCTAAAGACGCAAGACTTTTATCTCATAATTATCAGTAATTCACAGAAAGCCGTGCAAATTATAGCGACAATTCATAGTGGCGTACACGACTACTTTATTTATACATATTCTTAGAAAATGCGCGTAGTTGTAATGCGTGGCGGGCGTCGTCTATCAGGGAACGTATGTGCGCGCGCCCAGCCAGCCGTAGTAATGCGCGCCTGTGCCGCCGCCTGCGCAACAGACCCCACCCATTGTATGGAGATCGGGAGCAACATAGATTCGTACCAATCACAGAGAGGACACTTTGAATATTTTAAGTAAGCTTAGGGGCTAGTTCTGGAAATTGCAAATAGTCCAAAGAGAGATAGGTGAAACGTTCAAAACAAATATAGATTAAATTAATACCCTATCAATCAAGACCGAATCAGACTTATGTGATGATATAAGTACAATAAACAAGATTTCAAATGATTTATTATTTCATTGCAGACTTAGTTGTAGATATCTGTGGGTTTTTTTGGTGCAAACAGTTTGAGTGCCTAAGCATGTAATACGTAAATACATAACACGTCTTCCTTGAATTAAAATTTATAATGAATCATAGATTAATTTATATAATTATATTGTTATCTTTATATCTTGTATAAAAAGGTAAAAGAAGTCTAAATAAATAACACGTCCTTTACCACTGAATGACTAAAAGGTCATCTTATTTTATATCATCAAACTCACAGAGTGCGTCAATCATTAGGCAATAAATAAAGTCATTCACTGCTTAGTCTATCTGTATACAAAAGTTTGGTCGTTACAGAGGGGCATGTCAGATGATAGATATGCTGGTGATAGCTGTGAATTAACAATGACGTCACCTATTCTCAAAGAATTTATTTATAGTAACCTTAAATATTGGTTCTTGATATTTCGCGCAATACCCAAGTTCTCGATGTACTAGCCACTAGGTACAAATATTTCCGGTGCAACGTACGTTTTATCGCTCTGTTCTTTTCAAAACGTAACGTTAAAAAGATGGCAAGAATTTTTTGAAGGTTAGTTACTCAACGTTAATATTTACGTCGCATCCTAGCTAGCTAAAGTAAACTATTGAATTGCATCTGTATTAAACAAGCGCATATTGTTTGTATTGTTGCGCCAATAAAGACGAGCTTTTATATTCTACCGTTACGCAGTATCGTAGGCGACGTTGCCTCCTGGAGCGCGTCTACTATTAGGCAGTATCGTTGTGTGCAGTCTACATTTGCTTTGATGGCGGTATGCGTCTGTGATAGCAGTAAGGTCACGATGACATCAGCTATTCTCTGGGGATTCGTTTAGCGTTTTTATATTAAGTATAGTATTAAGTTCACTTTTATTAAATAACCAGTGACAGGCAATGATTGCCCGGAAACTTATACAATTCACAAAATACTGATTTTAGAATATATGAGGTTAAACATAATTATGGATAAATTTACGAAGTGATAGAAATAAAAGGTTCAAATAATTTAACACGTTGAAAATGTATTAAATTGCAACCTAACTTCGATATTCATATTTGGGTAGATTTCTTTCAAAGAGTAGATAATTATATATTTTTCTTTAAATGAGTAAACCAATATTATATTGGCCGTTTTTTGCGGCAATAAATCGTTTGGGCAATCAACAAAATATTATGTTCTTTGTGTACATAGAAGTAAATAAACTGACCTTTTTGAAACCTCGACCGGCCATCACCTAGTTTTGGGATCAGATCATCTTATTATTATTATAGTACCTACCTATTCACTTTGTGTCTAGGTTACGTGTAGATGTTTATATCTTACAACTATTAGTTATAATAAGCATTTGCCCCGCGGCCCTCAAGGTAAGCGATCATCGCATCTATAATTGTCTGTGACCCTGACTGCGTTGTCTGCGACACCATAGGTCGTGGGTTCGATTCCCACCCGAGTCTGGGTGTTCTTTGTGTACGTTCTTTGTATGTTTGTCCCCCGCGACACAGGAGTCATTCCTAATGCGGGTGTTGTCTTTTAAAGAAAAAAAAAGTGTGTGTGTACTTATGTACGCACGTAAGAAGTTATACTTTTATCTAGTTAAATAAAGTTTATTTAAATATCATAATAAATAATACATACGATCAACTAACCTCAAATTCTACAAACATACTCAAAGTAATAGGTTTTTCGTATACCACTTTACCCTCGGTGAGGTGATGACCCGTGGGGGTTTCCACACGATAGGTTTTTCGTGACGATGTGCGTGCGCATCGTAAAAATTTCCTCTCATCATTTTTCTATAACGCGCCAAAAGAAGTATAACTTCAAAAAAAAACTTACTCGGCTCACCTGTAGTGTTAATAGCATGTTGCCAATCATTCCATTATCTTTCCGCAGCTTCAATTTGAGGTGGCATCTACTGCTCCTGCAAGGTACCTCGACGCAGTTAGGTTATACATGAGTCTCTAGCTATACTTATAACATGGTTGTGTTATGGACCCGTGTAATACTCCAGTAACTCGATTACCGTCACGGATGCTTCGTCGTCTGGCCCTAACTTAATAAAATTCCAACCGTGCCGTTCCTATGACGCAAAACCCAAACGTCTAGACTCAACTGAGCGTAGGTATATTTACACACAAATTATTCATTTATGTCAAGTAAGTACTCTCAAACATTGACGTAAACTTATATCTCAGGTTTGTAATTACTGTGCAACTTTCAAATAACAAAACGTGTATTCTCGCTAAGTAAGCGTTTAGTTGTTGACTTTGTAGCTATGATACTCGAACCTTATAATAAGTACAACAGTCACGAAACATGAAGGCAAATGTCATTTTGTGTTATTCTTTTTGTATTAAAATATGTTTGTTTAGGGTAAAATAATAATTTACGATAATTTCTTTTTCATATTTTAATTGGCTGTCATAGTATTTGTACGTAATTTAACCTGATAAATTTGTAATCATATAAAATAAAAATGAAATAAAAAATCGAATACTAATCGAATTGTCGACTTTCGCGTTCCATTATATAGTTAATTAATTATGCATTTACATGAATTAACGCGATCACGAAAAGGTTACATACCTCTGAATTGTCTGACGTTTCGACCAGGTTGCACTGGCCGTGGTCACAGGCTGTCTGGCTCAGTGCACGCCCTCCGTCGTCGAGATCGTGAGGTAGAAGGTTCTTCATCCACCCCCACTTTTTAGATATTTTTGATATTTTCGTTTCGCCATGTACCGTCACATACTATACTAGCAGTGTCCCTATTCTGTAAGCAAACCGATGTGTCCCTATTCTGGTGTTCACCCGACTGCGCATAAAAGGGAGGTGGCATGTTTTTGTTAACAGTACAATCTAATAACGAACATCATCATCATCACGATCGCTCTAAAACGAAGGACAAAGACAACTGGGGCAGTCCTTAGACGAGTCGCAGTATTAAACCTGTAGACATGCTTGGACATAATTACACCTAAACAGGGTGAGCAGCGTAGTGCTGATGTACCTAGCGACTGCAAAGTGGTGTCGACCCCTACAAGTTTTAGCTCAGACTTCGGCGGCTTTGCCAATACATTTTTCTATAGCATGAATAGCAAAAATGTGGTTGTCAATCGGTTATGGTAAGGAAAAAAGACGTAGTTATTTAATAAACATCAGACATTACGGTAGGTTTTTGCCATTTAAGGCAAATGAAAGAAAAAAATACTGGTACTTAAACCATACTCATGAATTTTCTATGTAGGCAACCTACTCTGCATTTAATTTTGTCTGGCTTTACCAGAGGTTCAAGTTATTAAGGTAGTGCGTAAAGTCCATACCCAATCGGTCGGCACGATAAATAGGGTGACTGTAAATTCAGAACTGTACAACATCTACAAACCCGCAAGTACAAACAGGGCAAATCATTTACATACCACTTAGTCGCATCTGAGCGAACACCTTTTTGTTCAGTCTGTAAATGGAACTTACTTTTTATTCTGAGTAAGTAGGGTCGCCAGGGCTCCATTGAAAGATAAAAAAACAACACGTACAAGTAACCGTTTTTACTACCAACCAGTAACGATTAAACTGACTCAAGGTATTGGAAGAGATGCAGCAACGATGCTAGATAACAATAAATGGTTGGAAGGAATTCACTGTATTCTTTCAAAAAGGGGACAACCCTCCAAAAATAAATCATAGTAAAAACAATAAGGACAAGCTTATATATACTTAAGCTATGGTTAAGTTACTAAAAAAGTATAAATTAATGTGTTTTTTTTTACTTTGCGACATCTCATCATCTAATGTCTTTGTTTATTTGACATAAACTTTTCTATTAAATTGCGCTCATAAAATCCACAACCATGAAAATCACAATACACTATTTTATCGATATCCTGTCAGTTGTTGCAACTAATCAGGCGTCGAGACCGCAGGCATCCAATTTCCTAATCTATTTCGTCTCTCCTTTTTATTAGAAGTTGTGGTGTATGTAGCTCGTCTCGTTTGTGGGTTTCAGGGGGCACTTATTGGAGGCTGCTTTTAAGCATAAATACGTTGAATAAGGTAAATGTAGACTGGCGAGGGATTTCATTTGGACGAATAAAGGAGATAATTATTTCTTTAAGGTCGTTATCATTTAATGAGTTTTTGTTGTATTGCGCATGCAGTGGTTAAAACTAACTAGATCCTTTTTAATTAACGTTTTTGTTTAAAAATTACGTCTTTTCATTTTTATCGGGACAGCTGGACGTTGTTTAAAATCGTGTTTAAAAATCTCACCGCTAAAAGTGCGAACATAGCCCACAAGACCCGACAAATGATAAGTGTTTACCGGTGTCTAATACACTCACAACATCAGTAATGCCGGATGTAGGCACACATTCGCAACCCTTACCTTATCACATTTAAATAAACTCTGCTGTGCTTTGAAAAATTAAACTTGGATTGCATAATTCTGTTCATTATTCTAAACTTTCTTTGTCGAGGTTGTACCGGCCGTGATCACAAGCTGCCCTAATCCCGAATGCAAATTTAAACTAGATCAACTCATACCTATTAAAATAGTTAGTGCATGCAAAGCGCTGCCTTTAGAAGGTTGCGGTTAGGTGTAAAATAATGATTTGACCAGTCTCGTGTTTGCATGATATCATAATGTGGTTATAACCTAGTTTCATACTGGTACTTTGACATTATTTTAAAATACTGACTGACTAACTGTTACCTAGACGCTGATATTGAACTGTCCTAACCAACAAAATGTTATCAAAAGTTCGTAAAGGCGAAGGACATTTTTTGCAGAGAGCGCTAGAACATAGAATATATATAACACATATAGGGAAGACATTAATGATGATGACGATCTCGACTTTACCAGAATGGTCGCGTACAGTGCTGTTCAAAAGGAAGTTCCGTAGACGCTCAAATTGGATAATGAGGATGGTACGATTTCTCTAAAAGAAGGACATAGTTCATTAAAAAAATAAAATAATCTTTTAGTGTGCTAGGCAAAGGTTGGTGCGCCCGGTCGCTGGCAGGTGGCCTGTATCCATTTTTCAACTCTGGTGCTTAAAAAAAACCGACCTAATGTTAGTTTGTCTGCCTGATGAGCACGATAATTTGTTCTGTGTGTGGGTGTAATTTATCTTAATGCATTTATTAATATACCTATATAAGAATATTTATCAGCAGTCTGGTTACCATAGTACAGGCTCAGTACAGTTTCGGTTCAGACGGCCGTGTGATACGTGTTAAGTTATTGTTATTATTTCTGTATTTCCTTAGATATGTGTTGTTTCTTATTAAAAGTAAAGTAGAGGTTAAATAAACATATTATTTTATATGTTTAGTTGTTTACTTAATACTTCAATTATATTATGTTTAACTTATTGACATTCTTAAAAAAGAAATCAGCCTCCGTATTTTTCGCTGACAAAAGTAGATAAGTTCCATTGATTTAAATTGAAGAATCAAAGGAAAAAAATAACATGAAACAATCAAACAAGACAAGCCACAATGAAGCGTGGCCGGCTTTAGCAAGTAAATTATAAAATAAAGAAATCACTGAAGTTTGCTATAGCGAAATCTAGCGATCTTTTTAGAAGTTTTCCTAAGTCTTTTTCCTCGCTTCTTGCTAAATTTCTTGGTTTTTAATCAAGTTATTACATGAGAGTTTTGATGAGTGCTTTAGCGGATATTCAAATTGCCACATAATAGTATATTTTCATTACTTCGTCTTAATAGTTTGATTTTTTGTACGTAGACCCACCACCTATAAATTGAGATCAATTACAACTTAATTTCTTTACTCGTTTCTGAGAATCTCCATAAATACTGACTGAATTGACATCAGAGAATAACGAGACTAAGATAATATATATAAATTAGAACTCTTTGCCTATCGAATCTTTCCGAACTATTATGGAAAATAGGTACTTTCAAGTTCAGTCTTTTAGTCTATAAGCTACCTATTGATACAGAATTCGGCGTTTGAATATTCCATCTACTGTTGCTACACTAACAACGCTGTACAGCAGCCAAAGTGTAATAATTCTAAAAGCAACTGAAAGCTTTTTCACTGTACGCTGTCAAACAATTCTGCCAAAAAGCCCCGGGATTTAGCGTTCAGATAAAACTACAATCCGATGCTTATCACGTTGTTTCCATCACCTGATCACGCTCTTGCGAATAGATGCCCATAGTTTTGCATAATATCCACGTAGCGAAATAGAGAAAGATATACACATACATGCCACACACATTTTTTGAAATCCTATAATTTCCTTCTATGAATAAAGTTCAAATTCGTGTAGCCGGTTTTAACCGTAAATATTGTAGGTTGGTCGCATGCTGCCCTGGTACTTGGTGCGCCTGCGTGTTGAACCCAGAAGTAGCACCTGAGACCCGCGCGGTTCAGTAGCCGTTTCCCTGTGTAGGTGGACACTTGTCTGTTGAAATGTTGTCAAGATTGGAACTTTCTAGATAACTGTAGGTTCTCGATTGTAAGGCATACACATATATAGTACCTAACATTGTACCTACATGCTTTACATTTTGCATGTATAAACTTCGGGTTGTTGTGAAATTATGAAATAGAAAGACGTCCTTTGTAAATTTTGATATTAGCGCCAAATTTTTAACCGGCTTTATAAAGGGAAGTGGTCAATTGCACTTAATTTTTTTGTGTATGTTTCACGATCGCTTCGCCAAGTGTTTATATGCCTGTATTTACAGAGTGGAAAATTTTAAACAAATAATTTGTACTTCAAGGGTGGCAAAATAACAAACTGTAATTATTTTTAACCTTTCGCGACTGTATGCATATTGAATGTGTAAATTCGGACTTAATCGCGGTAATATTTAAGATCGCTTCCCAGAGTTGCGATGTCTTAATTTTACTTACTTCGACACGTTACAATGTATGACTAATACTTACAAGTACTCTATCGTTATACATAATGCTTGACTATACATATGGATGGATTTTAGAAAGCCAATACTAGGCTTCTTAGAAACTGCGTTCCTTTGCCTGTGCGGGCACTTCCAGGCATTATTTAAATTTTAAAGTAGGTATCTAAATCCAGTAGCGGAGATTTATACCGCCTCGTTTTTGGTACCAACGTTATGTTTATGTCTCCCTAGTATCAGATAGACAGTAGTCTCATTTAGGTAGGTATGTTCGCCGTTTGGTTACATACCATTCTAACTAGTCATTGGTTTTTGAAAAGTAAATAGTTTCATCGGATACCATCTTCAAATCATCAGATCACGAGCATACGATTGTGTGACTTTCCAGCTCCATTCGATTTTCCGTCTCATGGACTCATTAAAAGAAGCCAGCAGATGCTACCAATTGAATTCGGATGCAATCTTCAAATGATCGGATCACTAACTTACGATAGTGCATTTTGTGGGCAACATTCGATTCATGTCGTGTTTTATTCTACGAATGTAATGAACAAAAAACATAATAATAAGCTAGTTTAGGCAATAGACAATTAAAAAATTAAATGAGCTTCATTTAAAAAAAAAATAGTATTTAAATTGTATAATTTATTGCAATTCAGTTTTGATATCTGTTCTGCAAATATGCGTAACGCAAGCCGCCATTACATTACGTCACAACGCTTCCGTGTATTTTCCTTAAATATTACCATGAATAAAGGTTTTTGTAAAGGCGGAAAGTACAAACCTACCCAAATAAGCTCTTTACGATATATTTTTTTTGCCATATACTAGCATAATTTACGTTTTTACTGCCGACATGACCTCATGACGAATGAGCAACATGGCGTCTAGCGTTTTTTATCAATTTACGCGCAGAAATTTAAAATGTAAAATTGAAATGCACTTCAATGCTACAATTTAATTTTATATCGATTGAATAAAGCCTTAGGATCAAATTAAAACACTTTACAAAAAATGGTGTATATTTTTAATAAAAGGAGAAGTTAAATTAGATCCTACAGATCGATTCAAAAACAAAATACTTATCCCTTACCCCCTCAACTTATATTGACCCGGTTTTTGTGGTTATGTCGTCAAACAAAGTTCATATTATATTCTATCTACGGACATTTATTTATTGTGTCATTACTTAGTTTAAAATTCAAATTTGGTATGGTTAAACACTTTAGAGGCGTAATAAACATATACATTCTAAATAAAGAAATAATGAACATCTAGATATATTAAGTTTTCTGACCACAATTTATTATTATATAAAAGATTACAATACTCGGCATCCGTCAGCGTTACAACTGCATTACATTAATAATGTTATAATAATATATATAAATATTACGGACTCAGCAATCTCAGCAGATATAAAAAAAAACCTGATTACGCAAACTGTTTTGTCATATGTTTATGAAACATGTTGAATAAAAAATTATAATTTATAGGTCAGTTGAGGCTGATAGTGCAAAATATCGTTTTATTCTAAGCTTAGGGCTATTTACACACTAGGCCGGTCATTAGTAGCAACCTTATCACCATTAAATACCCAATAGACTAATATTGTCAATAGAGTGAGCACTACCGTAAACAATTAATAAGAATTCATTAACAAGAATATTCGCGAGTTGCATTGAAAGAAATGTTATTACAAATACATTATAATCTTGATGACATTACTAAAAGTATATAACATTCGTGCTGTTCCTTTTGTTTTATTAAATATAGATACATAGATAGGTACTCTTTATTGCACAGCATGAATAAGATACAATGAAATCATGAAAAAAAAAAAAAAATTAAAAACAGTAGGACAATGGGCGGCCTTATCGCAGTCTGCGATTTCTTACAGGCAATCTTTGAATGGATGGACTATATATATACGATAAAACTGAAAAGTATATATTTCGACTACCTACGATCGTGGGAGAGCCATGCTGCGGCAAGTATGGGCCGGCTCGACCGGAGTGATACTACGCCCTCACAGAAAACTGGCAGTGAAGCAATGTTTGCATTGCTTTTCGCCGACTGAGTGAGGTTACCGGAGGCCCTAACTCTTCCCCCCTTCCCTCTCCCCCTCTTCCACCTTTCCCCTACTTAAAGGCCCGGCAACGCACTTGTGACTCTTGAGTTGCAGGTGCCCATGGGCGGCGGTTGTCATTTACCATTAGGTGACCCGTCTGTTCGTTTGCCCCTATACCATAAAAAAAATACTAGATAAAGCAATATTAATAAATCTGTTACCTTACCACGTTTTAAAATAATAGAATCTATTCTAAATTTTGACGACTTTTTAAATTGTAAACCATCTATTAGTCCTAGATACTATTTAATATTCACATTAACTGCAGTCAACGAATAAAATACCATGGTATTCAAAACATTAATGAGCGATGGTGAAAGATGTGTACCTAATGTATCCTGCGCAGCTGACTCAACATGCCAAGCCTGTGGCAACGAATTTACATATAGTTTGCAATTGATTGCATATTATCACAGAAGTCCTTTTCGAATGAGGCAATAACATTATATTATCTATACAAGTATGTAATTTTGCTAAGTTTAGACATAAAATGGAAGAAACAGAGGCTCAACTCATACGTTTATTGCATGTGCGAAATTTTTCTATACAACTTCTAGGGCCTAGAAAGCATACTATCTATAGAATTAAAGTAAGTGTTAAAAAAATCTTCTACGGACAAGTACAGACAACTCTGTTCGCAGGTTTCATACATCAGACATGACACAAAAAGTCAGCAACAAAATATTTGTTTTGTAGGTCCGTGTCGTTACGAGCCTCAGCGTGGCTTCACCATTTGTGATTCTGTGCTACTTCGTAGTATAATTTTATCTGAGTTTAACAAGATCCTTACGTTCAGCAGGAGGCAGTTCTGAATGAGATCTTTGATGACACTAATTTATATGATTGACTGACAATTGAAGCTTTTACTGGAATATTAGGCACTTTACAGAGTATCTATTGGCTTCACCGGACGTCAAGTCGGTATTTATTAGTGTTAAAGGTATTTTTGAAATTTAAGATGGTTTTTGAGATTACACTGAATGTAGTCTTAAACAACTTTTAACAGAATTTAATAGATAGAAAAAAATATACATTTAGAACATAATTACAAACTCAGTGGCATTTGAAACAACTGTGTGTGTCGGAACTTAATCGCCATAACAATTACGAGGCACAATACCTTTTTTGGTGTCGCGACGATTCGATCGAATTGCACTGGTGGTGGATCGTGGGCACGGGTGGACTGTCCACCCGTGACCACGACCGTAATTGTTATCGCAATTAAATCCCGATTGACGCAACTAATATGTATATTCACTAACTTTAAAACAATTCTATTGCAAAATTGTAGAGATGAAACAAATTAGACTAAATATTTTAGGTCAATCTTAAAGTCAGCTGAATTAACCAGATACAGACTGCCAAAGGTTACAGTCAGAAGACGGAAATAGTCAATTTCTTTCTTAGGATGCTCTCTCCAGATAATCCTGCTGTATATGGCCGCGCGACTTTGATTTGGCGGTACATTTTCTCTATGTCTGCCGCCAGACATAAGTATAGGATGCTGTCACCTCATGACAATGCGTCGCAAATCTGCCTGAAGAGGGGATCCTACCATTAAGGTGTCATTTAAGGAAACCCCGTTGGTTCCCTTACATGATGCATCATACACCACTCTTACCTGGGTGGTTAGTTTATCTTGCCTCACCATTGCGTTCTTGTTTTGAAACTGGTTAAAAATTGGTGTTTCATCTGTTCCGTAAACACATATGTAGGTGCAGCTTGAACTTCCTATATAATCGTAATATATATCTTTGTATTAAGTAGGGACAGCTGCAACCGATATAATTGTTCTAATACTTCATAAACAAACTCACTGAACCGGTTACAGTCTGATGGCAATGAATGATAGAGCCCCGGTAGTTAATTACTTCTGTTGAGCCCTAACAGAAGGAATTTAATACACTAACTGTGCCCCGGCATTTCACTCCATTTCACCAGCTTTAAAATAAGGCTGTAGATAGAACACCAGGGCTAACCAGCATGACAGTAGCTTTTTTTGTTTTTTTTTTGTTTGACACGTGTGTGTCCAAACTAGGTAGATCCTGTACAATGGTGACCAGACTGCTGATAAACATATTACTAAATGCATACATCTTATAGAATATATATTGCACCAAGACACAAAACAAATGATCGTGCTCATCACACAATTATTTTTCTTGGGTATGAATCGGACCCACGACCTCTGCTCAGCAGTCAGGATTACTAACCACTAGGCCAACAGGTCAGTTCGATCTCCACACAGGATAATAATTTGTGTGAGACGTGGATAATAATTGTTCTGGGTTTGTTTGTAGATACCTAAGTACAGTAACGTCAATATTTTGCATGTTTTGCAAATTCTCTATACATAATTATACATTATACATATAAAGGGAGCTGGACACAAGTTCTGTAGTGCAGTAATTGTTTTTTTAAGACAAATATGAAATAAATAAAAATTAATATTCATGTTTCCTTTTTTAGAGGTAGAATTTCTAAATTAGACTGGACTTCATGCACATGTTTAATAAAAACAGAAACGTTCGTTTGTACAATTAAGAACCGACACCTTTTTACGGTTGCTGTCACCATTTATTTAAAACATTTTTGCCCCAATAACATGCAAATGCACAACGTCTACATTACTAGTAGGTATTACATAATTGTATTTGATTTAATACAAACTATCATTCAAAGAACTCGAACAACAGACCACCGAATGCCCTCGCACTCTGCTTCTAAAGCGCAGCTTGCGTTGAAGCGTTTCGCAATTCTCTACTTTATGATTTGAACCTAATGGAAAAGCCTTGTAAAATAAACATTCATCTGTATATACCAGTTTTCTAGGTAGGTATGGTAATTTTACCCCTAATTCGTAAATTAACCAAGAATTTATTGCTTTGCTTCCTAACGTAATGCATCAAACCCAAAACACAGAGGCCATCATATTTTTTTAACTCAGGTTTAATTGATCGTAAATATCGACACACATGGTCTAAAACATTTTGTCCACTATGACTACAAACCTCTTCGAGGAGTTATAAAAATTTGAAAGGAGCCGACAGCGACAAACAAAGTTGAAAGTTAATGACGCAAATTGAGGCGACAAGACTAGGAATGTAGTTTAATCCCGCAGTGGTTTACGAAGAATGTTAGTCAATTTCTTCTTAATTAAAAGTAATTAGGATGGAATACCCACCACTAACCGTTGGTATGCCAAACCCAGCGGTATCAAAAGCTACGAATAAAACAACGAATTACGATAGTCCCAGCAGCAGAGTCTGATTACCAGGTGTGGCAGGTACCTTTAATCCGTTACTTGCAATGTTCCATTATCATCAAGTGATGCATCGACATCTGCACAATAATAATCAACGAAAACCCTCTCGCAAATGATCTGGTAGTCGTCTAATTGCCAAATTAAAAACACGCAAATGTGTGCTTTATTTCGGGGAACATAATGTTCAGTTTTCTCATTATATACATGTCAAACCTAAAGCGTTCCATGCGGGTTAAACTCTTTAAAATAAACTGAAGGTTAGACGTCCGCATTAAGTTGTTTATAATATAATCATAGGAACTAAGATCTTCTTAAAGGTATATATATATATGATAGGCTGTACATAATAGGTTTATTGTTTCAGTTTCAACCATTAAGTTTATGGTTTCAACTGATCATCTTAGGTAGACAGCCTTGTTTGGTTTTCATATAGTCGGTAATTCGTGCTATATATGGTTATAACTCCTCATATAACAAACAGACTGCCAAGCATAAAAAAATCTTTCTAGGTATAAAAAAATCCGAATACTTTACTGTTACGTAGTTCAATGATAAAAAATACCAGGACTATATAAAACCGAGATGTTTTGAAAGACATCCACGTCACACGCGCCACGAGTCTTGAGACCAACCGCTTTAGAATACATTATTGTTACGTGGTTCAATGATAAAAAATACCAGGACTACATAAAACCGAGATGTCTTGAAAGACACCTACGCGCCACGAGTCTCGAGACCGACCGCTTTAATTCGAAGAGACTGCTCTTAATTACTTACTCCCTGCTAGAGTACTTTTTCTGGCCTTAATGTGCGTCTTATTTACAAGCTCTAATAAAAAATAATTCAAGTAGTAACTACGGTTGTTTATGGTTTAGAGATTAAAGTCGACATGTACTCGTCTCTGTAAAATTTCATAGGTTGAGCGTAGACTTCTCAGTATTGCTGGTATATCTTAAGATTAGTCATTTGACCTCAGACTTATTACGTTCCTACTTGTGTGACTCATAAAAGGTATATAATTCAAATGTGAAAAGTCAGAGTTACAGACAGACTCAGAAAATGTGGTGTACCTATTGTCAGGGTATAATTTTTGAAGTGAAGACTTCTTTAGGCACGTTTGTACAACTTTTGCTATAGGGAAAAAGCACTGAACTCGCGACCGTCACGCTAATAATACATATATAGATCCACTAGAGGCCGCTAATCCAAACATTGAGTTCTGTCAGCTCCTTATTAATTAATGTCACCAACCTGCTAATGTGACGTTTTAAGTTCGTCGTTTCGTTTAAGTTTTCAGTTAGGTAGGTAAAAGGTAAAGGTACATTTTTTTCGGATTTGTAATTTAATTTAATTTGTTTTTTTTAGTTTTTTTTTATTTAGATGGTCCCTTGAAGCCGTCGAAGACAATACCCATAACAGTAAAATAGGTCGTATTATGCGGTTAGCAGGTACCTTCTGCCTACAAAAAGGAATAGTATAAATTTGTATCTTCAAAGTACATTATATTCCGAATCTCTCGCTATAGGGGGTCGTCCCCTTAAAGCAGACCATTACGACGAGCAGTCCCTAGGGTAGTTACCGTGATTGGGAATTGCGGAACACTCACGTAAGTGGACACCCCTATATTCTGTAGTTATATTTATTTAAGATGTATGTTCAGTAACGTTTTCGTTCGTAAAATTTTACAGTTTGTGGAAGATTTGGTTACTTTTAAATGGTTCTCTCATACAAAGATTATCCTGGACGCCAACATGGCACTTGGATTCTTGAGTTTGTTTGAGCGGCTGTTCTCAAGGTTTTGGAAATTGCGGCACCACGTAGTTTTATCAGAACAAATTGCCGTGTAAAAGTATCTACGCAAAGATATATTTACAAAATAAAATTCATTTTCATTTTCAAATGCTGAAACCTTAACCTCAAGTATCGTACAATTAGGTACTTCGTTATTAGGTTGGAAGAGAAATATGGCATAGCATGGATCAATATTAAGTAATTCTACCTTCATATATGCCCATTGTTATAAACACACATTCTAATTAGTAGCAATAAATTGTTGAAGCTGCAATATTAACGTGAGCTCGATTTTCACGTGTACGTTTACCTTTAAAGTCGAACAGATCGGGTTCTGCCACGTTTCCTTATAACGTATAATTACATATACATATCTAGAGGCATTTTAAAGGTTTCGGTGTCTTTGAGGATCAATCAATGAGGATCTCTCAATGTATGATGTAGTGAGAAGTGAAGTTAGGTAGTAGATTAGTGGGCCTAGTGGTTAGTAACCCTGACTGCTACGCCATAGGTCGTGGGTTCGATTCCCACCCGAGTCTGGGTCTTCTTTGTGTCCGTTGTTTGTACGTTTGTAAAGTCCCCCGCGATACAGGAGTCGTTCCTATCGCGGGAGTTGTCTTTTTAATAAAAGAAAAAAAAAAAGAAGGGTGATGACTGAAATAGGTGCACTGTGCGGTTCTCCAGAAATGTTTTGCCTCGCACAACCAATCTCTGGAACAAATTGTCGCCAGCGGTATTTCCGGACCGATACGACCTTCAAACCTTCAAGAAAAGAGCGTACTCAAAGGCCGGCAACGCACTTGTGACTCTTGAGTTGCAGGTGTCCATGGGCGACGGTAGTCATTTACCAGAGGAAGTGGTTTGTTAAGAATCAGTGACGTATTCAATTTCAATAGTTTACTCGTCGCAAAAACGAGATATGCCGTACTGCCGACGGCGGCGCCAGTGTGGCGTAGCAAGATCATGTCTTCGCCTTGCAATGTCGGAATTACCATGATAAATTGGAAGAACAGGAAAACTTTAAGTATGACTGCGGCAAGATAGCACTATCCACAGTGCTGTTTTTTTTTTTTTCGGTTCAATATGGTCCATGTAAGGAAACATGGGGTTGATAATTCAGTTCTGTAGTACATTTGTGCAGTGCACTACCTCGCTTACTTCTATTAGAACTCCACTCATAATTATAGTTATATTTAGTCGTTTTAGATTTGCTCGTACAATGTCGACAGCACGTCACTCGACTGCCAAGAAAATTCATACGTACACGCATTATTATCATGTAACTGTCTCGCCGTAATACCAAGCTAGCTAGAACAAATTGTTGGTCTACAGTATTGATTGACATGACTTCGCTGTTCGGAGAAATGACCACGAAATTGTAGGATGTAGGTGCTCATTTAAAGGTACTGTCCCATGTTATAGCAGTGGTATGTGCTATTCAGATGCCACAATTTATGAATATCCTGTTAATAAGGTAACGTGTCCTTATTCCATTTTGTATTTCTTGAATGTAATTTCAAGTTTAAATTATAAC
Source organism: Euplagia quadripunctaria (assembly GCA_963859945.1). NCBI lineage: Eukaryota > Metazoa > Arthropoda > Insecta > Lepidoptera > Erebidae > Euplagia > Euplagia quadripunctaria. Next base: position 23,184,905 of record OY982568.1, on the reverse strand, counting down.
TTGTTAACTATTCGTACTCTACTATGTATGTATTGCAATTTTTGGGGTGTATTTCGGTACCCGGATTATAGGGTTGCTATCTAGAGGATAATTAAAAGATTAAACAATCACAACTGGCGTTATAATGAGCATCAAGATATTTTTACAATATCGTCTAATCAAACAATTCCTTAGATACCTTGAACAAATTAATATTTCGTGAGCGGTCCGTGTGTCCTGCACGGGGCCTGTCACCGAAGTCCTCCACGGGCGTCTTCTATTCTTCCAGTTTGAATCTTCTAAAAATATTCGAATTATTCTAAATTCGAGCTTGGTGCCACCAGCCAAGACCTCCGTGCCTTGTCAAGAAGTTCTTGTTCCAATAGAACGGAGTTGCAAGCGGCGCGCGAGGTCTCGTTCACCCCAGCATGTAACGAACATAGACAGAATATTAGAGCAAATTGAATCGAAGTACAATGGAAGGATTCATTTTACTAAATCGTGGTTTGGTAGCATTTAGGACTACAGAACGTTCAAAAGACGATCACCTTTGTCAAGCTACACGCTAATTTTTTTCGCAACCTCACAAACACTGACACTGTCTTAAAAAGTAGACCCTTCGGTACATTTATAATTTGACCTGACTCCCTCCTTCCTCTTATTCTTCAAAAGTGTGCTAGCGTTTCAACAGACAGTGCTGTGCTTAATTTCTTAAAATGATACTATGGACTTAGGACAACATGATTCAGTAACGGACTATACATTACAAGCGTTGATGTCCCTACCATCTAAAACCATAAAACGCCAAACCATGATACAATATCACTTCTTAAATAGAGACAAATATGTAAGTACTACAACATAATACATGTACGTATTCTATGTATGTTATGGTGGGAGAGCCATGCTTCGGCACGTATGGGCCGGCTCGACCGGAGTAATACCACGGCCTCACAGAAAACCGGCAGTGAAGCAATGATTGTATTGCTTTTTGGCGAGTGAGTGAAGTTACCGGATGCCTTAACCCTTCCCTCTCCCCCTCTTCCCTTACTCCTTCCTTAAAGGCCGGCAACGCACTTGTGACTCTTGAGTTGCAGGTGTCCATGGGCGGCGGTAGTCATTTACCATCAGGTGACACGTCTGCTCGTTTGCCCCCTATAACATAAAAAAAAATAGTCACGAGAGTTAACTATATTTAAATATTCAATTCACGCCAATTACATAAATTTTCAGACACATTATGTCTGGTTGTGCAATTTATTCCATGTCTTGTGAAAAATATTTCTTCCCTTATTATTTTTCGCTTTATTCTTGTCAACCTGTCGCATTTAATTCGCTCGTTGATAAAGAGCTCCTGTTAAGTACCGAATTAGTCGGGATTTCCCAAAATAAACACACGAGTACTACCGTATATTTAGCGGTTATGTATAAAACCGTTCTAATATTGTGTAATTTATTTTTCTTTCGGTAATTATTACGCATCAAAAAAAAAAACATAGTGAACTGTAACGAATCTTATTTGTACGACACATATGCCTAAAGGTCAGTTTTTAAATTTTTTATTTTTCTATTTGTTCCCGCTAATCTCTGGAACGGGTGGACCGATTTCCACGGGACTTTCACTGGCAGATAGCTGGTATTATAAGAAGTAACTTAGGCTACTTTTATTTTTTTTTTAAATTAGGGTTGCGCCCAAAAGCCGTATATAGTTAATCGTTCTGGAATATTTTTGTGCAATGGCCACGTAGTAAATGTCCGATGACCTTTAAGATAAGTTTAGTTTAAACAAATTGTGCAAGTGTAAATGTCAAACATTCAAAGCAATAAATCTATCACCTTTGTTCGAATAACCGAGAAGTCAGACGGGAAATAAACGACTGCTGTAGAATTTGATGCAGTGGACATCCGTCTTTATTAGTCTTAATGTCTTCCGTAATAAAAAGCAAATAATGTTTAATGGAATAATATATTGGCAAGGAACTGGTTGATGAACGATGACGAATCAATATGCAGTTATTTAGAGCGGGATTACGTGTGAAAATGCGGTCGTGCAAATAATTTATTAGCAAAAAATAAATTATTGTTAAGTGACAGTGAGTTATTCACGGATAGGGTTCCGTACTTTAAATAAAATAGTATTGTTTTATATAGTTTCTTATAATAATTTATTAGTTCAAGATTTTTGTTAAAGTTTTTGTTTTACTTGTCGAAATTTTACTTCTAGTAATTTCAGAGATAAAAGGACATAAAAATTTATAATATTCCCGGGTTCATTATTTTATTATTTTTTTCAATAATTGATCTATAATTATTAATAGTAAATATTTTTATTTCCGATAACGATTTCATGTGATTCTTAATTTACATATAACTCTTAGTTTCTTTATTTTCTAATACTTGTTTATTCCATGAATCCGTACTAACTTTTAAACTTTCGCTCCATGACATATGTAATTATGTATTTATACGGGAATTACGCGATCACGAAATACAATACATGTAATATCTCAGTTGCCTGACGTTTCGACCAAGTTGCACTGACCCACAATTCCCTAATAAATACATAATTATTCCATGAATCCGCTAATCAATTCATTAATAATATTAAAATAAGCTTTTCCTTTCGAAATCGAATGTCAGAACTTATTTCCGAGCCATTCCTACTTTATTATACTTATACTAGCAGCGCCCCGCGGTTTCACCCGCGTAAGCCCCGATCCCGTGGGAATATCGGGATAAAAAGTAGCCTATGCGTTAATCCAGGTCTCCAGCTATCTACATACCAAGTTTAATTGCAATCCGTTCAGTAGTTTTGGCGTGAAGGAGTAACAAACATCCATCCATTCATCCATCCATCCATCTATCCATCCAAACTTTCATATTTATAATATTAGTGGAATTCTAAGTGTTTTTAAGAATTTGCCAAGAATCGCAAAAAAAATGTGGCTACCTATATAAATTCTTTTCTCGTGAAACTTGACACAATATCTCATTCTGAAGTGTTTCGTTTCATAAAAGCGGATAGGGACAGGTTTATGTTGTATCCTGCTCTTTCCCAAAGGCGCACTTGACCGATGAGTAATGTCGCGATGTCCCGGGACTGCCGACGAGCGCCTTGGGACTCGCGCAGACGTTGTGGTGTAAGTTATAAGAAATTTTCAGCTTAAGAATATAGGGTATTTTGATAACCGGATTCGTGTAGAATTTAAATTTATTTAATATTTGTTTATTTCATTGCTGTACACTTTCGCCTTTCGGTGCTCTAAGAAAAAAATTATGATTTCACCACCTGTCAAGTTATTATACGCTACTGTCGCTCCCGTGTCGGACTGTACAGTTATTTTGAACCTTGCTTATTCTAAAGAAACGCTGTTTAAATCGCCTATAATTGAAGATGTAAGTGTCTTTATATATGAGCTTTAAAATAAAAGAGTAAGTACTAGAAGTATGTTTTGTTTAGGTACATACATCTTTTTAATTCTGTTGCTTTTGTATGTACATAACTCACGCTTGTTCTACCTTCATTAACAACCTAACCATTTTTTTCGTGGGTCGCTCATTTCTCTCTATTTGTTAACTTCAATATAGGTAATCCAACACCATGTCTTATAGGGATTATGAAAAGAAGACACATTATAATCTCAATATTACTATATTTATATAAAATCTCAGTAGATACTATTCATTGTGTGCGTCCTCCGTATGTGAACATCTTTGGTTACATGGCCATCTCTATCAACCAGTTTCTCTAAAGACGATAAGCAGATCCATTCTGATTAATTTTTTAACACCTGTCTATAAAGGCGTTCCAAATTTAATAGTCAGTTTGCCATTACGAAACATGATTAAAAGAACTTTGAAAACACGAGTCAAATCTCATGACGACATAAAACAAAAAATAAAATCGTCCTAGCGCTTATCACTTGGGCCACTCCTTCAGTGGCGAGGAAAACTGTTGAAATGATTGCGGTGCTTAAGACGCGTCGCGGTGATGTGTCGCCGCGGTAATTGTCGAGCACTCATCGTATCGTACCGCCCCTTGGGACTGTGGAACACCAGTGAACGTAGTGTCGTTTTATGGGTGAACCTTGAAAGATAATATTTTGACGACCTATGTGAGACTATGTGGCGCTGCGGTAGAGCATTCGACTGGAACGTCAGAGATCGCGGTTTCGATTCCCGCTTGATTCAAATGTTCGTATGCCTGAATATGTGTATTTACATTTGACTGGCCTGTTGGTCTAGTGGTTAGTGATCCTGACTGCTGAGCCAGTGGTCGTGGATTCGATTCCCAACCAGGACAAATAATTGTGCGATGAGCATGATTATTTGTTCTGTGTCTGGGTATAATTTATTTATAATATAAGCCACGTCAGTCTTAGTATAAGTGACTATTCTTAACACACTGAGACCCCTCCGTGCCTCGGAGAGCACGTTAAGCAGTCGGTCCCGGTGGCCATACAAATATCTGTGGCATTCGTTACGGGTAGTTGGAGCCCTAAAAAGTCCGACAAACTGGTCTAACTACAGTACTTCGATATCGTGTAGTACTTGGGTTGTGGAGGTCTGATGGCAGTCGCCTCACGTAAAATATTAAAGTTCGGCCGTATCATAGTTAGAACGAAAGCCGACCCCAACTTAGTTGGGAAACCGTCGGAGGAGTTATTATTATTTATATCTTTATTTACTTAATATACATAAAAAATTAAATTTTTAAATACATTCACAATAAAAAATACAAATATGTTTTAAAATATAAAAAATAGCGTCCCACCGGTATCGGGTACAGGGACCAAGCTACCGGTGGTAAGGGTTCCACAGACAGAAACCTCCTCACTATACGTGCCGTATCGAGGAGGACTGCCTTCTGCATTAGGCTCTTAACACAGCTGCCTAACGTGAGCCTCTGAAGGTGTTGGTCGAGGCTCTTAGCAATTAACCCATGGGCCGAAATGACATCGGCACAATGATTGCTGAATCCACATCCCACATGTCGACAATCTCGTGGGCTAAGTCCAAATATTTTATTTCTTTGTCTTTTTCGGCTATTAAGAGATTGTCGTCATGGGGAACGGTGATGTCAATAATCATTGCTCGGCGCTCTAATCGGTCTATCACCACTATATCAGCTTATTGGCAACAATCGTCCTGTCAGTGATTGATGATAGATCGATCCCAATACAATGTTGCACGACCATTTTCGAGAATTGGGTCGGGCACATATATGAATGTATTTACAAAATAATGTATTTAAGTATGTTTATCCGTGTTTTAGACTTTATATTACGAGCTTTACTTGCAATAAATAAAAATAAAAGCTGTACTTGTTTAGGTCTAGAAATCCATATCACAGAACATTATAAAAAGTAGTGTAAAGTGGTGGAAAGTAAAACAAATAATATACAAAAATAAATAATACCGTGTTGCAAATAGGTAAGATCGCTATCTGCCTGTGTCGATCTATAACCGCCCGTTTCCAAGTAGTTGAGCCTTGTGAGAAGAATTTAGGCAAACAAACTAATACTTTAGTGTTTCGTTTAACCACAGTACATGTATATACAGTATTGTGACTCGACCCTTTCCTTGAAATAATTACCTACAGCCGGACGGTACGTAAACACGCGATAGGGCTGCCCATGATTTAATTTACCTACTTGAGTTTCTTTCTAGTTTTGTGATTGTAAATATTATAATTTATTTTTTATTAAAAAATATGAAAATTCGTTGTGAATGAAATGAGTAGTAGGTAGGTACCTACCATTTTTTACTTTCATAATCATTTCGTAATGATATTTCGTCTGATTCAATAATATATGTAAGTAGTTTAGCTACTTAATACTGGGTGGAAAAAGCGAACTACCAACTATTAAAAAAGAAACAGATTACGTACTAGTAGGGACACAAAAAATATTTTATAGTCTTACCTTCTGTTTCCAGGTAATTTAAAAGTTGTTATCTCTGGGTGCGTTTTTAAAGAATTCAAGCAACCAAAAACAGCACAATATAGTCTATAATTTTTATTTGCCATATTAAGTACTTAAGTATTTGTATTTATTTCAATGAAATACACAAATTGCACGCTTACTGCTTAAAAAACGATCACTAAGTTCGTTCGTCACTGCGCAGCAGTCGCGACTGTTTGCGAACCGAGTTTATACCGAACGCAAGGCAGTAGGTATGTCTCGTGTAGGTGTGTCTCGCGATCCGACCGTTTGTATGAAGATACCATACTGTGTATACATTATACTGTGGTTTAACTACCTATAAATTATGCATTATTTTTTATAAAATTTCCTAAAGTTAATTTATCTTGCCTAATTTTTTATATCATAGAAGTGTCTAGTTTATTTTTGAATTATTTATAAGACCGGGCAAAAAAAATACTGCAGTTCACTATATAGCACATGGGAGTAAAAATCATACTATGCTGTAGGAGCTTTTATTCCTAAACTCGTACATTTCAACATAAAAAGTGTTTCCAAGTTTGAGCGTTCATTCAATTTCAGAATACAGTTTCTTAATTACCTCACGTACTGAACTTTAAATATCTAATTACCCACGCCAGAACAATCCAATTCTCAATAAAGCGTTTCGTCTATTCTACCAGGAGCTCATAAGTCCAGAGAATGTATACGGTAATGGTCATAAGTAGCGCGGACGCGCCGGCGCCGTACGCACCAAACAAAAAACAAATAAACGATAAACAGTTCTAATGTGTGGGTAATTCGATTCGCCACATGTGCGTTCTGTCCTCTCTCTCTAACATGTACCTTGTTTTGTTCCCTTTAATGACGATGGGAATTATGTGTCGAGAAGTAAAGCTCATACGTAGGACTAGCTATCTAGGGTTTTACGTAATGCAAAACATAGTCTAGACACCGATTCCTGTTTACCAGTCCGGCACCGGCTCCAATTTAAATAGGGAAGTTAACTATATTTATTATTCAATATATTTTATACTAGCTGCGCCCTACGGTTTTACCCGCGTAAGTCCCGATGCCGTAGAAATATCGGGATAAAAAATAGCCTAAATGTTAATCCAGGTGTCCAGCTATCTACATACCAAGTTTTATCGCAATCAGTTTAATAGTTTTTGCGTGAAAGAGCAACATCCATACATCCTCACAAACTTTCATATCTATGATTAGTAGGATTCAATAAATTTTGATATGCAGAGACAAAATTTTGAAGTCTCTGCCATACATTTGGATACACCTTTATCAAATGACTTACTATTCATACGGTAGTAATAGCCTAGTGCCATTACCAAAAATATATATTGCACGTCGTTTTTATTACCTGCTGGTTGTTGAAATGTAAATAATTTAATATTTTGTTTCAGCCAAGCTATCGTAACCGCATTTAGCACAAAAGATCTAAACTCGCCAAAGTCTGGAACGTCTATTTCTCCGGACAATTATAATTCTGGAACGTTCAAGAGTAAAGTGAATCCATCAGGCGAGTTGGAAGACAAACGCCTATTCCATTACCCAATAAAAATAAATCTATATATATAAAAATGAATTGAATGAAAACTCGAGAACGGCTGGACCGACTTGGCTAATTTTGGTCTTGAATTATTTATGGAAGTCCAGAGAAGGTTTAAAACGTGAATAAATGTGAAAATGCTTGGAATTTAATAAATTGTAGGTGATACGAAGTTCACCGGTCATCTAGTTGTTAATAAATATCAGTCACCACGATATATTATTTGAAAAAATATATATTTATATTCAGATTGATACAAAACACGTGATGTAGGTTCAGAAACATTTGAATAAATATCGCGAAGGTGGTAACTTTTTTTTAAAAACTAAAATGTTGACTAGCTAACTTCAGGGTGTCGGTTTTTTGTGACGGTGTGCGCGCGCATCGTAAAAATTTACTCTCATCATGTTTCCCTAATGCGCCAAAAGAAGTATAACTTCAAAAACATGATATAGCGTGCTTATTAAGGAACGTCATATTCTATATAACATCACGCTACAAGTCAAGGGAACGGATAGTTATCAATGATAACTTCTAGGATAACAGTTTGTATATTTTATATAGCTGATATCATTACGGCTCAAATATGACGACCATTTCTAGAAAACGCAAACACTGGAAAAAAGAATCGACAATAGACTTTGTTTAACTAGAACTCCAACAAATGAGGGATTATGAATGAGCTAATTTAAATTAAAGTGTATATACATTAAGGATTCACTTATTAGTAGTCAGGTCACGAATTGGTCATGGGCCATTAGGATAATTGTATTGGAATCTAATGTTTTCATGGTAACGATTATTGACGTTCGAGAGTTTTCTAGTATTTTTTGTTAGCTTCCGGTGAGACATCCGCACATACACACAGTAGGTATTTGCGACCAGCAAGGCCTAAGAGGTAGTTACTTTTTTAGTGAAGCGATTCAACTGCGGATTAAGAAGAACCGTACAAAGGGTGTTTTAGTATTTTACGGTATTTTTGAAGTGAAAACTTCTTTAGCGACGTTGTGCAATTTTGGGATGGGTAAAAAATGTTAAACTCGCGTCAGGACACGTGACCCTGATCGAAAATTCGTAAGACGGAGCAGAGTTTATTTAAAAAAATATAACATTCGGAATTCAAATATTTATGAGTATAAATATAAATGTATAAATTTAGACATGTTATTATTATTACCTACTTTTTAATTTTAACCTAATTATAAATATACAGGTGTGTGTGTGTGTGTGTGTGTGTGTATATGCAAACACATTGTGAAGTTATGTTTTCAGTTCTGACGTGCAGTCCTACGACTGACTGTTTTTTGCTTTTTGCTGTATCTATTACCCTGTATATAGTGTATTCAATACATTGCCATGGGTAATTTGCGTTTGAATTACTCATGACTTCGTGAAAATATTATAACACAGAGAAGTTCATCATACACATTGCCAACGTAGAAGGGTAGCATATTGTAGTTGGGAAATCGCTGGATATATTCCTACTGTCGCGAGGACTATAATTATTAAGGGCGTGAAGTACAACAGTACAGTCTTAAAAGGTAATAAATAATTTAGCCGTATTTGAATCAAACCTAAAACAGTCCATGAAGACACTGGCCACTTAAACTGCAGCACCATTCCTGCTGTTCTATTGGCCATCAACTAATAATGGAATTATTTTGTTACAGGTATAACAAGTTACGAGATCCTCACAGTAGTAAGTTATAAGTTAGTTTGTAAGCTCAAACATTGTTTCTTGTCCAGGAACTTCATAAGTAAAGTTAGTTAGTTAGTGGTTACTCTAAATTGTGTATAAAGTAGTTACAAAGTTATTGTAGTTCAACGTGTAGATAGGCATTCATTGATTCACCGCCTGCCCGTTTATACATACAGTAGTTATGTTGGATATATCCCGCGGTGATAAGAATTCTCTTCAGCTTCTCAGATGATTCTTTAAACATTAGTATGTAGACTCATTTCAATATCGGTATTCGTTTTACGCTGAGGTAGACGATCAGCCAGCATGACTGGCCTGTTGGTCTAGTGGTTAGTGACCCTCACTGCTTAGCCAGAGGTCGTGGGTTCGATTACCACCCAGGTCAAATAATTGTGTGATGAGCACGATAATTTGTTCTGTATCTGGGTGTAATTTATCTATAATATGTATGTATTTAGAAATATATAAGTATGTTTATCAGCGGTCTGATTACCATAGTACAGGCTCTGCCTAGTTTGGGATCAAACGGCCGTGTGTGAGATGTGTGAAGTTATTATTATTTATTATCAGCAGGATATTATTAAAAAAATCTTAACATTCTAAAAAATTTGCTCATTGTCCAGTTTACGTACCAAATAAAAAATAGAAAAGAATTGCTGTAGCTGGTCTTAAGTGGTCTTATATCTCTATTGTGGTCTTATCAGTTAAAGAACCTTAGTAGAGAAAATAATATAAGTCGTGCTTGACGTATTTAACTGCGTCATGTGACTGAATACAGGATATCTGATGTTTACGACAAAGAGACGTTTGTATTAGATACAGAACATACAAAAGACAAAAAAAAATTTAAGTACGTCTCCCGTCTGTGTGTGATAGTTTGTATTTGGATAAAGAGCTGCTCTTGGTATAATCAATAACAATAAGAGTTTTAATTGCTATTGGTTTGACGAAGAGCCGTTCACTAGCCTTACAATCGTTAGACCACCGCGGATGGATGTTTAAGATGATACAGCCATCTTGGGCACTCAATGTGTTGGCTCTGTAAATCGAAACAAACGCCAAGCAGCCACCTACTTGATGTACTCTTTTGGTACGAAAAACATGTATCGTAAAACCAGTATTTCAAAGTTTTGAATCTTTAAATCGAGTAAAAAGAGTGGCCTCTTGTTGTTGTTAAGCTCTTAATAACAGCGTTTAGTGTTTTACAGTATTGTAAAATTCTCGTTCCTATGTATCACTGTTTTGTGTTGAATCATTAACATCGTTTGTACTACCATTAGAAATACTGCTCAGCCATTACGAATGTACGTAGCTACACCAGAGAATGGATGGCACACGAAGCATTAGTCCTCCTTTGGTTTATGACGGCCGAGTCGTAACCGACCACCTATTGCCCTTCCCAGGCCCCTGCGTACACTTTAACTACCATTTATTATTCAAGACCGTTTCTCTAGCATGTTCACCTTTGAATCTATCAGCATAAATCTTAAAACTGGGAAGCCGAGCTTTGAATGCTTAAAGGGCTGGAAGGATTAAAAGTACTTTAAACGCAAAACAGTCTCTCGGACCTTTAAATCTTTTCCAGTGTAGGCGGGAAACCTGTAAATTAGATTCAGGGATTGCGCAGTACAAATGTGGTCATCTCCAACATTATACACCTAAACCTTCCTTCCGATAGTGTATAAAACGGTATCAAAATCCTTTGGGTAGAGTTTATCGCGTTCAGACACACAGACAGAGGCAGCGAGAGACTTTTGTTATGTTTAAATCCACAATGGCTAATTTGTAATCAACACAAGAAAATAAGGGTATTCTGCAGAAGGAAATTCCCTATTCTGTTATATGAATGTCATCGGCACGCCTTTACATATCTATATACAAACAGGCGAGTCTATTGTTCACTCTATATAACTGTGATATATCAACAAACTGTGAGTAGTGCGATTAGTCACAAAAACTACAATGTTCTGTGACGGAAATAGCAAGATTCCATGCACTTAAGTGAATCATTTTCAATGACAACATTGTTGAAGAAAACGATTGCCGATATGTGTGTGCACTTAGGTTGTTTAAACGTTCGTATCTATTTATATGTAGGTATAAATGATTGCCATCGACGCATAGAGATATCTAGAAAAGCTCAGAAGTAGGCTAAACGATAGCTATCTGATTGGGAATGTAAGACACTCCACACTGCAGCTAAATTAGATATACTTCTTGCTTGCTTTGGTTTCCTGGTAGTAAGTAGGATTGCAAGAGCTTGTCGTTGAGAAATATAGTCACATCAATAGTCACAGTTAACAACTTTATCACCATGCAAGCATGTTGATTCGTGGTAAAAAGACACGGCAAAAAATTTCCGCCTAAGAAATACCTTTCAAAAAGAATATCAATGAGCCGTCTTTTCTCATAATTAAAATGAAGATTTGGACATGGCCGAAATGAGATCCCAAGATCAAATTGTTGAAAATCACAAACAAAAATGGATTCAACATTTCCGAGTTGTGAGAGGATTTGTATATAAGCATTTGCATATTGCATTTATAAGGTGTCATGACGTGATTTTTACAAAAAAAAGGTGTCATTATTTCCTCACATAATTGTAGATTATTAATATATAAATGCATGCGCCAATGCACCAGCAGCGTGCAGCTGCACGCACTAAATAAGTGGGTTAATTACAGCTGGAACGCCAGTCATTACAAAGTAAAGCGCAGCCTTTTGGCTGACGACGCAAGCGACCTGCACTTCTGCTACATTACAGATAAATGATAGCCGAGATTGTCGATGACAGTCCACAGTGACAATCGAATCGACTGAAAGAATGCTAATAACTTGCGCCACACATTACCTACTAGCATTTTTGTTAACCTCTCCAACTAAGCTGTTAGAAGTGGGTTCACATCGGTAGTGCACTGGGTGGAGTTCGAACCAGCAACGACTGCCTTAGTCATTACGCTACCACTGCCCATCTTTTCACTACATATTATAAAATAAAGTCCCCCGCCGCGTCTGTCTGTCTGTTTGTTCACGATAAAATGAAAAACTACTGAACGGATTTTTACGCGGTTTTTACTAATAGACAGAGTGATTCATGAGGAAGGTTTAGGTGTATAATTTGTTAAGATTTTGTGTAAATTGATTGAACTATGTTGATGATTGTTGAAGATGTCTTTGCTACCCGTGCGAAGCCGGGACGGGTTGCTAGTATACTAATATAATAAAGATAATAAGTTATTTGTTTGTTTAAACGCGCTAGTCTCTTTAACTACCAATCAGATTTGAATAATTCTTTTTGCATTGGATAGAGTAATCATTGAGGAGGGTTATAGACTGTGTAACATCACGCTACGACCTTTAGGAGCGGAGCAGTGAGTGACAGTTACTAAATATTTGTAATTACACTTTATGAAACATTACTTCCACTTGACTAACGTTTAAACCAGATTTTGAGACCGACACGCACCGTCTGAGGAATTTTAGATTACGGCAGACGGAGCTCGGAACATTCCCTTCGCATATTTCATCTCATTTTCTTGCTCAACGATTGCATGATATTCCAATAACTTTTGAGCGTTTTTGAAAGTATTTCAAAGATATAATAATATTCTGGGATGTATTACACAGCGCCATCTATACCCAAACTAAATATAGCAGCACCATTCGTTTTAGAACTCCGAAACTTAGATTTTTTAGTAACTATAATAATATAATTTATTGCGTGAAATATGGTATTATACTTAGGTGTTATAGTACAACTGGGTGTAGCCTTCGTTCGGGTGAACATTTAGGTAAAATCTATCCAAACTAATTAATTTTTCGTTCCGTAAGAACCTTCTACAAAGTATTAGAAAACATAAAAAGGATGAACGAAATCGGTTAAGTCTTTCTCAAGTTATGGCGTGAACAAGGGAAATAGGTATTTACATATTTATATACATTACAGGTTCCACATATTTGGCCGTTATACGGCTATATCTAATCTAATACCTTTAAACGAGCAATTCTTGTATATATCATATTTAATCAGAATCTAGGAAACGATTTTGATGAAATTTTGTATACAGATACAGTTTTGCATTTTAAGTTCAACTGCATAGTTGTATTTTCTATAAACATGCAATTTAACAACAAAAAAATACGATTTTACAACAAGATACCGACTACTACTTACTTACTACTTCTACTAAAAATATTTTAACATACATTATTTAATCTTAATTATTTATTAAAAAATTGAGATCAGACTATATATCATATACAAATACAAAACCACTGAACCGATTGCGTTGAAACTTTGTATGTAAATAGCTGAAGACCTGGATTAACGCATAGGCTACTTTTTATCCCGATATTCCTACGGGATCGGGACTTAAGCGGGTGAAACCGCGGGGCGCTGCTAGTAATATCTATATATTTGAGTACGTTCCATTTTATAAAACTTACAAGGATTTTTAACTATTCAACAACCATTCACGTAATCGTATACAAAATGTATTGTAGGGAAGAAAAGTTATGGATTTTGGTTTTGTGTTGTGTTTTAAAAGTCCACTTTTACTAAAAAGTTCCAGTATACTTACAGACTGTATATAGAAACGCTTATACTAATGCCACATAAATACTTATACTACACGAGAGTCGAACCCACGACCTTAGGTCTGCCGTCATACCAAAGCATCTGAGGTCTGATATTTAATACCTACACCTTTCCTGACCTTAATCCATACATCCATACAAATAAATAAAATTGAAGTGTCTTTGTAATATCAAAATAATAGGTTTTCTAAGCTCATACAGTTATTTGCAGGATACCTATGAGTAAAAAATTGCTTTTTCAATTTTTGTCTGTCTGTCTGTCTGTCTGTTTGTTTCGGCTATTCTCCGGAACGGGTGGACCAATTTCCACGGGACTTTTGACAGGCAGATAGCTGGTGTTATAAGCAGTAACTTAGGCTACTTTTATTTTAGAAAAAGAATTAGGGATCCGCGCAAAATATACAAATAAGTACACGCGAGCGAAGCCGCGCGGGAACTGCTAGTCTTCTATACTATAATATTAAAAAGAGGAAAGATTTGATTGTTTGTTTGCATTCAATAGACTCCGAAACCACTGAACCGATTTCAAAAATTATTTCACTGTTGGAAAGCTACACTATCCCCGGTTGACATAGGCTAGGTTATATTTTCAAAAAAATTAGGGATCCTTGCTAAAACTCCAATAATGTTACCCAAGGTGTAAAAAAATACCTAAAATATTCTTTACATCGCGTGCGCTGCGAAAACTATTGATGATAGAATAAAATAATGTACAATGTCTCTGCTACCCGCGCGAAGCCGGGGCCGGTTGCTAGTATTTTATACAGACGTGACACTGTATTTTGATTGCATTAGAATGTTATATTGTAACATCCGCAATATAACCGGTTCTATTCTAATTAATATACGGGTATTTTTTATAACTAGCTACGAACTAGTATGGTTTCCGTTTTAGTCTGATGCAAATGAGCGGGGTAGTGGTCTGGTAACTGCGCTGCCCTCAGGCGCCGGGGCGTGGACTCGTGAGCAAGTTGTGTGGCTAAGGGTTCGAGTCTCACTAGGCAAAGAGTTGTTACACTGTCTTTTTATTGTTTTCAATTCGCTACTAGCAAAATTACAGGCTTAATTGTCTTTTATGGAAAATGTTTATGCATATGTCACGGCAATTAGTGCTAGAGGAGTAACGTATTAAAATGAATAACTTACAAACTCAATTAAAACATACCGTTTGTATTAATTGTCCGTGAGCCGTATGTACGAGTATATTGAAATAATTGCTGTGTTATAACTATTAACTTTCGAACGGGTAGCACAATGGTTAAAGTGGTCGCCTCGCCACTACACTGAGCCGACTATTGTGGGTTCGATTACCATACGGGGTAAAAAATTGTGTGATCCACAAGTAGCTATCCCGAGTCCAGACTCAGGATAACAACACAAAAAACACCAAAAGTTTTTTTGTGTTTTTAAAGTTACCGTGACACAAGAATCTTTATTGAGGCGGGAGTTGTCTGTTTAAAAAAGAAAAAAAATAAAAAAAAATATGAAAAACATTATTTTGTCATAAAGTTTGCCTACTTATCTAAAAAAAAATTAAACGTCGACATCAGTCTTGAACACAGATACCATGTTATTGTAGTGTTTGGCAAAGCTATTGAATGGGTTATTACTAATTTTCTAAAATTTAATTATCATTAAAAATATACCAATAATTAAATTGACAATGCTGATAGATTGTATTCTGCATTTACACATAAGGGAATAGAACCTGAGCCTCGAAAGGAAAGCTACTATGCCATAAGTAAAAGAAACTTAAGTGAAATAGCAAGGTCCCCAACATTTGGCTCCTAGAAAGATCGTTCAACGCCCTTGTTCAGCGAACATCAACTCGGCCACAAACTTCAATGCAAATATAATTAAATAAAATGACATATGTGGTAGTGGACATGTGTGGTTATAGCTAGAGTGAATAGCCACGAATGCCTAATACACGTTGACCAAGTACATGTTGGCCAAGTCCGGCGTTGTCCTAAGGTTTCGTTCACACTCACAATACACGCTTTGTGTTTTCACCAGCTATAGCTGCACTAATAAGTTCTCGATGACTCGATAGCTTCGCAGTAGTTTGTTGGAAGTTAACGCAGGATGTTATGTGAGAAAAGTAGTACTGTTAATAGTACATAGGTATTCTAGTTTCTGTTTGTAGTTTCACTAGCGTTTATGTTTTGTTTCTAGTAAAGGATCAATCCCATTTTTGTCTACCTACCTACCACTCATTTCATTCACAACGAATTTTCATATTTTTCAATAAAAAAGAAATCATAATATTTACAATCACAAAACTAGAAAGAAACTGAAGTAGGTAGATGAAATTATGGGCAGCCCTATCGCGTGTTTACATACCGTCCGGCTGTAGGTAATTATTTCAAGGAAAGGGTCGAGTCACAATACTGTATTTACATATACTGTGGTTTAGGTGTCTAATTCATTAGGAATTGTGTAAAATGGCTGAAATATGACGATGATTGTTGAAGAGGTCGGAAAAAACAATATATACTTTGCTACCGGTGCGAAACCGGGGCGGATTGCTAGTTTTTAATGAAATTGTTTTCGGTTCGATCTCCACATAGAACATTTAATATTTTTATGTGAGTCTTAGGTAGTCCCCGAATCCAGGTGTACTTCATGTCCATTGCTTGTAAAGTGACATTATATCAAATAATTGATAAAACTTGTTCCACTAACAGATGGTAACGACATAATTAAAATAATGGAATTTAATAAACCATGACCTTTTTAAAATTAAATGTTTAATTGTTAATTTATTTGTCTAGTTATGGTAGTTTTTAACTTTTTACTACTACTAGAGATCGTTTGAGGGCGGTCGAATTTCGACCATTTTGAACGTCTTGTTTCATTTCATTGACCAATATAACTAGACCTGTATTGTATAGACTTTTGTACTATGACCGGTCAAAATATATACTGGACCTTTATAGCTTTACGTGCTCGTTTTTGCAATTTTTTTAACTTTATTAACACATATTGTTTAAACTTTTTAGCTTTCTGCATATCGTCTACGTATAAACTTTAAATATTCCAAACACACATTCTTCCTAACGTAATATTTGTTAAAATAAAAAAAGTAAAAACCGGCCAAGTGCGAGTCGGACTCGCGCACGAAGAGTTCCGTACCATTATCTATACAACATTAGACACTCTGTGAATATTTCAAGCGTCTACCTGTTGCCGTTATTAATATCGAACAAAAAACGGCAAAAAAATCACGTTTGTTATATGGGAGCCCCACTTAAATATTTATTTTATTCTGTTTTTAGTTTTTGTTGTTATAGCGGCAACAGAAATACGTCATCTGTGAAAATTTCAACTGTCTAGCTATCACGGTTCATGAGATACAGCCTGGTGACAGTAGAGTCTTAGTAATAGGGTCCCGTTTTTACCCTTTGGGTACGGAACCCTAAAAAGCGCTACAAAGAATTTTCAACACGTATTAATAAATAGATAAGAAAAGAAATTTCTAAGAGACAGGTGTGCTCTAAATAAGCACTTAATGAAAGACAGTCCAGTATTAATTGATTCTAAATAACATTACACGATTAGATGTTTAAGGAGTAAAGGGATTATAGGGGCAGGCATTTTGCAGGTGCTTAGTGTGGACAGGAACCCGTACCTACAACACGACCAAGAGGTATACGCAATAGTAAATCGATCAGTTATAATGTACAATGAAGCTATCCATAAATCTAATCATTTTCATCACTATAATATAAAGTACTCATATAGTTATTTGTTGTGATAGTTTTTAACTAAGTAACTTTTATTTTTTTCTTTTTTTTTTTTAAATAAAGAATACTAGCAACGTCTGTCACACATTACTAGTATTCTTGTTAACCTTCCTGCGTTAGGAGTGTTCACGCCGGTAGTGCACTGGGTGGGGTTCGAACCCGCAACCACTTGATCGCAAGTCCGACGCCTTAACCATTACGCTACCGCCGCTTAACTCATAATGTTGATGTCAGTGTTTGTCTGTGGCATTGTGGCTCCCAAATAGATACTGATTTAAATGCATTCTTTTTATTAGAATGTTGAATAACTGGTATGGTTCTCGGCTCTGTTTTATGAAAATCTGTAGGTCGTTTTGAAAATATCAGCTTTATTAAATACTGGTCGTCCCCGCAGTTTCACCTGCGTTTATGGTCACTGCTCCGCTCCTATTGGTCGTAGCGTGATGATAAATAGCCTATAGGCTTCCTCGATAAATGGGCTATCTAACACTGAAAGAATTTTTCAAATCGGATTAGTAGTTCCTTAGATTAGCGCGTTCAAGCAAACAAACAAACAAACTCTTCAGCTTTATATATATTAGTATAGATTTACACATTGTTTTTAAACTTTTGCGTCTTTTAGACATATTAGATTTGTAAATGGTACCCTTGGACACGCTGTTTACCATACACATCACAGCTGTAAAAAAAACTTCAAATAAATAAATCAGCGATGGCGGGTCCAAACCATTAGATTATACATACATCAACCACAGGTCCTCTCCACCGACCGACACTTTTATTCCACAGTAGTATGTGAAGCATTCGAAATAAAAAAATATAAAAATTTCAACCGAGAAAATGAGTACCGAATCCTCTCAAATGCAACCCTCAGCGAACACACGCTACTCGACAGCACTCCACAGACGTGGTAAGTGCAGTGCGAGCAGTGTTTATTGACAAATTGAAATAGGCATTTGGCTTCCATTTCATCTGATGAAAAGCGATGATGAAGACGAATAAGGGACCCGCTAATCCAAAAGAAACCTATTCACTATACTTTAGAACATTCCAGGACTATATTTGTCTGGAAAAGTAAATATGAAGTAAATATAAAATTGTTAAACCTAATCTTGCCTTAACTGTAACAGCTTAATTGTTCAGAGGAAAATTGATAAACCTGTAGCACCAATTATTCCAGACACTTATTAACACTAAATCGTTTTAAGAACGTTACAAATGGACCCTTCACCTCAGGAATTACGTGGTTAAGTTACTATTAGACAGTATATAGCGGCACCTGCACATTGAATAATGATAGGCGCCGGTGTACGCAATAGGAATTCCTATTCACTTTAAACAGAAAATAAAAACTATTTTATCACGCTTTTTTAGATTTACTTGTAACGTAACTAACTAATCGCTCCGCGACACAGGAATATTCCTAATGCGGGAGTTGTCTATTTAAAAAAAAACGTACATTTTTGAAGTAAATTTTAACATACTTCTAATTGTCGTATCGAAATGAAACTTTGTATGTATATGACAATACTATAATTTGGTAACTTGGAGCTGATCTGATAATTGTGTCCTGACACACAGATGGATAACGGAACTCTTCAGTGGCTACTAGTAAACCCCTCGAGTCTGGGCTCCTACAATTCGTTTTGAAGAGTCCAACAGATTGGGCTTAGTAGCGATGGCCTGTTCATGAAGCCAGGAGGTGGATAGTGGAACTCTTTGTTACTAAAGCGTTATTAAAGGTTTTTTTAGAGTTCCGTACCCAAAGGGTAAAAACGGAACCCTATTACTAAGACTCCGCTGTCCGTCCGTCTGTCTGTCCGTCTGTCACCAGGCTGTATCTCAGGATCCGTAATAGGTAGACATTTGAAATTTTCACAGAATGTGTATATCTGTTGCCGCTATAACAACAAATAATAAAAATAATTAAAAAATTAAAGGGGGCTCCCCTACTAGAGTTGTATTTTTTTGGCTTATAGTATTAAATCTTGTACGATGGTGCGGAATCCTTCATGCGCGAGTCTGACTCGCACTTCGCCGGTTTTTTATTTTACTTAACTGAAATTATTATTGTACAAAAACGTATTTTATTGTAAGCACTAGATGCACGATTAAAGTATGTACAACAAATAAAAAAAAAAAGCAGAATTACGTCTTCAGTTGTACAAAACTTATAAGATACTTATGTGAATTGGAACGTAATATTTATAAGCTAAGATATATTTTTATTTAACCCACATTTTAATTGAATTGCACCGATCCTGGCCATGGGAGGACTAGTGAGAATTCTAATTAGCAATCAAGTCTTGAAAGTTTAGAAACAATTAATGAAGAGCTTACACAGCTTCGCAGCTCATCAAATATCAAAGTAGACACGAGACATCTAAAAAACAGATTGAAGAAAAGAGCTATATAAATACATATAAATCTATGTAAATAAACAAAATACATAAATATATTTCATTTTTAAATTTAATGTACAAATGTGGGTTTTTGTGGATATTTACAGAGATTATATAAACCAAAACATTATTATTGAATTGAAACTTCTTTATAATCGTTGTGATTTGAATTTCGATGAAACGGAAGCATGATAAAGTTCCTACGATAAAGTTCCTATAATCTTTGCCTTTGTGCCTGCTTATATATGTCAATGTCAACGTGGTGTAATTTTTGTGACTAATTATATTTGTGTTGATTTTACTTTTTATTATTGCTCATTCTCACGTAGGCTACTTTTCTGAAGTTTCAATTCTGCCGTGTGTGAATTGCACACACACTTGTTTTTATATCTTTGTCTGTCTGTCTGTTTGTTTTTTTTTTTTTTGGGAAAAGAATTAGGTTTCTAGCCATAAAATATACATACACGCAACTGAAATTGAATGTGGGATAGATAACTGTAATACCTCTAGTTAAAAGTAATATACCGTTTTTACTAACACAATGGGGCCCTGTTGTCTGAAATAAAACTATTTCAAAGAGCGCGAGACATAAATAAAATTCTTTCGAGAAATCAAACCTTATTTATATCTTTCACGTTCACTCTTTGAAGTAAATAAATACCTTTGATATCGCGACGTTATCTTTATAGTAGTATACGAAATTTTGATCCATGTGTATAATTTAAAATAGTTTTAACTATTTAAATACTTCAGAATTGAGATAATAACTTGAGACACTTCACAGACGGTCGTCTGATCCTAAACTATCGTGCTCATCACACAGTTAGGTATTTGTCCTGGGTGGGAATTGAACCTATAACCTATGACCGGTACTCCGGTAACCTCACTCACTCAATGCAAACCTTGCTTCACTGCCGGTTTTTTATGAGGTCGTGGTATCACTCCGGGCGAGCCGGCTCATACGTTCCGAAGCATGGCCCTCCCACGATAAGTTTTTTGTAAGTGGAATAATATTCAGCCGCAGCAGCAGCAACGTTAATTACTAACAATAAACTTTTAACAGAGATTGTTTCCCTTTTTGTAATAAAACCTTAGCAACTAATTTTTTTATTAATAAACCTTGCCAAGTTGAGTTTACAGACGTATAGAAATTATTTAGGCTTCGTTCCCACTATGCCGGACCGGCGGATTTGCCGGGTCGGTAAAACTGCCGAAAAGGTGGCTACACAATTTATATAAAGTTATTCACATTATGCCGGACAACACCACAACTTCATCGTCCATCGTGCGTAGTGGTCTAATTTCGACTGAGGTGAGGACGTTAGTCTCCGGTTTTCTTGCGGAATCCGGTTTAATGTGAACACCTAATCCAAGTGCCGGTTTCCGGGCAAATCCGCCGGTCCGATATAGTGGGAACGAAGCCTTACTGTTTCATTTCTCACTTCAAATATCACCAAGCACTATTTAACCATGTGGAGTGTCAACAGCGGTCGGTCAGTGCCATCTCTTTGTGGCAGATGATGTCCTAGTACTCACGAGTCAATATCAATCCGTTAGCGGCTAGCTGTTAGCGGCGGCGGCGCTTTTCATCTCTAATACCACTTTACTAGTTGGAAATGTATTTTAATCACAATGGTTTTACCGGTTATTGATGAGAGATTCGATTAAATGGATAAATGACTGAATGATGATATTCTGAATAGTTGAAGACCTTATTTTTCTATTTCCAGCCGCTAAAATTAAATGTTTAAAATTTAGTTAGGTAATTGAAAATATCTCATAAAAATGTGATGTAATACATAAATCATTGCCCCATGGCAATGCTATGTTATATTGTTGGAAGTTTGTTATTTAACTAAAAATCTAAATTTGTATAATAAATAAGCACAAGGTGCAGATTTTACGAAGTCAAGCTATGTTTCAAATTACCAGTTCAATTTAAGTACGCCATCTTTTCCCCCTAAATTTTTGGGAAGTAAATTGCACTACTAAGCGGGCTAAAGATGTTTAGCAGTTTTTAACCCCCGACGCAAAAAGAGGGGTGTTATAAGTCTGTGTCTGTCTCGTTAATATCGGTCCAGCAAGTACATCTCCTAAAACCCAGCTCTATGTTTAGAATTTGATAATTAAGTGTTTCACTCTGTTAGCGTCTCGTTTAGTTGTACCAGAATAAATGTATTTTCTTTCTTTATTCTTTCAGTGTAAGAGTATCAGAGTTTTTCCAAAATGATGTATGGTATTTTGTAATCGTTGAAAGGATTTTCGATTCCGGGGTATTTTAAATTTATGATTATTAAAAGTAAACAAATTACAGTTTTAAAAACCTGTTAGTTATTATTAGTTTACAGAATTTTACTCCTATGATGTGGAATTTTGAGTTTTAAAATAACTTTTAGAGCCTAAAAACTTATAATAAATTATCCACCCTAATCCAAGAGGTAAAAAATGTGTTTTAGCATCACGGAAAAGTTACAGCATCAAGCAAATACAGGTTTAAACGAAACAAACCCACACTCCCGATTTGTCATTATTGTCTGCTAGCTGACCCGACTATATAATTCAATAATTTCTTGGAAAAAGTCATTCCCCCTTTTCTTCTGAATTACCTCATTTTCAAGGTAACTTTTCCAATTTTTATTTCCTTAATAACCTTATTCGGACTGTTCTTAACATATACAAGAAATAATTAATTAAATCGGTCCAGCCGTTTTCGTGTGATGCCCTCACCATAAAACAGCATTTCATTTTAATTTATATGGATTACAAAGAAATTGATAGTATTATGTT
The DNA here is from genome assembly GCA_963859945.1 of Euplagia quadripunctaria. Taxonomy (NCBI): domain Eukaryota; kingdom Metazoa; phylum Arthropoda; class Insecta; order Lepidoptera; family Erebidae; genus Euplagia; species Euplagia quadripunctaria. Next base: position 23,162,208 of record OY982568.1, on the reverse strand, counting down.
CGTGGTATTTTATGGGGTCTCTCTGTTCTTGTCAATAGTATAAAGCAAGTAAGGATTCCGTTTATCGTCAGCGTTGGTTGTTAGTTCTACGATCTGGCCGATTCACACCGCGTACCATTTTTAATGAGCATTTCGGAGTTTATTCAGACTAATGAAGCAATCAATTCGTCCCTGTCATTATTCATTATATTGTGGAACCGGGTTTATTCCAATTTACTGATCGCCTGCCGGATTCCAGATAGCGGAAACTAATTAACTTGTTGGTCGAGGCTCGAGCGGTTTTGGTTAGTTTCGTAGTACCTACTCTATTATTCATGACGATTTTATACTGTGGATAACATCCTCTTTCACAACATATCAAGATGGTTTACAGCCAGAATCGAAAGTGAAAATATTTTGATCAATGTGACTGATTACAGGAAACAGAAGTCCTCGTCCGTATTGTTAGAAAGTGGTTTCCCTTCGCCTGTTACTACTTCTGTAATCAAGGACGTTGAGACCATAGTCTATAGAAGACCTGGGACATGTTTTTAGATTTCCACGTTTTTAGGAGCAGTAAAAAAACCTTCAGGAATAAATGTTCTTGAACATCAAAAAATAATGCTTACAATTTCAATGACACCTTGACAATAATGTTTGGGATTCTTGTAGTTCTCACCTGAGAGCATTGTCGATTACTTAAACCGGTCCAAGTAACCACTTAGCTGGAGTTCGTGCGTTATTTTATGTTCTTCTTCTAGGAACAGTAAGGACGCCATGCTCTATGCAACAGAATCTGCTACAACGTTGAGATTTTAAACAACACCCCGTCAGTACCCAGGCAGAAAAAGTAAATCGATTGTAAAAACTTAATTTACATTAAAAAGCGTTCACGTTAGGATAGGACTTACGATAAGGCGGCCTTCTAAGTCCTTAATAAAAAAAAGATTCAATACTTATTATTCGTGGTATAGAAAAAAGTTATCGTGTGATGGGAAGTGGGAATAGGGAACTAGTGACGAACGTATTGTTGGTTGGTAGTCGATAATGTCGATTTTTGATGTACGGATGTAATTCCCTTTAGTCATTACGATGTTTTTCTAAGAGGGGTCAAAGATTATTGTGCCTATAACGTTTTAATACTTAGAAATGTGCGATATGAAATTTACTATAACAAAAGTTTTAATAAAGTTTTGAGAAACATTATAGGCGTGGGCGTAAACTACATCAAAGATATGTAACGTTGTATGAATAAACTGAACGAAGCTGGTGCAGCTGTGTGCTGATTATTCTCACGCGAATGGGACATTTTTCTTTATGACATAATTATCATTCTGTACACTGTGTGGAGTAACTAACCCTACACAATATTACTTATTAGATACTATTGTTTTCATATGAGTTTTGACGAAGATTTTATTTATTATCACATTTTGGTGTTGTCACCGCAGCACTTTATCTGTTTTGTTTTTTTTTCTGCAATCAAATAAAAATCAATATTATGACATTTTTGAACGGATGATTTTACTGTTCACTTTCATTCATGTTCACTGATCTCGTCCGTGGTTATATTGAGCTATTAATAGAATTGAATTTCACAAGTAAAGCATCTATTAAAATAAAGTAATCAGCGTGATTTACAAATATACGTACAGTTCTAAGACATTTCGTGATCACACGTAATTTAATAATATTCTGACGCACGAATGAAGAAATTAAATGAAAGAATCGATTTCATTATTGATATATAATCGATTATATAAAAAAAAATTATCTAATTCAAACCGCTCGAATCATTCAACAGTTTTTATAACACATTTAGTATTTGTAAGAGTGGCCATAAAAAACGATTTGTTTTTTTTAAAAGATACTATTCGAAATAAAGTTAACAAAAGCGAAAAATACTCTTCAAATATCTATGATTTTTATAAAAATCGCATTCGTGTTTCAGTGTGGAATGCACATTTTGAAAAAAGTAAAGATTTTTACAAACACAGGAGACGTAGACAGTAATTTATTACTTGAGGAGCTAACTTTCCTTTACTTCGACTACCTTTCATAGTAGTAACTCGCATTATATATGTATTGGTGGAAAACATCGTTAAAATAAATATTTTTTTAGGTAACGTACTTTCTACGATTGTTTGTACTCGCATCACCCGGTAGGTGGTAGTATCGACCTTGCGCATCCTTATCATTTTTTGTGCGGCCGCGGGCGCTACCTGGCCGCTCGAAGCTCGTAGGTAGGCGTTTCGTGGAACTGACGACACTTGATAACGATAAACGAGCCGCAACATACCGTTTCGTATACACTAACACAGGCACCGTACTACAAATATTTGACACAGGATCTAATAGTTTTTAACAATCATAATAATAATGTACTGCTAATTTAATAGAAATATCTTCATATAAATATTGCTGCAGAGATAAACTAATCTGCACACAGATTAGCCTTTATAAAATGCCACATAGAAGAGGAATATGTACATGGTTATATGGAACAAAGAAAATATGTTTTGTTGCAAAACCAAAACGCACAACATTCTTTTACATATTATATTAAATAAAGTAGGTACCTACTTATACTTAGCTAATAAATAATATGTAAATATTACAAGCTCAAAAAGCGATATACCGTCTTAAAGATAAAATCTAACCTGTCTTATGTATCTTAACAAACTCTATATCAATGTGTACTTCCCTAGTATGATAATTAAATTTAGAAATAACTTTAAAAAACTAATGCATGGTAGTACTGCAGATCATAATATTATATTAGATCGTAATATTATATTATCACGGTAATAAAGTCTAAGACAACCAGACATTGGTCTAACAAAGGTGTTAATATTCAGATCTGACGTGTATGCCTAAACATAACTGAATTTATTAAAACCAAAAACCTTATAATACTTTTAGATATCCATATGTATATTGTAAAGACCAGCATTCGAAGCAAATTTCCACAGCAGTCTAAAGAGTCCAACGAGAAATAGTCTAATTAGGGGATTTGTCCAATTTCGTATATGTAAGTATTTATTCCTTTGTGGGTTGCTTCAATAAACTCCGATGCTGAACCACTGTTACCAAATGCAATATCATTTTGCTCGTAATGTAAATATACCAATTGACTTTAATTATTTTTGAGTAATAACCAACATAGGTATTTGTATTTGAAATGAAAAGTTGCGTTGTAAAAGAGCTAACAAAGCCATTCGACTGAGAACACACTAACACCACGCTCTTTTTGTTAAGGAATTCAAAGCAAAAATTACACAGTTAACATTATTTCTAATAGTTTCTTGTTCGAAGTTCAAAACAACTGCACTAATTGCTTCAGCTGCTAGCACTCAAGTGGCGTCGAATGGAGTATAACAAGGAATTAAGCTTGGACCTATAACTTATAATTTATTATCCTATTTTCCTGTATTGTTATAGGCAAAGTTTCATAGAGTTAAATTGTGCGTTTTAAACCCGACACGCGAGTAAACTTAGACATCCATATTGCCGTATTGTTTGATAAAGATTTGCTTGTGAACTTCCTGTGTATGTTAATGGACTAAAGCTAGATTTTATATTTTGTCCCTGTGGTATATTTTGTCTAGCGATTACTGGTATGTCGGACGTTTTAACAACTGTTACAGTTTTCATTGAATTATAACTTGTAGAGAAGTAATGTCTTTCGGTACTTATAAATAGATTTATAAAGAATAAGTATTCTTGAATATCCACTATTGGTTGCTCTTTGACAAAGCATGTTTTGAATATTGTTTCGATTAAATTGCTATACTAGGTAACTGTACGTGAGTACTGTACTACTTTTTTTAGGTAGGTACGCTATATTCATCCATCTTGTATAACATTGTTACTCAAGACTCGAATAGATTTTTGAATTTTGATTTGTTTGACCTTCTTGTACAAGCCTCAGGGTGTCTAAACACATATTTAGTACCAGAGGAAATAAATGATTTAGGGAAAGTCAAAGTTGTTTGTCAACATTTCTTTGTTTTCTGGGCCTAAAAAGACTTTTTCCCGATTTATTCAGTTTATAACACATGAATTCACTAGAATTATTAGACATAAAAGTTATACACCATTTCGAAAGTAGTGAGTAACTAAAAGGCTTAGATTAATAAGTGCTGTAAGTATACAGGGAGCGCAGTGCCCCACCATATATAATTACGTGAACTACAAGGGCTACATAACCCCGCAATAGTAGGCAGGAAACCCTAAATAAACACACAATTATGTATAATCCCACTCCACTCTCACTACACATCGCTAAAAAACAACGTAGGGAGTCTGTACTGCTCGCACACGCACGTTCATTATTTTCTTTCCCTCTTGAAAATATAATTGGGGAAAATAGACGATAAAGTTTTATCGCCGCTATAGTTTTAAGGCTGGTGCTCATTAATACCAAAATATACTAGGCAATCATAAAGGTCGTGAAATTCTTTATGTTTTTTTTGTCAAACTGAAAGTATTGACACGTAAATTGCAAATACACGAAAAACATTTACATCTCAAAGAACTCTCAACTTCAATAATCAATATTGCAAAGGACAAAATTATCAGTCATTGAAACGAGACAGGAACCCAAAGAACTGGAGTGATAGACTCGGGAAACATAATCGTCTGTAAGAGTTTCTTGTTACCAATTATTGTTTATGATATTATATCTTTTAGAAGTAGTGGTTCTGCGTATAGTAGACTTCGAGAGCGTCAAAGTATACTACTAAATTTACTACTCTCATAACGTGATTCATCATTAAAACAATGACTATGTACATAACAAAACAAATGCTACGTATGTCTGAATTGGGGGAAACGAAGAAATCCTACATGGCATTTCTGTCATGGGCGGCTCAGATACAAGCAGAAATGATGTGTGTTTAGAATATTTTTTCACGACTCAGCTGCTCAACCGATCACCATCAAATTTTTGCATACACGTCAGTGGTACAGAAACCGACTCGACTCCGCTCGATACCACGGCCTCACAGAAAACCGGCAGTGAAGCTATGATTTCATTGCATTTCGCCGCGTGAGTGAGGTTACCGAAGGCCCTAACCCTACCCTCTCCCCTATTCGCGTCCTTCCCCCCTCCCCCTCTTCTCCTAATCCCACCTTAAAGGGCGGCAACGCACTTGTGACTCTCGAGTCACAGGTGCCCATGGGCGGCGGTAGTCATTTACCATCAGGTGCTCCCGTCACCCGTCTGCTCGTTTGCCCCCTATACCAAAAATAAAAAAAATTTTAGATACTATACTGTAACTTTTATCGAATAAAAGAACTGTTCCTGAAGGATAGATAAATAACTTTTAAGCACAATAGACCGCCTATGAGTCTAAATGCGTAAACTCAACCCTATACTAATACCAACTTGAAAAATCTACACTGACGGGGTTGGAACCGGGCAAAAGCTAGTTAATATTAATGATATGTAGCTAAGTCTTATTCAAATATGTTTTTTATTTTTTTTTATAAATTATTTTAATTAAAGTGAGAGTAAACTTATTGTGCAGACCGTACCAGCGGTAGGAAGCATGCGAATTATAGCGTACCGGGGAACTTTCGCTTGTGTCTCGTCTGTATCCTATATACCTACACACCTATAGATAGCATTAAGCACAAAGTTAAACCTAGAGCTTCGACTTTGTATTAATAAAGAATATATGTTTTTATGTACCAAGCACACCGTACAACTATTTTGATATTAATTGCTTTAATATTAAACTTGTGTAATTATTTTTTTTGTAAGTCTGATATTTTGAAAAGTTAGAAAATCTATTCCAAATATCAGACATAAAAACTTCACTTTCCGCGCCTTTGTCTAAGGTTTTTTCTGCAGTGCATTTGGTATGTCTCTTAGACACACCAAAAATTTCAATGTTATCTTTTTTTGGAAGAATTACGTGTCATTGCTCTGTAGAGTATGAAAAAACATTACTAGAATCTAGCCTTCGTTCATCATATGGGAAGCGTTTTTATTATTTTGTTTAATAGCTGTGTACTTTTCTCTTGTTTGTGATCCGGTTTTCTTAACTTTTAATAATCTGAATCTCTAATACCTTGGATCAGATAGTTTTTTTAATGTAGATAGTCAAAGACAAAACAACCTTTTTTGTCCTTTAATTTTTCTCTTTTATTTAGTAGATATTAACGATCTTTTAATTAATAAAAACATTTTAAACAGTTTTTGTCCCTACCTTCGAACAATGAACCAATGAACAAATAACAAATTTATAAGAGTGGACAAAAAATGTTATAAACGTGCATTTTTCTCCAATTTTCAAAAATGATTTTTGTAGAATTTACCATAGACCAAAAACTAGTATATTGAATAACGGTCGAATTACCACCTTTGGGCGACTAGTCTAAGTTAATAAATAAGTGGGACTGCTACTAACAAAAGTTTAGAAGTTTTATATCTTACTTTTTAGTACTATCTCACTATGGATGTTACTTATTCGAAAATAATATTATTTATTTGTTTATCTATACTAATATAAAGTTGAACAGTTTGTTTGGTTGAACGCGCTAATCTCAGGAACGACTGGTTCGAATTGAAAAATTCTTTTAGTGTTGGATAGCCTATTTATCGAGGAAAACTATGGGCTATATAACATCACGCCACGGAGCATAGGAGCGGAGCATCAATGAAAAAAGTAGCAAAAACGGGGATATTCTACAAACGTGGACGAAGTTGCGCGTGTCAGCTAGTGTTCCTTATATATGTTCTATGGTATACTATCACGCAAGCATGAAACCCCGCTGCGAGTCGAAATAAAAAACAATACCCAAACGATAGCAAAATTCGTGGTTGTTTTGCCAGTATTTAGAACAAACTGTTTTGTGCACACAATAATAATATAATTATACCGCCCAACCTTGCGCGTGATATCAGTTATCAGCGCAGTTGTGGGGAACGATAAATATAGTGTTTATGTTGTACAGAACGCAAACTACAGTTGTGGAATGTCCAATCAAATATAAAAGCCATTCTTTTATCTATTGGATTGGTTTTTGTGTCAGAACTTACTTGAAGAAATCTACTCGCATCTACCAGTTAATAGCATCGACCAATCAAAATTATCGATACATATTATAAAGCAAAGTCACCCGCCGCGTCTGTCTGTCGGTTTGTCTGTCTGAACTGAAAAACTACTGAACGGATTTTCATGCGGTTTTCACTAATAGACAAAGCGATTCATGAGGAAGGTTTAGGTGTATAATTTGTTAAGATTTTGTGTAAATTTATTGAAATATGTTGATGATTGTTGAAGATGTCTCTGCTACCCGTGCGAAGCCGGTTTGCTAGTTTCATCTAAATCCAAATGTCGAATTTTATCTAAATTTGCTTTTCGGTTGTTGCGTGATAGATAAATTTCCTTTCTCTATTTTATAAAAATGCAACAACGCAGAAATTAGATTAGATTAGTGAAGAGTGATAAACAAAAATTCTAACAATATTATCGGGTTTCATTATTGAAGTTCTGTTAATACTGACCATAAGTATGATATTCTTCTAACACATAATTCTTTAAAAAAAAATGACTTAAAAAACTATTACATAAGAGACTTATACGGTTTTCTCATGGATGCCATTGTCAGAATTGGACCAAATTGAAATGGGACCACACGGGAAACACCAGCTTTCAAATAAAAAAGAATCATCAAAATCGGTTCACCCAGTCGAAAGTTCTGAGGTAACAAACATAAAAAAAAGTACAGTCGAATTGAGAACCTCCTCCTTTTTTGAAGTCGGTTAAAAAAGAAGGATGATCGCGTCTGGCAAACTTCTACTCAGCGGTTGACGCTTGGCATTAGCGCGTTAATTCATATCGCAACGTACGATCTGTTGTTTCCAAATAATTCTCAAGATGATTGATGAAGATGTACCTCAAAGTATTTTTATACTTTTATTAAGGATCTGATTTTAGTACCTTCTTTAATTTTTTTTTTTGTATTTTTATAAAGTTGCTATTTACGCAATATTATGCTAGAAAAAAGGCAAAACGGCGGGGTAAAACTGGATGAGAAGAGCTGACGATTGAGCTCAGTGGCCTACATTAAGAGAGGCCTACGTCCAGCAATGGATGGTGAAAGGCTGATTGATGATGATGATGCGAGTAGTGCACTTACGGATACCACTATTTAAAACTCATACGAAAACAAGTTTGAAGGAATTATGTACAGTCAGTAAAAATACTATTGGCGGTCTTTATAGTATTGTATGGAATGTTGTTGTTTGGAATACAAAATAAATATAACTACAAAGAAATCTAAAATATCAAAAAAAGTAGTTTTCTTTCCTCGATCATCCTTCCTTTTTTTATGTTTGTAAATATGGATGTGGAAGCTTGAAATTAGTAACTTTCTGGCATATGTATCTAATGGTTGATGAACATTGTTCGTCTGTAAGCTTACCTTAATAAATAAAATAGAAAATTGTTAGAAACAGGACCACTATTTCTGTAAAACATCTTTAATCCTAAGATATTACCTACAAGTATAAAGAATGCACTCCGCTAAGCCTTAGATATTGCTTTTGCCACCTTCGCCGTCGTCTCCGTCCGATAGCGAGTGGAGCTTCATTTAAAATGAAGTCCCCATTTCTGTTTTTTATTTTTAAAACATTATAAGTTGTTTTAAAATTTTAAATCGGCTTACTTGTTTGTATAACAGGTCATTCTATAAACTCCTTCGATTACATCCCCTAATTAAGACAGACATTGCAGTATATTATGTAACTATCAAAAGGCCATTTTCTTCTCTAACGGTGTAACATATAGGCGATATTCTTACACTAATAAAAGTCTTTTTTTGTACAGTTATAGTGTTATAGAAGTAGAGCAATAATAGCAGATAGAACACAGCGTATTTTACCCGGTCTATTCCATTCTAATAGGTACCATTGTTAGATATTTCTTTGTAGTTATATTTAGTTTTTTACTGACTGTACCTAATTCCTTTAAACTTGTTTTTCGTATGAGTTTTAAATAGTGGTATCCGTTTGGTATCTTACTACTATTATAATATATAAATACCAAAGTTTTGATAAATGGATGTTTGTTACTCAATGACGCCAGGACGGCTGAACAGATCTGGTTAAAATTTGGCACAGAGATAGATTATAGTCTGGAATAGTACACAGGCAACTTTTTATTTCGAAAATATGTACGGTTCATAGCTAGTCCAAAATTAGTATGACTACAAAGAAATACCAATGGTATCCGAATGGAATAAATCTCACCTACAGAAGATATTTTCATAATTATATATTGATACAAAATTACCGGATGAATTGTATTCGCCCTATCGAGTGTAGGCTTAGCAATACCTTAAACAAATAAAGACATTTCTACGTTCAAAGCAACTAACAATAACGGAGTATTTTAGTTTTATAACTCAATTGTCCCAAGCCGGCTCCATTATACAATTACTCTTTCAATTTTTGTTTCACGACCAACGTTTTACGGAACGGATCATTCCGCGAAACTATAGCAATAATATGACGAGCACCCTGACTGTAATCAAGTAATTAAATTTAATTGACGCTCTAAGCTAAGTGTGAATTAACCAATTGAGGTTAAACGCTAGGCACAATTGAGTGCTGGACCGTCTGACGCGCAACGTGGCCGTTTTAGTACCAGGCCTTCATAAATCACCAGGAAAGGAATGTTGATGGTTAAGCTAACGTCTCGTCTTGCACACTGAATGTTAGGGAAGAGAATGAGTACGGGCGACATAGCTACAAAATATGTCAAACGTACGTCGAAGATACAGAATTTCATGTGAAAAGTAGAATTTGGTAAAATATAGACTAGCAACGAATAGTGTATTCGGCCACATACCGAATACCGAATATTCTGCAGGCCTCCTGGCCGAATATCCGATTATTCGACAAAAGTATTCGGCTGACGCGTGGCAGGAAACTTTTATCGACATTTTTGTTTCTTGTTTCTACTTTCCACCGATTTAACGCCTCCCGCAATGACCCACCCAAACGCATATATCTTTTATGGATTGCTACGAGGAGTATTCTGTAGAGAAAGCATAGCCCAAATCGAGACATCGAAAGTTAAAACTCAGTTGCAACTATTGCCGGAAAATTCAGAAATATTAGTTATCTGCAGCACAATCTTCCACTGCTAAATTGTTATAATGATTCAAGTGCATGGACAGATATTGTTTTTTCATATTATGGAAGTTAATTATGTATGAGTATTTTATTCAGAGAATAAAAAAGAAGAGATCAAAAAAAATTTAATTAAATTAATCGTTTTCTTATCCAATCACCAGATCCGATCCAACCTTTCATCAGATCACAACAAATAAAAATATATAAACATACTCTAACGCCTTATTGCTGTCATCAGACCTTCTTAGCCCTTCTTCAGTATCGACTGCCGATCTGGACAGTATACGTCATTCGAGGCCTACCCGCACTGATTCACCCCCTCACAGGAGCCACTAACAAAAAAACCGTAGTATTCGGTATTCGGCCGAATAGTAACTAGATATTCGGTATTTTGCCGAATAGTATGATAGTAGCCGAATAGGCCGAATAACGAATATTTGGCGAATATTCATTGCAAGCCTAAAAAAATATACATCATCTGTCGAACAAATTGTTGCGGTATTTCGGGACCGTGACGACCGTCAAACTTTCAAGAAAAGAGCGTACTCCCACCTCAAAGTCCGGCAACGCACTTGTGACTCTTGAGTTGCAGGTGCCCATGGGCGAAGGTAGTCACTTACCATCAGATGACCCGTCTGCTCGTTTGCCCCCTATACCATAAAAAACTGGCAATTGAAAACCCAAAGTATAAAGATTGAGCGTCATGGGTCAAGATATCTGTTAAAAGGAGTACACCAAAAGTAGTGTATGGCTATGACTTTCTTTATTATAAAAAAGTTGTATACAATACAATATTACCTGTTAAAACATTAAATAATTACTCTATTTTTATTTTGAAACTGTTTAAAAAAACCTTGTTGTAATGATTTGTTGAGCTCTCTACTTTAATTACACCTTCGTTCTGGTTCGTTTATTGCGTTTGATTTACAAATGTTGGATAATATAACATCATATTAACAAGGCATGTATAAAAACTAGAGAACGCCTGGCGGTCAAATTTTGAAATTTATAAATGTCTTATTTTCCTTCATTGACCAGTATAAATTGAACTCTCATTGAATAGACTTTTGTACCATGACAGGTCAAAATATATACTGGACCCCTAAACCTTAAGCCGTTTTTACATACGTTTTAACTCTATAGCAAACACATCTTCTTTATATATATTTCTTCTGTGCGTGTGTATGTTACTGAACTCCTCCTAAACGGATGGAAAGATTTTAATGAAATTTTTTGTGTGTCTTCAGGTGGATTCGAGAATGGTTTAGATTTAAAATTGGACCCGGTAGATGGCACTGCGATAGGGTTACAAGAAAAATATTTTTTACGTTCAGGCAGGACAACGCTTTTGGCATACATAACTGTCAGTCGTTTGACAGTTGGCGCGATTGACAGAATGCGCGCTCCAAATATCGTTTAAAACAGATGCATCGGTCCAATGATTGATGTGAATGGAATAAAAGTAAGGCAACTGCGGATTATTTTTTTTTTTACTTTTTTAATTTTTTTTTTAATAATTATACCAATTCTAATTCAATATTCATAGTTAAGACAAGACAACGTCCTTCGGGTCAGCTAGTTGTTATATAATACTCATATCCTTTCACTTCTGTACATTATTCTGTTCAATCCTAGCGCTCCTCTTTACGTCAAACAACGTTTTGAATTTTTGCACAAAGCCCATTCAAGGTTCCTGAGGTCATCTGAGAATGAATGAAATTAATGGACATATCTTTCACAGTTAAGGCTATCCGTTTGTCGAATGAATTGCCACTGGTAATCAGACGTGTAGAAACGTTGACAAATAAAAAAAAACTAGTGAAAAAACACAATTATAAACTTTAAGTATTAATATATAGAAGATGATTCGTAGGTAAATATGTAAGCAAATTTCTTCACGAACACAGATTTTTTTGAAAAGTCAACTTTCCTTACGTTCAAGGTGAATGTTTGGTAGTTGGAAGTCAAAACATGAAGCGGTATATAGATATATAAATAAATCACACTTCAAACAGGCAACACTGAATTGCCTCCTCATCACTTCACCCTTTTCGGCATCAGTATAATCAGATCGAAATATCGGAAAGTACCTATTTACTTAACCCAAGTACATGCGTACTTAAGACCCGTCTATAATTCCAAAATACACGTTTAATTTGCAATTGTGACATTCAAGAACCGACAGACATGCGGGTATCCCCTACGTAATTATTTCTTTTATGAAATATCATAATACCAACATCGATTAAGCCAGCAATATAAATAGCAAAGCTTGTCTCTGCGGGGTTGCTACGCAATCCCCTTAACGTCCACTGTCCTCGGTAGCCAACCCCTATGCGCCCCACTGCGACACCGGCGAAACGAGATGATCATTTATTTGTTTATTTCTTCCCAGTATTTCTAATATCATATGTTATGATATTGGAATTGAACTCAACAGAGCAGAACTGAGAATGTTTTCCTTGTTCTTCAAAAACATTCTGTAAAACATCGTGAGTGTCTCGTTTAAACCTCGTAGGAAATAGGATACAACAAAATAAATGCCTGTACGAATTTTAGCTTGGAATCTCTGTGGAAACATCGCCAGCTTAGTGACCACAATTGTCTTGTTGTATTTCTGTTTATAAGTAAACAGGATAGGCAACGCGTTAGTGATACTGGTTTTATTAGCATTTATAAACACAGGTTTAACCTATACTAACTTTTAAACTTTCGCGTTCCATGATATAATTATGTATTTACGGGAATTAACGCGATCACGAAACGCGTTAATTCCCGTAAATACATAATTATACAGGTTTACCCTTATCTGTTGGAGGGTAAAATTGTAAGACCTGGACGAAAAGAGTGGAGTTTTATCACGTCTTCTTATCGAGTTCTTCTGCCAGCACTTACTTTTGGTTTTTCTCCTTTAGTATTAAAATATTGTCCCTTGGAATGATTCCGTACTTCTTTGAAGTTGTATGAACAAACTAACAAGTTTGTGTATGCGTGTATTAACACTGCCACATAGTTTGGGCTAACAACTTTACTAATCTCTAAGATAACGGCCCCTCGCGTTTATGGGCGCCTGATACCTACAGTTTGTATGCGGCGCTAAAATATTTAACAAGCTTAACTTGGGGGTCTTATCTGGTGGTGTATTTATTAATTTCTCTTTAGACTTTCTCTTATTAGCATAGAAGGACTATATATTTACTGACGTAGTCCAAAAACGTTTACTCATCACGAATAAAAAGTTTGATTTATAATAATAAACCACTTTTAAGTACGGGCATTATTTAGCTTAATTAAAACAATACTAGTAATGTGCGTTACACACGTTTTTTTTTTATGGTATAGTGGGCAAACGAGCAGACGGGTCACCTAATCGTAAATGACTATCGCCGCCCATGGGCACCTGCGACTCAAGAGTCACTAGTGCGTTGCCGGCCTTTAAGGTGGGAGTAGGGGAAGAGAGAAGAGGGGGGTAGAAAGGGTTAGGGCCTCCGGTAACCTCACTCTCTCGGCGATAAGCAATGCAAGCATTGCTTCACTGACGGTTTTCTGTGAGGCCGTGGTATCACTCCGGTCGAGCCAGCCCATACGTGCCGAAACATGGCCCTCCCATGACAGTTTGATTTTATAAAGATACATTTGGTAATTCATCTAAATTCATATATCAAATATGCAATGTCATATTATATTTATATTAATAATACTATTAATTATACCTATATTTTTTTATTAAGCAACTGATATAATTTCTTTATTTGGATTAGGACAAGGCGTAAATAAGCCTGGAGCGACTTTTTTCTCATTAATTTATTAACCAACCTTGAAGTTAATTAATGTTCAATTAATGTGTGTGTCTTGTTTCACTTGATTATGCACCATGGTCGGACACCCTGCCATTTATATATGTAAATTTTGACATACAATTTCAATATCTAGATTAAGCCTTTCTCCTAACTTCAAATTTGGAAGCGAATCGAATTTGCTTCGGATAAAGCCGGCTACACACGTTGACCCTAACACAAATAGCCTAACATGAGTATCGGCAATTAGCATTGGTCCCAACATTCGCGCTAACGTAGAGCGGAGAGATGGTCGTTCTGTGTCGTTTTTTGAAGTAAAAACTTCTTTAGCGGCGTTGTGCACTTTTTGGGATGGGTAAAAAATGTTAAACTCGCGTCAGGACACGTGACCCTGATCGAAAATTCGTAAGACGGAGCCGAATTTCTTATATTTAAAAAAAAATTACATTTGAAATTCAAACATTTATGAGCGGCCAGGAGCGCAGAACTTCCACATTTAGAAATGTTATTATATTACCTACTTTTAATTTTTAACCTAATTATATATATACAGATGTGTGTACATACACAATGTATATGCAAATACATTGTGAAGTTATGTTTTCACTTCTGACGTGCAGTCCTACGACTGACTACTTTTTTTTAAAAATAAATGTGTACCAATATTCGCGATCCATCCACACGGACGTTGGGACTTGCTCAGTGTTGCCGCGGCATGCATCGAGATTATACGTCTTAAATAGGGCCACGATGTCACCTACGTGGACGAACGAAAATGTTTTGAAATTTATAGAACTTTATCAATCACATCCAGTTTTATGGAATTCCAGTCAAAAAGATCATGAACAGATTAGAACATCACTTCTAAATCAGACATCTTCACATTGGCTCTACCTATAAACTAACTTTATCTCCAACGTGTGAATACCTAGCAAAATTGCCGACCAATGTTGGTACCAACGATAACACCGTGCGGAGCCGAATCCGGGGTAAGCTTAAGTTTATCTACACTAGCACCCAAACACTGTTAAAATAAGAACAGTTATGTGATTTTCTCAATTCGAAAATAGAAGCTTAAATATTATTTTAAAATCACCGTAACTGGCCGATACAGACTAAAGCGCCGTTAATTCTCCGTAATTCTACGTATACGTGTGTTTAATAGACGCGGGTCTATCTGCATTGGTCTGGGGTCTTTTTTGTATATCCTGTATATACAAAATACCATCTAAGTATACTTATACGAGTTTTGGGAGCTATACCTAGTTATAGGTATGCTTGGTTGTCTAGAAGAGTAATATATCCCATAATACGTAGAATAGACTGTGTGGTAGATGTTTTGTGCAGGACATTATAGACTTTAGTGTCATTGCCATAGAATTTAATCTTGTTTATTTGAAACTGATGAACTGGTTCTTTTTGACACGCTTTTGTGTTAGCTTTACTTCTAACTATGTAAACTAATCTTGTAAGTCAATTTGAATCTACTTCTAATTGTCGTATCGAAATGAAACTTTTAAGCCGCGTTCCAATAAACAAGAAACGATTCGTTTTGCTTACGGACGGTAAAATTTTGTTGAATTTTCAATGACAATTTTACTGTCCGTAAGCAAAACGAATCGTTTCTTGTTTATTGGAACGCGTCATTAATGTATATGTAGTTCGGATAACAATAATATAATTTGACATCTTGAAGCTGATCTAATGATGGAGGTGGATAGTGGAACTCTTTAGTGGCTTAAAACACTGGAGTTTGGCCTCATATGGTTCGTTTTGACGTGTCCAACAGATTGGACTTAGTAACGATGATGATGGAGCCAGGAGGCGAATAGTGCTTCGCTATTAAAGCCGTCCACGCAGTTTCACCTACGTTTATGGTCACTGCTCCGCTCCTATTGGATATATAACATTAAACAAAGCACAATTCAATTCAAGTTTTATTTGCAAAAGGTTGGTAGTACAATAGATCTTACGTGCTAAACATTTTTGTGCAAATAACTTTAATCAAACTTGATTTGACATGCAGTTAGGTACATCTCCTAAAACTCAGTTATATGTTTAGAACTTGATAATTAAGTGTTTCACTCTGTTAGCCTCTCGTTAAGTTGTACCAAAATAAATGTATTTTCTTTCTTTCTTTCAAATATAATCCACTAGCAGCGCCCCGCGGTTTCACCCGCTTAAGTCCCGATCCCGTTAGAATATCGAGATAAAAAGTAGCCTATGCGTTAATTCAGGTCTCCAGCTATCTACATACCAATCGTTTCAGTGGTTTTTGCGTTTCCATCCAACCAAACTTTCACATATTAGTGGGATTACATTTATGTATATGTGCTCAATTCAATCAATAATGCATTTCTTAACATCCACCCTGTAGGATGATTTTCGGGGCTTGAATATTTTATCTATGACATCCTATATTCGAGTTTTTAATAACATGCGTTGGATTTTTTTTCTATTTCATAATTTTTCATCGCATTCTACTGACTTGTCAAAGCGAAGGTATATATAGCGTGTCCAAATTGGGATTAAAAAAAATTATAGTCGATGCCGATGAAAAACTGTAAATTTTTAAAAATTAATTACATGTAAACAATTCAAAATTGATAAAATTTTTAAAAAGAGTCATGTGACTACGATCGCGCTACAATTGGTCGCCATGTTTTTGACGTCATAATTTTATAGGATTTTCATGATAATACAGTGTCAACCTGTCAACGGCTTCTATACGTGAATTGACTATGTTACGATGAGTGGAAATTAATATTGTCACGTCACACGCGCTCGGGTTTTTGCGGGAACTGTCGGCGTGTTTTCGGTACTAGGTTCAAAAATTAATATTTAACTAGCAACCCGCCCCGGCTTCGCATAGGTACAAATTATATACCAAAACCTTCGTCATGAATCACTCTGTCTATTAGTGAAAACCGCATGAAAATCCGTTCAGTAGTTTTTCAATTTATCGCGAACAGACAGACAGACAGACGCGGCGGGGGACTTTGTTTTATAATATGTAGTGATTTGATATACTTGTTTAATGTTTTTTTTCAGAGACCCCTTTTCATATTCACAAACTGAAACTGACCAATTGCACAACTCAGACTGCCGAAGTCGTTTCTTGAGATAAGTTTACTATTTTTGAAAGTAACAGATGTCCGAAATGAGGCGTTCATTTCAATCGATTTTGACGGTTCAAAGGCGCACCCTACGGACATACATACCTCGACGATTCTCGTCCCCTCATAACGTCCCTCAGTTTACGGGTCCAACACACAATTTTACCTTTAATAAAGTCGCATGCCAGAGAAAATTGCAACTACGCTCTAATTAAAATAAGTTTTGCACCCTCACATCCGAGAATACTGAGTAATGAAACCGCATTTTATTTGAAAAATTTTATAAACTTTTGACTTTATAGATTAATGCCCGGTTTCTATAAAGAAGAGTCGATTCGTTTTGCTTACAGACGGTAGAATTTCATTGAATTTTCAACGAAAATTTTACCGTCCGTAAGCAAAACGAATCGTTTCTTAATTTCATTGAATTTTCAACGAAAATTTTACCGTCCGTTAGCAAAACCGGGCATTAATAACAAAATTTGGAACGTTACGCTTAGTTAAATTAAGATCTTCAGGTTTAGTAGATGACTTTTTACGAAGGAACTTGTTTAATAACTAGTGCCTTAGTAAAAAAGCCACCTACTAAATCTGATCTTCTATCAGTTGAAGAGGTTTTCGAACGGTGTAGGTACCTACAGAATGTCATAGACCTCATAAACGATTATAGAAAGAGTCTACCAAACAATACCTTTGTATGATTCTGAAGTCTTTAGTCAGTGGTTTTTTGATAAAAAGAGAAAATATCCAGAATATACACTTTTGGTTATGCATTTGTATGTAACTGCCGGTCATCTTTACTTATAACTTCAGGACTCATTTACCAATGTTATCTAGTAATAAAATACTAATTTCACTTCTTTTTTTAATAACAATAATGAATTTATTTTGCAAATAAATTCATTGTTATTATTATGATTAATTTTCATTTATTGTTACCAAGTCTAATTATTATTTAATAAATGTACGTACATGTGTTAGAATGCAATTCCCCATAGGTAGGTAGGTAGGTACATATATAAAAATAACACGTGATGATGTGGGAACAAGGTAATTAATCCTAAATCTTTTTCATTTACTTTGGCATGTATTATTTAATAATGTGTGCACAATAATATATATACAACTAGCTGTACCCACTACTTCATCCGCGTGGAATACTGTATTTATATCAAATCAACAGCCTAAAGAATAAGTTTCAAGCTTCTAGCTCCAAATATGACGATACTTCCATTCAACTTTTCATTCCCAACTTTTAACCCCTTACATCCCTTTTTTTCGCATTAAAAAGTAGCCTATGTCCTTTCTCAGGCTCTAGCACTATCTGTGTAACAAATTTCATTTAAATCGGTTCAGTAGTTTTGGGGTGAAAGGGCGACAGACAGACAGGCAGACAGAGTTACTTTCGTATTTATAATATTACTAGCAACCCGCCCCGGCTTCGCACGGGTACAAATTATACACGTAAACCTTCCTGATGAATCACTCTGTCTATTAGTGAAAACTGCATGAAAATCCGTTCAGTAGTTTTTCAGTTTATCGCGAACAGACAGACAGACAGACGCGGCGGGGGACTTTGTTTTATAATATGTAGTGATAAGTAAAAATAGCAGATTACTTATCTCTTACTAGGTATACCTAGAATTACAGTTAGGTACAATGTAGTTTTGTAGTACAACCAATACCTTAATTTAATACTCCTGTTAATAGTATAAAACCAAATTGTTAAGATAGGTATAATGTATTATACTACTTATTTTTCCTGTTTGTTAATACTAAGTACAAATTATTCTATCCTTGTTTATTATGTAGCTACTAGCAGCTCGGTACGGCTTCGCACAGCAGAGCACATATAGAAGAAAGAAACAAAGAAACAAATTTGTTTTGATACACAGGTATAAGAGATTTACAACACAGTTATAATTAAAAGAAGTTTATAAATTGACAATTATCAAAAATTACCTCTGCATGAGTCAGAAATGGTGGTTAGCCTCAGCGTAGTGCCTCTTCGAAGAAGTAGCGCTTGTATTCTACTAACACCTGGTGATGTACACGGACGGAGAGTAGCCAGGTTGTTACAATGAGGGAGAAATGGAGAAAATAACTAATACCTGACAAATGTAATAACCGATAAAATTTAAACTGTTACGAATAATAAGATAAATAGTATAAAATATGCAAGTAATAAACCTTTTTTATTTTGTTATTGGGCGTTTATTTATTTTTTCAGGTTTTTTCCGACATCTTAAATCTTAAGCAATCGTTTTCATATTTCATCTAATTTATACAAAACCATAATGAATTACATCTACAACTAAAACTTACCTCATGGCTCACTCTATCCATTGCTGGAAGCCGTACGAAATCAGTACTTTTGGAGTTTATTGCATTCAGACAGACAGACAGACGTGGCGTAGACTTTATTTTATGATATGTACGATATAGAGAAAATATGAACAGTTGCAACACAGGTCGCTCAAATATGGTCCTCCGTGTATTATTATTACTTTCGCTATATTCTTAATATTGTAAAAGTCAATGTGTCATTGTTGTGTCTAAAGAATAGACAATTGGGACGTCTTTACGACACGACTCAGACACGTACTCAGACACTCACATCGTACCTCACACAGGTCGTGCTCATGTCTCATCTCCATATAGACAATTTACTATTTAGCAGACAAAAGGCGTTTAGAAAATATTTATTGGTCGTTATTTTCTTAATATTATGTTGTTAATGAAGATGCCGTGTCCTGTCCTGTTCTGTCGTGAATGGGACCACCCCTACACGCCGTATTTCATGAATAACATAAGTCAATGAATTTACCGATAGGTACACTATAGAGGTTTGACGATTGTTGCGTTTCTAAACTCCCACACTAGACTTTACAAGATACTAGAGATTCGTGTGTAGCAGGGGATTCAAACGAAACAAAGAACATCCTGACTTGGAGAAATTATATATGAATAACACAATTATTTGTTCCGTCTGCGAATCGTACTTCTAACAGACGGCGCGGCGTAGTGATAAGGCGACCACTGTCACCATTGCCATCCGAGCAGTCTACACTGTACAGACGATAAAACACATACACGAAGACAAAATTTCTCCTAATGCATCGAAGTTTAATACATAGTACCTACGTAATTGTAACATCATTCTTATTTAAGAAATAGGTTGTCCTCAACTGTATATTAGTATTAGTACCTACTCGAATTCCATGTTTTATTACAATTCACGGAGTAATAATTCGTTAAAAGTAAGAAATATATACGAAAGAATAACTTAATTATCTAAACAATGATGGCAGGAAAATAGATAAATATGTGTTTGGTAGAACTGGCACGATTTATTCACATCAAAAACAATAGATAGACAACTTTAGCAATTAATTACATTAGGTGCTAGAAATATACTCTAAAAAATAACTTTTCATCAGATGTAATTGAACATATTAATATTTTTGTCATAATGAATGTGATCTTTATGTCAAAGCACTTAAAAGTGCTGAAAGTTGTGCATCAAAGTCATGGTGTTGCCTCCAGTCTGTTCACGCACTCTGAAATAGTGATAAGTTCCTCTCACTCTCAACCCTGTCTCCCGTTTTGTTCGTAAGTTTAGACAATAGAAAAAGTAAATACAACGAAAACGATTCCTAAAAAAGTGATTTAATTACGAGTTGAGAGAGAGAGATTTTAGAAAGCGCAATATTGCCGATACCTGTCCATTCTCCGTAATTACTCTATGGACCGCAGTGGTTTTTCTTCCATTAGTGGTCTGAATGTAATGCTGATCACCTTAGCGAGCAGTGTGACCACATTCCATGCACCAACCGGAATCGTTTAAAAGTATTCAATGAATGAGATGCATAGTCGCAATACTCGACTGCAAGTCCCTGTACCTTGACCGACAGCCATTTTGTAATATCTAGCTAGCAATTAAACCAATTAGAGTTAGGGTCAAATAAGGATTATGTAGTCAGGCAAACGTATTTAAATAACCATTTACAGTGGTCATTAATACATAACTTTAGATGCAATAGATACGCGTATCAATCTTATTAGTCATTACTCATTACAACTAAGTACTTGGTACATATGGAAGTCTATATGGTTCCCAGCAATTTCAACCTCTTTTATGGTCACTGCTTAGCTCCTGAACGTCTTAGCGTGATGATGAATAGCCAATAACCTACCTCAAAGATTGGGCTATCAAACGCAAAAAGTTTTTAATCTGACGGGTAGGTAGTTTCAGAGTTTAGCTCGTTCAACAAAAAATGTCTTCAACATCATCACGGTTGTGCAGAGCTTGCATGGAAGCAGAGGAAACAGTAACCCATGTACTTCTGGACTGCCAGGGAGTTGCAGAATGCCTGGCTAAGTACCTTGGCTCGCCAGGATCACTCTCCGAGATCGTCGGTAACGTGAAGGGGTTACTGGGATTCTTCGGGGAGTTAGGGTAGCTCGAATAGCTTTTATTCTCACCAACGCAAAATAGGCGCCATGTCACCTATGGTCACGGCTCCGCTCCTATTGCTCGTAGCCTAATGTTATATAGCCTATAGCCTTTCTCGATAAATGGGCTATCCAACGCTAAAAGAATTTTTCAATTCGAACCAGCAATTCTTGAGATAAGCGCGTTCAAACAAACAAACAAACTCTTTAGCTTTATAATATTAGTATGGAAAATTATGGATTTTCTTTTTTAATCTTTTAAATTTCAGTTGTAGGTACTATTTTATGGTGACAGGTTGAGACAGTCTTAGAGTAAACTGCTAACTGAATCAAAAAAATAAAAAGATACACAGGATGGCATTTGGTCATAGGCTAGCGTTATTGTATTATTAAACTGAGTCGAACTTCGCTTGTCGTAAAGTAGCACGCACAAAATATCAAATATTCGTGTCAAGGACTGTACTTGGCGAGGGAAATACTTCCAAAAGGCCATATTGGATTTGTGGTTTCTATATACAGACCACATTATAGTATAAAATAAGTAGATAATTATAAGTTTAGTAAAACTTAAAAAAGACGCTCGTCAGAAGGAATTATATGGGCCAAACTTTACTAGTAGCCCCTGCCGGGTTCCACTATCCACCTCCTGGGTCCGTCATCAGATCAGCTCCAAGATGCCAAATTGTAGTATTGTCATTCACTACATAAACAAACATACAAAGTTTTATTTCGATACGGCAATTAGAAGTAGATTAAAATTGACTTACAAGATTTGTTTACATAATGTATCCAAATATATAGATATCCATATTTTTTTTATGGTCTAGGGGGCAAACGAGGAGATGGGTCACCTGATGGTAAATGACTACCGCCGCCCATGAGCACCTGCAACTCAAGTGCATTGCCGGCCTTTAAGGTGGGAATAGGGGAGGGGTAGAGGGAAGGGTGGAAGAGGGGGAGAGGGGAGGGAATTGTTAGGGCCTCCGGTAACCTCACTCACTCAGCGAAATTTGCGGCTTGCTTTGCTCCACTGCCGGTTTTCTGTGAGGCCGTGGTGTCACTCCGGTAGAGCCGGCCCATACGTGCCGAAGCATAGCTCTCCCACAAAAATTTAATTAAATGAAAATCATATGTAGTTAGTTACAAGTGAAGCTATTGAAGCGTGTTAAAAATGGATTTTAAAACCTAACACAGCACTATTACTTTTATCTTCTGTGTTCTGTAGTTCATATTTCAACTAATTTACACTAAACGTTAACAAATTAAACACCTAAACCTTCCTCATGAATCAATCTGTATATTGGTGAAAACCGCATGAAAAACCGGTCAGTACTTTTCAGTTTATCGCGAACAGACAGACAGACGCGGCGGGTGACATTGTTTTATAATATGTAGTGATTTATTTATTTAACCGATATCATAAATCAAAATTTTATTTTCTACACGTACAAATGTAAATACAACTTTATACTTATGAAGTTATATTTTTTTCGTTTTGATTGTTATCTATACCGCTTCATTCTATAGGGTATAAAACTGTCAGTTCAATCTGTCACGCTATAATCTACTTCGTTGCGTCAATCAGATCTGACATACTGAGGTTAAAAGTGGTGAAGGTGAAGTTAGGAACAAATCAAACGTTGAGGAAACGTCGCATACAAATATAAGTTGCCTTGCGGTAAGAGCTTATAACCACGATATTTAGTTTTTCATTTGGAAGCTGAGTGCAACGAGTAATCACAAAATCCCGCACTGTGCGGAATTTTGAACACGAACAATCGCAAAAATCCAAGCGGTTTTCACGTACTAATCGAGAGAAGTTGCCAGTGACACTAAACCGTCCTCCCCTTTGGTGTAAACAACGTAATACTATATAATTGAAAAGTAGATGTATAGACTCCCTATAAAAGAAAAGGGTACAGCGAATAATGGTTTCTCGAAACGCTTGTTCAAAAGTATCGGAGCGACACGTATCTCACTTGTCTCAGTGTTCTTACGTGTAGTATTTTTTCAAAATGGTTACTTACGAAGGTAAAACCCCATTAGCGAAGCCCTAACGAAGATGAATAAGATACATAATCCTTACTAATATAAATGCGAAAGTAACTCTGTCTGTCTGTCGCCCTTTCACGCCAAAACTACTGAACGGATTTTAATGAAATTTGGCACACGGATAGTCTATAGCCTGAGAAAGGACATAGGCTACTTTTTAATGCGAAAAAAGGGGTGTAGAGGGTTGAAAGGTGGGGATGAAAAGTTGTATGGAATTATCGTCATATTTAAAACTAGAATCTTAAAACTTAGTTTATTTTATTCCACGCCAGCTAGTACATATATTGTAAAAGTCACAAACTGTAAGCAATCGGAATTATTTTTCGCTATGTATAGGATTCCTAAAACCCTATTATATTCAGACTAGCCCAGCCTAATCAAAAATGAATAAAACTTTAATGATATGCGAAGAATTCTTTTCATTAAGTGTCTTGAATAGAATTAAGAGGAGCTTTGTTTTGGCGATAAAGGCATAGTTGGCAGGAAATGAGAAAATACCTTTATACCTTTATGAACACTACTGAGGGACTTCAATGAGCTTTGGGGGTTTTGAGGACTTTGCCACGAAGTTTTAGGTACAAAGGTGAATATTTGGAACGTACGATTCGTGATATTAATGTTGCTTTTATGAAAAAATATGTATAATTATAATGACTTCAGTATTGTACCAATATTATTAAAGTTTTTTATGTCACAAATCAGTTACGATAATAACTTGATTTATAACCTTTGACTTAAAAAAACTTAACATTAATATTTTCGTCATGGTCCTTAACACGCGGGTGTAGAAAAATAAATAAGATAAAAATTATAATTAATGGCTGTGTCCTGCTTCACCAAAGTCTTTTGGGAATTTTAAAGCTTAAATCCTACTTATATTATAAATGTGAAAATTTGGATGGATGGATGTTTGTTACTCTTTCACGCAAAAACCACTAAACCGATTGCTATGAAACTTGGTATGTAGATAGTTGGAGACCTGGATTAACATATACATTTTATCCCGGTATTCCCACGGGATCGGGACTTATGCGGGTGAAACCGCGAGGTGCTGCTAGTTATTACATAAATTAGGACGTGGTTATTTTTTTATTCAACTAAGCTTTCAAACAAGCATAAGTCCAGCCTAATAGATAGAGGATATCGGTGTTTTTTAACACTCGTAATATAAATTTTTAACTGACTTCAAAATTTCTCGATTTTTTTTTTGTGTATTTGATACGCGATATCTTAGCCACTTGAAAACCGATTGCAATCATTTCATACTCAAGTTTAGTCACATTTAAATGTGAAGAAAATATTCTACCTCTAAGGGTGGAAAAATAAGGGATGAAGAAACCAGCTTATTACAATTTGTTATAATTTAAGCGCATTGAAGTCAGTGATACGTTATTAAAAGATAATTATTAACACTCTCCTGCACTAGTTGCCTCCTCGTTTTGGGTCGTAGCCACTTGTTTCTTGATAAAAAGATATAGACTTATTAGGCTCATTTATTAGGCGATAATAGTGGGTGTCTCAACATTCTTGGGCGTCCAAACAAAGCAATACATCGTATAGTTTAGAAGCAATTAAATTATATAATAAGGCCAGCTAGCGGAACTAAACTGCTATGGGAACGTAACGGTGTTTGTGAAATATTACAATTATGTTTTTAAGTTATTATCATATTAAGTGGATTTTTCTAATATATTTCGACAACTTGTAGCTGACGTCATTACATTGGCCTCAGTTTATGACCTGAAGAAAATTTTGACTATGCAATGTATATATATATATATATTTTTATTTTCGTAAGGAATATAATCATTTATTTGTCATTTACTTTACAATTTTGAACAAAAAATTGTCAAATTTAAAAAAGTCCACCCCGATCCCTACCCAGCGCAAATCTGCTCATAACACAGGCCGCGTTTCCCCGCTGTACGGCAAATGTATATATTACATTCTTGTTATTAGTTGCAATCCACAATAGACGTTTGCTTATTGAGGATACGTAAGCGTGAAGCGTAATACATGTACGTACAACGTACATATGGTTTACAACATAGGAAACAATAATTTTAACTAATAATGTTTACTATGGACCGACATCATGAGCGTCCCGGTCGTTGTAGAGCCCTGGCTTTAGCAAGCTTATGTAGTACTAAGGTAATTTTTTTCATTGGACCTACAAAACAAATTTTGCCTCCCCCCCGGGCTAAAAGCTGGGTACACCCATGACCTACATGTGTTACATACACCTGACACGCCTGTAACCCCGAGGGGGTAAGCAGAGATGTCTTAAACATGCACATTTTGCGAAGTAATAAGGTCCCACTTACGTGATAGGGGCAAGCCAATTGCCGTCACTTTGGGAATTAAAGATGGGAAATATTCCTTACACGGGAGGGTTATCTTTAAAAAAAATCATTAGGTTATTATTACATTGTATTAATAATATAAATAATGTCTTCCCAAATCTCTGTCTCTTCAATTAACATAAAACTATTATAAGTCACAAGCGAAAAAAAGAAATGCAACCCATAAAACTTATCCTTCGAAATTGTGTGATAAAAAGAAAAAAAAACATAAGAGAGCAGTCGTCCTTCAGATCGTACAGACGAACGGACGAACAAAACGAGACAAAAAACTCATGTCCTATTAAACAGTTAAAGATGCACGGAATAATTTATACTAAGTCATTTCAAGGGTGAAGGGCATCCCATAAAAGGCCCGGCGTGAACGAGGGACCTTCCTGGAATACCGACATAATTATCTAAATGCTTCAAGAACAGCATTTCGAACTAGTTCTTTTAAATAGTTTGGTTTGTCAGTATTATAGAAGACATGGTGTAAAGATTTACCAGATAGTTAATTAACTATCTGGTAAATCTTTTTTTGAAGTGAAAACTTCTTTAGCGGCGTTGTACACTTTTTGGGATAGGTAAAAAATGTTAAACTCGCGTCAGGACACGTGACCTGATCGAAAATTCGTAAGACGGAGCCGAGTTTCTTCATTCTGTGTGAAGTTATGTTTTCAATTCTGACGTGCAGTCCCACGACTGTCTTTTTTTTTAATTGCACAGCCCTCGATTCATTTTTTTTTGCTGTAATCAGTTCAGCCGTGTCTTGCCGTAATTGCCATGTTTAACCCCCGACGGAAAAGGTGGAGTGTTATAAATTTAACGTGTGTATTTGTGTCTGTCTGTGGTATCACAGCTTCTCAACGAATGGACTATTTTTTTGTTAGAAAGGTGACTTGAACGAGAGTGTTCTTAGCTTATCCAAGAAAATATGTTCAGCTGTTCGAAGATCGTCATCGGCTCTTTTCTAATTTTAAGGGATTTTTTCTGTCAAGGGTATTTTAAATTTTTTATTGATACTTGTCTAGTTACTACTAGATACTAGTCGCTCCAAACAATTTCACCTGCGTTTCTAGTCACTGCTCCGCTCCTAAAAGAAATAGAGTTTCCTCAAGAATTAGGCCATAAAATGTAAAAAGTTTTTTCAAATCCAACTTTTAGTTCCAGAGATTTGCGCGTGTAACCGAAAAACTAAATTCAGTTTTATTTATTTCTATATGAGTGATGAGTTCATTAAAAAAATTAAAAATATTAAAAACAATGCAGTTCATGTTGATAATATACTTATTTTTCCTATCTATTGAACACTGCAATTTTTTTTTACTGGCTATTACCAAGATCAAGTAGTATTTTTTATTTTACTTAAAAAAGATAACAAAATTCAATTTTAAAAAATCTGTTGTTTTATATAGATGTTTCTGCGAACCAAAAACCAAACTGTACCTGATTTTCGAATATGAGTTTCATCGTAACTGCAAAAGCACACATGGCCGCCAATGTCAACGCAACTGATCGCTAGATGCGTTTTTGGTTTAATCGCTTCCTTAATTAATTTTTTACTTAACCTGCGACGAAACATTCCTCTTCATTTTACGAGTAGCCTTCAACAAATTTGAAAATGATAAGAAATCAGTAAGTGGGTACGTATGAACTCATTGAACAACAACAATAAAATCATCTCAAAGCTTGCCTTAACTTGATGAATAGGTTGAAAAAAATGAGGGGATTCTGAATGGAATTATCACTTGTGACAATCGGAAACTAACATCGCACTGTTAGGACACTGAATGGGCATCAAAACCATGTCCAAATTGAGTCAAATGAAGCTGCTTGTGGACTTGTGCATTGTTAATTGCAACTTTTTTGAAAACTGGAATAGTGGACGTACAGTGAAGAATTACAAATGGAATTTCGATAATGTCTAATGACAAGTGTAAAACGGAATCACAGAACTTGATTTCTGTAGCAAATCTACCTCTAAATCTTCATTAGAATGGCAAAAGAGCATTGACAATAATGGCAAATACTTTATTCAAATATGAACTTTTAATTAAACAGCAATTTAAGTGTAAGTATGTAAGTAATGGACCTAATATAAAAACGTAACGTTAAAATTTCTTTCTAAATCTTTTGAGCTACGAAAAAGATATTCTCGATAATAATAGTAGTTAATTATTTATTGGAGCTCACTAGGCCTTTCTCTTACCTCTAAGTAAAAGATAGGCTTATGTATAATAGCATAATTTGTGTACACAATGCTGACGTATGCAACTCAAGCGTTGTCGCATTGCATAGGTACATCTTTCCAGTACTGTTAGCCTGGTGCATTCTCAACCAAATTGTTATGGTGGGACAAAATTCCGAAACTGTTAATTTGTATTCAATTGAAAGATTTTATACATAAATAGTCTTTTGCAAAACGTTTTAGTGATTTTAGATAATTTCCAAATAGGATCCCTCCTTTAGGAATGGTTGAAACCTTAACTTAATCTATATACTACTCTGTCAAGAAAGTACCGGGAAAAGGTCAATAAAACACAAAATGTTAACTATTCTTCTGAATTTATTGTATAACCTACAAAGTGGGCCCCTTCAGAAATAATACACTTACGCCAACGAATAATCCAGCTATCAAAACAATTTTTAAATGCATTTTTCGGAATCGACTTCAGTTCTTAGAAAATTCAGATCTTTCGGGACTAGTCGAGCGGCAACGTGTTTCATGCCCACGCGATCGTTTATAATGGTACGATTGGATTCGTGAGACACAGAAAGTTCAGCGGCTATCTCTCTCAAACTTAAATGAGAATTTTCAGTCACAATTTCCTTCACTTTAGCGATGTTAACTTCAGTTGAAGGCGTTGATGACCAGAGCGAAGCAAATCTTCCAACATATCTCGACCGCTTTTGAATGCACTCTACCACTCATATGCATGAGTTTTTGATAAAGTTGATTCACCGCATGCTATCTGTAACATTTTCAGCGACTCTGAACATGAAATTCCATTTGCAATGCAAAATTTGAGACTAATTCTTTGTTCGATGTTTTTATCCATTATAAAAATCGCGAAACACTCTTGAGATAAGCTTACAAAATCGAGTACTGAAAACAAACTAAATGACAGATATTGCTCAAACTTTGCGCCAATATAGAAAACAGTTGTGCCAACTTAAAAACAAAAAAGAATTATTTGAATTGAATTTGGAATTAGAATTAAATTATTAATTAAAGATACTTTTTTGACAGAATGTGTATATAAATAACACCTACAAAGTACTATAATACAAAACGCATATTAAATCGACCACTTTTATTCATTATTTATTTGTTATAAAGTCATGGACCGAGAAATAGGTATTAAGTAACCTGTATATTATAAATTACGTTGAAGTCATAGATAACAAGTTCTTTTAACGACAGCGACGCTAAGATTCTGAATGAATGCACGCAGACATATCGGGTATCCACTGATATCATGTTACGTTAACTCTAACATTCCTACATATTTCGATTGTGATATTAATCTTCTAAAGAAAAATACCTTTATAGTACAAAAGTACCTATATATTAATGTTAGTCCAAGTTAATAATAATATATATTTTTTTTTATGGTATAAGGGGCAAACGAGCAGACGGGTCATCTGACGGCAAATGACTACCACCGCCCATGGGCACCTGCAACTCGAGAGACACAAGTGCGTTTAAGTTTCTTTTGTACCGTAAAAATAAGACAGTCCTCTGTCTTAGTCTGGATGGCGCAACTTGCCGTGTGAAAGTGCAATGTCAGCAAATTCTCGGCACAAAAAATAGCACGTCTCTTACATTTTCATTTCAACGACGTGTCCTTGTAAGGATTTGTAGATGTAGAAATATACATGCACATGTATGTATATATTTTTTATCGTGTTCTACATAGTTTGATAAGTAATTTAGGTTCGAGATTCTAATCTATGAATATTGTGACGTAAGAGACTACCAAAAAAAAACTATTTATAGTTGGAAAATAAGCAAATTTTTAGATATACGAATCTTAGAAAAGGCAGTCCGATTTAAAAAAAATGTTTTGTATTAGATGGCTATCTATTTATTTGGGGAAGGTAGGTATATCAATTATCATATTACAATCTACAAGAACGGAGTAGTAACATTGGTTGAAGCCGCGGGAAATTACTAGTACACAAATAACTATGCCATGCGATGAATACACTTCCATATGGAATTGGAATTATCATAGAAATCTAATAAAGATATTTCCAAATTCTGGTACATAATGGACTTACGAAATCATTTCCAAATATTTTCTTACTTACCATTCGTTATTACATTTTTTCTATTGACATGATAGTAGGTAGCAGCGAGAAATAAATTTATTAAAAGTGTATAAATTACGTAAAGTCTTGCGTTTAAATTATTTACAATTTGAAAGTGTACGACGAGTGAATGTGTCAAGGCAGCAGAATTCCGAGGAGGTAGAATTACTTTACGTCACCTCGTTGGCACGGTGCGGGAGTGTGACGTGTATAAACGCAATGACTTTGTTTACAATTTATCAAGTTACTTTTACGCCAAAATGCCGTAGTCACCGTAGTGAATAATGTATGAATCGATCTATGATGATTCTATATAATATATATGATGTATCTAGTTAATTCAAATGATACAAAATCCTACAGCCGGTGCCGTTAATGTTTCTTAAAAGTAAAAAAAATTCATACATTTATTTTGACAGAAAACAAAACACGACACATACTGCATAAAACATAAAATAAATAGTACCTATTAGGTAAACAAGGGCACATTTTATGAGGAAAGACAGAACTATGACAAAAAATACATTACCTATTATGACCAGTCAATTGCATGAGTACTGGATGGATCCATTTCTATAAAATATTTATCCTAACATATAGTATGCGTCGCAGTATCTATCAAAAAAGATATTACTCGGCCTGAAGCAGTATCACAATAAGCGATGCAGTGCTGATTTTCAGCAACACTTTGGTATTTGGATATCAAGCGAACGTATTTCTATACGCGGTTGAGTGCTGAACAAATAAATATGAAACTGAAAATTTGAGTTCAAACGCCCTACTTATTGAATTTGATGACATTGATTATATTACCAATTCATAATTATTAATAAATCACCGAATACTTCTTCTATCAGATTAGATAATTAATGTAATACTTCTTGTGCAATAGTCAATTTATAATTGCGGGTTTAATGCCAACGATATTCCATTCCAGTCAGCCTTCGTTTGCTGCAGATATAAACATGAATATATGATACATATAATTATCTAAACTGATCTCTACAACGTAGCGAAGTTTCGGTAAATAGCGTAATTCGTTCGCGAGTTAGTGTGTTCATAAAATAATTCTTAAAAAAAAAACTGACTTCAAAAAAATCTATTCCGTAAAAGATTTATATGGTTTTCTCATGGATGCCATTGTTGGAATTGGACCAAATTGGACCACACGGGAAGCACCAGCTTTCAAATAAAAAAAAAAAACATCAAAATCGGTTCATCCAGTCGAAAGTTCTGAGGTAACAATCCAAAAAAATAAAATAAAATACAGTCGAATTGAGAACCTCCTCCTTTTTTGAAGTCGGTTAATAAGGATTTATCGTAATTGGAAATATTCAAAGGATTCCAATAAGAAATAATAATAATTATACATTTTCTAAGTTTTAAATAAATCATATTACGAACGAAGCGATGATTTACGTTTGTAACTATTACCAATTCTATGTAAACAGTACTTTATTTTTTTAATTACACTGATATTTTTTTAGTGGTCGAATTTCAACCGTAATTCTCGTCTTCCTGGTTAGTTCAGTATTAGATCTTTATTTTACAATGTGATCGTGTATTATTCGAAAAAATGTTTTAGAGTGATGAAGCACTATTTAATGTAAATATTTGTTCGCAGTTGGTGAGGTGGTCCAACACGAGAGGCGATGCTGGGCGGGGCGGCGGGGGGCGCCCGCTCCCGCCCGCCCTCTGATCTGCAGCAAGGTATGTTATCCTGGTACCACAAATTATGATAGACAGTTAATTTTTTGCTTAGTGTATGTCTGTTCTTAATTACTTCGTCTATGACCTATATCTAAATGTAAAAAATAATAAGATGTCTTGTAATGCTGTTGCCGATCGTAATCATAGCCTCTTAGCTGTATAAAAAGTACCCAAACAAAACGGACACAAAGTAATCAAACTTCTAGAATTTCGTGTGATGGCCTTCTATAGTAGTTTCTTCTCATTGGCGAGTCCAATTTCGACCACAATTTCATCGTATTTAATTTAAATAATCGAAAAAAATAAAATAAAATATTTATGCGTATTATTTTTTACGGACAGATGTTATCTGACAGATGTAACAAATGTTTAATCATATAAAATAATTTGTTCCCAGGTGTGGCTCGATTCCCGCTGTATTCCTTGTTCCCGACACAGAACGGCAACAGGCCAACTATTCACAAAGGTAAATATTTGACATGTTAGGATTTAATTAAATATGTGGCGTTTAGGTACACTTTAACAATAACTTAATAACTTAAACCTCAGCCAAACAAACTTTAATAATTAAGTAGGTATATTTTAATAAAGTATCCCACTACGAATGTATATCCCACGAATCCCACTAATATTATAAATGTGAAAGTTTGTATGGATGGACGGATGTTTGTTACTCTTTCACGCCAAAACTACTGAACCGATTGCGATGAAACTTGGTATGTAGATAGCTGGAGACCTGGATTAACGCATAGGCTACTTTTTATCCCGATATTCCCACGGGATCGGGACTAACGCGGTTGAAACCGCGGGGCGCTGCTAGTGTTACATGCATTTTAACCCTTACTTAAATAAGAGACGTAGCGTACTGTGCGTTTAGAAAGAAATTTTCTAGCGCAGATAGACTTTTACATTGAGGAAATAACAGTAACTTCGTGACATGGCTATCGCAAAATTTGAAGGTTTTCAGTTTCTCGGCAACGAGTTTATTTCATTTTACTTGCCTGGAATTACTGTAATGGAACCTAAGCTATATATTCCTTTGTACGTATTATATATTTAGTAATTGATTTTACTAACAACTAAGTAGCTGTTCCCCGCGCGGCTTCGCTCGCGTGTACATATTTATAAATTTTGTGCGTGTGTTCCTTATTCTTTTTTCAAATAAAAAGTAGCGTAAGTTACTCCTTGCCACCACCACACCAGCTATTTGCCAGTGAAAGTACTGTGGAAATCGATCCACCCGTTCCGGAGATTAACCGGTACAAACAGACAGACATGATTTTTGGTAATACCGTGTAAACATTCGGATGCATTTAGTAAAATGGGTATTATGACATTACAAACGGATACTTCAATTTTATTTATTTGTATAGATGAGCAAGTATTAACTACTAGCCGTCCCCGCAGTTTCACCTGCGTTTATGGTCACTGCTCCGCTCCTATTGGTCGTAGCGTGATGTTATATAGCCTATAGTCTTCCTCGATGGGCTATATAACACTGAAAGACTTTTTCAAATCGGACCAGTACTTCCTGAGATTAGCGCGTTTAAGCACACAAACAAACAAACTCTTCAGCTTTATATCCTACTTCCTACTAATATTATACACACGAAAGTTTGTATGTATGGATGGATGGATGTTTGTTCACGCCAAAACTACTGAACCGATTGCGATGAAACTTGGTATGTTGATAGCTGGAGACCTGGATTAACATATAGGCTACTTTTTATCCCGATATTCCCACGGGATCGGGATTTACGCGGGTGAAACCGCGGGGCGCTGCTAGTATTAGTATAGACTTATAGAGTATAGATTTATACATACCTATATTTCATAGACACTTCAACCTAAAAGCACAGGACTGTTCATAAATAGTACATTACATACGTTAGATCTGATTATTTGAGATCGAATTTCGTTTTGTTATGTCTAGAAATATGAATGTATGTTTTGAAATGTCAAAGGTTTGAAGCCTAAACAGACTGAAACTGAATGAATTGGCACCACCCAAGATCTGGTATCAATTACTAGTGCAGTTATTATTCTGGATTTATTTATAGCAGCATTCATTATGTACTTTCTGGTACACAAATTGTATATTACTACTAGTCTTTGGACCTCACTCTAGCCTTCCATCAGGCGGTTTGAGGTTATTCTGATGTACAATAATTTAAAAAAAAACAAAAAACGTGAATCACACATTACTAGTAATCTCGTTAACCCCTCCAGCTAAGCTTAACGATTGTGTTAGGAGTGGGTTCACGACGGTAGTGCACTGGGTGGGGTTCGAACCCGCAACCACTTGATTGCAAGTCCGACGCCTTAGCCATTACGCTACCGCCGCTTAATGCATAATACAGTATTGAAATATAAAAAGGTGCAGTAATGCAGTAACTTTATAGAAAAATAGGGATTTATAGTTCCTTTCGTGTTTAAGATCCGTGTCAACTATAGTGACTGGGTGGGAATAGTAATCGCAAGCTAAACTATTGATAGCCCTTAGTGACTAGACTAGCCCTTAGTGATTAACTATTGATAGTTCTTAGTGTCCCGGGGTCATGTAGTGTGTCAATATCTCAGCTGACATTCTTTGAGTTTAACCGATATGGGACTCCACGATCTCAGCTTATGCTCAAGAGTGTCAGCCAGGCAGATGTTTTCAAAATTTTGCAGGACCTCGGATCAAATGCAACTGGCACTGATGCCCTAAGTCTGGCAATGCTTAAACTCTCATTGCCAACCACGCTTCAGATTATCACTTCTATAGTAAATAGATCAATTGAGACTAATACTTTCCCTGATGTATGGAAGTGTGCCATTGTGCGACCCATACCAAAGAACAGCAACCCGCACTCTGTCAAGGACCTTCGTCCTATCAGTATACTGCCATGTTTGTCGAAGGTCTTGGAGAGGGTGGTATATAACCAAGCGTTGACATATTTGGAGGACAACTATATGCTGCCAGATTTGCAGTCTGGTTTCAGAAAGGGTCGTGGTACGGCAACTGCCCTGGCGGATGTAATAGGAAATATCCTTGAGGCTCGTGACAGGGGTGAGGGGACGATACTGGCTCTCCTTGATTTCTCCAAGGCGTTTGACGCCATTAACACCACATTATTGCTCTCCAAAATGGCTTACTATGGATTTGCAACGGAAACAATAAAGTGGTTCGGAAGCTACTTAGAAAATAGGTCACAACTTGTTGAAATCCGGAAGGAAGACGGGACAGTCTTGTCGTCTCCTCCACTACCTGTCTCACGGGGGGTACCCCAGGGTTCAATTTTGGGGCCTCTTCTTTACATTTTGTACAGTGCTGATATTACAGAGTCATTCAAACACTGCAAATATCATATGTATGCAGATGATATTCAACTGTACATATCTTGTAAGGCTGATGAAGTGTTGACGGCTGTACAAAAAATGAATGCCGACTTGCAAAAAGTTGTCACTTGGTCAGAGCATAACTCCCTGGTTCTGAATCCGGTGAAGTCTAAATATATGGTTCTGGGTAGTAAGAAGGTAATCAGTACCATGCTGTCAGTTGGAGCAGATGTAACAATTAAAGGTGAAAAAATAGAAAGAGTAGACACAGCGGTTAACTTAGGGCTGACAATAGACCCAGTGCTACACTTTGAGAAGCACATAAACATTAAATTACTGCAACACAGTTTATGGTCCATGCCTACTAGCAAGAACCAATAGATTGATCCAGCGGATACAAAATGCATGTATAAGGTTCTGTGTGGACATACCACGAAGAAGCCATGTCACCCCTTATGCAAATCAAAACAACATATTAAAAATGGAAGCTAGAAGGCGTCTACACATGGCTGGCCTACTGTTTGGTGTAATCACTACACAAAAGCCAATATATCTTCATGAGAAATTGAGTTGGAGGGAACATCAA
Organism: Euplagia quadripunctaria; assembly: GCA_963859945.1. Classification (NCBI taxonomy): domain Eukaryota; kingdom Metazoa; phylum Arthropoda; class Insecta; order Lepidoptera; family Erebidae; genus Euplagia; species Euplagia quadripunctaria. The sequence goes on along the minus strand of OY982568.1, from coordinate 23,126,386 downwards.
TACAAAAACCACATACTCTCATCCACATACGCTTTGCAACAAAACCATTGTCCATACCTCAACACAAAACTGCAGCTTTCAGGGGGAGTTTCAAATATGCAGCGACTCACTGTTGAAATGACCTGCCACCACCCATGCGAGGCCTGAAATCGAAACAAACTTTTATAAGACACTTAAAGTTACATTATCTGACAATACAGAAATCCACATAACATCTCATAACAAGTACAATATTTTTTATCAGAAGAATATAAAACCTAACTACAACTCATATATAATATATAATAAATATAGTGTTTATGATGGATATGTATATGTTTATTTATAGAATATATATATATGTATATATATATTGGATATATATAATGAACTATTTATTTATTAGCAACTCTTCCAAATTACATTCACAAATATATTTATACAAATAGGTATTACATAATTTTTGTTATTAATTCTAACCTTAAGGGTCATGGCCGCAGAAACGGTTTAGTGATCCAGGTCTCCAACAGGTGGGACGCCATTACGTCACCCAAGGTTGTGCTGAAAATCAGCGCTGCGGCACCAATTTCTTTGAGGCCACAGCGATGCTGAGCATATACCTGTTTTTGCGCATACGTGACGCACATAGTAACATGTAATTCGAAGAGGCGACAAACAAAAACACTATTGTTTTTTCCATATTTAAGATAGGCGTAGTGTTGACATTAAAAAACAATATTATATGCCCACAGACTACGCCCACAGATTACCATAGAGTATAGACTTTTTTTTTTATCCGACCTTAGGGCTCACTACGTTCTTTTCCATTTCTATTTTTTGTTTTTTAATTTTTTTATTAGGTTTGTCATTTGCTTTTTTTATTGTATTCAATATGTTCTTTATTTAATATGTCTTGTGTGCGTCCAATGTATGTGCATAATAAATGGTTTTTCTTTCTATCTTCTTTCTTTCTTTCCCTTTTACATAGTAACAGAACAGTTGAATTCTTAACATATATTATTTAAAGTTGATAAGACAACACACGACTTTATCGTACTAATATTATAAACGTGAAAGATTGTGCAGATGTATGGATGTTTGTTACTCTTTCACGCCAAAACTACTTAACCTATTGCGATGAAACTTGGTATGTAAATAGCTGGAGACCTGTATTATATATTCCCATGGGATCGAGACTTACGCGGGTGAAACCGCGGGGCGCTGCCAGTGATAAATAAAAAAACTGAGAATCTGTCCAATCCTAAATATTTTTGGATATCTTTAGTGTGCGATAAAGAATACCAACTTACTTAGTTTACTTGTCCAATCTCTCTGTCTGTACAAAAAAGTCCACATCGTGTCGGAATACTAAGTCAATTCCGGACTACCAGGTAGTTATAAGCATGTAGTAGGTAGTTACGTATAATTTGCAATAAAAACCAAACAAAGAACGTTCGTTGTTCTTATAACCGGGTTACACATCGCGTGCTCGCTGCATACACGCCCAGAGCGATAACCGTGAGGATATCTGACATGACGTTTCTGACAGACGGTTTGTCGGGCCTCAGCCGGCCTTATAATGTTTGTGGGAAGTTCTGGGTTTGAGCCAAGTTAGGACTGTCATTGAAATATAGAAAGAATTTATAGCAAGCAACATCTTCTATAATACATGCGATGTATGCCGCCCTAGTCAAATACGGACAAAGTATTTCGAAATTATAATATAAATGTTTATTATATATACTGTTTTGTTTGTTGTATTGTGTTTGTTGCATATTACATTTAAATTGTACATTTAAAATTTATGGTCAAATAATTATAATAATGCCTCTTGAACCACACTACCATATAAATAAGTACTACTTCTAAAAAACTTTGTCTAAAAACATGTATTTCATACCTTTAATGTTTTGTTTTGTCATTCTTTTTGTCAATTGCTTGTAATCACTACATATTATAAAACAAAGTCCCCCGCCGCGTCTGTCTGTCTGTCTGTTCCCGATAAACTGAAAAACTACTGAACAGATTTTCATGCAGGTTTCACTAATAGACAGTGTTTCATGAGGAAGGTTTTGGTATATAATTTGTACCCGTGCGAAGCCGGGGCGGGTTGCGAAGCAGTATCGAAATAAAACAATGTCCTTACTAAAAACTTCAGAACTTTATAACTGCAAGGATTGCCCCACGACGCGACGCCTGTCATGTTACAAAGTTACAAAACAGTATTATAACATACCTCGTACTATACAGATATCAGAAATCATTCGCCCGCATATTTTTGTGATATTATTATCAGAATCAATGTTTTGTATACCCAAACTTAACTTTAATTTTTGAATACGAGACATGCGTATATAATTCCGACGTTGGATCAGAGGTACAAATTAAAACGATCGGTTCCACGACGCACGCGGTTGGAGTGACACCCGTGAAATGGGCCAGACAAGATCGCTCGCTACTTTTTATACTGCGTAGTAGTAGAATGTACTGGCACCATAAATGAAATGCGTACACGAAGTGGAGTAGGTACATATTAACGATTTTCTTTTGAAATATGCTTTCCTAGTAATCAATCACAATAGTACCAAGATTCATTAGTTTTTTAACATGGTGAAATAATTGTGTGTAATTTTAGAGACATGTGCAATAAATCGGAAATCGTCGTATACATTTGCGTTCCCGAACTTTTAACCAACTTAAAAAAAAGCATAGAATATAAGGAGACATCGCTCTTCCTTCCTTCTTAAGATATATGCATTAATAAATGCACTAAAAATCTTACTTTGTGGGATTATTAGGATTTTATAACTACATTTAATAAATTAGGTAGAAATTCAATACGAATACTTCTAATTCAAAAAGAAAAAAAACGGTAATCGATAAGCCTCTTTGGCCAAATAAACTTCGTTATTTCAAGAGCTTCAAACTTGTTTAACTTTATTATTGTGCTTATCAACTGAAATTTCAAACCGCAGCGCAGTTTTGTTTGTGTAACGTAATGGGTAGCAGTTGTTTTTTGCCAAGCGTAATGACCAATGTGGTAGATAAAGCATGGTCGTACATCACGAGTAGTGCGACATAAATATGCGCGTACGCACATGTGTTGCGCGGGAGTCGCGGCTGTCGAGTGACACTCAGTAATTAAGGTCTTAGATCCCTTGGGCCTCGACAGAAATAGATTCTTTGTTCACTAATGCGCATAGAGTTCTCTATGGTTTATTTTGTTAGTGGCTCGGCACTTTGGATCGTTATAGTTTGTATTTTAAAAAATGTATTAGATTATGTTTGTTTTTGTAAGTATTGCGGGGTTCTAGTAGAGAATTATTTACTGCACTCTTTCAAGATAAATATTTTATAGCTGAGTATTATACCTACGTAGATCATTATAGATACGTTACGTTATAGATACGTTACGTTACAGATACATTACGTTATAGAAACCAAACGAAAGGTATACTAAATTTAATTGAGTGTGATCGTTAAATAGCCAATGTTAATAATTTCATTTTAAAACTGATCTAGTTTAAAGATGCCATGCTTATTAATTATGTATTTGATAAGTACTAAAAGCATTTGTAAAGTAAGATTATGTTAAGTAATTAATTAATTATTAATAACCAGTGTTAATTTAGATAGCCAAAACTACGGTACAAAGAATGACCAATGGTGAATTGTGAATGGTGAATGAATTTCAAATAGTTTTTAATGGTATATAGTCTCACTGATCTTACTTTTTCAATGAATGATGAACACATAAACATATCTGTTTTAAATATAATACCACAATTGGTTGGGAAATATAATGTACCTCTATTCAAAACACTGATAAAGGAATATATGGTACATTGTACGTGGCAATACTTTTGTTTAATACCAAAGCAACATAAATTTCAGAGGCTAATTGATCATATTGTTCCAGTGACCGAGAGTCTTTTCTCAACTTCGCTGTCGACATTCGGCGTTCCCACTCCACCGCCTAACTCGCCGTACTCTCCGTTGCAGCTGGAGTTGCTCAATTGCTCGCAGCGGGTTCTTGTCACCGACAAGTGAGTCTTTTACACTGTTATGATGTCCTAGTACAATGGGTTACGAATGCTTCCTACTGACAACTGGTTGGGGCCAGTTTAACAAGATTGTTTTTAGGTTTCTTTTCTTTTTAGGGTTCCGTTCCTCAAAAGGAAAAAAAAGAACTCTTAAAAGATCACTTTGTTGTCCGTTTGTCTGTATGTCAAGAATCTTTTTCTCAGGAACCCGTGGACGCATCAAGTTGAAATTAACACCAAATACATAAGTCTGCCGTCCCTTACAGCTGTAGCACTAGTAAAGGAAAAAATGCGAAAGTCGTTAATTTGTTGTTATCTATATAAATACAAAAATTAATTCCTATTTCTCTCACGTCACGGCATCACGCGTGAACGGCTGGACCGATTTCGCAATTTTTTTTTTTGTGTTTCTTATTGTCAGGAGAAGGTTCTTATGAAAATTAGAAAATTTAAGAAAACTTAACGACCATATTAACTTTTCTAATGTAACCTTAGCGCTTTTGACATAACTGTCAGTCGTTTGAACGTTAGCGCGAATGTTCAATTCATAGTTAAGAGAGGACCACGTCTGTCGGGTGAGCTAGTATCACATAAAAAAATTGTTTTTGTGATTACAAACTTACATTTTGCGATGGGAAAGTTGATTTCGTCGTACATCACAACCGCAAAGTTACGTTTGTCATTCGAAAAAGACGGGCAAAAATCTTCGGGAATTGATTCCCGAGATGGACGTACTATTTACATACAAGTTTGTTTGCTTACGGAACCCTCGGTGCGCAAGTCAGACTCGACTCTGCCCGGTTTTTCTGTAGGAATCCAATATTTCACAAATAATGAAGAAATATTTTGTGTATGCAAACCCAGTAGGTAATAAAGAATATTTATAACCAAATACTAGTGTATATAATGCAAATTTGAGGGAGAAAGAAACATTGACAAGTACTGACTTGCCAATGTTTCAAGTTTCTTTTTCGCTAGCGTTTCGAGTTACACTCTTCGCCTTTTGCGAATTCTTTCATTTACACCGTCGGAAAAAAACTCTTAAGAGTAAAGCTGTGTAAAAACTGAATGGTCGTATTTCTTTGCAAGTGTGAAGTGCCTGTCGTTTGAAGATAGGAATGTCTAATGCCTGGTATACACTTTTATTACTGTAGGTCAAGTAATATAATAGCGATTTACTTCATTGATTTGATAACTATCAGTTGTGACAAGTGAATATTGAATATGAAAATGCAAGTCGAGAAAGCCAAGTACAGGTTTAGGATAGTAATTTAAAAAAAAGTAGGCAGTCATGGGACTGCCGACAGAAGTGAAAATATAACTTCACAATGTATTTGCCATTGATCAATGACACCATCATCTCTTTCAACACTGCAAATTAGGCATTATCATTATAGGTGACATTATATTTTTAGGATACCAACCACCTTTCTGACATTGATTTTATCACAGTGTCCACAAAGTAATCTTTACAATTCCATGGGTTTAAAAAACAGAAACCAAGTATATTTATAAGACCATCTAAAAATGTCGTATCTATGACTTGTCTTCTGTATGCAGGGATCACAATAAAATGGACGAATCAAAACTGGGCAAAGCGTGTCTTCCTGATAATTTATGTTGTCCTGGTGACCAGAGGCAAATGATAGACGGCATCAACGTCATGCAGCCACTCACTATAAAGACTGAACAGGCAAAGCGGTCATGCAACACTTGCCTTACGAACTCACCCAAAAAGGTAAGAATTTTAATAACAACAACCATTTTTCAGATAACTGAATTTCGTCTCCTTCTGTTTCAGGTTAAAATTAAAACCTTTTAAACTAATTTCAAGAAAAGTTAAAGACTTTAATATGCTTTCTGAATACTAAACGAACTTTTCTTTCCGTTAAAAGTTTCAAAGAAGCTGAAAGAAGTCTAATGTCATTTATTTATTACCGTTAGCGAGGTAGGTTTATCGAAATTTGAGATAGATTCGGTTATTCAACAATCCTTAGGATAAATAATCACCTTTATGGTTATGTACTAAGAAACCTCTTTAGTAAACACACTTTAAAAAAGTAAACCAATTGACATGGCGGAATAAAAAATCGAGAGGGAAATGTATTTTTGGTGTTTTCTTTTTTTGTGCGCAAAATAATGAACCAAGCGGATATTAGGACGTGTACTGAAAATGTGATTTTGTAATATTTATTTATTTTTTAATTTATTTAAATGGAATTGCTTGTTATTTAAATACATGTAAAATATTTACCAAAGATTTGGGTACAAAAGGTACGTACTTCACAAATTTGGCGGTTGGGTATATAGACATACTATAACTTGATATTATCATACTGACTGAGATTTGACGAGACGGGCGTTCATACGTCGTATTGTCTCCACTCTTTCATTGACCTAGATAAAACCCCTTAGAACTTCCGTCAGTTACTTTACTGCCAATACGGTGATGATTGCGCGTTTAAGTCCATTATAGCTTATTAAATCTTTATTATCGTGTATAATGGAGTGTGTGAAAGAATATGAGAATATACTGGATTGACCTTTACTACCTATTTGACTGACAAAGGTTACGTACACGGCAAGATAAACGTAATTAATTTGTCCCCCAAAAACTAAAAAACGGTGTAGGCACACTTCGGTAATGTACCACGTCGAGTCTGTCTATTACGAGTCTCGTGATTAAACCCACACTGTTGCCCTTCAAATATCCTCGTATCAAAACTTTGCTTGTTGAAATTCAAACCCTCCTGTATTACACATGATGTTATGTATGATTGTTTAACAGGATAATATGCTTCTCACATTTAGATAGTGGTTATTGTAACGGTGGCCTACGATATAGAAGTTATACAAAACTTTGTAATTGGCATTTGTATAATTGATTGTAGGTACTGTTGAAGGCCTTTTCGAGTCGAGTAGTTAGTGCTAAACTCGTAATTTATGTTATACATAATGTAAGTCGTTGCAATAAATATCTTTTGTGTAAAAAAAAAGTGTGTGTGTGTGCAATTCACACACGCGCAGAAGTGAAACTTCAGAAAAGTAGCCTACGGGAGAATGAGAAATAAAAAGTTAAGTCAACACAAATAATTTACTAATGTTAATAAATTTAATTTTAGATAATTTATATAAAAGTTATTTTTAAAATTAACACAGATGTTTGATTCAGAAAATGCGAAAATGCTTTGTCTTAGTGCACAGGCACAAAGACAAAGATTACAGGAAACACTGTATGTTTGCATTCTATCTCATTCTCTCGTAGGTTAAATCTTATTTATGATTATGTTTGTCTCTTTTCAAAGATTATCGGAAAAACTGTATACTTGTATTCTATCTCATTCTCTCGCAGGCTAAATCCTATTTATGAATATGTTTGTCTCTTTTTAGTGTATTTTCATCGAGTTTTCAAATCACAACGATTCTAAAGAAGTTTCACTTCAAAAAAACTGGTGAAGAGCAAGTTTGAACTAGATTTACTACTTCTTAGCTTACACCCACAGCTCTACCGGTTAAAATTCCTCTATTGAAGTGTGAATTCCACCTATATTCTATTAACATAGGGTTAGCTGCTTTTCAGTGCATAGGTAATAGACAGATATTTAAAAAAATTAAATGAGTTCTGGTTTTATAAATTCAACTACAAGCTTAACTCTGCGGGCTTTTTGATTATGATCATTAACTAACTTTTAAACTTTCGCGTTCCATGATATAATTATGTATTTATACGGGAATGAACGCGATCGCGGTCATAATCTATAAACGGAAAGTGTTTTTTTATTATTTTTGTAAATGCATGCTAGAGTCATACCCACTGATTTAAGTAAGTGTTCCATTGTCAGATACACCCCTATATATCTGCCAAAGTAACAGGACGCGGAGAGAATTCCTGGTACCCCTTTTTAAAGCTATTTTGCGCGTGACGGAATATGAAATTTCGAATACTTAGAGTTAAATGCAGAAGTGCAGAAAGCTAAAATATTTAATCAATTATAACACATTGATTGATGATTTTATTTTTATTAAAAAAATGCAATAACAGTTACAAAAAGCTACAAGAGTTCAGTATATAGGTATGTTGACCTGTCATGGTAAGCAAATTCTCTACAATGACAGTACATGTTGTAGTGGTTAATAAAACAGAACATTAAAAAGTGAATGAATTATGGTTGAAATTGGACCACCTAGTCGTAGTTAAATTATCATTAACTCTATTTAGTACAAGTGACAAAGTTTTCTGTAGTTGAAAAATTACGGCTAACAATAAATATGGGACTTCAACTATTTTTATTGATGTATTTAGTTGACAACACGAGAAGAATTCTCGTGTTTTGAGCGACTGTAACTCGATAATTTGATATCTATACAAATTACTGTTCAGTTAAAACTTATCGAATTGTTTAAACAATGTGTTTCTAATACGCTTTTCATAAACATTTTTTACGTACTCTTAAACTAGGAGGCGGTACTATATTTCTCGCGTTTGTTATATTTTTTTATATATATACTAGCTAGCCACTACTACTAGCGGCCACGCGTTACGGTGGCTAAGTAATTTGCAATAAAAGATATTTTTACTTTAAAAAAAGGTAAAAAAATCCTATCTCTGAATTTGGACCAAACTGCACGCAACGCGCAATTTTTTTTTTAATCGTTTTGTTCTTCGCGAACAAACGTTACACGAAATTTTTATGTTTAAAATTTCCAAATACGCGGCATCGGCATAGCGATTTGAATTGTTCGAACTGTATTCGATTTAAAAAGAAAAAATATAATCAACACCTTAATCAAAAATGTCACATAGATATAAATGTTTGATGTGACATTTTCATTAGAGCAAAAACTAGTACTTTTACAATGAACTGGCCGTTATTCACAGTTTCATACCCTATAACCTACCTGGGCTGGGTCATCATCCTATCTGTCACTGAACTGCTAATCGATAAAAAAATAGAGAAATCCTTTATGGAGTATATCTACTCGTATTAATAAATTTTCCCTGTAAATATGATACGATAAAGTCACGTCAAACGTCACTAACGAAACTATTGTTTTATACAGATAATGCACACAGACGGAGGCTGTAGTCGAACGAATCCAGTAACGTGGTTGGGGGTCGCTGGACAAAATGTACAAGTCCAGGTCAAGCGTGAACCCCAACACGTTCAAGTTTCGGAGCTCGTGGCCGTTAAGCTGGAACAGGCGTCCCCTGGTAACAAGCCCGACCACCCGCCACCGGCGATACCGGCCTCGCTGAACAACGGTAAGACGATATCTCACAGTCTCATGTTCGCCTGGTACATTCGTACTGTATTTATGCGCGACTGCGATGAAAATGGCGCATGGCGGTGTTTTTTCTCTTGTCATCCAATCATACATAGTTACGAACGAATAAATGGTAAGTTCAACGCTAAAATAGACTTTGAAGTACTACTTTAGCGTTGAACTTTTGTTGAATTTAGCAAAAAAACCACAAAGTATGTCAAGCTTTTTTTTATTTTCAATGCATTTTATTTTATCAGGATCTATTCCCGTCGGTATTGCGGTCGCTCGACAACGGGTAGGCGATGCCGGCTTGCTTGCAGCGCTCTCTCAAAAAGACAATCAACAGCGAATGCACGATTTAGGTAAGTTATTTTAAACATGAACAAAAAAATTACCAGTTTACATAATTTGGGAATGCTATTTCTCTATTACAGAAACACATAATAGTCAACATAGCAATATCTGTGTGTGTAGTTTTAGGAATGGTTTTTATCTTCGCTGTCATTGGCAGACATGATATCGATAGCGCCGATAGTGTGCCGTCATTCTTATAGCAATCTCTTTGCTGGCTCTGCTGGCCTGGTACTACTATGTATTTACTATGATGCGCTTGGTAATGAAAAAAGTAAATTAAACTTTATTGAAGGTCGCAATTGTAGAGGTCAATTGAGAAGCGTTCATAAAACTTTAGCAGTAAGGCACAATTTGGTATGGGTCATATTGAGTAAATTATAGGTTGCTCTACTTTTTGTAGATAACAAATTACAAAGCTTCCGTGTTTCGTTATTTTTTTATTGACAAGATATACATATATATGTACATAAAAATAAAATATAAAAACTCAATAGAAGCTCCATTCTTCTGAAACCAATAAAATCAAGCATCGAACGTTGGACTCGCAAGTCAAGTTTAAATTGATTGCGCGTTTGAAATGAAATCGTTATTATCGCTGCATCGCGCCGAATCGCTTCGATCACGCGACCAGTTTTTGATACCAACCTGAATTATAGCGCTATTCAATGAATAACTAGCAGAATTTCGTAGCAACCGGCAAGTACACATTTTGTGAACTTAAAAATCACACTGTATTGCGATCTTCAAAACTTTACCTAAATACTTTAAAATATCCACTGTTTTATTTATAAAATGTCAGGTGCGCCCCGCGGTTTCACCCGCGTAAGATCCGGTGCCGTAGGAATATCGGAATAAATAGTAGCCCATGTGTTAATCCAGGTCTCCAGCTACATACGAAGTTTCATCGCAATCGGCTCAGTAGTTTTTGTGTGAAAGAATAACAAACATCCATACATCCTCACAAGCTTTCACGTTTATAATATTAGAAGGATCATAAACTAACTCGATTACTCGAGACTCGATACTTTCATTTTTACTAGCAAGTTAGGAATATATGTAAAATTGTCAGTATTTAAGTTAATATGTTTAACTTAAGACTAATGCATAATAAACGTCGGAGAGCCAGAGAGTGACATCACGGCCTCACAGGAAACCGGCGTAAAGCAATGCTTGTGTTTCGGCGAGCGACCGATGTTACCGGAGGTTCTAACCCCTTTCCCCCTACTCCCCCCACCTCAAAGGCCGGCAACGCACTTGTGACTCAGAGTTGCAGGTGTTCATGATCTCTGGTAGTCACTTCCATCAGGTGACCCGTCTGCTCGTTTGCCCCATATCGTATAAAAAACATAACATGTCATTATTATCTAGGTTCATAGACAAAAAAAAACTTCAACTTTACCAAACATCATTTGATCGAAGTCCTAAAAAAGGGAAAATTCTCAGAAGTCGTGTAAAAAGCAAATCATTTCTGACTGTTTGCGTTTCCAGAAGCGTAATTTGAATCAAAATTCACATGCATCTTTTGCTACCGTTTAGAATATCGCCGATAGGCACTGCCTCCTCGATCATTATATCGACCGAATGTGAGAATTGTAGCATATTTTGGCATCGGAATCGACATTTCATTTTCAAATGAGCTTGTTTCATTCTCCACATCGCGTGTTCAACGGTGTGTGTACCAAATCACTAATATGAATTTGTAAAAGCGAACAAAACCTACGGAATTCATCGAAGCTGTGTGTTTTTTATTTAACGATGGAATTCCTCAAACGAGTTATTATACTCTAGGACTATAAAAATAACTTTAGGGAAGGGTTTTTTGGTCATCGAAGTGTGTGTTTGTGTAAACGGCTTTTCAGTAAAGAGTTTTATGAACGTCTTAATACAAAAAAAGGGACTAATAAAAATACTATTTTTAAATTTCGTCTCACAAGGCTCAACCATTTGGAAATAGGCGGTTATAGATCGACACAGGCAGATATGATAGCAACCTATTGTTGCGGTGACTGTGTATCATCATCATCATTTCAGCCATAGGACGTCCACTGTTTGACATAGGCCTCCTACAATGGGCGTCCTACGCTGCACTTGACTGTGTGCTGATCTATAATTTTTAAGTAAATATATTCTTTTAAATTGACGATGACAGTAGTAATTCGGAAGACAATACTATAATTTGGCATCTTGGAGCTGATGAGATGATGAAGCTAAGAGACGTAAGTATAGTGGCAGTTTTCCGTACCTACTGGTAAAGCTCTTGAGTTTGGGCTCGATATGATTCGTTTTGACTAGTCCTAACAGATTGGGCCTGGAATCGATGGTCTGATGATGGAGCCAGGAGTCGGATATTAAAACTCTTTTTTACTTTTTTATTCGGTTTGGAATTAAAACGTACCTATTACTTTTGAAGTGAAACTTCTTTAGAATCGTGGTAATTTGAAATTCCATGAAACGAAAAAGCGACAGTAAAAAGGGACAAACATATTCATAAATAGGATTTAGCCTGCGAGAGAATGAGATAGAATACAAGTACCTATCAGTGTTTCCAATAATCTTTGTCTTTGCGCCTTCGTACCACGAAGCCTTCAGAAAATGCGTGAATGTCAACGTGGTGTCATTGTGGTGTTTTGTGCATTTGCGTATTAAAATTGATTAATTAATTTATGTTAATTATTTAACACATCTGTGTTAATTTGACCAATAACTTTTATATAAATTATCTAAATTAAATTTATTAACATTAATAAATTATTTGTGTTGTTTTTATATTTTATTTTTCATTCTTTTGTAGACCACTTTTCTGAAGTTTCACTTTTGTGTCAATTGAACACACACACTTTTTTTTGTAGTTTTAATGGTAAGGTAGGTATTGCTAGTTTTTTTTAGTAGTACATACATTTTATGATAAGGTGCAGTAAGTCTGCTATAAAAGCGCTTAACCGCTAATGAATTTCCCAAAGCCATTACGAAGCACTACGCTACATTTTTCCCTGTATTTAAACACACATGCCTACTTGGCCGATCGCGCAGAACATTATAACTACATAATACAAGTGCGGTTTTCCTCCACAGTTCCACGAGGTCCTAACTTGAAATATAATTTATAGTTAACTAGTTTTAAATGTACTCTATGTCTTTGCTGTATCCCTGGTAAGGTATATCCAAAATTTCATGATGATTGGATGTGTACGGTACGGGCAGCGCATAAAATACGAACAAACAAACAGTGATTTGTATATAAGAAGATAACTATAGTTTTAATTATATGTGTATACGCTGGCGGCCTTTGTACAAGAGATTTATGGCATTAAAGCGCGTTTGTATCCGACAATTATATGCTAATCAGTTATTGCGAGCTTGTAATATATGCAATAGAATAATACTAGTTGTCTTGTCACGAGGTGTTCATATACATAATGTATCTGCGCTACGAAGTTCCTAAACGAAATACACAAAATCTTTAATAATATTATTATGAAACTATAATAAAATTATGCACTTATTTCAATTAATAAGTCCGTTCCTCGCAGTTTCTTAGCGTCACTGCTCCGCTCCTAAAGGTCGTAGCGTGATGTTACCTATACATTCCTCAATGAATACTCTATACAATACAAAAAGATTTTTTTCGAATCCGAAAGTTCTAGACATTAGCGCGTTTAAACAAACAAATAAAAAAATATTTTCAGCTTTATTATATGCTAGCTGTAGCCCGCGACGTCGTTCGAGTGTACATTTTGGTGCACAATGGGAACCGTACATTTTTTATGGCCTATGTGCTATTCCAGACTATAATCTATCTCTGTGTTAAATTTCCTTAAATTCCCTTCAGCCGTCAGCTGTAACAAACATCCATCCATCCTCGCAAACTTTCGCCTTTATAATATTGGTAAAATAATAAAATAAGTAAGATAAAATATGTATTAACATTTACTTATATCTAGAAATTTTTATAGATTATATTTTCTTTAATGATAAAGCTTATTAAAAAAATGAACCAAGTCAGCTGTTGTATTTAATAATACAGGAACATCAAATGTCGTGTCGGCCGCAAGTTGCAATTATTATCTGAATATTTTATATTGTATGAGCTTATTATTGTAAATGGTCGCCGTAGATGGTATCGGCAGTCGTGAGCGGAATACGTTAATAACATTTTACACACAGTTACCTTTATTGTATAATGAATACATTATAATACACGATTAATTTGTAAGTTTTATTGCAAACTAATGTAAGGTTTATGGTGCCGTCTGCGCGGTGGAACGTCACATTGTTTTCATGCATTTTCCATTCAACTATTTAAGGATCTTTGATAGTCAATAATAACAGATACCTACACATCTATACAAATAATTAAAACTGAAGTGTCTGCTTGTAATGTCATAATAACAGTATTTTACGAAATGCATCCGATATTTCAAACACGGTATATATACCAAACAAGCAGCGCCCCGCGGTTTCACCCGCGTAAGTCCCGATCCCGTGGGAATATCTGGACAAAAAGTAGTCTATATGTTAATCCAGGTCTCCAGCTATCTACATACTAAGTTTCATCGCAATCGGTTGTGTAGTTTTGGCGTGAAAGAGTAACAAACATCCATACATCCATACATACATACATCCATACATCCATACATCCTTACAAACTTTCACGTTTATAATCTTAATAGGAGTAGTAATCTCCGGAATGGGTGGACCGCTTTCCACTGGACATTCACTGGCAGATAGCTGGTGTTATAAGGAGTTACTAAAGCTACTTGTATTTTGGAAAAATAATTATATAAACATGTACACGCGAGCGAAGTCGCTCGGGGGACAACAAATTATTTATTTAAGTTAAATAGAACCCAAGGTTTATGATATTTGTAAGTGTTGGATTGCTTGGTTATAAAAAAAGCCCAGGGTTTCTGAATTGCGAAACACACAAACATGACTATACTTATCATCAGTAGGGCTGTTCGGGTATAATGCCTTCGACACACACACAGTAAGTATAATCACAGTACAATAAAAATTAAAGATCGCCTGGTGGTCGAGCTTCGACTATAATTATTAAGTTTTGAATGTTTTGTTTTATTTCATTGACCAGTATAATTTGAACTATCACTGTATATCACTTTCCGTACCACCACAGGTCAACATATAGACTGTACCCTTGTAACTTTATATAGCCGTTTTCATAATTTTTTTTATCTTTATGACAATTCTTCTTCGCTTCTACACACCTATAAACTTTAAGTATCCCAAATAGGACACTCGACTGTGGCCGAAATTGCTTTAAAAATTGGTACAACAGAAAATCTATATATATATATATATATATATATACCCTTTTTCCCTTGATCACGGCATCGGTATCACCGTAAACGGCTGGACCGATTTCGCTAATTCTTTTTTTTTGTGTTTGTTATTGTCAGGAGAAGGTTCTTATGAAAGAAAAAATTAAGAAAGTTGCGCGGAAAATCTGAAAATTTAAGTGAAATTTAACGATCATATAAACTTTTCTAATGTAACCTTAGCGTTTTTGATATAACTGTCAGTAGTTTGACAGTTGGCGCGGCTGCAAATTAAGTAATGACAGGACAACGTCTGTAGGGTCAGCTAGTGGTGTAATAAATTTTACTGGATATTGTTAAAACCGGTGTTTTAAAAGAGTGGCCGTGAGTTTGTTTGTCCGATTTCTTCTCACAAGGCTCAACCATTTGGAAACAAACAGGCGATTATAGATCGACACATTCAGATATGATATTATGTTATCCATTTCTTTACTTTTTTAAATAATGTAACATTTAACAAAGCAATTTATCATCACCTTCATAATATGTTAATCCCATAGAATCTTATCTAACAACTGAGCTGAAAGAGTAACATTGTCATGTCTTGCCCACTCTAAGTACCAAATTATCACTATTTTGATTTTATTTACCAACTGCTGTCCACCATAATTAAAGTTCAATTGCCATACAATTTCTATACATAGTCGATGTGTATAGGCTGTCGGTGAATAATGCAAGACGTTGTTCAGACACCTGCCGTCTCTTTGAACGTAGTAATTGTAGATATACTCCATGTTGGTTAATTCAATGACTAAATTACTGTACCTTTTGTTGCTTTGTTTGTCTTTCAGAACCATAAAAACATTCAATTTATTTTAATGTTCTGGTTGCGGTATGTTCTTTTCAATCTTTTCATTTGTAGCTACTTATTATTATTAATATAATAAAAGAAAATTTACATGTCAGTTTATATTCTTATCCAGCATTAGGAAGTAAATAGGTAACTGCAGGCATATGAACAAAATTGTAAGCACCTTTACTAATAAAATATCACTGAAGAGTTTTTTGGTCGTTTGTTTAAACAAGCTTATCTCAGGAACTGTCAGTCAGGTTTGATTATTTTTTGTATTGGATAGAATATTCATTGAGGAAGGTTATAGGCTATGTAACATTACGCTACGACCTTAGAGAGCTGAACAGTGACCATAAACGCGGGTGAAACATATATAAAAATGTATCCCTATTTCCCTTGGTCACGTCATAACTTGAGAACGGCTTAACCAATTTCATTCATATTTTTTTATGTTTTCTAATACTTTGGAGAAGGTTCTTAAGAAATGAAAAATTATTAAATTTGGATAGATTTTGCCAAAATTTCCACGCGAATGAAGTTGCGGAGAGAATCTATCTATCTAACAAAGACATCGGTTCCGGGGCTTTCGTGCACGTGTAGTAGTGTTTTTAGGTGACGGCAGCCGGAGGCACTTTTGCAATTTGTAACTAGGTACAATTAGATATGTACTGACATTGTGAAATAGAAGCGATGCCTCGTTAACTTTTATGTTTCGTGTCGACATCTTTATATAGGACGTAATCTACTTTAATTTACGTAAACGAAATTAATTAGTCGCTTTTGTTGTATCTTTATTATTATCGGAAACTTTTGTCGAACGCTCTTTCGTCCGTTGGGTATGTAAATACATATAAAATAGATACAAGGGTAGGAGAGGCGTATAAAATAAACTCCTTATACCAGGTATCTACCTGTGAAAGTCACGTGGAAATCGGCCCACCCGTTCCGGAGATTACCGGGACTTCGTTCCGACGACGTTTGCGCGAGTTCGTTCGCGTTTATGTCGGGAAATAGCAATGTCGCCTATAAAATTTTCCAATTTTCTGGCCAATTTTCTTAATTTTTCGTGCCATAAGAACCTTCTACAAAGTATTAGAAAACATAAAAAAAAGATGAATAAAATCGGTTAAGTCGTTCCCAAGTTACGGCGTGACCAAGGGAAATAGGGATTCATTTTCATATATATAGTTTAGTTGCATATGTATATTTCTTTACCACTTACAAATGAATTGAATTTTCTTTTCCACTAGAAAACACTTTATCTGATCTCACCTTTGGAGAAAACTTTGAGACACCCTCGCGTATTATTTCTTTATAAACATCATTTAAAGAGCCTCCTAAGCACCTCATGGCATACCCATTAGGTTGTAGAAAATCACTAATTAATTTAACTTACCTACTCTAATTACCTTTCAACTCTTAATCGATTTCATTAGAAATATGCAATTAGTATTAAACAATCTTCAATTTAAAACTTTATAAATGTAGCAATTTAATAGCGAAATTGTATGTATGTATGTTGTATGAAGCAACGCGTCCGGGCCACGGTAATATTATCTATCCAGTATTGTGACTCGACGATGTCCTTAAAATAATTATCTACAGCCGCGCGGTACGTAAACACGCGAAAGGGCTGCCCGGCTACAGTATTTTAATTTCATCTACCTACTGGAGTTTCTTTCTAGTTTTGTAATTGTAAATTTTATAATATATTTTTTATTCGAAAAAATGAAATTTGTTGGGAAAGAAATAGGAAGTGTTCAATAAAAATACATGTTGTGTTTTTTATTAGTAGATTTAAGAGTTTATTTCCAGTTTTGTGATTGTAAATACATATTATAGAAAGTACATCATTATTGAAATTTTATTTTCAAAATTTTAATTTGTTGTGAATGAAATAGGAAGTGTTCCGTAAAAATACATGTTGTGTTTTTGATTAGTAGATTTATTAAAAAAACCACCCTTATTTTAAGACTGAAAAATATTTGCGCCTCGGCTGAGACGTAGGAAAAACTTTGTTAAATTTAATAGTATAAAAAATCCATTGCCATATTAATTAAGTACCTATACTTATTTCAATCAAATACATAAATCACAAGCTTACTGCTTATAAAAGCATCACACTGTTTGTTCGTCACTGCGGCGCAGTCGCCACTGGTTGTGTACCAAGTGTATACCGAACTTGAGACACGTAGGTATGACTCGCTTTCCGACCATTTGTATGAAGATAGAATACTGGATAGATAACGTTACCGTGTCCGGGCCTCGCTCCCGTTCTACTCAGATAACATCGCGAAAGCGAGCGGATATTATTATCACGTACAAAATTATTTACACGGCAAAAACGCACTGCTTCGAACAATTACATGCTAATCACGCTCTTACTCTATGCGCAGTTTTTATTGCCTGCGGGAATTTTCACATAAGAAAAATATTTATTTTGTTTATGGTTTTACAGTTCGAAGTTGGAACATACTGCATATTATATGGCGCCAAGCTAAATGTGCTCTCTCATCATGCGATTAAGTAAATAATCGCATCGTGTGAAATCGATTATGCTTGATTCATTCGAAACGCCTCTCATTGGCGCTGCAGTAGACTGTGCAACGGGACTGTAGTTTAAATCCCGCTTAGTTTAAATATTAGTATGCATGAATATACATATGTCTATTTGCATGTTTATTGATGATACAATTTAAAAAATAATCCTTACTATCCTTACTTAATATTATAAATGCGAAAGTAACTCTGTCTGTCTGTCTGTTGCTCTTTCACGCCAAAACTACTGAACCGATTTAAATGAAATTTGGTACACAGATAGTCTAGAGCCTGAGAAAGGACATAGCGCCCCGCGGTTTCACCCGCGGAAGTCCCGATCCCGTGGTAATATCGGGATAAAAAGTAGCCTATATGTTAATCCAGGTCTCCAGCTATCTACATACCAAGTTTCATTACAATCGGTTCAGTAGTTTTGGCGTGAAAGAGTAACAAACATCCGTCCATCCAAGCTTTCACATTTATAGTATTAGTGGGATTACTGTTAGATTAGAAGAGATTGTTACAAACAATGTAATCTTTTTCGTTAGATGAATATTTTGTACTCAGTAAACTTATTAATATTATGCATCCGAGTTATAGCTTCGTGGATTTTTAAATGCTTGCTCGCAGATGTTGCTGATTAAGTAAAAATAAATAAATTATAGTAACACAAAAAGCGATCAACGGCCACAAAGTAGGTACATTCAATTTCAGAACCATTAGCTGGTAATTACACAAAGGCAGTTTAGTGCGGCTCAAATATTTACTACCATTAAGGTTATAATTGATTCTGATCCACTTATTAACATGAGTCCACATGAATAAAGAAACGGAATGATGTGGCATGCACACATACCTAGTCTACAGAGTGTATGGTACAAATTCATGCATAGAACTAAAAACATCTCTGTATTCTATAACATTTATTTTTAATTCATAAAACGTTATTTTATATATTGTTTGTGTATGCGCTGCCGCGTCAGGCGAGGATCATGCAACTTTGCATATATGCTGCAAGGGATAGGTAGGTACTACAGAAAATGACATAGTTGTCCATGTGTTACTTACGTTACGTTTCGTTACGTTATGTAACGTTACTAGTGTTAAAGGATCACCGACTTCAATGCGCCTTAATCATGATAAATTGTAATAAGCTGCATTCTTCATTCTTTAATTTTTGAGTACAGCCAATTCAATTTAAAAACAGAACTAAGTATTGAGATTGGCTTACACACGGCGAATATATCGCGTAACATACACACAAAAAACAGTGATAATATACTTTTTACTTAAAGAAAATTTAAGAAAGATAGAAATTACTTGCAATCAAATACAAGTATTAGATATTTTGAATTAAAAAAATATAGTCACCTTCGTGAACCCTCGGCCACTTCACATTGATTTATCATTGTTACACTAATACAAGAAACTGTATTCTATGCCGCGCGTTTACAGTTGGTTTTTACCTGCCAACATATCACGAATTTGAGAAGCACTCATTTGTTTCGTAACCAGTTGAATGAGGCATAAACATTGTAAAATTATCCTTAACTTTGTTGATATAGGGGTCTCTATTGTGTTGCTTTTATAAGATTTGATAAATACGACACAGCGAGTGGCCGATCGTGTAGGATAGAACACTGCGCCGACTACCAGGACTCAGTCATCAGTTTATAAATTCCTTGTATTTTGATTGATTTGAATAATCTGAATAGGTGATAATTTTATAAACGTGTGTTTTAATTTTGTTTTCTAACAGTGTTACTGGGATCATGAGTTTATGTTTTTTATTCCTTGATTTTGAAACATTTTTATAGTCTTACATGGATGACGAGTTTATGATTTCTTTGAATATTGATATAATTAAGAAAAAAGTCGTCAAGATAACTGATACATGAAGAATGCGTAGTCGGAACTTTTGAATTTTTTTCGGTTTTGGCGTTTAATATGAATCATCGATCGATCTTTAGGGCTATGTTATGATTTTCAATGAGTTCTCAGAACCATTCAGCAATTAGTTATTTACGTGAAGGTCAATTATCTTTTCCGCGTTACTTTTATTACTTCAATGTTTTCTGATCTGAAAGGCTTGTAAATGTTAGATAAGTAAATTCGGGAAAAAAGTAATACGTATGAATGGTTAGGCACAGGTAGGTTTCCTTTAGTCCTGATACTTTTGATAACCATTAAAAAGTATTTACTTTTAAAAAAAAATATTTATTTAATGCCACTCATATCATAAATGGAAAAGTAAGTGTTTTGAGTTAGTTCAAACTGAAAAGCGTGTGGGGTGTGGACCCTTTTTAGTAATTTTGCTAACATTTAGTTATATGCGGTGTCAGCGATTTTTATAGAAACTAATTAATTTCAAACACACTCTAAACTTCGTCCTAGTTATTGTAAGAAGAATGTTAAACTTAACCTGTGATGCGTTGAAGTTACGGACGGAGCTCACTTTGTTTCCTTGAAAGTTCGAAAATTGCTTACGAATTGCTTATGAACTTAATATACGGATGCCATATTAGCGTTGAGAATGAAAGTTAATTTTCGCAACCGTTAGAGGATTTGGATGAAGCTGGATGAAATTGAAAGGTTTCTTCGTTTTTGTATGGACTAAATATAGATTACATGCTGGTTGACGTCAGCAACCTGTCTCCTTTAAACAAGTGAGTGTAAAATAATGAAACTATTCCAAAGGTCATAACTTCATAAACGTGCAGAAAACGTCAGAACTAAATACAATTTACGCTTTTACATGGTTTGTATTTTAAGTATAATTGTTAATTTAAACAAAATAATTTCATGATGTGAATCGGAAATAGTCTATTTACACTTGTTAAAATGTCGTTTCTATACACTAAATGTAGAGGTATGTCCATCCCTCAAAGGAATCAACAATCAGTTTCGAACAGTGGTACAAGGACCTCAGAGCATAATAAGAGTTATTTGTAGCCAGCGGCGTGCATTCTATGAGTGGAACATTTCTAATCACGTCGCGGCAATTCAGCCCCCGACCGGGACCGCCCGTCATAAACATTTGGCGCGTTTCCCGCCAATAGCTAGCGTTCCGCCAGGGCTGCCAACACTCATATATTTCTGTCACACATTTTTACTAGTACTGCATTCTCAGATTTAATAATGTCAACGAGTTTAAGCTAGTCACGTTGATATTAATAAGCTTGCCTTGAAATTGAATTTAGAAGTTTATTTAATTATGTGAGCTGTAAGGTTTTATCGATTAAGATATTTATTTATGTAGCGTATTACCACGTGGGTGTAATTATAATAGTTTTCTCACAATTGAGCCACCGCTTGTGAGCCTTCGAAATTGTATCAATAGTAATAAATATTACAACAATATTTAGACTGAATTTATAGTAAAAGGTTCAAGCTCAAACCGGTTGAGCAATTCTTTCGTAAACTTTACCACAACATGTTAAACTGGATCACCATTATTTACATTTTTTTAAAGTTCTTTTAATTCATATGTATACATATAATCCTATTTTATGTATAAAATTGTTTATTTAAATCCTTATAAACAATTTTAAACCTTATAATTTCGTTACTATGACAAGAAATATAATTTCCTATTCACTATTATTATTATTCTTAAATAATAATAATAGTGAACGTCAACGTTCATTTTGACATCCCTTAATGCAATCTCTGAGACGGGTCTCCCCCGCACGGCGACCCTTACTCGATAACTCGACCCTAGTCGCGACTGTCGAACGGTTCGCCGCCGCATAGCGCCTGCCGACTACTGCTGTCCTAGTACATTCCGTGACGTTTCTATCTCATCGTGTCGAGACGAGACGACAGATAAGCACAGAAACGATAACAGCCGACGAATACGGACAAAACGCGACTGATTCGATAATTTGACGATAGATAAAAAAATACTATCACGTTTTTAAACCAACAAGCACGATTTTAGATGGTGACTTTCTAAAAATACGCAATAAGCGCTTACCGGTTAAATCGCAATTCTTGGCAAAACTAGAGAAGTTTCTCGTATGTGTAGTGAAGCTATCACCCTTTTAACTGCAATTTCACGCAAAACTAGAGCAGTATTTGTTATGTGTAGTGCATAACAAGATAGTGATTAGATGGTTGTGTAAATCGGGACTTAATTGCGTCAATATAACAAAAAAGGTCTTGTGCCTTATAAGTATATGTCTGACTTTTAAATAAATTAACTGTTAAACTGCTAAACACGAAGGTACTTAGAGATAAGATACTTTATACATCAATTTTACGTCACTCGTCTTAGAGTTTGAAGAAAAAAATTATAACGTCTATAAACTCTTGTTATAACTAAACAGTCTTCGTTACGTTATGTTAATTAGACACACAGTGCACTAATGCACACTAATGCACTAAATTTTTAACCGACTTCAAAAAGGAGGAGGTTCTCAATTCGATTGGTATTTTTTTTTAATGTATGTACACCGATTACGCTGAGATTTATGATCCCATTGACGTGATTCTTCTTTAGTTTGATGCGGAATAGTTGCCATTTGGTCCCATAAAAATTTAACACAGTTTGGCCCAGTAGTTTTTTTATGAACATTTTTTATAAACATTTTTGTTTACGTGGACGATGTAATTTTAGTTTGTTTACGGCTTTTTTAGGAGTTTTCATTTAGGTTGATTATATATTATTATTAACCCGTGTCCCGATAAGTGGGTCTTAGACTACCTGTCATTGAAGCGTAGCGAGCGTGCGGAATAGGCCTACCCATAGCTTCTTAAAAAAATACTATTTAATACATGATAATAAAAAGCAACGAAATGTTATAGTCTACTTTATGTAATCTAGAAAAATCCTATTGTAGTTTACAGAACAACCTGTTACAGGCACTAAAAAGTAAAAAATATTTTTATCACTCTATATTTTAATCTTAATATTAGTTTTTGAAGTCGGTTTTTTTAAACGTAGTTTTTTTTTATATATTTGATGGACGTCTTTTACGTCAGACGACTGTGATTTAACGCAAAGATTATTGGCGAAATTTTTATTAATTTTTGTTTTGACTACTTAACAACCTCAATGTTTTTTTGCAAAAATACCATAGTAATAAACTTTATCATGCACCAATAAAAATGTGCTTAGAAGGCATATAACCAAGAAATATTTTTTTTAGTTTAAGGGGCTGTCAATCAGCATTTAAGGTAGTTTCTATTCATGGCCCATGTATATTTTTTTCACCCTGTATACTATATCGTAAAAAAGGTGAACATGGCGCACGAATATAAACCTATTGGAAAAAGCCTCGCCTTGAAGATGGTGATGAAATACTTACAACTTGAACAATGCGCGAACAATGTCTAGTGTTGAGTCAGCCCATAGCCGTGTGTTACTTAGATAGAGTTTTACATAATATGTAACCATGTCTGCTCAACCAACTTTACTGGTAATTAGTATTAGTAGAGGTATTTTACTAATTACCAATTAAGTTATAAACAAAGATATAATTATGTTTACGGGGATTAATGCGATTACCTTTGAATTGTCTGACGTTGCAACCAAAAAAAATATAAATAATTAATTTTTGACATTTATTAATCCCTCCTGGTGATACTGAAAATAAATACGTAACTAAACGTACGAACTAAGTTCCAAAGGGTAGCTCGCAACAAAAAAAAAAACCAACTCTTCAGTTGAGAAATTTACCTATGCGTTTCAAAAGGCTTATTTGGTTAACTATCTAAATAAATTGTATCTATTTCTAGCCTAATGGATGTTGAAATGAATTACAGCATAAAGCATCTGCGAACTAGTGGTATTTACTTGTAGGAAATTTGCACGACCATAAAGATTTCAATTCCATAAATGCATGCCTAAAATTTTCAAATAGACTTTACGAACCCCTATTCACTATTGTCATGCTGTATTCAACCTTATTCCCACTCGATAACCTGCACATTTCTCTGAATTACACAATCGTGAGGGGTGGCGTAAAGAGGGTGCCATAACTCACCCCCGGCTGCCGTTGTTTGGACAAAAAATGTTGACTTTGCTTTTAAATGCGCATGTTGACATTTATTTATATTACAATTCTAATTATACATAATCCCGCAAGTGTCTGGGTCGAGTGCACATTAATTGGTGTAATATTAATTTAGTTCATGAACTAACAACAGATTCGAGTAAATTATAATGCTTCGCGATTTTGTTACCAATAGTTGTAATGGTTTTATCAGCTTCATTCTTCTGTTGTATTACCTTTCGGCAATAACCTTTGACCGAACTTCAGTTAAACCTAATATTTACCGAATTTCGTCACATCCCTAATTTATACTCGATATTCATAAGTCGAGTGGGCCCGATGGAATCTCTCCCATCGTGCTGAAGACGTGTGCTCCAGAGTTGGCACCGGTTTTAACGGGGCTCTGTCGGCTCTCCTACTCCCTCCGCGTCGTCCCGAACTCATGGAAGACAGCTTTAGTGCACCCGATCCCTAAAAAAGGTGACCAGAGAAAGTAATAAAGAAATTAATGTGCGTGCAAATACGTAGTACGTATCTGTCATTATCATTACCTACAAATGTACGTTACGTAAACAAAAATAGTAAATTAAACTGAACAAACTACTATTGCACAAGAAGTAGTTACAGTACGAAAGTATAATAACAGAAGGTTAAAGGTCGTCACTCACTTAACAACCCGGTACCCGACCAGCACCGTCTCGCTTCGTGCGGTTGAGATTTCTTTATATGGACTTCCATACATATTTACTCACTTATCAACTCCGCAACCTCATCGGATCTCCTACACGCAAGCAATCCATACGCGGACGGCGAATGGACCACTCTGCTTACCACGCGTAGATTGCGAGTTGCGAACGCACCGGTCCCGAGTGAACCGCTTGCAGTTCATTCGGGAACGGCGCGTTGTACATTTCGTGCACCCAATAAGCTTTCTTTGTTATTATTCGTCACGTGCAATAGCTATGAGTACCAATCAGACATTACAAAACACTAGTAGAACTGATAAAGATCATTCGCCGACTACACGTTAATTCGTTGACATCCGACGTAGATACGTTGACCATTCGTTGACCGCGTGACATCATCGTGAGGGACTTCCCTTCGACAGCGAGTGGACGCCGAGGCGGAGCTGGTCGTGTGCCGGGTTGTTAGTGAGTGACGACCTTAAAATAGTCTTTATCGCCTTAACTTCATGCAACCTGTGAAAACTTTATTTATGTTGATCGAAATATAAGTTCGTATTCACAACTTGTCTACTGTCGTCACAAAAACCGTTCAATATAATTATTAAAATAGAACATTCAGATTTTAAATATACGAAACAACAAAACAAACTATTTCTATTGCTCAATTAATATATTCGAGGTTACTATTGTAATCAGTATCACACATCCCTACTTTCGAGTGGTATTAGGTACAACTAACCATCGTTAAAAAGCACACCAATATAAATAATTACATCAATTGAACTTAACCATTTTCCTATTCAGATTATTTTTACTTTTTCACTTGTATTGTCCTTGGAATAAAGACCATTATCGCTATTAACAACAGCATTAAAATAGTGTACGCCTTCATTCTAGCCACCTTCTTGCTTAATATGTTACCCTGGTACATTTTTGTACAAGTTCGTTCGATGGTCGCTTTTGAACCCGAAAATATTTGAACGCGATCGAATTTATGTGGATAGCAAAGTTTGAAACTAACTACTAACCGTAGACTTTAAAATATACTTTTATAAATTAATAGATATGTATAATATTGATGTTATATCATACTAGAAGGTCGACGTAGGTTATAGAAGTAATTATTAATAATTAAGTAATCGCATTAAGTACAATTAAATAAAATAGTAAAGTTTTAAAACGTTTGATGATGATAATAATATGATTATATGTATATTAATAAGTTACTACTTTTTTGTTATCACCGCTTAAATTTGCAGTAGGTAAACCTTTTTAGTTTAACTTTGTAATTACATATAGGTATGTAATTAAATATCTTAATGATAAGTAATATAAAATTCATATTAACTATGTCTAAATGAAGTTATGAAGTTAATAATAGCAGGACAGCCTTATTTTCTACCTATAGAAATTATTATAATTATGTATGACAGTATTATTAGCATTATGCTTACCGATTAAGTCTTAGCACAATTTATTGCAACAGTACAACTCTAGTCGAATCGCTCGACTTCGCGTTATTCTATTTATGCTACGCTTCACTACGCTGACCACGCAACGCGACGTGAAGTTATTTTAGTTCTAGATAGGGATGCCATTTATTAACTGTGGCCTAGATTTTCTAGCGTGAAAAATTATTCAACAGATGCTGCAATTTTTGACTGAAATCATTGAGTGCGGTACCTCGTTCAGTTATGTACTTTTTCTAACTTATTAAGAAGTATTCTTGATAGAAAACTAATTCCATAATTCATAAAAAAAAACTATTTGTTTCATCGAAAAAATGAAGTGAGTCGCGGAAAACAAAATAGTTTCTTTGGTCGGAAAATCCTAGTTGCATCCGGGTCACTTGGCGTCGGATAAACCCTTTTCTTCAGCGCGCGTGATACTAGGCTCACAGCAAGCTTAAGGAGGTGTACCGAACACGGCGTTGAGTACAGCGGTATGTGCGAGCGAGACTCTCTTGCGGTTGGAATGCTAACGTTAGAAAGAGATGCCACGGTGAAGGTCAACTGATACGATACATAGTGTAATTCAAGAATAGATAAAACATTGGTATTGAGATTACGGATCTGATAAGTAATAAGTTGAAGTCGGGTGTTGTGTTTAAATAAATATGTAATAGATTTTCAGTCTGTTGTTATTAAAGAGTGGGCGGGAAAAAATACATAGTACTTATTTCCCCTTACTTTATAATTTTAAAAGTAAACGAGGAAAATATTATTTTTAACTATAACCTGTGCTGTATATTACATGTATTAATTTTCTGCTTCGATGTAAATATATGAAATAACTCTTAGGACATATTATTTAAGTCGAAGTTTATGTGTACTACTCTGTAGTACGTGGAACTGGAGAGAGTGTGACGACAATATATATTTGAGTAGGATAGATATATCAGCACGTGCTTCCTTTCATCATTTTCGTTTTGGCTCCTCGCCCCGCTGCCACTCGGATATTTCATCTTAGTGTGGGAATTTGTTTTCGTGAGAAATAGCAGTTTACTAAAAAATCTTTCCATTTTATAAGAAAATAATATATGCAGTTATGGTGCGATGGAATGTTTGTATTAATTAGTTATTTGTTGATTTGATTATTATAACTGGAAACAAATTAGCTTTAATAACTATTTAACTTTCGCGTACCATACGATCGCGTAGGATATATAATTTATGTTACCGGAATTTAACGCGATCACGTAAAAGGTATTTATTATATTACCTGTCGCACTGCAACCTGATCAAAACGTCTGGCAATACAAATATATGTATGTACCTAATACCTTGCGTTAATTTCTATTTAAATAATTATAAATTACATTTACACCTTTTAATTAAGTCAAAAATAAATTAGGGCAGATCCACATAGGTACCTAATGATGGCCTGCGCTTCATAATTTATATATGAGAAGGTCACGTCACATACCTACATAAATAATTTAGTTAAGTTTGGTTGGATAGTTATAATTAAGGCAGTTAATAAGGTAGCATGACAAAATTATGAAGTTATGAGTTTGAGTCCAGGGGGCACTCAGGACACTGAAAGAAAACTGCTAAATGCGTGTTTTCATACATAAAAACACGCCTGTATCCCCAGAGGCCTATTAAACGCCCGCATTTTTCCAACTACCTATAGGTAATTTAGTCCAACATATTTATGTAATGGGGGCAAGCCTTCATTCATTGACTTCAACCGGGCGCTTTGGGCATTAAATGGGAAAATTGTGAGTACATTAAAGGGAAAAATAGATAAGAAGGGAAACCAATGGAAGGAAACGGATGGGTATGGAGGATTATGGGCTTACGGAGTGCAAGCAAGAGCTAGAGTCATCACCGCATGCATGTCGTCGAACTGTCTGTTGCATTCTAACGAGCTTATTAAGCGCCATGTTTTATGGCAGTGGCTAGCTATAAGAATGCAAAAAAGACCTAAAAACCTACCTATACCTAACCTATAGTAGATAGAAAGACAGAAGTAAATGCAGAGGATGTCTCAACGCAGAGGAAACGGTCGCCCACGTTATCCGCGAGTGCGAGGGAGTGATCCCATAACGGGCAAATATCCTCGCGGATGTGAGGTCGCTCCTAGAAGCCTGTGAACGCCCCGGAGGTTTCTGTGCTTCTGGAAGGAGCTTGGCTGGCTCAACTAGCCAGTCAAATCTGAACGCATAATGGACCGTGTTAGAGTCTAAAGCGGAAACAGAGCCCTTAACCAATACCAAGACAGAAGTAAAACGTAGGACGTTGCCTGACGTTGGGACTAGAAGATTTTGGATCGAATTAGAAAGTAGCCCAATGTAGCCACTGTTTCTTTAACACCTCAACAGTTTAAAAAAATAACAAGGGTCATTGGGTTTTACGAATGCGTTCATATGAATAACAATATGATTTGGTAACCGGTTGGAATCTGGACCGGTTTTACAATCAGCTGGGCGGTGGAGGTCGCATTCATAGATCTTGTACCTTCGTAATTGTAGATGGTTAAAATTTAAGCTATGAATGAAATCTTATGTATCTACCTACCTACCTCAGCTTAAATATCGATCGAGATGTTCGATTATAGTGCGATTATTTGAATTGTATCGATTTTAGTTTTTTAAAGTACTTACGTACTTTATTCGATTGACCGAATTCGAAGTAATTGGAGGTTCGATCAATCTAACAAAAATTACTTGTAATTCTTCGAAAATTAATTAACCTACATGCCTGTAATTAGAACCTCTTTGTGAATGTGAAGAAATAATTATGAAAATTTATAAGTTAGAAGAAAATACTCGTATCGGAGGAACAACTGTTTTATACAGAAACGGAAAATGATTGAGAAATGAATTTTGAACCCAAAAATGGTCCCTGTCCCAGTAATATCCTTTTGGAAGTCATTAAGGGAGGCCTATGTCCAACAGTGGACGTCCTAGGGCTGAAATGATGATGATGATGAATCTCCTTTGAATTAGGGTAGTAGGTATTATTAAATCGAACAAGAGGAAAATAATCAGAGAAGAACAAACTCAATGACGTTAGGAATTTATCATAAAAAAAACAATTAGGTATGATGCTTTTTCATAGTGACTAAAATGTAGGTATGTATGTCACAGTACATACATTGTAGAGTAGATCATACATACCTCTATCTACTATTAAAGGGCTCTTTATTCAAATGAGTTGAGTTTGTTTGTCCGATTTCTTCTCACAAGGCTCAACTACTAACGGGTGGTTGTAGATCGACACAGGCAGATAGCGATCTTACCTATTTGCAACACGGTATTAGGTATTTATTTTAGGGATATATTTTTTGTTTTATTTTTCTTAAAACAACGTATAGTTGGGGTGACATTCTGTTGATCTAGGTATACCTACCTAATATTTAGTTAAAAAAACGCATGAGGTATCTTAACGGCAAACGGTTGACACGAAGTTCTTTGTTTAAAAAATAGTAAATTATTGTAAAAACTCGAAATTAAACTTGCGTCATCTGTGAAAGTTGCCCTAAGTAATATACGGATAATTAGTATACAAGGTAGGTATTACAGTAAGGCGTCATCTGAAAACCAGCGCTGCACATGTTGTTAGCACAATTATGTAGCATTATGCTGAGATGGTGACCTGTTCCGTCGGTTTAGTATTTAATGCGTGAAAGAGTAACAAACATACATACATCCTCACAAACTTTCACGTTTATAATATTAGTAGGATAACTAAATATTCTACACTAGTAATCCGCCCGGGCTTCGCACGGGTAGTGGACATCTTCAACAATCATTATCATATTTCAATCAATTTATACATCTAAACCTTCCTCATGAATCACTCTGTCTATTGGTGAAAACAGTAGTTTTTCAGTTTATCGCAAACAGACAGACAGACGCGGCGGGGGACTTTGTTTTATAATATGTAGTGATTTACTGAGTGTCTGTTGACCACGTTACCTACCTATAAGGTGTTCCAATTCAATATCTTTTTAACCCCCGACGCAAAAAGAGGGTGTTATAAATTTGACGTCGATGTCTGTGTGTGTGTGTGTGTGTTTGTGTGTCTGTCTGTGGCATCGTAGCTCTCAAGTGAATGGACCGATTTCGATGCGGTTTTTTCATTTGAAAGCCAGTTTCCTTGCGGTGGTTCTTAGCTATGTTTGGTTAATATCGGTCCAGCAGTGTAAGAGTATCAGCTCTTTTCCAATATGATGTAAGGCGATTTTGGCGTATGATTACTACTTTTTAGGGGTTGTTCCTTAAACTATAAGTATTTTTTGGCGTAGGGGGATTTTTTAATTTTTAATTTAATCTTGTCTTTTTTATATGATAATTGGATATCTTATCAACGACATTCAGTCCGCGATAAACCTACAATTTATTAGATTAATTTATATATTACTAAAGTGAAAGATACTTACTGTCGATAATGGTTATTTTGATTGATTATTTAGATACCGTTTGGGATGGCATAAATTAAGTTAATGGCCTTGCTTTCCTATCATCAAGCATCTAGTTCTGTGAATATAGTTAAATGGGAAAGTTGGCTTAATACGTAACTGGTAAGCAGGCCATGTATGTTGGTCCAATAACTAATTATCGGCCCCTTGTAATGCTGTAGGTATCGAATAAGTATTATGAACTTTACTGTTTATTCAACATCTTAATTAGGCATTTAAATAATTTCCTAATTTAAAAAAAAAGTGTGTGTGTACTTATGAACGCACGTAAGAAGTTATACTTTTATCTAGTTAAATAAAGTTTGATTAAATATCATAATAAATAATAAATAAAGTCAACTAACTTCAAATTGTACAAACGTACTCAAAGTAATATTTAAAAACCATTTTTATCACTTATAATCACAGTAAATTATCATAAATAATACATAACCGGCAACTAACCTAAAAGTCTACAAACGTACTCAAAGTAATATGTAAAAACCATTCTTATCACTTATAACCACAGTAAATTATCGTAAATAATACATACCGTCAACTAACCTCAAGTTCTACAAACGTACTCAAAGTAATTATATGTAAAAAACCATTTTTATCACTATCGTGTTGAAAAACTAAAATGTTGACTAGCTAACTTTAGAGTTTCGGTTTTTTGTGACGGTGTGCGCGCGCATCGTAAAAATTTACTCTCATAATTTTTCCCTAACGCCCCAAAAGAAGTATAACTTAAAACTTAAAAATAATCTATGGTCATTAACAAATCCATAGAGGGCTCGGACTGACCGGCAACAGCCAATATGCCAACACCCAATTTTCCCATTTTTAACTCCCAAACTGCCCGGTTAACAATTATAGGCTTGACCTTGCTAGACTAAATTATAGCTGTCAAAATATGGTTGTTTTACGTCACTGCCTACTCCTTCATGGCTACAGGCGTGAGTGTGTATAAATTAAGGAGATAGGTAGGTACTTAGTTGCATTGACTGGTTGTAAAATGCCTCAAAAACAAATTTAAGGACCCATTTGATCTTATTATAAGTAAGTAGGTATCTACATATGTATGTAGGTACCTATGTACCTAATGTATGTACAAAACTTTTTGGGGTCCCAGTTTGAAGAAATGATTCGCTTTTTGCATCAGCTGAATCTTTACAGAACACGAAATACACTCGCACCATTGCTTCTTCTTTCTAAACCTGATTATGCTGAACAGCCATCCCGGTTCACTAAGACCAATACGTATCTTATATTTGGTTGAGGCCAATACCTACGATCACTCATCCGTCATTTCAACAGACTCTTAAAAGGGTCCCATTTTCCATTTCCCTCGCAGGAACCCTCGTATTTTAGCATTATTATAAAACACTAGCAGCACCCCGCGTTTTCACCCGCGTAAGTCCCGATCCCGTGGGAATATCGGGATAAAAAGTAGTCTATATGTTTATCCAGGTCTCCAGCTACCTACATACCAAGATTCATTGCAATCGGTTCAGTAGTTTTGGCGTGAAAGAGTAACAAACATCCATCCATTCAAACTTTCACATTTATAATATTAGTGGGATTTTGTCCAATCTCACCACTCTTACTTACTTCTTCTAAGTTACCTTCAATTCCTCCAAGGTTCTTGACGACATATCAGAACTTAAAACTGCAAATGCCAATGTGCTCAAATAATTTCAAATCATTTAGGAACTGGGTATAAAATCTGTTCGCCCCTTGAAAGTCTTAATGGTCATTAGATATTTATCATTCAACTTTAGATAGGTAGATTACAAAAATATTATTTCAATCATCATTATTTATCTATATTGTACTGTGGCCTTCGTCCAACAGTGGACGGCTGATCAATGTATATGTATATTTTGCCTATTTTATGTATAGGTATAATGTCGTATACATGTTTCCTCGGTTCACCTAAAATAAGCTTAGATATCTAGGTAAATAAATATTTTTCCGGCTCAAAAATAAATTTGACGACCCATCAGTAGATAAGATATATATCTACGACCTATTTATAAATCTTCATTTGAATGATTTTTTTTCTAAACCAAAGAGTGCCGTACTGCTAAGGTTCTGTTGCCTCTTTTTTTTACCGGAAAAACTCTTTTATGTAGATAGTTGTAACTGTGTATTATGAAATGTGTAATATTTTGAATGTTTAAGATAATAATGTACGTATGACTCGTGTAGCGTACCCGGCACGTGCCGACTCGCTGCAGCGCCACGTCATTGTACGTTGTTGTGCAGACGCGGCGCAGGCGGCCATGACGGTCGGCGTGGCGAACGTGCTCTGCGACGAGCGGCCCGCCCCGATGGCGTGGCCCGCGCCGCCCGCCGCCCCGCCTCCCGCGCCTCTGTGGCCCTACCCCGGTGAGTCACCTCCTACTTACTACTGATACCCTGGTAGCTACGCGCCAACTGCATTGCGAGACCGCCGTTTCAGCGATTCCGGACCCCGACCAGAAATGAAAATTTAACACTGCGTCACTAATGCTAACGCTGGTACACTTATCTCATTTTAACACCTAAGGAGAGAAAGAGAACGCATACCGTCTGACTAAAACTGGCGCCTAATTCTGGGTGAGCTATCCTGCCCGTTTAGACACACCACCTCTTGACTCATGCTGCTTTGGTAACGGCATTGCAACTATACTCGTCCGGTCAATAGTCGTCGTTGACCGGTTTCGGTGAAACGGCCATTTTGGATGGTAGCCGAAGATAGAATGGAGGTCGTTAAAAAGACCATCTATTTAAAATGTTCGGGTTTTTAAATGACGACACGCGATTGCGCGTGGCTACTTGGGAGTTTTTTTCTTTTGTGTTTGTTTCTTTTCTTTCTTAAAAAGTTCTGTAGATATATTTTTAGAGTTTTTAAGTTTCTTACTACGTTTGTAACAATATTTCAAACCAATGAATTAATACAAATAACTGGGTAGGTAATTTATTGCCATAAAAATCTTTAAGACTGTGGAGAATAATTATTATTAATTCGATGAAAACAACAAGTAGGTGGTAGGTAGTTATTGCACCTATTCCTGACAAAATTATTTTTTCCTAAATTGATTTATACATTGCATTGTAGTTTTCTTCTCTTGTTGTAACAATATTATACTTATTGATGGTTAAATAATACGAGGGCGAGAGAAAAGGTTTGTGATCTTCGATGTTTGTTTCTGCATCCATAGTAGATCCATTTTCAACAATCATCCAAAAGTTACCTTAGTATATGACGCACAGAATTAAAATCAGTCGGTGTACAAGAAATTAAAGAGCTTGAGGATTTCTTTAGCGAATTGTGATCATTCTTGACATGTTCTTGAATAAAAATGACCAAATTCTTGAATAAATAGTGCATTCAGCGCGATATGATTTATTCCAGTCATTTCGATGCTTTATTTATGCAGAACCACGTACCCGGTGCCCAGAAATGCGAAGAGCTATAGTTTTCGAACGCGTAACCCGATCGCGTTTATTACATCGCGTTCGGGCCTTTTCATCTGATGCTTTTTTTTTCTTACGTCATTAGGTATAAATTAATGAAATCCATTTAAGCATTGACGGCGGCATTGAGTTTCGCACTCAATTGTACTTACTTGCTATTGAATGGAAGCGTCAGGTACACTCGTGATTAATTTATATTTATTTCAGACAAATATTATCCTTGCAGTGGAATAAGACGTTAGTAAAAAAAAAAATATGTCTCGCTTGCTTGCTTGTCACCTTAGTGATATAAACACATTAAATTAACTTAATTTCATTGATATATTGCTTTAGTATGTATCTATGTTATAAATAATTGCACTTTCTTTACGCGATACGCGTATTTCCAGATATTAGTGACACGTATTTTTTAGGTATATGATTAATTTTAAAATTATTTTATAGGTAGGTACTATTTGTCTGATTGTAATTTCAGTGAACTTTTTTGTACCTACACTCTAAACTACGTCAGAAATCACTTGATATGACATTTCGTCAGTGTTCGTCAATTGTGTCTCTATAAATTAAAAACAGCTATACAAGTTGGGATCAGCAACAAACTAGTTGTGCTACTATAATTTCCTAAAGTATTATTATGTATCAGTGTAAGCAAATTATTCGCAACCTTTTATAAATATTTAATTAATATGACCAATTAATCAATAGTGTACATGTACACTATTGATTAATTGGTCATATTAATTAAATATCAATATTAATATAAATAATTATATTTAATTGATATTATGATCAATTAATCAATAGGTAGTGTATTTATTTATTTTAAGCAAATAGTCCTATTGTTATTTTAATGTCGATTTACCTAATGCGTTTAGATTATTATTTCTTATGTCTGTAATGAAAAGAAAAGCGAAAAAATATACTATTCTCTGATAGATCCGAGAGATGCTGATAGTGAGATTCATGTCTTAAATGAAAAAAAAAAAACAATTCTTATAGTTAGTATAATAGTTACTAGTCTAATAGTTGTACCTACAGTAGCACCTAGTGTCATAGTAGATACTCTCTCAGATAGACGTACGCGTTTATTTATGTACCTATATATTGTCATTTATGATTTATGAATTATGATAGATATTACACTTAAGTACATGTCATGTTTTAATTTAAATACTTTCATTAAAGTGTGCACTTTGTAATTAAAAGCACTGCTGCACATTAAAACATGACTATTTGTGTCGTTGTAAAATTGAATTCTTACTTACAACGTACGTAAGATTTTAACATTACTTTTATATTTTATATGACAACTTTGGTATTGTGGTTTTAAGTCATTATATGTCTCTAATTATCTATGTATTAATACTTGGGAGAGAATTCTTTGTAACATTTTTTAAACAAATTTCGCGGATGGAGGAATATGAAATTTGGAAACTTAAAGTTTATTTGTAGAAGAAGTGTATAAAGTTAAAATGTTTAGTCAATATGCTAAAATGGCTATAAAAGTTTAAAGGATCCAGTACCGATAGGTTCTGTTATGTTCATCTATAAATATGTTGACCTCTCATTGTACAGAAAGTCTATACAATAACAGTTCAAGTTATATTGATCAACGATGTAAAACAAAAAAATTTAAAGTTAATGATTTACCTACCTATGGTCGAAATTCGATCAAAGGCGATTTCCAGACAATAAAAACACAACGACTTACCTTCATATGTTTCGTAATACTAAGGTTCTTTATGTCGCCCTAGTATCATATTATATCATTATCAGTAAATTAGAGAATTCAAGTTAAAAAATACCTTAAAATTATGTAACTGGCTTTTTATTATTCACTGTTAACACATAAAAACATGTTATGTACATACATAATTAACTTAAAAAAGTATCACCGACTTCAATGCGAATAAACCTTAAAGAATAAATAACCAGTATTCTTCATCCCTTAATTTTCCACCGTAAGAGGTGGAATATTTTCTTCAAATTTAAATGAACCAACTTTGAGTACATAAAATTCTATTAAACTGTTTTTTTTTTATTGAAATGGTTCACAAATGGCGAAGATATCGCGTAATATACCTACAAAAAAACAGTCGAAATCGAGAACCTCCTCCTTTTTTTAGGTCGGTTAAAAACTCTTTGCAACGATAGAGTAACAAGAAAGAGAAAATGATACGTCATCACAACAATTAGGTAATTATATAAGTTCCCAAGCGAAATGAGACGTAACGATAGTGTTTTTGTCTCATTCAGCGTGTTGGTCTTTCTAGCGGCTACTGACTTCAGTTACCACACAAACTTTACCTAGTAATAGTTTTGTGTACAAAAAGACATAAAGATCCTGTGGTTTTCCATTTCCTCACATCTGTATTGTCTCTGTAGATAATCTAATCTTATATTTACCGTTTCGAAAGACAAGAAGTAGATATTAACTATTCAATCCGTGAGCTCATTGTGTCACGTGTCAATGTCAAAATTTAAGTAAGATCCTAATCTAATCCTAAGTAACTTCATATTTACCTTATTTATCTATTATCCTCACAACTTAAGGTTAAAATATTACGTCATCTTAAGAATCAATATTAAAAAAAATCATCATGACCACAAGCATCCATCTGCTAAATCGTTCCCGCGAACGGAACTCTGTCACTTCCACACCATAAATTATAACACCATAAAAACATAAAAACTCATTTATCGATAAACCGGCGTCGACTTAAGCACAGCCCTAATCTTTGGAGCGCCGCCTACTAAGTCCCGCCCCCAAACGTCTCCGCCAATAAGGTGCCGGCGTTGTTTGCAAGGCAGGCCTTCATCTTCGCCGCCTCAATCTTTTTAGTGTTGGGAATGACTTTTTTGCATTTATGTTTTTCTTGTAATAACAAGTTGTGGCGTAATGGTGATTTTGCTGCGTCTCGCGGCTGACACCTCACGCGACGTTAAAAAAATAACGTTTGTTGTAATGATTGATCGCGTAATTGTTGCTTACAGAAACTTAATGTAGCTGATTACAAATTAAGTTACTTTTATTTTTCGTTTAAATTATTTTCTTTTGTGTATTATATCTACGTACCTTATCTATTAATTAGTACCAAGCCAAGTTATTTTGGAATACACAAAGAAATTAATCAAATTTTCTTAGGTACCTAAATTAGACAAGGAGGTCCTTGAATCGATAGGTATAGGTAGGTAGGTAAACCTAAAAGGGATCTATTTACTCAATTACCTAAAAAGAAAAAAGGATAACGCAGATACCTCTACCAAAAAGTATTGTTCCGGAATCCGTAAGCTCTGATGAATGTGGAAGAAACGCGAGCTATATATATCTACCTAAGTCAGGATCGTGGCAAATGGCGTGCTATGGTCTCCGCCGACCCCGAAGCTTTGTACCTATTTATTAGGTGCCTAATTAGATACCTATCTAGTAAGTAGGTATGGCTATCGTTCAGTCGATAGTTGTTGAAGTAGGTATGGCTATCGTTCAGTCGATAGTTGTTGAAGTAGGTAGGTACCAAGTATTCGTTGATAGGAATACAAAAGTTATCTATCTACATCAGCAAATATCAACTTTTGACTCGGCCTCCTGTCTTTATTAAAACTGGATGTTATAAATATAAAACCCACAGTTTCCCTGCTTATCTGTTATCTATCTTAAGAGTGTTTTACTGCACCGTAAGTTTTAAAATTGATGTCTTCAATTAGTCTGCCTTCACCTTGTGTTTGTCGTGGAAATCACTGAGACTATGACAGTTTTAGTTAGTCAAGTAGGTAAAACAATTAAAAATGGTATCGCTGGTTCAAAAAACATACCTGCTCCCGTCTGTACCTGCTTTCTTATTAATGTAGTTTTATGTAAAGTTA
Organism: Euplagia quadripunctaria; assembly: GCA_963859945.1. NCBI lineage: Eukaryota > Metazoa > Arthropoda > Insecta > Lepidoptera > Erebidae > Euplagia > Euplagia quadripunctaria. Next base: position 23,088,163 of record OY982568.1, on the reverse strand, counting down.
CAAAAACAATTGTTGTTGTTTATACATTTTTAATTTAGCCCGTTGAAAAATGTTACGATAATGACGCTCAATAATATAAAAGTGTCCCGCCCACACTAAGTGCACCTGTACCAGTACCTTTTTTTTTTTTTTTTTTTTCATACCTAGGCAATTAGCAACAAATTTTTTTGGAGTTTACTCCTTAAGAATCGATTTTCATATAAGGCGCCCGGTATGAAAAAAATATGAAGAGTAAAATTTAGTGATCGGAGGGCAGCGTAACGCTTTAACGCTTTGTTGTGCTTTTTGTGCTTTATTGGAGTTTACTCCTTATCCTCGACGCATGTAAGTAGATATGTGTATATACCTTTATCTAGAAAATATATATGTATGTATATATATATATATAGAATATATACTGTGAACCTACAGTAAATTGTAAACTCCAGTCGTGCGTCGGAGCTGACACACACCTTTTTTTTTTTTTTTAATTTTATTTATCTAGGTATTAAAGTAAACTATATCTAAATCCTTGATATTTTGTCACGTGTTTCATAGATATAGGTACGTACTTAAGTAATGTGATATTTTAGAACAATTATCCACCCTGAATTAGGTACCTACCTAGGTATATTTCTGCAGGAGTTTTATGAAATGGAAAAAATAGAAGGAATATTTATCCAGCTACACATCGTTCTGTGGGATGGAAGTAGGTAGGTAGGTAGGTAGGTACTTCGACAGTCTGGTAGTTGATATGAAAAAACAAAAATGTGAGAAACGAGAGAGAAGAGAACACGACACAGGTAATAAGAATTACCTATACCTATAGGTACCTATAGGTATAATTCTAATTACCTGTGTCGTGTTCTCCCTTGCTAATAGTACCTACATAGGTAGGTATGTAAATTTCCTACCTACTTAATTAGCATTTTATGAGCTAAAATTACGTATTGCGATAACGATAAAATATTGCTGTTCACTTGGCACACGCGATTAACCAGTAGGCAGGTATACCGAGTATTTATAATTATATAGGTATTTACATCGGTAGGTATACCTAGATTCAGAGGACTGTAGGGCCATAGGATCCCATAAGTTAAACTACACTAGACTAAAACCCCACGGTGTTCTGTCACAGCTGGGTCTGTTGCAAGGCTTTGGGTATAATCTAATACCTAAGGAAGTCCCTCCCTCACTCTATCTACGATCCATTGTGAGGTCTCTTAAGATCGCCTGAATAAAACAACATAGCTACATATATAAAGCGATAACAACGGACATTGGGCCGACTTGCACATTGATTAATGCGAGAGATTACCTAGTAGAAATAAGTACATACATTTATGTCACAAACTTTCACGTTTTTAATATTAGTAGGATATTCATAGATATTTCTAGATACCAAATGTTGTGTTTGCGTTGTAAAATATCGGCAATAACCATGCTTCTTCTTCTATAGAATTTCCAATTCATTTCAAAGCCAAAAGCTATCGGAATTGTTCAAGACTAGTATCTACCTAGTCTTTCTTTAGTATTTCAGTACTAAGGTACAAAGCCAACACGAACTGCAAACCGCAAACTGCAAGCGGTCACTACTGGTTTCTATGACATTGATTCCGAGAAGGGCGACAATGGTGACACAGACCGCAGAGCGGGAGCGTTGTACGACGTTCTGTTTCGCGTCAAGGTATGGAAACTGCTGATGCCTACAGCCGCGGGATATTCGGTCTGCTTTCTGTCTCGGAATAAAAACGGCCATGACTGCAGGCAACAATGCAGACCGTAATGCTGTCTGCAACTCGTCGCAGACACTTCACTACAAACACTTGCAGCGATCGCTGTTATTAAAGCTAGAAACACACTGTGTTGTGTTGTTTCATACATGTAGTATACCTAGTTGGAAACGCATTATGGTAGTGTGTTGTGTCGCCACGACACTTGGTACCTATTGGGTAATGTTTTTCTAACCATACCTACTTAAGGTAGGTATCTACTATCCTCTTTTCCCAACTAAGTCGGGGTCGGCTTTCAGTCTAACAACGATACGGCCGAACTTCGATATTTTACGTAGAGCGACTGCCATCAGACCTCCACAAACCTAATAGGTAGGTACTAGGCGATATCGAAGTTCTGTAATTAGACCAGGTTGTCGGACTTTTTAGAGCTCCCACTACCCTCAAGGAATGCCACAGATGTTCGTGCACCGACGTAACCTTGTAATGTGCTAACCTACTCGGTTACCACTTAGCCACGAGCCCCTCCTACCATACCTACTTAATGTATGACACCGATATGCTTCTGTCGCGACACGACACAGTAGAGCGTTTGCAGCTTAGGGTCAGGTGACGCCAGAGTACGTGGGTGATAAGAGTAGGCACCTTATATCTAGGTACCTATATTTCGAGTCTTATGTCACATTGGCAGATAACTTCAGATGTATTTTGAAGCTACAGTGAGCTGGTACACGTTGTTGAAACGTGATTGCTATGTCAGTCAACAAATTACAATTATTCGAGAGCCATGCTTCGGCACGTATGAGCCGACTCGACCTGAGTGATACCACGGCCTCACAGAAAACCGGTAGTGAAGCAATGATGGCATTGCTTTTCGCCGAGTGAGTGAGTTTACCTGAGACCCTAACCCTTCCCTCTTCCTCTCTCCCTTCCTCGCCCCTTATTCCCCCTTCGCCTACTCCCACCTTAAAGGCCGGCAACGCACTTGTGACTCTTGAGTTGCAGGTGCCCATGGGCGGCGGTAGTCTTTTACCATCAGGTGACCCGTCTGCTCGTTTGCCCCCTATACCATAAAAAAAAAATACGTATTTTAATGTAATTTTCTTGTGTTCTACGAATTATTTAAACCTTTAGGTATATTTTATACATACCTATATTGTTTAGTATACAAGCTCGATGTTAAAGCTTCTTGCATATTATTGTGCTCCTGGTGATTACGTTCATCGATTGGCGAGAGTTAATGGACAGTAGTGTGACTTTCATGTGTTCAAGTGGGCGGTGTGTAGGTATAGCTACCTAACAATATTTATGTACCAATTATATTTTGAATTATTATGGTCACGTCAACGTCTGATTTTACTAATGAATTTCTCTCAGAATCTCAATAACCAAAACTTAAAAGTCAATTTTAACCACCTTGAGACGCCTATAACGTTCACGATTTAAAAAAAAAAAATAATAAAGATGAGTTTCTGTTAATTTAAGCTTCATCTAATCCATAATCTTGAGACTTGACTTTGACTGGCCTGGCTGGTTAGTGGCCCTGACTGCTACGCCATATGTCGTGGGTTCGATTCCCACCAGAGTCTGGGTGACCTTTGTGTCCGTTGTTTGTATGTTTGTAAAGTCCCCCGCGACACAGGAGTAATTTCTAATGCGGGAGTTGTCTTTTAAAACCAAAGAAAAAAATTTAAAATATCACGCACAGATATGTAGATAGATATCGCATTACGATCTGTAAAAAAAGGAATCGTGCCATTTTGACTACCTATTTAAATTTGTACCTCAATGAGTACAAATACGTGTTAACTCCTACAATCTTTATAAATGATTGAACTTTTTTTATTTAAAGACGTCAGTCACACCCAAAATCACTACCATAGTGAACCCGAGGCGCCGTACAAAAACCCTTTACACCATAAAACACCATTTCGAATTCAACACATCACTCAATTTAAACTCAATTCAAACTATTTAAAAAACCGGCCCCCTTTTCACAAACGTTTACAATTAAAGCGATGCTAATGGCATATCATTCTCTCTTTCTAACAACACATAAAGAGTATCTGCTGTCTCATTTGTGGGGATGTGGAAAGAATAATGGATTAATTGGAACAGTGAACTGCAAGTCATTAACGCATGTTTCGGAACCCGAGAGTGAGGTTCACGAAGGGAATTTTAAACTTTGAGAGCATTTTTTCATTGTTTTGGATTATAGCATTTGATTCCTATCAAGATTTACTGACACTTACTGAGTCGAAGCAATACATCCTAACTAATCTTACTAGTATTATAAAGGCGAAAGTTTGTAAGGATGGATGGATGGATAAATGGATGGATGGAGGGATGGATAGAGGGAAGGATGGATAGATGGATAAATAAATGGATGGATGGATAAATGGATGGATAGATGGATGAATATGTGGATAAAAGAAAGGATGGATGGATGAATGTTTGTTACTCTTTAACGCAAAAACGGCTGAGCGGATCTGGATCCAGTTTGGCACTTTGGATTATAGTCTGGCATAGGCTGTCACACCTTAACCACTCAACCGATCATCAAAGAATTTTGCATACACATTGTTAGAGGTACAGAAAAGGACATAGGGTATCTTTCATCCAGAAAAAAGTGCTGTCTCCGAGGATAGTGGATTGATTGACTGAAAATCTACGTTCACGTGAGCGAAGCCGTAAGCAAAACCTAACCGTAAATAAATTTAATGACGGCCTTTGGTTTTAACACAGGTTTCTTCATCTCTCTAATAATAATAACTGGAGTTAGAGAGCTATACTTAGAGAATTATTGCATTGTCATCGGTCTTTGACAGGTGTGCAAAATTTGAATGAAATCTGGCCGTTTAAGGTGATTCAAAATCGCGCCCAAAGGAGTCGGTTACAAACAAACAAACATACAAACAAACAAACATACAAGTGAAGCTAATATAAAGCGTGTAAAATGTCTGTTAACAGCATATTTCTGTGGTTTCCACGAGCTTGTCAGGACGGAAAGCATTTTGGTCGATCGCCTCTGTTATGTAAGCTGCAGTGACTAATTTATCCTGTGTATCGACATTGAACATACCTAGCTTCAGGCCTACTTTAATAAAATGATTTTAGTGGAACTTTTCATTTCTCTTTAGTGAAATTCTTTGATAGCGTTCGTTCTGTGGTCCTAACCGTTGCTTTATTTCGTTCTTTAATGAAGGGTCTTGAATATTACTGGCAGTTTCGACCCGTCTTTGCACTGCAGTAATATTTTCATGTACGCGCTCCTCCAAAATGCAGTTAACCGTGATGAAAATAGTATGTGAAATGTAGGATTGATTGAATTTTGTTATCCAATTAACGCAAATGTAAACGATTACTATTAAACTGTAGTTTTATGCCCTAACAGCCATAGGTTCTTTATATGGGAATGAAGCATAGCATTCAAAATTATGTTGATGACATAATAGATGTCTAGGTAAGTAATGTAATGACTAACTAATGAAACGGGCAGTACTTACAAAGTGCATTTTTATTATCATCATGAAATAAAGTAAGTCTTTAGAAAATGCAGTTCGCAGTTTGAATTGATAATGATTATTTTTATTAAAAGAAAACATTGGTGTTCCACGCCCTTCAAATGTCAAGCCATGATGAAGACAAGCGAAGCCCTGTCAACGTAATCCATAGACTCTATCTGCCCTTCATTATAAATGGTGTTATAAGTAAATTAAATATGAGCTACATGTTTTTAATTTTTTACTATAGCTGAGTCTCATTAAACCATATCTTTCGTTTTAAATGTGGCGCAACTTCTATAAACCCACCATAATCCCATAGATGGCGTTTACTGTCAACCGATAAAACAGAAACTGCTACAAAATTGCATTAAAGCTCATTATTTTTTAATGAAGGTAATTCCCATTTATTATGAATACACATTATGATCCTTGTACACTACGATATCATAATTATTATACTAATGTCAACATGTCGCAATTTTCGTCCTACAATCTAATCAATTGATGATATCGAAATACAATCTATTATGATATCAATCAACTTTTTTTGTGGTTTTAGTGCAAAAGGTTAAGTAATAATTATTTCCCTAAAGAGCTAATTATGATTGAATAACTCCTAACTGTTTACCTATTAATATTTTATGAAGGTAATTTTGCACCTGTACGTACTCATAAGTAATTACCAGGACCCCATAAACGATCAGGAGGTTAACAAGCAGGTATAATTTACACGTTTTATGTAAATAGTTGCAATTATGCATCATGTAGGTTGCATGTTATGTAAAATTGTACCCTTACTACTCGTCTACCTATCTCGTAAATTTTATGTTATCTTTGCATGTATTTTCATTGCTTATTGAGAGCGTATTTTATATGCCACGTGTTTTCAGTTCAGCTTATTTTATTATAGAGTAATATTTCAAAAATGCTAAACTCAAAAGTTTACTACTGCCAACATTTTATGATATCCTAGTATGTTTCTCCAACCAAAGAGTGTACAAACACTTGAAAACAAGTGTCATTTCCCACCGAAAACATTAACATTCCTACTCGTCTCCGGAAACGCATCTATTGAATATAAACTAATACAAAACATTCAACTGTATGCCATCACGTACATATGTATGTATACGTATTGTTATGTGACAAGAACATGTGGCCTTAACTAAGGCTCGATGCAATTGTAGTGACTTATCTGAATGTACCTTTTTTAGGGTTCCATCCTCTAAAGGAAAAAAAGGAACCCTTGTAGGTTCACATTACTGTCCGTCTGTCTGTCTGTTAAGGTCTTTTTCTCAGAAACGCGTGGAGGTATCAAGTTGAAATTAACAATAAATACTTATTTTTTGCGGTCCCTTGAAACTGTATCTTTGTAAGTAAGTAAGAAAAAATCTAATTTCGAAGTCGTCGCAATATCGACGCATACGGCCATTTAAGCCTAATATTTTAACTCTTCACAAGTAAATCAAAATACCCTATAGGTATGGGGTATTTCCCATTGAGCGACATGATTGATTGATTGATTGATTGAAATTTGGCGACAAGCGAGGACTTCCATCACAAGTAAAGTAAAAATTCCGATAGTTGTTAAACTGATGTTATATCACATATAAAATATTTTTTGCAATTACAAACTTACATTTTGCGAATGGAAAATTGACTGCAATGTTAAATTTATCTTTCGGAAAGCCGGGCAAAAATCTTTGCTAATTGATTCGCGAAATGAACGTACTATCTATATACAAGTTTGTTTACTTACGAAGGTTTCGGTGCACGAGTCAGACTCGCACTTGTTCGGTTTATTTCCTGTAGACAACTAGCATGCAAAACTTAGTATTCTACTTCAGACCGCTTTAGATCTATCTGGGTTTAGCCAAAAAGAATAGAGACTGAACTTGTTTAAAGAATTCCTTTATTTAAAAAACAAAAACCTATTAAAATGGCACGGGTGCACTGCACTCTCATAAGCAGTTTCGTTTAAAACTCAATTTGCGTTTGAAATATAGTTTAGTTGCTTACTCTGTCTCTTACCAGTTTTCGATAAAGGATCTTCTTTTCATTACAAGTGATAATATGATTCAGAACTCCCTCATTTGAGAACCTATTCAACGAGGGAAGACAAGCTTTGTCGGACTTTGTTTTTGTGAAGTAGTTCGTCTTCTTCTTCAAATTGTATTATATTTTCCATTTTAGTTTGATCACTTACGTGAAGGTTTGTGTAGTTTTGACGTGGTTTGAAAAGAATCTGTTGTCTGTTTTTTTGTTTTAGTATGTGGTTGAGCACATTATGTGACCCAAATTAATTATTAATTAACTTTTGCATATTCATTCAATAAAATGGGGTTTTCTTTGATAATTAGAAGCATAAATAGATACTTCCAAATGGTTTCAATTAGTTAGCATTTGAGGCTGTTTGGATCTCGCGCCTTTACGATTGGTGACGGTTTCGTCAGCTCTGGCGACACCAGCGCGGCCCCTGATTGGCTGTCGCCAACGCGGCTAAAACAAAATGGACATCGCATTCTTTTCTGATTTTGAAAAATGCTCTCGGCTCTCGTTCGGCAAATGTTCAACACGTAATTTTTTGGTGCTTTGATGAACAATTGTGTAATATAAGTGAAGCCGCAAGAACCCTTTAAACATCGCCCTGCAGGGACTTCGGACATTGTTCGATATCTGGTTGGTGTAATTGCTACACGGCTGACTGAGGACAGGTGTGCTGGAAGGCGTACCCGAGCTGATCTCCAGGTTAGTGGGACCAATAGTTTTCGGTGCTACGTTTGAAACCATTTGTTTACTCAGTTTCTACAGAGTGGGTTTAATGGGAATATAAATATATTCTAAAGAAAAACATAAGTAAGTTCCCGCGTGTTGTCGGCTATTTACACGCCGCTTCACCATAGTTATGGTCCTTCAGATCCTGGATTATGTACTAGCATATCATACATTCAATTAAATACAGTTTTTAAGCAATATTTTTAAATAAAATACTTGGATGTTCGCAGAATAACGAAACTAAAGTTTTCTCGAAGTACCTACTTATTTTTATTTCAGTTAAAATATCCATCGAAAAATAATATTTTACATTTTTCTTTATATTTATCAGGAATTATCAATTTAAAATGTCTAAAGACAGCATAATGGAGGATGCAGAAGATGCAATTCATCCTAAGTTCGTCCTTCTGACGGCAAAAAAAGAACGAATTTTTTCTCGTATGAATGAGTTATATAAGCTTAGCATAAACATTTCTAATTTTGCATCGAGAAGCAACGAAAATTTCATGATTAAGTCCGAATTAATCGATCAAATGCGTAGTCAATTTGAAAATATTTTAGATGAGTTAAATGACCTCGAGTTATCTCAAGATTCATCATTTAAACCAGATTTTAGACCATTGGATGCATTTGATGATCTATATCTTACAGTAAAACGCACCCGAAATAATGTTATTCAGGCTTTGTTACCTGATAAATCATCACATAATTATTCGTACTCATGTAGTGTTTCTAGTAGAATTAAATTGCCCCCTATAGAACTGCCCAGCTTTGACGGCCACACCGAAAACTGGCCTAAGTTTTATGAAAGTTTTAAATCTAACATTCATAACAACACTCAGTTGACTGACTCGCAGCGCGTGCAGTATTTGGTGGGCAAACTGACACGCGACGCTCTCAAAGTCACGGCAGGTATTGTGCCTTCAGGCGATACGTATGAAATAATCTGGGATAGCTTGGTTAAAAGGTTTCAGGATAAACGTGCATTGGGCACGCATTATCTAAATAATATTTTAGAGTCTAAAGGTTGTACAAACACAGCTGACAGTCTTGATACATTTATAGGTATGTATGCCTCATCCGTCGCTGCATTAAAACAGTTAGGTATTGAAGACTTGTCCGATTTTATATTGTTTCATTGTGCATTTAGAAAAATTGATTTTCATACAACTCAAGCGTTCGAATTATCCGTTCGTAACAAAGAAATTCCGTCATACAGTGATTTAGTATCATTCGTACAAGACCGAGTTAAAATATTGCAGCGTTCAAATAATAATAACTCGACGCGCTCGACGCGGGTATCGAACAGTGGCGCGAGCGCGGCTGCATGTAAGCCGTCCGCTTGTCATTCAGCTCGTCCGCATACTTATAAGTCGTTTGTAGCGAGTAATGGTAATTTACCTTCTGCTTTGCCGGCGCGATCGTGCGATTTTTGTAAACAGACTGATCATTTAATTAATGCTTGTTCTCAGTTTAAAAACTTTAATACTCCGTACGCGAGATTTGAATTTATTAAATCAAAACACGGATGTGTGAATTGCTTAAGTGCGTCGCACACTGTTACGTCTTGTAAATCGACTCATGTTTGCAATGTGTGCAAGAAAAAACATCACACTTTCTTACATTTCGATAATAAAGATCATAAAGTTATTAGATCGAAGGGGGGGACCGGTGAGGGGTCAATGACACCGCATATGGTTCGGTCCTCTTCATGCGCTTCGCAAGGCCATTCGGAAGTAAACACAAATACACGTGTCGCGAAAAGTTGCTTAGCGGACAATAGCGCATCTTTTACGCCTAACCCCTGTAGTGATACGTCTTATCATAACGTTGATGTTAACCCTACAAATGCTACGTTGTCATTAAGTACCGAAGTGACACCGACCGCGTCAATTTTACTGTCAACCGCGCAAGTTTACGCCAAATGTCAGAATGGCAATAAGAAGATAATACGATGCCTTATAGATAACGGCTCACAAAATAATTTAATAACCGTCGATTGTTGCAAGGCGCTTAATTTAGTCATAATTCCTTTGAGTAATTCCTTTGTCAAAGGAATCGGGTCCGCTTCTCGGCCGATATTAGGCTACGTTAATGTGGACATTGAGTCCCGTGTATACTCTCATAATAAATACACAATACGTGCACTGGTCGTTGAGTGTATTACGGATCAGTTGCCTACGCATTATATAACCAAAGGTGACGTAGGCTATTTAGAGGGATTGCCGCTTGCTGATTTAACTTGGAATATTCCCGGTAATGTAGATGTCGTATTAGGTGCGCAACTTTTTCCATATATTTATTTAGGTAACAAAGTGGAGTCAGGCACTGATGCACCTCCCGCTTTACTGACCGCGTTCGGGTTTGTGCTCATGGGTGATTACCCTAATAATAACATTTCTAATAAATCTTCTTCGTCGTTTTCCGCACTAGCTTTGAATGATTTGGTTCAGAAGTTTTGGCAACTGGAAGAAATACCGAACATGCAATTTTTAAGTCCAGAAGAGACTGAATGCGAAAACTTGTTCGCGTCATCTGTGTCTCGTACTGATGATGGTAGATATTCGGTCGCCTTACCTTTTTCTAAGAACCCGAGTGAACTGGGTAACTCTCGCACTGCTGCACATCGTCGTTTTATGGCTTTAGAGCGTAAATTCAAACAATCACCTGAGTTAAAAGAAAAATATAACAGCGTCATTAATGAGTATATTGACAAGGGTTACTTGTCCGAAGTCATCGAGTCCGATATTTCTGATGAGGGATATTACATTCCGCATCACGCCGTGACCCGGCCGGATAAACCAATGCCGCGGATCGTACTCGACGCCAGTGCTGCAACTCATACAGGGTTGTCACTTAACAACATCTTACATACCGGCCCAAACTTACAGGCAGATTTATTTCTACTTTTACTTGATTTTCGACTTTTTCCGGTCGCTGTGACCGCTGATATAAAACAAATGTACTTACAGATTGAAGTTCCTAGTGAACATCGTAAATATTTAAGAATTTTATATAGGTTTAGTAATAATGAACTTATACGAACCTTTCAATTTAATCGAGTCCCGTTTGGACTCAAGTCTAGCCCATACCTGGCAATGCGGACAGTGCGTCAGTTAGCGCAGGACATGAGGCCTCATTTCCCGGAGGCTGCCAAAGTGGCAGAGTCTAGGCTGTATATGGACGACATGGTTCATTCTATTGTAGATGAAGCCAGCGCTGTTCGTCTTTCACGAGAATTGATCTCTTTGTTTAAGTCTGGTGCCTTTGATTTGGTGAAATGGACAAGTAATTCTAAAGTTTTACTTGAAAACTTACCAGGCTCGCATTGTAGTGCGGTGGATTTCTGTGTAGATTCTTCTAACAATACCTCTAAGGTGTTAGGTCTCTCATGGGAACCAGTTGGTGACAGATTCTTCTTCACGACTTATAATTTTGTAGAGAAGTGTACTAAACGTAACATACTATCGATAGTGGCGCGATTATTTGATGTCCTCGGCTTGGTAGCCCCCCTTATTTTATATGCTAAGTTACTCATCAAGGAACTGTGGCTGTGTAATATTGGATGGGATGACACTCCTCCAGAAAGTGTTGTTCAAAGGTTCATAGCGTTCACACAGGAGTTGCCGTTGATTTCTTCTTTAAGGATTCCTCGCCATGTTGGTCCCTCGCGCGACAGCACCGTGTTGATCGTTGCCTTCTGTGACGCTAGCATGAGTGGTTATGGTTGTGTCATATACCTACATACTACTGATTCGGCTGGGAACATCACATTGAGGCTGTTGTGTGCTAAATCAAAGGTGTCCCCCACTAAGGTGACCACACTTGCTCGTTTGGAACTCTGTGCCGCGGTCTTGATGTCCAAATTGATACGAACTGTTCGTGAAACTTATAATGAGCGTCTGCCTATTGCTGGTATATATGCATTTTCGGATTCAACCATCGCTCTTTCATGGATTCATTCCTCCCCGCACCGGTGGTCTGTTTTTGTCAGCAACCGTGTTGCTCAGTGTCAGGAAAATTTAAATTCTGAACACTTTTATCATGTCGCCGGAATTGAAAACCCGAGTGATTGCCTTTCGCGTGGTATGTTACCCTCACAGCTCGTTTCACATGACTTGTGGTGGTACGGTCCTGCGTGGTTGCGTCTTGCTCAGGAATGCTGGCCAATCAGGCCGTTCACTCCTACTAATGGCAGAGAACTCCCAGAACATAAAGCTCAAATTTTGACTGTGACCTCACATATTGAGTCACCTTTGTTATGCGACTTAGCTCTTCGTATCTCTTCATGGGAGAAACTCTTGCGCGTTATTGTTTTTATTCTTCGTTTTATTCGTCGTAAGGATGACGAGAAGTTGAAATCCATTGAGGGTTTATTAATTGCAGAACGTGTTATGGTTCGTACAGTACAATCTGTGCATTTCGCACAGGAAATAAATCTCATCAAATCAGGTAAATTACCTTCAAAGAAATTACAGAGTTTGTCGGTTTTCCTCGATGAAGAGGGCATACTGAGAATTGGTGGAAGACTTTCGAAGTCAGATCTTCCCTTTGATGCTAAGCATCCTGTACTTCTCCCTAAACATAACCATGTTGTAAATTTAATTATTAAGCATTTTCATATTGTGAATTGCCACACTGGACCGGGACTTCTCATGTCTATTTTGAGACAGCGATTTTGGATATTGGATGCCAGATCAGTTGTCAGGTCTCAGGTTAGGAAATGCAACACCTGCTTTAGAGTGAAACCATCGCATCCAACCCCCAAAATGGCTGATTTACCAGCGTATCGGGTGGCTGAAGCGAAGGCGTTCGTTCATACCGGAGTTGATTATGCCGGTCCAATTAATATAACATTAACTCGTCGGAGAGGTCAGCGCTCACAAAAGGCGTACATTTGTTTGTTTATATGCCTAGTTACAAAGGCAGTTCATGTTGAGTTGGTCTCAGAATTGACTTCTGATGCTTTTTTGGCCGCGTTCAAGAGATTTATATCCCGCCGCGGACCAGTAGCTTGTTTATACTCTGATAATGGCACTAATTTCGTGGGTGCTAAGGCTCAATTAGATGATATATTTCAATTCCTTATAGATTCTGAATTTCAACCGGTTTTAAAACGAGAGCTTAGCACTCGGCGTATCCAGTGGAAGATGCTGCCACCTAGGTCCCCCCATTTTGGTGGGATGTGGGAAGGGAATTTAAAAAGCTTAAAAACTCACCTTTATCGCGTGATAGGTAGTCAACTTCTCACGTATGAGGAGTTGCAAACCGTATTAGTGCAAATAGAGTGCATCATGAACTCTCGACCACTCACCGTGGTATCGTCTGACCCTTCACCGGAAGTTCTAACTCCCGCACATTTTTTAATGTCGACCCCGTTGCAGTACTTGCCTGCCGTGGATTTGTCTGATGCGCGTATCAACCCTGTTAAACGTAAAGAGCTGCTTGATAGCATGGTGCAGTCTTTCTGGAAGAAATGGCGACTGGAATACCTGCACACGCTGCAAGTTAGGCAGAAGTGGACTGCCCCAGATCGTCCTATTGAAATTGGAACAGTCGTACTTGTAGGACAGGATAATTGTCCACCGTTAGAATGGCCGTTAGGTGTAATCATTGAAACGCATCCAGGGTCTGATAAAGTTGTACGTGTCGTGACGGTGAAAACCAATTGTGGGATTTACAAACGGCCGGTTGTAAAGGTATATCCTATTCCGACACAATAATTAATTAAAGATTAAAATAAATAAACAAAACTTAAATAGATAAATATGCATCCTTAAACCTTAAACTCTGTAATATGTATATATGTATAATATTCCTAATGAGAGAGTTGTTCTTTTTTTAAACAAATAAAAACGAAATTATATTTAGATAGCATAAACTTAAATATTATAAAATAAAATACATGTTTTCTTTTGAAAGTTCTGCGAACTTCCAAGGCGGGCAGCATGGTTGAGCACATTATGTGACCCAAATTAATTATTAATTAACTTTTGCATATTCATTCAATAAAATGGGGTTTTCTTTGATAATTAGAAGCATAAATAGATACTTCCAAATGGTTTCAATTAGTTAGCATTTGAGGCTGTTTGGATCTCGCGCCTTTACGATTGGTGACGGTTTCGTCAGCTCTGGCGACACCAGCGCGGCCCCTGATTGGCTGTCGCCAACGCGGCTAAAACAAAATGGACATCGCATTCTTTTCTGATTTTGAAAAATGCTCTCGGCTCTCGTTCGGCAAATGTTCAACACGTAATTTTTTGGTGCTTTGATGAACAATTGTGTAATATAAGTGAAGCCGCAAGAACCCTTTAAACATCGCCCTGCAGGGACTTCGGACATTGTTCGATATCTGGTTGGTGTAATTGCTACACGGCTGACTGAGGACAGGTGTGCTGGAAGGCGTACCCGAGCTGATCTCCAGGTTAGTGGGACCAATAGTTTTCGGTGCTACGTTTGAAACCATTTGTTTACTCAGTTTCTACAGAGTGGGTTTAATGGGAATATAAATATATTCTAAAGAAAAACATAAGTAAGTTCCCGCGTGTTGTCGGCTATTTACACGCCGCTTCACCAGTATGGCTTTAAATTCATCCAATTGGCCACGTAGATCACTGTTGAGATCAAAATTTCCAAAACGAAAGTATACAACGGGCCGTGCGTTCACTGGCGACACCAGGTTCATACATGTTATCAAAATTACTTGCCTTCTGTGTGTATGAATTCAACTCGGCTAGAGCATTCGAATAAGATTATGACTTGTGAGTATGTAAAAAAATACTTATGGCAATAAATATGTAGATAAAGCATATTAGCACCGGAGGTCACAAGCTAAAAGCGTGTTTTACTAGTGGGTTCACGTCGGCAGCATACCGGGAGGGGTTTGAACCCGCAACCACTTGATCGCAAATCCAATTTTCGGTTTTGTACTTCATCATTATCAATCATTTATTGCAGTAGAAACGGAGCATAATGTAACTTTGAAGTTTTTACTTCTTGCTCAGATAGCGATCTGAGGTCTTAGCACCCTTCATTTGATAGCATAAATATTTAATGCTTTTAATGATTTTCAAAATAATCCTTTCCCACTAGAATTAAAATTAAAGTAGATAATCATGAAAACAGCTTAAAGTTCCTCTTGCTAAAGTTGTGTCAAGATTTCTCATTCTCAGTTCTGTTGATATCACAATCCTTTAAAATGACAATTTATCCAGAAAGTTGTTTTGATAAATCTTGAAAATGTAATTTAATCTATTCAGTAGTTTGGCATAAACACACAAAAAAGATAGACACATATGAAATGTTTATATTAGATTTTCTCGCTATCCTCCGTAATCTTTACTAAATACATGCCTGACTGATCGCCGCTATTTTTCTGTAATCTTTAATTTATTGTCTGAACTAAAATGAATAAGACTAACAAAAATACCATGAAAGTGCTACTTTCAACAATTGGTCGGCCGTTATGGTCTGTGAAAGAATTATTTTTACCGTTGCACTATCTTAAACTTCGTAGTGTATTAAGCAGAATTTGGTTTAGGTATATTTTATGTATTAAATAAATGTCTTTCAAACACCATTTATTATGCTCATGTTATAATGATAATTCTATTTTTTTTTTCAGCGCCAGTCTCAATGGAGAGTATGATGGTCGGCGGTGTAGGCGTCGGAGGAGTAGGCACAGTAGGAGGCGGGGTGTCATCAGTTGGTGGGTTCCAGCTGGTTCGAGAACCCACTTCAGGGGCGCTGCTTCTGTTGCCTGCGCCACCAGAACTGCAGCCTGCCGTTGTTTGGGGCGGAGTTCCATATTCATCCGCGCCTTTACTCTTACCGCCGGCGCCGCATCATTCGCATCACCTCCAACTACTATCCGGTGATCTCCTCGCCTCAACTGCGACGCTGCAACATACCCACACGCATTCTACACGTCTAGTAACACTTGCGCCGGCACCTGCGCCACAACCACATCCTGCTCACACGGCAGACAAAAGAAAACCAATCATGCACCCTCTAATCACACCCCATTTAATCAAAATTGAACCAGAACCGCCCCAAGAAAAACCACAACCATCTTACGCACCTGAACCAGTGCAGCAACCAATGCTTACGACACACTTGTACTACCAACCTGATTTCGCGGAACAACAACAAGTGTGCAGGAGTCAAGTGACATCGCCGGCTACACCGCCCACGCCACCTCCGGAAGCACCTGAGGCCCCGGCACATAGAGATGCATCTAACCAAACAGATCATATAGATGACGAGGATGAGTCGCCGAACAATGCTGATGAAGATGAAAGAGACGTAGCCTGTGTTGGAGTTGCACATTACCCTGAAGAAAACATGATGTCCATGCAAACTCAAACACAGTTATTACATCCTCATTCTATGGATTCAGCTGAAGATTCTTCATCAGAATGTCTTGCAACTTCGGTAGTAGGAGCAGTAGAAAAAGCTATAGACGCGATAGAAAGAGATGACTCATTAGTGGATACTTCTAGCAGCGTTGGATCTAATGATTTAATGATAGATATTGCGCGATCGACACCTTTACCTCAAACAACAACACCACAGCCCAGGCTACCCGTAGATGTGAGTGGTTTAGAACTTCTATCAAATAGTATTGAGCAGTTTGAGCGCACTACACCTGGAACAAGTATGCCAGCAATAGATCCCACACCACTGACAATCGACACCAGGACTCCAACAAAACTAAATATTTTAATAAAAACGTCCCCCAAGTCTCCTCCAAGAACAGAGGCAGAACCTCATAGAAGATTTGAATTTCCATCTATGGACCCCAACTCTGGCGAACAAGCAAAACCTTCACTTGATGGTCTCGGTTTATTGTGTGCTTTAGCGGAACAAAGGTTTATGGAGGAGGTAGTGGAGAGTCCTCCAGCTGCTACGTCCATATCATCCCGTCCTTTGATAAAAACCGAGCCCTTACTTAGTCCCACCGAAAGAAGTCGATCAGTGGAATCATCAATAAATAAAAAAGACAGACATAGAATCAGAGATGCTGACTCTTCCGGCGAGAGGAGGCGTAAACGTAGTCGGGATAGAGAAGAACGGTTAAGACATAAAATAGAAAAGATGCGCCGACATAAGCGTGAAAGAGAAAGAGATGAAAGTAGAAGTAGTGGTGGTGAATTAGAGACTAGCTTAAGACGCGTAACAGCTTGTTCATGTAACTCCGTAACGTGCACACATACTCCTACCGTTCGGTCGGCTCACGCACTCGCCAGTGCAATAGAAAAAGACATGCGTGAGAGACTTTTAGCGTTGGAAAGACAGTTTGATGAAAAGAAAGCACAGCTGAAAGCTTTAAATCCACCGTTACAAACGCTTTCAACTTCCACTACACCATCTACACCGGCGTTATCGCCCGATTCTGATAGAGGATCTTCTAAAAAACGAAAAGTCGGTAGACCACGCAAAGTATCTAGTCCTGATTCTACAGAGACAATAGTAGCGAAGAAACCAAAATCTAAAAGCAGCCTTGTTGGCTATCTGCTAGCCAAACAAAAGTTAAATAAAAGCGGTGGCATTCTATGCACACGAGGAGAACCTTCAAGGGAAGAACCCAACAGGACAAGCAAAGTCCGTCCTAAGTTAAAAGCGGAACCCATTATGAAGGTTTGTTCGGAAGAAGACGAAAATGGGGAATGGAGCCTTAACCGATCAGCGAGCTCTTCGATGGAGAGTCTTAACGAAGTCAGACAGAAAAACAGAGAAAAAGTGGACCGACTAGCTAGAAAACATTCACGAGATGATATTCCTGAACTTGAATTTGCGTTACGACGCGCCAGTGCTTCCAGTGATAGTGAGAAGGAGAGGCGGCGGGCGAAAAAGAGACGAAAGAGTCATAGATCGAAAGAGAAAACTGAGGAGGAGGTTAAAGACAAACCAGCGGAAGTAGTCCCACAACCCATATCTAGATGTACATTGACAGAAGATAAGCTTGACTCTTCGCCGAGAGTACTTACAGCCAGAGGAGGGCTTTTCTATGCAGGCAAAGTGAGCGCGGTGCAGGCACCCGATGTGTATGCCATCACACTTGATGGCGAGAGGGGCAACAAGCCTCATATATTATCCAGAGAAGAAACCTTAAGGGATGCTGTAAGATCTTTTTAATTTTCAGACAATATTTGTAGTATTTATTCAAAAATGTAAACAACATTTTAATGCCTGCCCCATCTTATATTTTACAGATTTTGGAAGTTAGCCCTACGTCAGTAGCAGAATTGCCTTCTGGAACCAGGGTGTGTGCGTATTGGTCACAGCAATACAGATGTCTGTATCCTGGCACTGTAGCGGTCTCTTCCCCAGATCCTCATGATGATAAATTCGTCGCAGTGGAATTCGACGATGGCGATTCAGGGAGAATAGCCATCGAGGATATTAAGTTCCTGGAGCCCAATTATCCTGTTGTTGGTCAGTATATCAGTCAATCCAAAATCGTTTTTCAATTTAATTTTAGGTGTCAGCCACCACATAACGTTTAATATGGTTTCGTTTTCAGAATATGAAAATCCCTTATTTACTCTTGGTAAAAGAAGAAGAAATACCAGTGTAAGCGCAGAAGAGAAGAAAAATCCTAATCCAGTTGCTACAAGTACAACAGATCCTAAACCGTCAACATCAGAGATACCCGTAACGACGCTTAAAGAAGATGAAGATAGAAAAGACAGAAAAAAACTGAAAAAGCACCGAAAAGACAAAATAAAACGTCAGTCGAGTGAAGATGACCCGAACTCGGCAGAATACGTGAAGAAGAAAAAGAAAAAACATAAATGTTGCGAGGAACATTGCAAACACAGGAGACATCACAAGAAACACCATCGGAAGCACAGAAAAAGACACCATTCAAGTTGCAAAGAACATTCTAGTTCTTCCGGAGATGACCACCAAAGACATAAGTCTTCATCGGACTACATAGACTCTAATAAGTCTAATGAAGATTCTGTGGATTCCAATGATAAGTTATCTACTCTAGTCGCTATGGAGAAGTCTCCAGATGACAAAATGAAGACCGTGATAAAGAAGACGGTTCTGTCTAAAAAGACATTGGTCAAGAACGCAGTCTTGGACTTCAGCAATTTGGGCAAAATCACTCTGAAAAAGGAAGATGAAACTAAAGACAATTTAAAAGACAGCGGTATCGCACTGGAGGAAGAATCTGCTGCAAAGAAGGTAATATTACAATAACTATGACGCTATTATATACAATAACTATTTCCATACTCTTGTTATCTGATTTGTGGAATTTTTATATTTTAACAATGTCATAACAATGCTTCAATGTTTCAGAAGGTGAAACGCCGTACAGTATCATCGACGTCTTCAGACGGTGGCTGTGGCGTGAGTAAGATGGCTGCATTCTTGCCTGGCGGAGCGCTCTGGCACTGGCTCGGCGCCGCCTACAGGCGCACCGCGCGCCCGCGGCATAAGAAGCTGTTCTACAGAGCCATACAGCGGGGGGAGGAGACCTTATCGGTGAGTTGGTCTACAGTACAAGATGGCACGTTCCTGCCTGGCGAAGCGCTCTGGCACTGGCTCGGCCCGCCTACAGGCGCACCGCGCGCCCGCGGCATAAGAAGCTGTTCTACAGGGCCATACAGCGGGGGGAGGAGACCTTATCGGTGAGTTGGTCTACAGTACAAGATGGCACGTTCCTGCCTGGCGAAGCGCTCTGGCACTGGCTCGGCCCGCCTACAGGCGCACCGCGCGCCCGCGGCATAAGAAGCTGTTCTACAGGGCCATACAGCGGGGGGAGGAGACCTTATCGGTGAGTTGGTCTACAGTACAAGATGGCACGTTCCTGCCTGGCGAAGCGCTCTGGCACTGGCTCGGCCCGCCTACAGGCGCACCGCGCGCCCGCGGCATAAGAAGCTGTTCTACAGGGCCATACAGCGGGGGGGGGGGAGACCTTATCGGTGAGTTGGTCTACAGTACAAGATGGCACGTTCCTGCCTGGCGGAGCGCTAGTGGTACTTCGTTGCATTTTAAGCGTTAAGACATTTATTTGGATTTCACATGAGAGTATGTAGGTATAAATAAATGTGTGAACAAACCTTTGATGGAGTTTACGAACTTTCCAGGTTGGGGACGCAGCGGTATTCCTGTCCACTGGCAGACCTGACCGACCGTATATTGGTCGTATCATTGCGCTGTGGGAGGCTCGTGGAGCTATGGCAGTAAGAGTCAAGTGGTTCTACCACCCCGAAGAGACCGTGGGATGTACAGGACAACTACATTATCCGGTAAGCGTTTTGTGATCTCATTTCCTTTAATAATCACACTAATATTATAAATGTGAAAGTTTGGATGGATGGATGGATGTTTGTTACTCTTTCACGCAAAAACCACTGAACCGATTGCGATGAAGTGGTATGTAGATAGCTGGAATCCTGGATTAACGCATAGGCTACTTTTTATCCCGATATTCCCACGGGATCGGGACTTACGCTGGTGAAACAGCGTGGCACTGCTAGTAAATAATATTTTCACCCTACCAGGGGAACATAGAGACTGAAATGCTGTAGAGGTAGTTTCCCATATAGGTTGATAATTTGATGAGTGAGTAAGTTTACCGGATGATGATTTTATTGCTACTAAAAAATTTACAAAAAATAAGTATGTAAAGTTAGTACCTATGTAATATGAGTGCAAAACAAATACGTGGACGCAAGCTAATTTCGTTACCTACTATAAATGTACGGGTTTGCTCGTACAAATGATTTTGCTTCTATGAAGTAAATTTACAATGGATCGGTTCATTCTTAATGCAGCCTTTTCCAAAGGTTTTCAATATCGCACCCCTGAAGGAGTATACTTTGGTAGCCATAGATCGTTGAATAATGACACATGCAATCAACATCAAATGTCACAAACTCTACGTCTAGTGTGTATTAAGAAATTTATGTTCGTCAATTATATGCATTTAAAACTCAGACTGTCTGCTTACAACAATAAATGTACTGTCATAAAAATATTTTAGTTTAGGGATAACAACAGCTGCCAACTCTTAACTAAGACTTTTTTAAGATAAATTGATTATTACATTTTTAAATTTTTTTAGAGTTCCGTACCTCGAAAGGAAAAAAACGGAACCCGTATAGGATCACTTTGTTGTCCGTCCGTCCGTGGGTTTGTCTGTCTGCCAAGACCCTTTTTCTCAGGAACGTGTGGAGGTATCAAGCTGGAATTTATATCAAATACTCAAGTCTACTGTCCCTTGAAGCTGTGAAAAAATCAAACTTCTAAGCCCACGCAATCAAAAAATACAGCCGTTTATGCCGCAAATTTTCGACACTCGCTAGGGAATCAAAACCTACCTACCCAAATTTGGTACGAAGCAACGTCTTATAGCACAGATAAAGGAAAAATTGCGAAAACCGTATATTTTTAGTTACATCATATAATAAAAATATTTTACGGAACCTTCGGTGCGCGAGTCTGACTCGCACTTGGCCGGTTTTTTTTTAATTGTGTATCGTTTTAATTCTGTGTACGGACCCCCTAGAATAGGTTAGCGAAGGAGCAGGAATTACAGCTTTGATGGCGGTGATGTACCTAAATGAATGTTGTTTTATTTCCAGGGTGGGTTGTTCGAATCGCCCCACACGGACGAGAACGACGTGCAGACAATCTCGCACAAGTGCGAGGTGCTCCCGCTGGCGCAGTACAAGGAGCGCATGGGCGACGACCCCGCGCGCTACAGCTGCGTGTACGACAACAACGACGTGTACTACCTCGCCGGCCACTACGACCCCACGCCGCAGCTGCTCCGCATGGAGCCCGACATACCGTTCGCCAACCAAACCACCTCTTAACCGGATCTTACCCCCTGGTACTTACAGTGAATCGACACTTGCACCATTGCTGTTACAAAATAAGACAGTGTGGTATTTGATTGAGGTAAAGATAGAAAATTAGTGAAATTTTCTTTCTCTTTCTGCTACGAATGATTAGTACAAAACATGACTAATAATCGTGTTTATCTCTTTTTTATTATTTTAAATAGTATATTATATGATATTGCTAAATGATAAGTATGAAACATGATTATAGATCCTGTAATTTCAAGTTTCCAATTTATTCGGAATTCTATTTCTGGTATAAGTCGGCCATGTACCATTGTAAAATATTTATTTTTTATTTACGGAGTGCAATCGAACGATCTTGGCCGTTGAACTTATTTCTTCACAGTACAGTCCCTGTGACAGGTAATTAAAAGTACACAATTTATCTATATCGGTGTTAGAGATTAATAGATTTTTGAAATATAAATGTGTTTTTCCATTAAACTGATAGCTTGGAGATTCACCTATACAGGTCAAAAAGTACAATATAGATTTGAGGCTCAAATTGTGACAATTATATCACGTTCACCGTCCCTAGGAGACGACTTATATTGACGTAATACGACCCACTTATGTTAAAGTTACCTACGTTATATTTAGTGGTATCCAGTTGGAATGTTGAACTGTTTGTGGTTCGTGGGCCGAGTGGTGGTCGGTGGTCGGTGGTCGGTGGTTGGTGCCGGTCGTGTTGTAGTCGAACGGTTTTGTGGTCGATTGAGGTGCGATCGAAGGTGATGATTTGTGATTTAATTTTTTATACATAAAGCGCTGTAATCTCAGTGTGTAGATGTATTATTCGTGTATAATACTTGATAAGATTTTTTATGTATACGTAGTTTGCCTTGGTATAAATGTCTATTATCTTGAAATGCAATACTTTTTCAGCTAGTCCCCACGTTATTCTAAATTACCTGTGCTAAACATTAGTCTTATTTTGGATAATTTTTGGGAAATAAAATCGGAAAAAAATAGATATGTCTCGCTTGATCTTAAAGCTATTTGTTATATTATTGTTTTTTTTCAATGTTTCTTTATATTTTCTTGTTTGATAATATTATGTTAATTGAAATATACTTTTATATCGAAATGGTGCTAGACGCTTAATACTGCTCGTTTACGTTCGCCGTAGTTATTTAAGATTGTATATAAATAAGTTGGGATAACTAGTTGGTAACTCATGATTTCTTCGGAAACTTTCATTTCATCTGCTTATACTCCTTAAATGTTGCCATTTTACTGTAAAATCTACATATATATATTATACATATATATTTTTTAATTAGTGCATAACTATATTATTTGGACAGGGTATGATTGAACCCTTCTTTTGATCCTTTTATTCATATCTTGAAGTTTAAGGGACTGAAAAGACAGGGATGTAGGTAGGTCGACCAAGGGTAGGACTGTAGGATAGGTTTTGTACGGACTGGCCAATGGAGTTTATATGATAATGTTGCGAACGATTCAGCCTTAACGACGTTACTATTACATCGTGCTAGACAATCGTAGTCTTCGAGTTATTGTTCACGTACAGAGTCATGATATTGTAACAGAGGAAGAGGCCAAAATGATTATGCACGTTGGCAGTTAATTAGGTATGTAAGTGATTCAGTCTCCAGTTTAGTTTGTAAAATCACGATAACACATTATTATGGCGTGTCGTACTTTTTGTTATTGAAAGTAGGTTGTAGGCATAAGTTACGTTATAAGTTTTAATATTAGAATCTTTGTTTTAATATAATTTTACATACTGTCAAAAATACTATATTGGTGACAAAAATTGAGACAAATATTTAGAGAAACAAAAGTGCGAATTTCGGTAACAATATTGAGAAAATGTGGTATTTTTATATTAAACGTAAATGTAACATTTTTTATTTTTAAACTAAAAAGTATGTAAAGCAAAGTTATTATAACAATAAGTACAAACTTGTTGATGGAAAATATTTGGCTCGGCCCAGTGTACGTATACTAACACATCGGAGTAATTCATTAGAAGTTACAACAGCCTTAGAACGCGAACTGTGGAGTCGCATTGGACAACATAAGTGTGTTATAAATTTTATGAATTATTCCTATCAATCATAGCGTGTAATCGAATGGGAAGCCATAAAAATATTAGAGTAAAGATTAATAATATATCAGCATTGATAATATAAAGATTATAAATACCTACGCTTAAATAAAATATTTTTGGCTGATTTTTTGTGTTTTATTGAAACAAATATTATAACCGCACCAGACTTTATTATTTGAAAAATATTGTTATTATTTGACAAACACGTGGCTAATTAGTGTCAACATTACGTAGATCAGTGCAAAATAAATTACTGTATGAACATACCAATAAGAGGAATACCTAAGAAAAAATTAACGGATTTGTATAAAGAAGCAAAAAGTAAACGAGTGTAGACATGTTCAATGTTTATTCAATTAATACCAGGGTATCATAACTGCTGCTACATCATAGCTGAAAATATGATCTACAAACGAAAGCTAAACTTATATCTATTGTCTTACACTTAGTTTAGGTTCAACAAAGAACTTCCCGTTTGCCATTACTAATGAGTTCGTAGGTATCGTCGTCTATTATCTTGTAGACATCTTGCCTATAATGCTTCAAGTTGTGGAGGAACCTCTCTGAACTCTCTTCTCGTATCTTCGTAAGCACGGAAGGTAAAGTTTTTGTTTTCGCCTCTGTGGCGAGTGAGGCGTAGTATCTTTCCTGTAACAAGAAACAATGAAATTACTTACTAAAATTCGAATTTCTAACGAGTATCAAGTCAAAACAGTTCATTACAGCGGCATGGAATGGTAAATACTACTCTTAAAAATGCCAATAGTTGTGGGAATGGATGAATGGATAAATTATTGGTACTATTTCACTTAGAAAGCTTAACGGATCTGGATGAAATTGGCACAGAGATAGATTATAGTCTGGAATAGCACAGGCTACTTTTTATCACGGAGAAATATATTGGTTCCCGTGAGATAGATTTCACCAGAATTTCCAAGCCAACGCGGGCAACAGCTAGTATTATAAATGCGAAGGTGAGTTTGTTGGTTAGTTACGCTTGCACGCCTAAACTTGTTGTTGTCACCGTGCACAAACGTTATCAAGGGTACAGAAAAGGACATACATCTTAAAAAAGTACTGTTGGCGAGTGTTACCCAAATTGATTGATAAATCTACATTGACACGAGCGAAGCCACGGTCTAAAGCTAGTGGTAAACTAAATCACCTTGGGTTATGAAATTTGACTAGATGATAATAAAATAATTAGATTCTAAGATAGTATTACATAACCATCTGGCTATGAAAAATTTTGTAATTCATAATTATGGTATGGCAATTAAATTATACCAGAAGTGTACAGGAAATTATGTCGCTGTGTTTTTCAATAATATCCTTGTTTTGGTTCAATTATGGAAGGCCCATCAACATTCGTTCGAGTGAACCAAGGCAAACATTCGATAACCTCGAACACAAAAGTGGCATTGTATTAAATTAATTCCTCAACTAGAACGCAATTCAGTCTCCAATAAGCGATAATACTATCAAGACGTGGTGTGCGGACTATATATTTCTAAGGAACAGTTTGTTCGTGACAACTCTTCGCAAGGTCTGTACGCCTGGTATTTTGTAATCTTCAATTGATTTGTACAATGTCAATAAAGAAGCGTTTTGTTTTGTTTTTTATTCCCACAAACTTGACATTTTGGGTAAGTAAGTATATTAATTTTTAACGTTTTGACAGTGAGATTTATTTTATCGCACATAAGCATTATACGGAATATTGATAAAATTGTAAGTGTTAGTAATAAGGTAGCATCTGAAAAAATATTTTAATTATTTAGGCTAAGCGTTCACACATTGATAGTGAAAAGATTGTGATATTTGTATGCTTTAGCCAGCTCCTTATTTCCTACATAGAATAAAAAAACACTATATCAAAATGTAAATTTAAAATGTGAGTTCTGATAAAGCGTAAGAAAAATTAAGATCTACTGGGGAAAACGTCAGATCTAAGAAAGAAAGACAGACGTACGCAACAGGAAAAGGAGTAGTAGACACATAAACTAAAAACTCATTTAAATAATTTTTCACCTATTGTTTGACAGCCTGCAAAGGACTCTCGAGCATCTAAAGGATAATAGAATGTTTAATAACAATACGTTGTGTTTATAGCCAGTATCACGCTTGCTACTGGTTATGTGCTCCTGATAACCTAGCACAGTTCAATGCCCGCATAATTAAAACTAAGTATTCGAGTAGACATTTCCTAAATTGAAAAAAGTGTACCTACGCCGCCTGTATGTGGTACTGCCTCGATGGCATAAGCTTTTGCGATCATGCGTTCCTGGATTTGATGCCCGTAACCTAGCACAATGCAATGCCCGCATAATTAAACCTGAGACCTGAACATAGAGTAGTAAGTATTCGAGGTGATATTTCCGAAGCTGAAACAAAAAGTACCTACGCCTGTATTTAGTACTGTCTCGATGGCATAAGTTTTTGTGATCATGCAGTCCTGGGTTTGATGCCCGTTTATTTTGTTAGGATAACATCCGTAACACCACAGAGCTTGGAAATGTAGATGGTAGATGGCAATAGGGATTCCAAAAGTATAGGGTATATATATAATTGTTCTCTAACAAACTCTGTCTTTCATTATTATTGAGTGTCGTTACTGCAGCGATATGGATACAGTGGGTAAACGACCTTTTGACACTTGACGCGTGTTTAAAATCGGAACTACAGCTGCCATATTGTAAAAAGTCATCTAAGCATCAGATGATACCTACATAACTTCCCGCCTTTTTACCTTTATTTTTCCACAGTGCAGGCAAAAAACGTATTACGTGTAGGACTGCAAATAATTGAGACAAATAGAGGGAGATATATATCATTTGCCTTTCTCCCTGAGGCTTGAGGTAGTCTTTAAAAGTAAGGATATTTTATTAACTGCTAACAACCATAACGTCGCACTTTGGTTCACCTGTCAATGTCAGGGAATCATAATTACGTTTCATGGAAATTTATATTTACTAGTCGACCGGTAAGTAACCCAGACTTCGAGGGCATCACCTGTAAGTTGGGTGAGAAGCCGCAAGTGGGGCAGGCCACCAATTAGGAAACTACTACCACATATAAGTAACCTCTCCGACAAAAAAGCATCCTTTCATCATTGCCCTCTTCTAAAGAATTCCAGAGGCCGATAACTTTATCAACTTGTTTAGAGAAAATATTCACAAAATATCTGTTCGAGTCGGAACCACTGCCAGTGGACTGGCTAAGGCTTTCTCACTACAGGAGACGGTTTCAATAGAGTTGTGCTATTACTAGGGAGTGTCTCTGCTGATGATGTTACTGAGTCATTAAAGATAGTCCACATGTTTGTTACAGACACATGAGCCATATATGCTTGTCTGCCAGGGCTAATATAAAATAAAATAGGCAGTCATGGGACTGCCGACAGAGGTGAAAATTAAATGAAACGACGAATTTAAAACGTCATATTAGCAGGTTAGTGACATTAATGAATAAGGAGCTGACAGAACTCAATGTTTAGATTAGCGCCATCTAGTGGATCTATATATGTGTTGCATTTTCGGTCATTAGTACGGATGCTTAGAGCGCCCTCTATAATAAATTCACCGGAAAGGAACACAAGCGCCATCTGTCGGCGTTACGCTGAGCCTAGGCGGAGGGTGTTGGCCTGCGGACGGACGAGTTCACTTTGAGTTTGGTGACCGCCGAGTCAACACTAACCTAGGAACTGTACAGTGTTTCTGTGTGTACAATGCATCAGTGATTAAATGTCAAAAGGGAGTTTTCTCATCACCTTCACTTCGTGCCTCGTCCTGTGACTGACGATTCGACATAATAATATGTATTATTAGCGTTACGGTCACGAGTTCAGTGCTTTTTACCCATAGCAAAAGTGCACAAACGAGCCTAAAGAAGTTTTCACTTCAAAAATGAAATTTTGGGATTTGGTACATTGTTATAATTATATACATATCTGTAATAAGTATACTTTTTCAGGGTTCAAGTAGGTATGTGAGTTTCTTTATTCCACCATAACTTCTAAATGCCTAAGCAGATTTGGGCTTCGTTAGAATCCTTTAATCAACGTGAGTGACACTGACTATGAAATAAAAAATGTATATATGGCGGCTATAAGGCGCATAATTGGTTTTGTGGCAGGACAGTCTTATTTTTATTGAAATTAAATTAGTTGTTTATTGATGTCAATGTTCTGTATTCTGGTATGGTCGCATTGGACGTTCGTGTATCAAGCCCTCAACCAGCGGGGCAGGTTTAAAAATTTCGAGAAACTAGTAAGCAAGTAATAAATATAAAAATAACGGAAACCACGGCCGATCATCATAAAGATTTTGAAGCGAAACAGCTTCTTCAACAATGTTAAGACGTTTTATTTGGGAGTAACGAGTGGGGCCGTAAGTATATTTCATGCTGTGGCCGCCTGCAGATCAAGAGGAGGCCAAGATCTGCTGGAGTTCCCGGAGGCTGCCGTCTTAGGGTATACCCTTTTCCCTAGGTCCTTTAGGGTCCCTTGCAATAGACCCAATTGTGACGGATCACTATGTGATTTTAGACGGTTCGATTCCGATATACCACTAAACCGTTAGCTCGGATGAGGTGATGACCAGTGGGGATTTTCACACGAAAAAGAAAGACGTTTTATTAAATCTAGTGTTTAAGGATCTGGAAACTATTATCGCCAGGTTTTTCGTGAAAGATCTCAGAAGAAACAAGGAATTGTGTTAATTCGTGAATAATATAGATTATCTTAGATGCTTGTAAGTCTTTAAGTACTTACACCCGATTACCAAAGGAGAGTATTTATGTATGTATCTCTAATTCTTTGGCATGCTTTAAGCTCGAAGGATTTTCACATATGAGGACTCTAGCCGTTTCCCTAGTTCCCCCAGTTTCAACCGCGATTGTTTATAGGTCATTGCCCCGCTACTTTTTTTGGGGGCAGAAGAGCAGATGGTCGAGTCACCTGATGATAAGTGACTACCGCCGCCCGTGGAAACCTGCAACTCAAGAGTCACAAGTGCGTTATTGGCCTTTGATGAGGGAGTAGGCTTGCTCATTTCTTATAGGCTTGAAGGTCGTTTTGGTACGGAAATACCGCAGGCGACAATTTTGTTGACGTAAGGGTAGCTTAGGGAGATGTTAAATAGCCTATAATCTATGTCAAGACTTGGGCCTTAAAATTCAAATCTGTTATTTTAAATCCAGCTGGTAGCTCCAGAGATTTGAGCTTTCAACCAAGAAAATAAACTATTCAGATTTATTATCTAAGTATAGTTCGTACAATTAGATTTTATTAGTAGAAGAACGTGCAAATAAATAAGCTAAAAGCAATAAATAATGTTACTTTACGCTTAAACTGTTTTATTCCATATTTTAAATCCTCCATAAGGGAAGCTGCTAAATAAATAAGTAATAACCTTTTCCTTTCATTGTGTTCCCGTCTTTCCCACTTTTCCCATTCAATATACCCCCAATTTTAGAAGAGCATAGCTTGTACTTATGGGTCCAATAATACGGATTAACATACTTTTGTACATTTTTCTTTAAAGCCTGCGACCCTTGACGCCCTAATGCTCGGTTGCAGTTGTATGTGCCTCATCGAAAGACTGTTATGTTATTAATGAAAAGTGTTAAAAGTTTAACTTGTCTGTATGTGGCATCGTAGCTTCCAAACGAATTGACCAATTTAAGTGCGTTTTTTTTTTGTTTGAAATGTGACTTGATCGAGAGTGTTCTTAGATATAAAGCAAGAAAATCTGTTCGTTCTAAGATCATCAGCTCTTTTTTAATCGTTGAAGGGATTTTCGAGTCGGGGGTATTTAAAATTTATGATTATGTAGTCATTCATATTCAGAAAATTCAACTTCAAAACGATTCCGCAACAATATTTGAATTGATCTTGATTCTCTGTCAACCGAGTCACATGGGTGTCCCCCTCCCCCCAATTTCCTATTCTGTCACTGAAAAAAGAAAATAATTGAAAAGAAATAAAATATTTATAACTTTTATATTTCCATATCATTTCTTTTATATCAAAGTATTATGGTATTATTATTATGTATAATAATATTTGTAAACTTAACCTATCTTTCTAAGTCCCAATGTTACGTACGAGGACACTATCCTTTAACAAACTACCAGGACCTCATAACTCAGTTACAAATGAAGCTATCGTCATCTATAATATGGTATCTCTCATTCCTGTAATGGGTGAGGCTGTCAACGAACTTCTGACTGGAGTCGTTGTGCACCTTGGTGAACACTGGGGGCAGAGCCTTCGCGCCGGACTCCAGGGACAGCGTTATGTAGTAGTTAGCCTGAATATGCGGTTATAACATATATTTTGTCTTTACATTAAAGCTTTCGCGATGCGTGTTAGTAATTATTAAAGACTAGGATATCATATCACATTTATGTGTATAATCTATTGGATAAAAGTCTTACCTTTGTTTGTATTTAATATCTACGATGTAATTTCGCATAGCTTGCCCTTTATGTCCCCCGAAACTATTGGATAATATACACAATATATTTGTATATGTACTACGTAAATTAGAGGGAAGACTTGACTTTGATCACATTGTTTGCTTTTAATGTCTATTAAGTCGATTTAATGTTTCAAATACAAACTTATTTAAAAAAAATAACCAACCTTAATTCATTTGGGATGAGAAATACTCAATTACGTCTAAAAACCCTTAAGATTTTTTTAAGGTTTTAATAATAATAATAGTAAGTCCCAATGTCACGTACAAGAACACTATCCTTTCACAAACTACCAGGATCCCATAACTCAATAACGTAACTAGAACGTTCATAACTCTAACAGGTATTATATACAAAAAATGCATGCCGTATCGCAAGAAGCAATATACCAGGCACATCAAGGGACCCTAGACAAAGCGCCCTCCTCCGGCCCGAGATAGATAACACTCACGATTGTTATAATTTTCTGAAAATTCACCTACATCTACCACGATTCCTAACCGATGCAACGGGAATACATTCACCAAGAAAAATAAAAGAAAAATAAATTTCTTTGGGACACCCAGTTGGTACGAAGTTCCTTTCGTATTTAATGGATTTAATAAATTGTATCAAAATGTAGTAAATATTGTGAAAACTCGAAATTAAAATTGTGCCATCTATGAAAGTTGCCCGAACTAAAATATGTATAGTAATATCGCATAGAATCCATAGATGGCGTAAATAAAATAAATCAACTCGCGGTCAGCATTATTCGTTGCGCTAACACTTTTTCCGTCTAGCGCCCCATCCGCCGAGCGTTTAAACGTACTTCGTTTCAATAAGTTCAATTATGTTTAAATAATTTACGACTATCCCATTTCTTTCTACGCGGTCCATTCGATTACAGTGTGTTTAAAATATTTGTCAGCGTTTACCTGGTCCGGGCCCATCATGTGCGTCTGCCGCTTGGTGTAGCCCCGCGCAGCGCGATCGCTCTTCTCGTCCTCCCAGTGTTGCGTCATATGCGCGGGCGGCGGGAGGCAGAACGTGCCGTTCATTGAGCGGACGTAGTACCGGACCTGATGATATGCAAAAACATTCAAGGATACTGACATTTTCAGTCTTACGAAAGGTTTAAACGGAACATCGTGTCACTTTTATTATGGATTTGTTTTTTTTTCTTAAAAGATAACTCCCGCGTTAGGAATTACTCCCGTGTCGCGGGGGACTTTACAAACATACAAACAACGGACACAAAGAACACCCAGACTCATGTGGGAATCGAACCCACGACCTATGGCATAGTCGTCAGGGTCACTAACCACTAGACCAACAGGCCAGTCAAAATTATTAGGGTTCCGCGAAAAATATATAAATATGTAGGTACACGCGAGCGACGCCGTGCGGGAACTGCTATATATTAACTCCAATATATCCCGAGATGAACATGTCACTCTAAAATGTAAAAAAAAAACAACAATAACGTTTTTTTATATTTTTTTTTGTTTAAAATAAGAACCATATTCCCACAGACGTTATCGAAGGTTTACACTTGTATTTATAAATAAGATTGTATGTTTATATGCAAGTCTATTCTGGCTTCGATGGCTAACATCCGTGTTTGACTTCCTATCCGCAATGAACAGCTTGTCGCAAGAAGGTTACACTCATATAAAAGGTGTGTGTTTA
The DNA here is from genome assembly GCA_963859945.1 of Euplagia quadripunctaria. NCBI lineage: Eukaryota > Metazoa > Arthropoda > Insecta > Lepidoptera > Erebidae > Euplagia > Euplagia quadripunctaria. The sequence goes on along the minus strand of OY982568.1, from coordinate 23,056,074 downwards.
TTCATGCACCTACGACTACTTTCCTGTCATGTTTCCGCTTCGGATATACGTGCCATAACATCCCCGTATTACCAAAATATGGCTTTACACAGTGACTATACTATCTTATTTTTCTACATGGCCTACATGTTGAGTTTTGGTTATTGCAAATCTCTAAAACCACGTAGTATCCTGCTAAATTAAAAGTGTTTATCTTCAGTTGTAAGAACTATAATATTTATCAGTTCTTTTGTTCTCAATTTGTAGCAGTACAAGTTGTACAGTTCAGCAGAGTCGACAATATGGTAAAAGACTTGGCAAAAATAAAACTTAGACGCAGAGAATTTGAAGGCAAATGGTGGGTCAATGGTATCACACGAAACGCTATTACTATTACGGGTGTATATAGAATTTGTCAACCGGAACAGCCAACTGCTGAAGAATACACAAGACACATTGGTGTTTTCTTCATGACTTGTTCCAGTCAAAGGACTATATTCGACATGATAAGAGTTACCGAGATGACCACTGAGCTATCCGTGTAGTCTTTTGTTGTAGCAACGCGGTACATAACAGTACATTATGCAAGTTCAGTAAATGACTGTGACAGCTTCCTATGAAAGCGATCTAACTTATTACCTGAAGATCAAACATGGAGAAAGCGCACACGTAGTATGGGACGCCGATGAAGCACATAGAAGGATGCTGGATGTTCACCAGATGCTTATACAGAGGCTCCACGCAGTTCTCCTCCACCACGATGCCACACGACTCGTGGAGAAATGGGAAGTTGTACTGGTATCCTGGTTAACAACGGTTAATACAGACTTTTTGAGACCTTCGTTAATTAAGTTAAAAGAACACATGGGCATTTTTAGAACTGTTTCCCAACGGTTTAATATCAAAATAAGTTTTAATTTATTTTTTTATGTGTTAGGTATTATAAACGTGAAAGTTTGTAAGGATGTATGGATGGATGTATGTATGGATGTTTGTTACTCTTTCACGCCAAAACTACTGAGCCGATTGCGACAAAACTTGGTATGTCGATAGCTGGAGACCTGGATTAACATATAAACTACTTTTTACCCACGGGATCGTGACTTACGCGGGTGAAACGCGGGGCGCTTCTAGTTGTTATCTAATGTAACATCGGCCAAATAAATCGTCTACCACCCTACGGTTAAAGATCATTGGACATCATAAAACAACAAGGTTGATTTTCCCGTGCAATAATATTCAGACAGTTCATTGTTAGAGATAGGTTCAACTTTATCGCTATTATGATTACCATTTTCTTTGTCCACTGTACCTACGTTAATATTTATCTGTTTGCTATATCGTGATCGTGAGAAAAATAATAATGTCGCTTACCAGTACATAAGAACACAACATCCACTTCGTCTTCACTTCCATCTTGGAAGTAAACTCTCTGTCCATCCAACCTCACGACATCAGGCTTCTGGACCAAGTTGTCCGGAAACTTCGTCCTTGGTTGTGGGTTTAGATGGTGGCTGAGGATAACCTTTTTCGTGACGCTGGTGATTTCCAACGCGATGTCCATGCCAGAGGGTCCTGCGCCGATGACCAGCACTCTCTTGTCGGTGAAGATCTCTGGGACACGGTAGTCGTGGCAATGCATTACCTCACCTGAGGGGAAGTTAATTAGGTGTGATATAGACAAACTTTAATTTAAGTGAAGTTAGTTCGGGTTACATTGCCCTAGGGTGTTACTTTGACCCCAACTGTCACTAATTTCAACTTTGTTTCTAAAAAGCGGTGCTAAAAGTTGAAACTTTCTAATGGTTTGATATAAGTTATGTCTCAGGGTCAATCTTACCCGAACTTACGATAACAAATACTTAGGAATGTCAAGATCGACTCCATGTACATTACCTACCAGGGATTGTGCCTCTGAATAATTCTGTAGTGTTTGAGATGACAATCTAGTAATAAAAAATCCTCGTATTTTTTCAGTTAGCCATTTGGATTACAACGATTTTTTGCTTAAGTTGATCTTGATTTTCGCTATGGAACACACAAATTCATTGGCTTCGTAAGACTTCCATAGATTTACTTGAAGGATTAGATGGAAAAATAAGAAATAGTAATATTTTGTCGATTTACCCTCGAATTCCTTCAGCCCTGGTATACTGGGTATAAACGGCGTATTATAATGCCCGTTGCAGACGAATATATATTCGTACTCCTTGGTCTCTATGACGCCGGTCTTCAGGTTCTTGTAGGTAACGTCCCAGAGCTCGCCAGAAGGACCCTCCTTGGGTTTTACTAGCTGCACGTGATGATGGAACTGAAAAAAATATCGTATTGGTTTATGATGGTTTTGTATTATCGTTTGTGTATTATTCATTAATGCAATATAAGTCTTACTCATTTAAAATGTAGCTGTATTCAATAGTCAAGATGTACGCATGGATCTATTTCCAAATTTATATGGGCTACCCCTCACTAACAAAAAATAATACAAACTCTGAAGAATTGAAAAAAAAAATTGCGGAACATACAAGTAGTATAGACAGACATGACAGTTTTTAAAAAAAATCTGTCAACTTTCGAAAATTAACAGATCTTTTTAAGTGTAACATGGATTTTAAGGAAATAAACATATTTATTTTATTGAATTACTTATCAGGGACTCCAGAGAGGTTTTTTATTTACACATACATACGATTGTCGTTCATGATAATGGGCCTGCAATAAATACAGTAGGGTCTCGTAGATAATTAATTCTTAACTTTATTGTTACCTTGATAAGTTCGGTGACTCCGTGTTTGTCTGCGTACGTCAGGAGGAACGCGAGCATGTCTTTAGCTGGCAGGTACGATTTATCACTCTCCGGGATCGGGAAATCCGGGAAGCCCATGATTTCTTTAGGAAGATTTGTTCTGGAATACGCAAGGAACTTTTGCTTAAAACTGTCTTAATTTGACAACAATGACAACAGAATAGATGATGTGAGAAGATATTATGAACTTTAAATTATAAATTAACAAAAAATACAAATGTATTTGTATTTTTTTTAAACGAAAAGCGATAAACATATGTATTTAGATTTTTTTTAAAATGCAAACTTATCATACACAGAAACACCGAGGCCAATGGATATATGAAAGCGGAGAGTTCGTCATCTTACTTTAGAATAAAAATAAATGATAGCAAAGTGCCAGTCTACTCGCGCATGAAGGGTTCCGCACCACCGTACAAAATTTAATACTTTGTAGGTACTTTTATATTATTTTTTATTTTTAATATTTGTTGTTATAGCGGCAACAGAAATACATATTGTGTGAAAATTTCACCTGTCTACCTATTACGGATCATGAGATACAGCCGGGTGACAAACAGATGGACAGCAGAGGCTTAGTAATAGGGTCCCGTTGGTTACCCTTCGGGCACGGAACCCTGAAAAGGCTCATCTATTTATTAATTTACCAAACAGAATGAAAGCGACACTTGATTGTGACTTTATTCGATCCGTAGAAAATCAAGGGTACATTCACATCACTTGCCGATTTGACAATAAAACAAAAATAGGTTATAAATATGCTGTATTTATATATCTTGTAATGTATCTATGACATATTATTTTTATCCTATTTCATCTTTATTCAACAGACTGCCTGGAAGAGATTGCCTTGTGTGATAAGGCCGCCAATTGTACAAACCTGTCTATAGTTGTAAGTTTTTTGTGTTTAATACCTGGTGTACAATAAAAAGTATTAGGTATTGTTATTATTTATTAAACATAATAAGTAAAATGTGAAGGAGACGGGTTTAATTAGAATATTTACATATTTCTGAAACGGAGAGATCTATATGAGGAGAACTCATATAGTTGATCTCATGTTATACGTGTAGGTATTTTTGTCAAGTAATCGTCTCATAAGTAATTTATGATACAAATGCAACTGTAATGGAGGCAGCCACCTTGAACATGGACGTATATAAATTTCCTTCGATATGGAAGCGGAACTACTAGGGCAACATAAACGGCGGATGGTCAACTTGTAAACAACACTATCAGAATGTGGATCATATTGTTCACAAGGTCTATCTGTTTTCTATCTATGAAAAGATAAGTTATTTTATACAAAAGTTAAAATTATAGTATATTAATCAATTTTATGGTATTTTGCATTGCGTTTGTAAAAAATATATTAATAAATAAATATTTGATAACTACAAAATGTATGTCTTCATTTCATTCAATTAACAAATAGATCACTGTGACCCAATCACGTTTCTAAACATACATTTCTAGAATGTACAAAATACTCGTTAATATCTCCTCCAACCTATATTACCCTGGTAGATAGCCTCCGACCTTTCTATCAAGTACGTAATGAATAGTTTCTTGATGTTGCTATGACGCTTTTTGACAAGAATAAATAAATAACGACATAGGAATGTGCAATATTTGGTGACCAGGTTATCTATTTTATCCACTCGGGATGTCGTAAGAGATGACTTAGTGGATTCATGTCATTTGGATAGTCATTTATCACAGGCATATAAAATGTGAATAATAGAGACAGGTATGTAGTTATGAGAGTGTCCTGCAAACTTTGAAGTGGATATAATCTACCTAAGAAAGCAGTGGGCTGCTAACCGTATGTTCATTTTTGTCTCTGCTTTTCACAGAGTACTCCGATTTGTAGGTAGTTTTATTATATTCGATGTTATTCTTATTTAAATAAAAATGAAATTGAGTTGAAAAAGGGGAGCATGCAAATTGGCACGGATAAATATAAATATACAAGAAAAACTACTGCTTGTTTGAAGGGTCACCTCTTTAGCGATATCAATTTCAGCAAAGTTAATTTCCTGACTTTGTCTAATATTAGATAGTGTGAACAAAGGTTATGTCCGTGAAGTCAAAAAGCAGCAAAAGATTAAATATGAATTGTTATAAGGAATAGAACTTGGCTAGGCCACAGATAACATAATAGTAGCTAGGCTGACACTGAAGACACACGTTTTTGTTTCAACTTTCCTACGTCTAGCAAGCGCAAAAGAAGTAAAGGAATGTGTTAACATACAACAAAGAGCATTATTCTATTTCATATTCATATCATCTGTATTTTCACGCACAATAGTTGAACGCTCACCTCAAACTCTTGTACATACTAGTATGTATAGGCAGGCCAAAGTCATCATAACCCACGACCTCGGTGTAGACCCAGGTGCCACCGAGCTGGCCAGCCTGCTCCAGTACGTCAACGCTCTCTACGCACTGTTCCACAAGAAGGTGTCTAGCTGCGCAGAGGCCAGCTGCGCCGGCGCCGATCACGCATACTCGAGCCATCGCTGAAATGGAAAAGACATTCCTTGAGTTTTCTTGTTAGTAAATATACTTATCAGTTATCTTTTCTAGCTTATTATATCCTGGTCCCTAGGTTAATGTATGTTTGTCTGTCTGTCAAGACCCTTTTTCTCAGAAACTCGTGGACGCGTCAAGTTGAAATTATTATCAAATACTTACGTCTATGGTATACCTTGAAGCTTTAAATAAATCAAGCTTCTAAGTCTACGCAATCAGAAGATAGCATATATAGAATCATTTAAGCTTTAGATTCGACCAAATTTTTTTTTTATTACTTTTATTCTACTTTTTTAATAACTCAGTATGTCAAATAATTTTGGGGTTTTTCTGCGAGAAATCGTTTTGTTTTCCACTTCAAGTTTACATCGATTTTGTACTATTGAACTAAACATGTTGTGTAGTAAGCCGACTTCCGCCTCACAGACATTCTCTGCGTCTACGCGTCTGTAGATTATAATCTAAATAAGGCAAAGGAATCAACCTTTGCATTGCGGACGAACATATTAGGTACATTGCAATGAACGCACGTAAATACTAAGTATACGATAGTTTAATGGTAGCTATTTTGAAAATCGAACAGAAACAATATCAAAAATATTCAAAACAGCTGTGTCTGATGCACGTGTCACTAAACTCACTAATGACAATTTTTCATTCCTATCACATTCAATCATGATTTTCTAAGGCTTAATGGCCATATCTTGTGATTGCGTTGACTTAGAAGCTTGATTTTTTTACAGACTTATGTATTTGGTGTTAATTTCAACTTGATGTATCAACGGGTTTCTGAGAAAAAGGGTCTTGACAGACAGACAGACAGATGTCCAACAAAGGGATCCTATAAGGGTTCCTTTTTTCCTTTTGAGGAACGGAACCCTAAAAAACGTATCATATGAATATTCAGTACCTTATTACTTAATAGAGGAATGATCTTCATTGGGCCTAAATCGTCAAATTGTCATAATAATTCTTAAATTCCCACCCTTATAGGTGGAACATTTTTTTTTAAATTTACACAACAAACACACTTAAAACAGAATAACAGTACAGTACCTATCTAATTATATTGTATATGTTAAAGGTATCATTTTTACTAGTTTTAAGCCTAACATATTGTGATTCCCACACCAAAATTACCCATTAAATTATTATATTTCTGGTCATTATTTTTCCATCCCAAGGTTGCCTGGAAGAAATTGCTTTTAGCGATAAGGCCGCCCTTTGTACATATCAATTTTGTAAACTTACTTTAAGCAATATTTACTGGTGTACAATAAAGTTTATTCTATTCTAACAGTACCTAAATGATTGCAGAAAAAAAAACTGAATACTTATTACAAACTACAGTTATTGTATTTAAATGATTGATTAATAAACTATTGAGTGGCATCCAAACATCTCCATTCTTTCCTTTATCCAATAAAACATATCAAAAGTCAGAAAAACAACAAATAAAATCAAACGTAAACATATTATTGTTGGAGATTGCATTTATTTACTCCATGTTATCTGCTAATGTTACTGTGTGTCTAAACAGGGACGTGATGTGACGTACACTGCATCTAACTGGTTCGGTTCACCCCTTATCACCGTCTGACGCAATAGCTCTCATGTGCTTGTCTACAACTATTTCCATGCACTTTTCATATTTTCTTCAATGACCCTGTAAGATGTAGCTATCGAAATCCTGGCAAATAAATGCGAATGTGATTGATTATTTGGTACGTTCATCATCATCATCATGAAATTTTGATATACACGTTATCAGGAGTATAGTTATGGATACCTTTCATCCAGAAAATAGTATTGAGGAATAGACAAATAACCTTAGTAAGTAATGTTCTATAAAGACTTCGGAAGCAGCTGTTGAAATAATACAATGAACAGCATTGAACAGGAAAAATATGGCTGAGTAATACTGGGATGGAGGCAGAGCTCTTCTCCTTAATAAAAATATAATCCTATTAATTGCCTTACAGCCGTCTTAATACAGAAATATTTAATGGCTTTAAACAATAAACAAAAACGATTTGTCTGATGATAGTACATAATGTGGTCAACGCGAGAAGAAAGCAAATTTAAGTTGGAAGGATTAACCACAATACTAGTTCATGCCTAGCTAATCTGTGATCCACTTTATTGCATATACTCACTACTGACGAGCCTGTTGGTCTAGTGGTTAGTCATACTGACTGCTGAGCCAGAGGACGTGGGTTCTATTTCCACCCAGGCCAAAGGATTTTTTGTTTAAGTTATAGGCCGCAAACGAGGTAAGTGAAACGCAAGTGCAAACGAGTAAGTGAGGTACATAAGTACTTATGATGAACTTGATCATATGTTCTGTGTCTGGGTATAACTTATCTATGATATGTGTGTATTATTATTTAAGTTGTTACCATAGTACAGGCTTTGTTTAGTTCATCAGACGGCCGTCTGTGAGGTGTCTCAAGTTATATTATTATTATCATCTTACTGCGACATATATTCATACGTATGAAGTAATATGCAATTTATTGTATGTGGAAACCACATAAATGAAAGGTAGACTTAGCCAATGTAAGGTCGTCAGATGATGTTCCCACGTAAATGACATTTGACATTTCCCTGAAAACATCCGTTGTACATACTAGTGAGGACTAATCTCTTCCGTCATGTAAACGCTACACAGCTTTTCACTACATTATCCAATATAAATTAAGTGAACCGGGTAATTTGACGTACATACAAATATACCTAACCTCTGATACTGTTGGTCAAATCTTCATGGAATTTGGCTCTTACATATGTTTTAGTACCACGCGGGCGTAGTCCCGATCGTTAACAAAGGAAAAAAAATAGGAGAACAGTTTACAAAATAACTATGTAAAACGCTTTCCCGTCAGATACACTATAACTTGAAGAAATAGCTAGTACTGACGACACTGACTGAGTGCTATTACGCAAATTGTGAGAGGTCTATGCCCAACACTGGAATATCTAATTGGAGATAGCTTACTAGTTAAAGTAACCCGTATGCAGGACAAACTATCACCAGGTCTTAGAGAACTTTCTAAATATCATACCTTTCGGAGTTCACTAGCATATGGTTTATTTTATTTTAAGATTATACACAAGGAAAATGGTAGTGGTTCGGAGTGAAAAGAGAATATTGAGATAAAAATATAGAACAAACAAAAGTAACTAAATACAGAGGTATACCAACATGTATACTACAACTATAATATTAATACATATACTTACACATATACAATATAAATACAACATATGCATACATATAAATAAACCTAATATCAGTCTGATTATTGCTGAGAAAAAAAAATCCTTGATTCTCCTCTTAAAAATGTTTAAAGAAGGACTGTCGCGTATTGAATGGGGAAGGGAATTCCACAACCGTGCCGCAGAAACAGTAAAAGAGTTATCATAGCGAGCTGAACTATGAGAAGGAGTTTGAAGGAGAAGAGAAGATGTAGTGTGACAAGCTTTGCTCCTTGGGACAAGAAAGTCGAATCGCTCAAGTAGATATATAGGAGAGGTAGGATTGTAAAGAACCGATCGATCGATATGATTATATTTCCTCGGTGCCCAAGCCTATCCAACGTTTACCTTTGGGCACTTATAATTTTAAACCTTCAAGGTCCACTTGCGCATTCTAGAGTTAGTTTATATACTCCGTGTTAAATGCTAACGTAGGATTAAATAATTGTGTTTTTCTTCACAAAATTTGACATTTTAAATCCAGAGTTAGAACTTTAACCCTCCAACTATACCAAGTCTGACACACCTTCGTAGGCACAATATCCCCTAGCGTGCTGATCTCGCGACGGCCATAGGTATGGGTAGCCTCTCGCTGGAGACCATGATTATGTCCATGGTCCAGAGCGAGAGAGCGTGGGATTCCGCCGCCTCGTTTTGCGAGGAGGTAATGTATGCCAAGGAGGCGGCGGAAAGGGAACGGGAGAGAACTAGTACTCTCCCATCCCGCAGAAGGCGCACCAGGTGCCGGAGAGAACAAGTGGATCTCCGGCCTCCATGAGCGCTTGCCTGGGGGCGACGGACAGGGTTATCCGGCACCCTAGCAGAAGCAGGCCCGAGACGGTGGCGCCGTGTTCCGCGCGTGCCTCTCTTACTGATAGGGGACAAAATCCCCCACAACACAGTGGGGTCGCCTGTTGTTTAACAGGCGGCCAAGTCTGCCAGGGTACACAGGGATTTCCTTCTAAGGGTACACCTGAGGCCCTGGTAATATGGACTGTGATGGAACACCGTGTGGTTTTAGTCGGTTCGAGTCCGACATACCACCCTACCGCTTAGCCCAGGTGGGGTGACGACCCGTGGGGGTTTCCACACGTAAAAACAAAAAAAAGGCACAATATCCCTAAAAAAATTAAATCGTTTTTCTTCACGTATTGATATTTAATTTGGAGATTTGAAATTTGGTAAGAAGACTAGAATTTGGATTTCAATAGTTCCGATTTTAATTCCAATCCGATCCTGAGTTAGAGATGAATAAAAATAACACGTGAATACTTTGAGCTAGAAAACTGGCCCGCGGACTCCGGAATCGGTCGTCCAGATTAAAGGTTTATAAGACTGATTGGTGTAGGTACATCATAATTTATAGATAGTAAATGTTGCATAACGCATCTCGAGACAAGCTCGTGTAGTTCAAAGCTTATTACTAAGATAATAAGTTAATAACTGAAAGTACACAGTTAAAATAAACTAGATTAAATTGACAAATCATAACACAGTAACGCAGACATTGTGGCAATAGTTTTTTCTTTGATTAACGAAGTCGTGCAACATTGTTACTGTGAAACACATTAATTGAATTATCCAATATCTAGTAATGCCATAGTATCCAGTTTTTAGTGGTCTCTCTAGCATCTCTACTCAGATCCTTACTTCTGACAGAACCAGTCAAGTGCTCGATGCACTTGATTAAAATAAAAAAGTGGACACCGCGCTTCTTCTGACCGAAGCAGCGCCGACCTAATAATGCACCCAGCGCAAGCCCGGGAGGTGGCAAGCGGGCTCCGTCTCTTAATTATTGGATGATGTTCAGACACACACAAACATCGCCCCTTCGCGGGAGGCTCTACTGCGGGTGGAGGACATAAAACCCGTCTCCTCCACCCGCAACCACTACTAGGGCGGTATGAGGCGCTGGAATTCGTTCTATCCCGGCATCCACTTAATGTATGATGATGATGATGTATTACCAAACGATCCACTAAGCAAAGCAACATCTGAAAGGCTCTAGTGGAACTTCTATTGAATTTTTACTTACACTTAATTATTAAAAAAAAAATTCATGCATTCAATTTCCTTCCAATACAGAAAATATATATATTTATATATTTCTATTTTATACAAACGAGCAGACGGGTCATCTGATGGTAATAGACTACCGCCGCCCATGGGCAGGTGCCCATGGGCGGCGGCGGACTCACAAGTCGAAGAGTCACAAGTGCGTTGCCGGCCTTTAAGGTGGGGAGGAGGAGGAGACGAGGGAAAATTGGGAAGAGAGGAGAGGGGTTAGTTCGCGGCGAAAAGCAATAGTTACTTTAAAAAATAAAAATAAAATATATATTTTATTTTTATTTTTTAAAGTAACTATTATATTACTTTCTTAAGAGACTATTTATCTCCTACAAACAGTTAATTATGATAAACGACATTAAAATTTATTTTAAAGAATTACTTTCAGTTAAAGTGGCCATCGCCGTTGATTAACCTTTGGAGAAACGCTAGTGTGAAAGGTGCAAGAAGTCCGCTTGTGACTTATGACTTTTATACTTGTTTGTTGTCACTCCGTCACATGCCCTCCTCATTCCAATAATTAAGAGACATACGAGTAGGAAACATCTATTCTACGAGTACCTACAGTAATAACGTGTGTGAAGGAATGCATTTACTACGAAGTTAATGTCATAGGTCGAATGGTCCCATTTTATAGTTATTGCATCTTCATAAAACAGTGTTTACGTAACTATCAAGTGGTACTATTTAGTGTCTAAGTATTTGAAACTCTTTTGTATCCACTTCGTTAATCATAAACACATCAGATTAAAAACATAAACGTGAATGTAAGGGCAAGTTGTTTGTCATTAAAAAAAGAAAACAAATCAGAATTTAGCGTCAAATTTAACCATGTTACAATGTAAATCTTGTGTATGGTTTAAACCATAATATTAACGAAAAGCGTTATTTGTTCGCTTATTTAACGCTAGATGGTGCCGGCATTTCCTATTTGCCTTGAGAAGAAACTCCGATACAAACTCAAGGATCCAAGTCTACATAAATTCAAATTTTAAATTTCTTCTCACTTAGTTGAAGAAGAAGAATCCGGTATTTTATTATAGAATTTAACGCAGTACCCTATAAAAGATGTTTGCACTTTTGCTAACCTAAATTTTGGTTGACAAAACTAGATACAGACATTAAAAAAATCTTACAAAACATCGCGCAACACCGACCCTTTCATAATTTTATATCTTTGAAGGATTGAAATTTCAACGGCAATCAGTGCAGATTCGGAAAAAACTCAAGCAGAAACATTTTGCAGTTTTATGTTTTACAATAAAAGAAAGCGATAATCGTTTGTAAAACGTAAATAGATCCTTAAGTTAAAGATCGTCTAGTCATAGTCAGCTGATCAATGTCAATTCAAGGTAAATAAAACTATATTGATTCAAATGTCAAGTTCAAATGTCTAGCAAATCTTGTCTAAGTATACTAAGAGATATTGTTTATGTGTTGGTTGCGTGCTATCGTAAAGTCCTAAATTCGATTCCCCGGTCAGAAAAAATAGTTTCTTCCTTTAGGAAATCCTCAATTGTAGCATGAAGTCTGGTAATGCTATCGGTAGTTAGCAAGTGACGACCTTGGTAGCTTTATTTTTGGACACCTATAACAGGTTATGGGTGTCCAAAAATAAAGCTACTAAGTTATGAGCGTAAAAATACCTTTAGAAATTTTTTCAAAATATAATGTAGGATTAATCAATATTAATTATTTATATCCAGTGAAGCATAATGTTGCCATGAAGGTAACATATGGCTTGCCGGACTGATAACCCGAGAACCTAAACCTAAAGAAAATACCAAAACTCATGCTTTGAGTTAAAGACAACGGCGGAATTACACATTTGCCGCCAGTAGGCTATTAAAATTTTGCCGCCCCTACCGGTCGGTCTATCTAATTCGATACCCCAGGACAAAAAAAAAAATAATGTCGGCCCCAAATTTGCCACCTCTAAAATCTGCCGCCCTAGGCTTCAGCCTACTCAGCCTACTGGTAAATCCGCCACTGGTTAAAGAAGTTGAGTTTTGCCAATACACGTAGATAAGAGAAGTAAGTTTTAAGTGTGTTTACCGGTCTTTGAAGACTTCCTGTTGTGACAACAATAAGACGCAGAATTTCACTACAAGAAGTTCCAGAGTAAAGTCTTTTGAAAACACCCATTGTCCATTATAATGATAATGATTATAACTGCAGTAAAGTATTTGAATGTGATACTATCACATTCAAGCACTTTACAGCACACGGGGCGACTACCTGCTTACGCAAGGTCGATAGTATTAGTTGGCGCCTTATTGAGAACTTTTAAAAGTCGCGAAGGAAATAATTTTAGCATTTTTGATTATTGCGAGGTCGAAAACGTGTGAGTGATAAAGGAGTTGCAAATCTCTTTGGTCTACGGTGAATGCTTGCTATCTAGCCACCTAAGAGGTATAAAAAATAATTATTTAGTTTTTAATCTACAACGTCACAGCTTGCGGTCAGGTCGCGGCACACTATAGAATATCTGTCAGACACATTTAAGCCGCCTGATATTTTACAAAATTTGTTATTTAACTGTTTTAAATGTTTATTTTTTATAATTTTTTTAACTTATTTCAAACAAACTAACATGTAAGTATATAAGTACACATATAGAAATTAGATGTGTAACTCGGGACTAAATCGCGATAATATTTAAAAGGGACATACCTCTAGTTTACTCGATGTTTCGATCGAATTACCGATCGTGGTCACGAGTGGACTCGGTCTGTGCAATTCGATCGAAACGTCGGGTAACCAAGAGGTATTGTTCCTTTTAAATATTATCGCGATTAAGTCAGGAGTTCAAATTCAAATTCAAATTCTTTATTTATTTCCAAATAGGCCTTATAAATAAATTTATATAAGTGGTTGCACAAATGTACATTAATAATGAAAATATGGTGTCTCCACTAAAATTATGTTCGTTTTAGGCTATTTCTAGCAATGTAGTTAGATATCTAATATGTATGAAAAATGCAAATATACTGCGATTGTACTTACTTGTCATCACAAACAAATTTTATGACAGGCTCAACAGGCCTTATTAGTTTCACTTGTAACCATGTAAAAAATCTTAGAAATCAACTTTTTTTTTATTTGGCATCTTGGAGCTGATCTGTTGATGGAGCCAGGAGGTGAATAGTGGAACTCTTCAGTGGCTACTAGTAAACCCTTCGAGTTTGGGCTCATACGATTCCTTTTAACGAGTCCAACAGATTGGGCTTAGTAGTGATGGTCTGATGATGGAGCCAGGAGGTGGATAGTGGAACTAAAGCGTGAATTTATTTAGTTACGGAATGAAATCCTACTTAATATTATAAACGTGAAAGGTTGTGAGGATGTATGGATGTTTGTTACTCTTTCACGCCAAAACTACTGAACCGATTGCGATGAAATTTGGTAAGTAGATAGCTGGAAACCTGGATTAACACAGAGGCTACTTTTTATCCCAATATTCACAGGGCATCGGGACTTACGCTGCGAAAACCGCGGGGCGCAGCTAGTTTTAGATAAATTACACCCAGACAGAACAAAATGATCGTGCTCATCACACAATTATTTGTCCTGGGTGGGAATCGAACCCACGACCTCCGGGTCAGCAGTCAGCATTACTGACCACTAGACCATCAGGCCCGTCATAAGACGCAACAGTAATCCCCAACACGAGTATTAAGAAGCTGGTTCAGAAATGAACTTGGTCTAGCTAATATTATACCAAGTGTTAAAAAAAAAGCGTGGCCCTATTTTAGGGTTGTACAGTTGACCTCATTGACGAAAAAATGTCGTAAAGCGCAAACAATTTTAGGATAATTCATGGTTACAGAAATCTTATTTAGAAATTTACAAATTGATCAATAAAGTCAATATTTCGTAAGAAGAGGACTGACAAGAAAGCTGCTATAGATATTTAGGTATATAATACCTGATGTGTACAACCTGGATGTTATGGCATCCGAATATGTCCGAAAATGTCCAAGGGATGTCCGAAAATGCCAAAAATATCAAAATACATATACATTAAAATATCAAAAATTATTCAAATTTACAAATTGAAATTGATACTACATATGTTTTTTACAAATTTCCGAATAAAGCCATCATAATTCTTTTTTTTTCCACTTTTCTTCATTCAATTATTTTCGGCTATATGTATAGGTCCTTAAAGATGTCCACAACTTTCTGTTACTAATGTTATATTTGAATAATGTATAATTAATTGCGGAATAATTTATTAATAACAAGTATTGTTTACACTGTTCAGTTAATCAATCATAATAAAGACAAATTAATTATGTTAATTACATCAACACATCACATTATTGAACAGTTTATTTGTACGATAAAAAATATCAGGATCAAGTTCAGTACTAAGTAAATATTGAGAGAAAGATATTAAAAATTAAAAAAAATCGAAAATTAAAACTTTTACATACCTTTAAATGATTGTTTAAAACTCCAAAGAATCTACAATGCACTATACATATATCACAATAACTGAACTTTGAGCGCGTTTGTTCACGTCTATACTTTGCTACGGTAGGTACGCAAATGCAGTTAACGCATGCTCGATGCGGTTATATTTACGAGCACTGCGCCCGCGCACTCCTAGGAGAAATGACACGGTTGCATCTTGGCGGCAATCGAGATTAAAGCATATGACATGTGAAAATGAAACTTTCACATATAAATATATATAGATAATGTGCGTATTATGTATGTATTAATCATCAATAATATATACTTAATATTATAAAGCTGAAGAGTTTGTTTGTTGCTTGAACGCGCTAATCTCGGGAACTACTGATTCGAATTAAAAAATTGTTTTAGGGTTGGATAGCTCATTTATCGAGGAAGGCTATAGAACATCACGCTACGACCAATAGGAGCGGAGCAGTGACCATAAACGCAGGTGAAACTGCGGGAACGGCTAGTATCAAATTTACTTAAACAAGCCTAAAAAAAAAAACGTACGCCAATGGAACACTTACTGAAATCTCTGACTCTAGCATGCAGTTGAATTTCCAGGTAATTTTACCTCCATTTCTAATAAAAGCGGGTGGAATGTGTAAAGTTACACGATTTTAAATCGTACGCTTCGTATATTTTTTATTTTGGAATTTTTCTTTCCGTTACTAAGAAAATCCGTAAAACTGACTTCGAAAACTTTTCAAGTTAGTTTTATCTTCGGATCGGTTTTTTCTTAGGATCTTCTCAATAACTGAGTGAACACTAACTACTTTGTCTTCATAATGTTGCTGAAATAAAAAATAATAATTATGACTTATTTTCGGCATCAATATATTACACATCAAAATAACTGTTTTAAATATTTTTTTCCGTTTCGTTACTATTTTATAAGCAACCTCACCTTCTTATTTTTCACATATTTATTTATTTCCGCTTTAGGTATGCACATGCACAATATGCGCATCTAGTACATACCTAGGCGAACTTAATGCCTCAGGCATTCTCTAGCAGTCAACCATAATTTATTAATGTCATAATATCATAATCCTAAAAATAACTAAGTATCATAAATTAAAATCACAAAAATCACTTCAGCTTTATAAAATTCTTATATCTACATGTAGTCCTAATTTTTTTTGGTATAAATAAAGTACCACGTCGACAAATTTAAACGTTTTTAATAGTCTAGGAATTTCGTAAAGGGCCCTTCTATCTAATTCACGCCAGCCTGTCCTAGATCAACTCTTACATATTTCTGATAACCTGGTAGCTATCATAACTTGATCTCTATATATAGCAAAAGGTATGGGCTACATAACGTAGGGAACACAGGTGGTACCAGGTCTGTGTAAAATGGAGGTAAATGATGACGAAAGTTGTATAGCGCCTTACATTATCTGATACACATTCCGGTGTTTACTTTCAAGAGTGGTCGCAATTTTCCTACATACAAAGAATGAACATTATAATATTTTTGCGGGAATAAAATAACTTATAAAAACAGATAATCCATAATAATTTATGATAACCTGGTAATAAGACTATAGAATCGTCAAAATCTAACCCCAATTCGATGCGCCTGATAAAAAAAAGTATTTCTTTCTAATGTTAAGAGGCCGTGTGTTGCATCAGTCGATGTTCGTCCTAATCAACAAATTTCTATACTTGGGTAAAATTATGCATGCGCGAACGCATAATTAATGTTCGAAACGTAAACAGTTTGTTTATTTCATCAGACTGTAACTTTCATCAGATTGTAAATTTGAAATAATAAGGGAAAAAATTAAAAAAGGATGTTGGCACAGCAGATTTCTGTTCTAATCAAAGTAGCTCGACCTGACAAGTGCCTCAGATTCTAGATTACATCGGCTTTAAAGTTTAAAGTTTCTGTTTGGGCAGTCCCAGTGAGCGGGGTCTACCCTTGTATGAAATTTTATGGTTGAAAGACAATAGAATAATTTTACTTATAGTTACTTAAGTTTTCAAAGTTTTTTTAAAAAAAAGAACTCAGTCGATCAAATAGACAAGGAGAGAGAAACCTTGCATCCTTATCATCCTTGCACAAAAAAAGTGTGGCTGATGTAACTTGTACAACTTTTGCACCAGGCGCTCAGAGAACGTTGGGGTTATTCGATATTGGCGTTTATCTAATCTATAAACTACTTATCTTTGTATGAAATCTATTAAAGAATTCAGTTCACATGAGGTGAAGGATTACAGACGGGTAAGGAGGTAATACCTAAATATTAGGGGAATTAATATAAAGACGAGAATATTAGGAGAAAAGAAATTCAAATTCATAAAGTTAATTTATTCTCCAGTAGACC
This sequence comes from Euplagia quadripunctaria, assembly GCA_963859945.1. NCBI lineage: Eukaryota > Metazoa > Arthropoda > Insecta > Lepidoptera > Erebidae > Euplagia > Euplagia quadripunctaria. The sequence continues at coordinate 23,038,629 of OY982568.1, read as the reverse complement.
GAGCAAAACTAGTATCATACATATATGTATATTATAAATTAATATATTTTTATTTTTATTTTTTAAACATACGTATTCATACACGTAAATTATACACATGTATATTTAAACATTTAAATAGATACGTCCAAACCAATGCAAATAAACATATTAATGTATACAAATATTTTGCACCGAACGGGAATCGAACCAGCAACCTCTGACATTGCAGATGATAGATCTCTCTCCACGACACGTATGTACGACGTCAATAGTAATGTTAGCGAAATATTGTTTCTCCTTTTGAATAGGGTCTCTTAAACTCCATGGAAGAGCCAGGTAGTGGAAGATAGATGACGCCTTCAACACTCGTCACAACAAACACATGTGTCATACGTCATATTATTATTGCCAATGTCAAATATATAAGTCGTGTTTGTTTACGTACGATGTATTTGTAGGTACACGGTCGAAGCTGATAAATTACTCGTAATACTTGAAAAATGCAGTGTGCCTACATGAACATATAGATTACAATATAACCGTACTACATTCAAACTTAAAGAAGAAATAAAACATCCAAACTTTAAAATGTAACATTGCAATGGAAAGTTTTATGAAACCTTTAACATTTTATAGACTCGATGCTCATCGCTGTTATAATAACACCTTGTCTCTAGAATTTTTTTTACATTTCATTCTGGAATTACTGTAATAGCAACGCACGTTGCTATTACAGCAATTCCTCACTCCACAAATATGGATTTTCGTAATTAAGCTGAGAGCTTCATTCTAAAAATCTTGGAAGTTAGTAGGTATATACGTATCGCCTCCCGGCAAAAAAAGTGTCATATCACGTGTTAAGTACGTTTAACATTTTTTTAGCATTGAATAAGCAAATGGTGCATTTGGTCAGCTGTAAAAACATCGTTATTAGCTCACTAAGCTGTTTTGTTCAATTTACAGGCATAAAAGTAGTGTCGTCTCTAAATAACTGTTTTTCTATTATGACACTTTTTTTGCCGGGAGGCGATATCTATAACATTTTTTAAGATTGTATATACAGAGCACTGATAAACTTAATCTTGAACCTAAAAGTTTTTAAAAGCGCTTTATCTAAGTTACTACCGTCACAATTACCTACGTGAAATGGTAAATTTATCTTCAAGGTATGCAAAATATTATAACATAACATGTAGGTATAAACAAAAAATTATTGACAACTAAGACAAATGAAAAAAAAAATATTATTGACGTCTATCTGTATTATTTAGAAAGAAAGAACAACTTTAAATACAACATACAAAGAAAAACAAATAGAAAATAAGAATACACAATAGATAATTATATAATTAATTAATAATCTCATCTAATCAGATCTAAGCAAATCGAATGCAATTGTTGAAACCAAATTGAACGTTATTGTGTTGTGTAATTGCTACCTTTAGTTTAATTGTTGCTTAATGTTTTTTTTCTTTGATTCAATTGATGATGATAATTTTTTTTTATAATTTAATTTTATATATTGCATCCCTGTGTTACTGGCGAAATATGTCTTGAACAAATTATATTGTATCCATCTTTTACACCATATTTCTTGCTAATAAATGAATAATAATAATAATTAATTTCAATTACAAGAATTTCAAATACTTCAAATACTTTTATTAATTCTTAATTATATTTACAACTACTTATCTCAATAAACAAATATCGCCATCCGGCAAAAAAAGTGTCATAATAGAAAAACAGCTATTTCGAGAAAACACGACTTTTATGCCTGTGAATTGAACAAAACAGCACAGTGAAAAAGTGAACAAAGTTCCCTTTTTCCAATCCAAATTTGTTCCAATCCACTGAGCTAATAACGATGTTTTTACAGCTAACCAAATGCAACATTCCTAACATGTGATATGAATATGAGTGATATGACACTTTTTTTGCCGGGTGGCGATATGTGTTTAGGTAAAATTAAAGATGTTAAGTCTCAGTTCTAAGATAAAACTATAAAATAATTATTATTATATTGCCATCTAATTATTATTGTATTTAAAAGAAACTTTTACCTTCCTAAGTGACGTATTCAAGATTCCTGAAATCAACGCAAAATCTTAAACTGAATGTACGTATGTTATGTATATGTGTTACAAATACAATACAATACACTAAACGCACACTTCTATTATCCTATTTTTTTACATTTTTAATTTTCTAACTATGTATACCAACCTTTTTTTTTCTGCGTATGCAAACTTCTTCGTTTATTCCGAATCGATGCTTGCAATTTATTGTATAAGAGAACTACATACGTGCTCCGAGGAACTGTTTGACATTGTGTTCATCTTCACACCTTGATATCGAAATTAATTCATCCAATCCAGAGTAATATCTTTCCGTGAACGAGCGTCGAATAAGCTCCCTGCCGTTGTTTTCCCCACGGAATACAGTATGCGGTTTCTTTAGGAAGGCGTGTACAAGTCTTTAAAGCGTCGACAATCCCCATGCGATTCCAATGGAGTTGCGTCCATCGATCAGGTGGGCTGTATGCTTATTTGCCAAAGATGTGGAAAACCAATCATAAAAAAAACATTTATAAAAATCATTCTAAAAGCTAGTGTAAAAGTAAATTCTTCTTTTACGTAAAGTGTTACTTAATGCATTTTCAATTCTTTTTGTGTGTTTTAAATACAAATGATAAAAATACTGTAATTTGGATTTTATATTTCGAATACATGACTTGATAATATTTTGCATTTCCTATCTTATTTAGATAGGAAGTGCATGTGAATAAATATTTAAATTATAGAAAAGGATTTATTTTGGCCAGCTCTGTTTAAAAGTATGTAGACAAGTATGCATTTCACATAGTTTGCACTGGCTAATGGATAGTCTACTCGCTTGACCAGTCTGAACAGTTTTCAGAACATTTATCCAAAATCAAAGGATGTCGGTTTTGGTAGTCCTCAAATAATGATTTTAGAAAAGTTCCTTTTTTGCAAGATAGTGAATATTTTCCAAGTTTGCATAAAAATACCACAATAGAACTAAAATTTACATGATTTAATTTTAAAATGACACATATTGTTGTTGTAAAAAACTTGAGTTGATAACTTGATAACATTTCTTCGAGTTTAGATTACTTTAAAAAAAAAATGGAGAATTTTACTTTACTTTCCACTATATTTCCAACGACTCGGACCAGACCAGTCTAGACTGGGCAACACTGGAAACGTCAAAATGACAATCTATGTTACATGTCAGGTCAGAAGTAAATAACCAATATTGAAACTATTAGAGTAAACAATAACAAATGAATGTTATATCACTATACAAGAACGATAAGATAAGGAAATGACAGACATGTGCCTTTGTCATGTAGACAACACACCGAAAAATGGATACTGATGATCCACGAAGACCTTTGTTGGGTAAGTACTAAATTTATATTTATTTCTAAATATGTACTTCGTAATTGTTGCGTGTTTCGTCTAAGATGCGTAACACGTAAGCCTTTATTTTTTTTTCGAAGACCTTGTTAGTGTTAGACAGCTATTTTAAATGGCATTCTATCTCCTGCTTACTGAAAACAAAGCTATCATGTACCCTCGTCGTTTGTGTTATAAAAGTCCTTTACGTTACGTAGAATCGCAACTCATTCGTAATATGTTAATAAAAGCAGTCAAATTATAGTAAGTACCATTTAAAACTATTAAACTCGGCGATTCATTTATTTTCTTTTTGACAGTTGCTTGATAACATACTATGCCAGACTTCGTAAAATTAAAATTAAAGTAGAGCAGTAATAAAAATATATAGATCACCTATTTTATTCAATTATGTTATTCATTACCCGTCATGGATATTATGATACTGTCAATGTAGTATTTTATTAAAATATATTATTATTGTTTTACGCAATAAAAAAAGTTACATTCTATTGTATGTAATAATGCAAACAAATATTTCTTATGCAAATTTATTATCAATTTTAACAATTTCTAATTGTATTTGTAACAAATAACATCAAAACGCGATGAAATCAAACTGACAAAAAGATAATAAAAGAATGGACTGGATGAACGGAATGAACAGAAAATAGTATGAGGAACGTTGTGTTAGTAAGTTATTATTGTGTAGTTCATATTCTTTTTACATTTGTATTGATTTTAGTCACAAAAGAAATTTCTTTCTTGTTTTAGTAATTTATTTATTTTCAATACAACTAAAACAAAAACAGAAAAATAGTTAACCAATGTTTTATAATATAATATTCTACAAAACTACTTATTTATGTTAAAACTTCACTTATTTATGTTTCTTACAAGGAACTTATAACATTCTAAAACTAATTTGAACAATTATAATTTATTTCTGTTTTCTGACAATTTAACTTAAGTCTTTTTGTGTAGTCTTAGTGTGTAGTTGTCTTAAGACATTTTGCTATAAAATGTTGTTAAGGCACTTTATGAAGATGATGAAATACTGCCAATGCTTTATTACATAAACCTTTTTCAGTATTCTATTGTGCTGTATCTACAACTATGTTCATGTATTTAAGAGGAAGAGATAACTTTCTTCTTGATCATATTGCATGAATAGAAGAGAGATAGCAAGCCAAGCTTAATTAATATGTCTTACAAACACATTAAATGGAATGGAATAAAATAGTTATTGTTGGCATTGACACTTACAATCTAATATAAAAAACGCGTAGTTGTAACAAACTTGTATACATCTAATTCTCAAAGACTTTTGCCCGTCTTTTTCGAAACACAAACTTAACTTTGCGGTTGCGATGTACGACAAAGTGAACAATCCAACCGCAAAATATAAGTTTGTAATCACAAAAACTTTTTTATGTGATATAACATCAAATTAACGACTTTCGGCTTTTTTCCTTCACTCGTGCTGTCACACCTTGCTTCTTACCAAATTTCATGATTCTGGGTAAATGGGAAGTACCCTATAGGTTTTCGACCCAAAACCTATAGGGTACTTCCGGTTGACCTAGAATGGTCAATTTTGGTTAAAAGCAAGGTGTTACAGCACAAGTAAAAGGGAAATTCCGAAAAATAAAAAGTTGAAAATTAAAGTAACTTTGGTACTTACAAGTTTTCGCGAAAATCTAAATTTGCCCATATCTTTTTATCGTGTTTACTCAGGACCTTGATTTTTATACACCAAATAGGGACTATAGACCTCAGTATCTGGTATGAATTTCAACTTGCTAGGTCCACCCGTTCTTGAGAAAATCAGTGGTGACACACGGACAGACAGACGGACAAGAGTGTGATCTTATAAGGGTTCCTTTTTTACCTTTAGAGGTACGGAACCCTAAAAGGAAATATTACAATCGGTTTACAAATGTGGAAGATATCGCATAACATACTCCTTTTGAGAACCTCCTCCATTTTGAAGTCGGTTAAATATGCCTGAATAGTTGTACTCTTTCATTTGTATAAACCTCATAATCCTACTAAACACCTTTTTAATAAAAAATCTACTTGTTTATGTTCACGTATGACTATTAAAGGATGTCTTTATTGGACTGGTGCACACCATTAAATAAACTGTTTTTAACTTCAGAACAGTAAACATATCTTTAATTATGTTCATATATAGTTCAAACACCATAAATGATAAAATATTTTAACTGTCAATCCAAGAACTAGCTGTGTACACATTTACGTGATTACACCTCTATTTTGTCGTAAAACTCTATAAATGTCACACTCATCATCATTATCATCAGTAGCGCTATGAGCATCTAAAAAGCAGATGGCATAAACACTTCATCTTATCTCGGAAATAGGAGTTCCCAGACGTCGCCAGCCCTAGCTCTTGATCGAAGTGGAGCGAGATTATATTTTAGCGCAGATTTTTTTTTCACTTCACATACATTGTATTTCAGTTATATGTTAACCAATCTTTCAATTAAGTAGCTCTTATTATTTTACTACTACTCCTTTAACATTAAGAATGTATATAAATAATACCTAAATGTCATCTAAAGAAGACCCACCGAACTACCGCATTCAATAGAGAGCGACTCATCATCGATCGCCAGGATATTTCGGATCGGCTTAACCCCTTGGCGATGCGTAGAGATGTAGCTTCACTCTGCATTCTCTATCCCTTGTACTATGGGAAGTGCTCCGAGGAATTGTTCGGACTTATACCAGCTGCATCTTTCCGCCATCGTTTAACGAGACAAAATTTCTATCTCGCGACAAGGTTAAAATAACCTATTTTTTTTATTATTTCTATAATTTTTTTTGGAGTAGACTACAGCTACTAAGCGACAGCAGTACTTCACATCCTACCCTACTCGTGACATATAAAGAAGAGCCACACTTGATCCGCAGTATTCACATATTGCTTCGCAATAAGGTACTTACTGCCACACTCTGTTGAGTATCTAACCGCTAGTTTTACCGGAATATCCTTTAATATTTCCTATAATCAAGAAACGATTCTTTTTACTTACGGACGGTAAAATTTCGTTGAATTTTCAACGAAAATTTTAATTTTACAGTCCGTAGAGCAAGGCGAATCTTTTCTTGACTACAGGAAGGCGGCATGAGATATCAATACCAAAAAACTAATACTTTTTAAACAGTTCATGTAATTAGTGACACTAAGTACAATCTGTATCTATATAAAAGCAAAAGGATACTCGCTTCCCTACTAACTAATCACGAAATCTAGAAAACTACTTGACCTATGAAGATGAAATTCAGCAGTTAATGACTAGGGGACGTCAGCTATTTGAAGGATTTTGCGACAAGGTTTAGATTAAAGGGATCTAATGGCTCTTGCAAATTTATATGAAAGTCCTTAGTTTTTACTACTAGAGACCTAAAATTTGATAGGGAGGTAGTTTATGGGTATGACACGTCAGGTAAGAATGGATTTTACGACGGGGCGGAGATTAAGGAGTCTAAGGGCTCTCGCAAGTTTATACGAAAATCCTTGGATCTTTTTACTGAAATTTGACAGGGAGGTAGTTTATTGTGACATGTCATGTCATGAAGGAGCTTAAAAGACGTGAGCTAAGAATGCATTTTGCGACAGGGCCGGCCGGGCAGGATAACTGAATAATAATAACAATAACTTCACACATCTCACACGGCCGTCTGATCCCAAACTAGTCAGAGCCTGTACTATGGTGACCAGACTGCTGATAAACATACTTATATATTTCTAAATACATACATATTATAGATAAATTACCCCAGACGCGGAACAAATGATCATGCTCATCACACAATTATTTGTACGTACAAGTAATAAACATATTTTATAAAGGGTACTCACTCATTCAATCACTGACTAATCACAAAATCTTGGAAGCTACTTGATATAATATATAAAAATGAAATTTGGCAGGTAGGGCAAGTTAGCTATCAATTTAGAAGTGGCATTAAAATTTCAAAATGCAAAATAAAATTTAAAAATATGTTCCAAAATGAAGTCGCGGCTAACAGCTAGTTATCTTATATGTGAACGCACAACACAAACCCAATGTGGGTTACACTAAGACACTTAAGTGGTGTAGTGTAAACATTCCTGGATTATGGATTTATGTCTTGTGTATAACGGATTATGTCCTTTACATTTGCACAATCACATCTTTATATTACGCCCAGATAAGCTTATCACGCGAGTACGCAAATAAGAATAGTGTACGTTCTTATTTGCCATTCCAAACAAGATTTAACTAGCTTACGTTAGCATTGACTTATGTAATTATGTATGTCGTACATAGGGTTGCCAAGTATAAACAAGCTTCGTCTGTCATTAATTATTCTCCTAATATACGTTATACATCACTACATATTATAAAACAAAGTCCCCCGCCCCGTCTGTCTGTTTGTCTGTTCGCGATCAACTGAAAAACTACTGAACGGATGTTCATGCGGTTTTCACTAATAGACACTGTGATTCACGAGGAAAGTTTAGGTGTATAATTTGTTAATATTTTGTGTAAATTGATTGAAATATGTTGATGATTGTTGAAGATGTCTCTGCTACCCGTGCGAAGCCGGGGCGGGTTGCTAGTATACATATAATTACTAATATCTCATGTAATAATGCTTAATAATGCTTAGTAGTAAAGATTCGTAACTCAATTTTCACAAATTTTCATCTTTGCCCGAGACGTCAAATACATATTTAAACCAATGAAAATACAATAATGACTATACATATAGCAAAACTATGATAAATAATGTAAAAGTAAAAGCTTGTTTCGAAAAAAAAAATGTCTTAAACACAAAAAAATAATCGAAAATAATAATTGTAAAATAAAAAAATAGTGGAATGATTGTTTCAGTCAGTGTGATTATTTAAAAAATGGAAGAAAATTGTTTAGCATCCCTACCGCCTATTACAACTGTACATGTGGACCTCAAACTAGTTGTAATAATTTTGGCACGGACAAGAAATCTAGCTTTATGGAAGTGTTTAATGCCGCGTCCAGACGCTTGCCAAACCTCAACAAGCAGTCACAAATTCAAACGTGTGGATAGTATGTTTGCTTGATTTGCCAAACGTTTGGCTTGGCTTGCCGCCGATCCGAACTCTGTCGGTTTTTGACGCCCAAATCGAAGGAAGCTCGCGGCAAGCGCTTGCGATGCATCCACATGTTTGTGTGTTATTAGTATGCCTTTCGCGCTGGTGACGATCAGACATCCGTACCAAATACCGATTATTTATGATACGCAAAATTTAGTCCATTCAAGAAACGGTACGGTGTTCATGCATTTATAACATCCACCATATATTTGTTTACTACATATTTTCTTGTTTTTGTAATAAAAATAACTTAAGCCAAATGCTATGGCCGACACAAGTTCGATGTCCGTCTTCTCCGATTGCCTCTTCAGAATACACTAACGCACTCGCAAGCGTGTGGATGTAGTTGTAGTTTGTGGCAAGTGGCAAACGTGCGGATTCGGCTTTACGTTCGCCTCGATGAATTCTAAGTAGTGGTACATAACACAATGAGCAGATTCGGTATTTGTCTTTATCAATGTGTGTCTCAATAAATTAGAATACAACCGTTGAATACTTGGAGGACACGACAAAACGTTTTACGCGAAACCGAGATTCTTGCGGTTTCTTCTACACTGATAAACTGATGATGTGAGAGATGGTATATCAACAGCGGGATCATTGTCATTCTGCTCTGGTCCTGAGAATAATTTCCCGACGCCCCTCTTTGTTTTGGAGGTTCAGATTTTTTTATTTTATGAACGCTCACCTTTTACAGAGGTTTTTCCACGCTGACCCCTAGAGCTTCCTTTCCTGTTACGGGTTGTGAGGAGAGCAGTCTGTGCTGAGTTCAGAGCAGATTGATTTGAAATTGAAGAGGTTTTTCCTCCAGCCCCTGAGACCTCGTCACCCCCAAATGTGAATGGTCGTATATCCAATGATAAATAAATGAATTATTATTATGTGTCTAAACGCCAGACGTACATTTTCTGAACGGTTGGATGTCTATCTGTAAAGCGTAGTATTCGAATTACAAGAAATATCTTAATTTTACTTGAAATGAAATAAATACAAAATAACCATTGATTCGTGACTGATTACAATTAAGTGTGACCTTGCCATGTACGTACAACGTCCTTCGTGGGCTGTGACTATGACCTTGCTGTTTCTTCTTCTGTCTTCTTACTTTATTAGATTAATTACAATACCATAATTTATTGTGCGACGAATAATCAAATGTTACTCAATTAGGTATTAAACATCGTTTAGTTTCGACCTGTTGCTACGTATGTTGCTGACATCGTCAGACACAGCGACGTTTTACAAATAAATGTCGTTTGAGAATTTGTAATGCTATAAATTTAAACTGGAAGCCATCTATAATCTTTACAAGTATTTAAGTATCTATTGTAATGATAGTACGCATCCGTATTCACATAATACGTTAATATTTATAACACCGACCACAGTCTGAAGCCCGTCTTTTCATACCTACTAACATAGTTTTGCTTTGTAAGTGTTCAATAATTCAAGATAAGATGCAGACATTTATTTGTTATGATAAGTATCACAAAGAGGTGGTTAAAGTGGAACTGTGATGTCTTTAAACATTTTTTTCTTTATAAAGTATACAAGCACCGTGAGTCACACATTACTAATATTCTTGTTAAGCCTCCAGCTAAGCTAAATATTTGTGTTAGGAGTAATTGTAAAAGACTATTTTTAACCGACGAAAAAAAAGGAGGTTCTCAATTCGACCGTATATATATATATATATATATATATCGCACACCGGGTGCAATAACGTCATAAACGCTAAAATTCGAAAAATGAGTTCTTGATCACAAATGATGTCAAACATGCGTCTACATCCGGTGCAGCAATATCGTAAATGTAACTTTTAAAATGACCCACTGAGGGCGTAAAGTTTTATTCTTATGTTTAGCTAAAATAAAAAACCGTGCGGTTGGTTTAATTAAACAAAGAAAGCCATGATGAAGATGAAGTCAGTGATAAAGAGTCAATTAAGTTTTTATGTCTTTTATTAATTAAAACTTTTTGTGTAGGTGTATCCGAATTATTATTTTTCATTTGTCATTTAGCATTTTAAACCCGGATGGTGAGTTTACACCCGTGATGATCAAACTCACAGTTACTACAGTTATAGAATGCAAGCATGAATATGAAGGCGTTAATTTTATGAAAGAATGTGGAGAAGAAGACACGGCGAATAAAGCAGATTGAACTGCTAATGGAATAAGGTAAACATTATCAAGCAAACCAGGACATTACAGAAAAATACGATCCAACCAAGGAACGATATAAATATAGAAGAAGTATCTTTAAAACCTGCTTACGCGTCTAATATACCGATAAGTGATAGAAAAAACAAGATCTGTTAGAATTGGTTCAAAAAATATTGTGCCTCGCTATATGAACATTTTTAAGTACAACGACAAAACCATTAGGGTTTTTTTTACCATAACATGCATATAGCACCTACATGTCTTTGTAAAAAAAACCTTTTACTGTTTTTCTAAAAAGAAAATATTTCTAGCCTGTTAATTCCTTATAAAAGTCTGATTACAGATACTTAAATAAAAGAAATTATTTATATATTTGTATATTTTATATGCCATTTATTTCAATAATAAAGTTGATTATTTTTACGCATTGAATAAGTTAATTGGAAGTGCTATTTAATAAATTTCGAGTGTTGATGTTTTGTTTCGTTCAGCCTTTACGCACAGACAAGTTCCACTTTTAATTTAACTTTGCGCAACAACGTCATAAATGTAGGTATCGTGATTAAAAACAATAAATATATGCCACCTACAAAACACTTTTATTTCTGAAATAACCTTAATAGTAAAATATAGAGTATACACAGTATTCAGGTCATCGATATATAATAGGATTATAAATATATTTCACTTTAATAAAACAACAACTTTTAAATCGCTCTCCTGCAAAAAACGTAATTTGTTACTTATGACGTTGTTGCACCCGGTGTACGATATATATATTTTTTTATCATCTACTAATTCAATAGCACCGTTTGTTTTATTGAACAGTAATAATAATCTGAATGTTGGTAAAAATGATCTGGAGTCATGGCAAAAATATGCATACGTCTAATTTACTTGTAAGAATAAGAATAGATTTGTTGTTTGTGGTCGATAAACTATAAAACTATTTAACCGATTTTAATTATTCTTACACCATTATTTTATGCAAGGTCGAAGTTCGCAAAACATGTTTTTTTTATATATATTTTTAGTGAAAAGATTAGTTTTATGATAAAAATGGCTTAGAGAAAAAATGGAGATCATGCAATTATATATTTTTTCCTAAGAATTACCATTTCTGACATACAGGATGTGAAAGGGTGTGAAAGGGCAGGACTCTAGCATGCCGTCACAATAAGATTTTTTGAAAAAAACTATCCGTTTATAAGTTTTTATTTTGTCCTTTAAATCCTTTAAAACTAGCTTTAAAAAATTTCGAAGTTAGTTTTTATGGAGTTCCTTAGTAACGGAATGAAACATTCCAAAATAAAAAAAATATGTAGGTACGATTTAAAGTCTTTAACTTTACACATTACACCTACTTCTATGAAAAAACGGAGGCAAAAATGCCTCGAAATTCAAACGGTCATAACTTGTAAATGCATAGTATTTTTTTAAATATAATTTTTTTTTTAAAAGTCATCGGTAAAGCTCACTATGCACGCACTCGGAGCTGTTGTAGGCACTCTTTCTAAACGGTTTTATTTAGCTTGACCTGTTCGTTTTTTGTTTGGGGCAAATTTAGTAGTTAAAATTTCATCCTCTTGATATTTGGTACACATCTTTGATTCTGATGACAATTACAATTTAATATATTCAATATTATTGTAAATCCAAGATGGCCGCCGCTACAAAATAGTGGATTACATATTTTTGTACCACCCCTCAACATGGGTGTCAAATGAAAGGGCTTGTTTAGTAGAATACTGTACAGTATGATAAATTTCAAATCCAAGATGGCGGCTGCTAAAAAATAGCAGATAACATTTTTTTTTCACAACTTCTTTAATACCCATTATCAAAATAATGAAAGAGCTTGACTGTAGAACACTGTACACTATGACAAATTTCATGAACTAAATAGAATGAGAAATATTAAGTAACGAAATAAAAACTAAAAACTTAAAAATAAAATAACTAAATTGTTTTTTAAGTTAAACGGTTTTATTGAGAACTAGCTGCGCCCCGCGGTTTCACCCGCGTAAGTCCCAATCCCGTGAGAATATCGGGATAAAAAGTAGTCTATATGTTAATCCAGGTCTCCAGCTATCTACATACCAAGTTTCATCGCAATCGGTTCAGTAGTTTTTCCGTGAAAGATTAACAAACATCCATCCATCCATAAATCCATACTCACAAAGTTTCACGTTTATAATATTAGTAGGATAAAGATAATAATGATGTAGAAAATGTACTAAAAGCTAAAAAATATTGCGGTAGGTCCTAGGTACCAAATAAAATCGTGTGGCGCCGTAACCTGAGTAAACATGTAAACAGCATTTATAATGATACTAGCAACCCGTCACGGCTTCGCACGGGTAGCAGAGACATCTTCAACAATCATCATCATATTTCAACCAGTTTACACAAAACCTTGACAAATTATATACCTAAACCTTCTTCATTAATCGCTCTATTTATTGGTGAAAACTGCATGAAAATCTGTTCAGTAGTTTTTGAGTTTATCGCGAACAGACAGACAGACCGACGCGGCGGGGGACTTTGTTTTATAATATGTAGTGATAAGCGGTTGACGGTTGATAGAAATTTCACGCGCCCCACGACTTTATTTTTTCGTCTGATCAATGCCCTAAATTGATGAGGAGAGTGGTGTGATGATTGGTAGGTACCTAGGACCTACCGAATTATTTTTATTTAATATTTTTTTACTAGTAATTTATAAATATACATACTTAAATTCACGACTTAACTCATTGCTGCAGACAATTGCTGCGCCGGGTCAATGCTCGCGCCTTCGTATACAAATTGCTGCGTCAGCATTATGTTCATACGTTATTCCTCCCCTTTTGAAAGAATAAAGTCACAAAAAAATTAAGTACAGAAAATAGTTCAATAAATCTTCAAACATAAAACATACATAAGTGTGTCCCAGCCCTAAAGACTGAACTACTGGTAAGCGTGCCGTGTAAAATTATAATCAGCGTTCCTTAGAACGGCAATTACTAGTAGGTACTTAAAAATATTAAAAATATAACCGCACATATAGTTTAAATAAACCTGTAAATTAAAAACCATAAGAAAAACAAAAATCCATGATTATGTACTATTCGGTTCAGTGCCTGTTATGATAAGATATTTGAATGTTTCCTATAATACACTTAACATTTAAACAAAAACTTGCACGCTCAATGGCTATTAAACATTCAATCAATTACAATAAAATTAAGTCGCAAAACATTATGCAGCGTATGAGCACAGTATATGTGTATACAGTATTGTGACTCGGCCCTGTCCTTGGAATAATATCATCATTAAATATACTGTGTGTGAATACCATACTAAGTCATGGTACTTACACGTACATTAAACAATTAGTTACTTAACTTTTACCAATCACATTTTTCACAGTTTCAAGAAAAATGGTTATCTTATAAACTTTTACACAATATTTTTTTTTTGTAATACGTAAAAAAAAAAATCGTGATCGTCGAATCGAATAAAAAAAAATACAAACTTTCTTACTAGGTTGTGGTAAAAACAACTTACTGGGGTGGGGAGGTTGAATGCGATTGAGCGGAACCGGGGGTCAAAATTGTTCGCTCAGCATTTGGGGAGGCCCCATCTGACGAAACTTAAAACAGAGAATGGTAGAGAAATTACCTCAAGGTTCGAGATTCTCGAAGAGATCGAGAAATTTTATGGACAGCTATACGCATCACGGATGATAGAACCAAGTACCAACGAGACTCAGTGACGATGACCACAGAGCCCCATTAACGCGCTAAATTGACCAAGGCGGCTCTCAAACAGCTGAAGAACAACAGGTTTCCTGGGGATGACGGCATTACAACCGAGCTCCTAAAGGCAGGTGGGACCCCAATCCTGAAAGAGCTGGCGAATCTCTATAACTCCGTCATCCAACACTGTTTAACACCTAGGTAGGCCTGCCATCACTTAAATTGCCGACTCCGGACAAAAACTTAAAAAAATCTGGACACATGGGTGAAATCGAGATTCTTTCCCGTACATCTTAAAAAAAACGTGGATTCCATTTAAATTTTTAGCTTGTTAACGGTTCATCTAACAATTATAATTGTTCCCTGGCACAGAGTGTCCGGGTTTTGCCCGGACACTTTTTGTAAACCCCACCCGGACGCTCCCCGGACGCCCTCTAAACTAGGACAAATCCGGGGAAACCCGGACGGTTGGCAGCCCTACACCTGGGGCATGGAGCGGGTGTGCGGTGGTGGTGATTTATAATTCGTTATCTCTGCATCTGGTGTTAATGGTGTTGAGAGCATCTTGTAATAACAAGCAAATGGTGTATGTAACCTTGGATGTCGTAGTCGAAGTTAGTCATTTCTACAAGGAAGTCTACAGCAAGGGTCCAAAGTAAGAAAGTGGGTAGCTTCCTGTTTCAAAATAAACTATTTCAGTCAATGTGCAATGTATCTTAAAATTCTGCGTAATTTTCCATCCGTATTTATTCTAATTTTGTAGTCGACATTAGAAGCAAATTATTTGACAACGGTAAGATGTGACTTCGTGCCTTATTATTTCATACAAAAATGTACCGAACCCATTGTTTTTACGTTTAGTAAAAAAAATACTGGATTTGACCTGCCCGCTTATCTGCGTCGCGACTTAAGTATGCTTGAGATTGATCAACTTCTCGGAGCGACGACGACGGTCAAAGAAAAGACGCATTGAAGATATAATCCACTTATCTCATGAAAGGGGTTTTGTATTTCATTTGTATATGATAAACATTTTATCTTTTAACTGTTATCTATTTAGTTTAATTAGTTCAATTCTCCACTCAAACAATAGTAAATAAAACACTGCGATTAAAGCGGGCCCTTGAGTACCTATATTGAGAACTTTAAGAGGTTTTGAAATTGGTTGCCACTGTGCAGAATATAAACGTACACGCACCCACGCACGCGCGCGCAGAAACGTCAGCTTACGTGTCAATGACCACACGTTACGGCTATTATATTTTTTGTCGTTATTCGAAAATGTACTTATAATTTTTTCTTCCTTTAAGATGTTTATTAAGTTTTATGTCATAAATTAACTATCTGATAATGCGGGTCCATACACACGTACACATTTAATTACATAACCTTAAAATATAGGAGTCATATAAAATATCACTAGTCATCGGATTATATGCACTATCAAAATGCCAAAATATGCATGCAAATATGCGCTGAAAAAAGGCGAAATATGCACAATGAAAATACTACTTATTATTTGAATTCATATTTATTTTCACAATATTTACATTATTATTAATATTTACATAATATTTATCACTACATAGTATAAAACAAAGTCGCTTCCTGCTGTCCGTCTGTCCCTATATATGCTTAGATTTTTAAAACTACACAACGGAATTTGATGCGGTTTTCTTTAATAGATAGAGTGATTCAAGAGGAAGGTTTATATGTATAATACATGCATAATATAGTAGATAAACACTGATAACTTTAGAGGTTTCTAATGTGATGTCGTAAATAAACATTTTTTTTGCGTTTACATTGCAAACGCTAGCTAAACCCTACAAGATAGATCAAAATAATGTACCACAGTATTGTACACCTTAAAAAGGTCTACAAAAAAGTCCGCGATGGTATATGTCTATCTCTTAGGGATAACCCACAATAACCATTTTTTATCCTTTACTTTTTACGAGAAATAATGGTTTATTTACGAAGCGATTTTAAGCAATACAGCATTAATACTTATCCAATTAAGTACCTTAAATACATTGTGCATTTAATATAGATCAAAATGGCCCTTTACAGCATGTAATTTCAATGAATATTTTCGAAGATATTACAGATTTAAAATGCAGGGACATAGCGGTTCCGGCGGTACCGGCCAGAGGGTTATATGTCGCTCTTTCAAGAGTAACCTCTGAAGAAAACATGTTTGTATTGTCTAATGACAAAAAAGCTGTGAACGTTGTATATAAAGCCATTCTGTAGTATATTTAGTATCATCATTGCACCCGTGCGAAGCCGGGGCGGGTCGCTAGTTAATAATAAATATTATAATTATTGATAAAATATTTATTTATATTTATAAATTATTATTTATTAATTTTATTAATCAATTGTAATTCTTGTGACAATATACAATCAAACATTTGTGCCGTTAATAAATGCGGCAAGTTTCTTTATTTCTTCAAGACTCGGGTTTTTAGATAGAATTGCATTTAATTTGCCACGGACCTTTTCCGATAGTGAACTCGGAAGGGATTCAGTGTTGACACTGACACATTTAACTACTGAAATAAGCACTATTAATAAAAATGCCCTAAAATATGCAAAAACGCTGTAAAAATAGCGTTTAATGTATTTGCATATGCAAACATGCAAACGCATATAATCCTATGTCTACTCATCACTGAAGGGAAGCTGAAAATCTCATTGTGCGCAGTTGAAAATTATAAACAGTATAAAGTATATCATAACATTCTATAATTTTTTATATTATTTAAATTAAATAAAAATTAAAAATCCTTTTACAATTATACCGTGAATTTCACGTGAGAGTTAGTTGGGATTGTGTATAGAGTAGGCACTACACTCGCTCCGTTCCAAATTAAACTAAGTTCTTAGAAGATCTTGTATCAAGATTGAAAATATTGTCTAGAATATTTGGTAACAGGAAAACAATATAAGGTATACTTACTAATCGCAACTTAGCACTGTTCAGGATTAAGTAAACCTGAACGGGACTAGAGACTCCTAGAGTAACAATGCACTAAAATTATTATTTTGCATCAAAACTCGTTGAACTGCGACATCTGCTTTTGAGCGACGTTTAATCCTCTATTTAAATGCTGTGTCAGATGAAGATAAAACTAAAGAATTATTTATTTATAACTTATATTTTACTGAATGTAATTTGAATTCTTGTTATATTTTGTTACAAATGCAATTGCATATTTCTATAATACTTTTGACAAATTGCCACCCGGCAAAAAAGTGTCATATCACATGCACATGTTAGGTACGTTTTGACATTTTTATAGCTTTGAATAGCAAATGCTGCATCTGGTCAGCTGTAAAAACATCGTTATTAGCTCAGTGAAAAAGCGAACAAAGTTCCCCTTTTCACTGAGCTGTTTTGTTCAATTCACCCGCATAAAAGTCGTGTTTTCTCGAAATAGCTGTTTTTGTATTATGGCGAAATGTAAAATTTATTTGTTGATATTATCAGGACTATGTCACACGATGTACTTGCGCGAGCTAAATACCTACCGGGCGCCAGTTCGCCGGCGGACTTTATACGTAGTTACGTACAGTGGATTGCCGACAGCTGCCTCGCGCAACACCTTTATTTTTAAAGTCCCAAAAACGTAATTCGAGATCGTATTAATATATTATTTAAATACTGTAAAATTAATAGTGAAAATTGACATCGTTGTTTAAGTGAAGAAGTTTATTAATCTTTACATATGCAGGATTTTTGTATACTAAAACATTGGAAGAAAAAAATAAAAAAGAAAAAATTGGTTGCCTGTAAAGTCGGTATACGGGCGAAAGTTTTACGTGACAACGACTTTGAGTGGTAAAATAATAACCATGCCCGAGTGGAAGGGACGCGTGCCTCTCACTCGCTCTCATTGTGAGCGCATAACGTGAGCGGAGCGTAACGCAGTTTCTTGAAGTGTCACCCGGCAAACCAATTTATAAGACGTTGTCACGTCAAAAAAAAAAACATATTTTATTTCTAAAAGATATGACAGCTTTTACATACAAAATTTTACTTATTTAAAAAACACTTTTTTAAAACAAAAATATACCACACAAATAAAATAAAATATATAATATAAATTAAATACAAGTGGCAACACTGCACCGTAAATACCTCGTTTCAAATGTGTCATGACACGTACGAAGTGGGCCCGTGGCAACGTGCCACTCACAACTCACGTGTCAAATGCATGGGGATTGACGTGGCAACAGGTCATGTTTAACTTTTTATTTCTACGACTACGACTACTTTTGTTACAATTAATCAGTGTTTTTAGTTACTTTAGAGCACAATAAGTGTTAAGTACTTAATTTACAAAATAGTTTTATTTTTTTATACAAAAAAAAAAATTGACGAGGTAACCCTACACATATTGTAAAGCCCGGAAAGAGTAGGCACTTAAAACGGTAAGTATCGATATTTTTGTAGGGAGTGATATATCTGTTACGCACTAACTCTGTGATATTATGTGGATATTATGATGATACGATATGATAAACATCACTTTTACTTGTTGCACATGATGCGTTAATTTATGGCTACAAAGTCTGAAATCCCCACGCCCGTAGTTGTGCAACTCCCAGAACCAAATTCTGGGTCCGCCTGTGGTAAAGTCAGCTTCAGCGACTTTTATACTGAGCTTAATACTTGGATTTGTAAGAGTTGACAACACAGTTTGAGTACTTGCGACATATCTAGGCTGCACTTACGACACAGTAGACGTTTTTTTGATTTTGTTCTTTTATAATCATATATTAACGACTATTTTCCTTATTTCATGGTATTACCTACTTTGAACAGGATGTGTAAGAAGTTTTTTATTTCGTTTGATTATGTGATATCTCGGCACTGATCTTTAAGAATAAATTATGTGATGGCGCGTGGGTTTTGTTATCAGACATACCGGGGGTTTCTGTATTAAATAGGCTCAATTCAGTCTCCAGTAGATTGCGTTGAGTTTAGTCAACTCATTAGGCCTCATTAGGCCCTTTTCATTTTTTGTCAGTCCGTCTCTGCAAATTTCAAATTTTTATATGGACTTGTCGTTACATTGAATTCAAGATTAATATCTCTTAAACTCCAGCCATCAATAGGTAACAATAACAGAATATACCTTTGCATGTTCCGAAACATAAGTTAGCCCGCAGTCTAGTAATGTAGTCGGTCCACGGTAGGCTTATCCCGTAATGAAGCCAACAATATAGTTTGTGAAATGATTTTGTGATATACACCTCTGCTAATCCCTTCACCGACATACAGGCGTGAGTAAAAAAAAAGCGATTGACGTACAGTCAGCAACTATAGATGAACGATGCACAAATCAATGTACAAATACACAGGTACTCTAACACTGAGGATAAACTAAGTACCCAGTTACGTCATCGTAACTAATTACCAACAATGTTTATTTGCTTCGCAATTAAATACTATTTGTGTATAAACATGAAGTCCATTCATTATTCACTCCATAATAAGACATCAATTCAACTCCAGAACTCCAGAGTCGATTTACCCGTTTCTACTCAACATCAAACATTTTTAGTGTCATTACTATGCCATAGCCTTATAGGCAGTTATTGCATAATGTACAAATGTATACAAATGTAAACAGGCGTCGCACTTAGACCCATCATAGACGGACATTTGTCAAGATCATTTACTTGTTGTTTGTCTTGGAACGGAATATACGGATATTTGTCACAGAACAATCAGTTTCCAATTCTGAGCCTAGCTACCTACCTTGATACGTAATCCGGTGTGTATGATTTGTGGTTAGGTTACAGAATATATAAAAGTTGGTTAGGTCTGAAATCGGTGATTTTTCCATCGGGTAGCAAACTCTGAGGACCAGAGTCCTTAAAAATGAACGATTCTGATTGTTAAGTCACCTTACTAAATGACCAATTGCTCATAACTACTGTCAGTTTTTATCCAAACATTTGTCCTGACAAAGGCTTGAATAAAACTGGTCGCCTGTGCGTGTATTAAGATTTAACATTAACATTAGACACGCGTATGCCAAGAAATATGCTCTACCGGCTCTTCTCAGTTAGTACCTGCCTGTGTGTCGCACGAGACAGGCGCTTGTGCGATTTGTCGCATTACATTTCGTGCGGTCTGTCGTCGAAATTACAATAATTTATTTCGCTATGTATGAAGAGTGAACAATTAAAACAGTTACGTGATTTTTAGTGCCAAAATGATTGAAGTTATCGGTAATGTGTTTTTTATTGAATTTTAGAATAGGAAAATAGTGTTGAAAATAACCGATTTTATCATGCTTCGAAACACCAATATGGAAAAATAAAAAAATAATATGTATTTCGGGGATGCCCGAGAAACGAGTTTCCAAAAAACGGCGCTCAATGGTAAGAGGTTATCGGCGCCTATGATACAAACCGGCAAAACCAGTGATGTAATTTACTCCTTAAGGACTCCATCTTGATCCGTGTGGAACTCTGTTTACCCTATTGTCCGGCAGGAACTACCGGTCAATAGGGTAAACAGAGGTCCACAGAAAATACCGGTATAGGAAAGCATTTCCTGTGTGCAGAAGACCGCGTTGGAACCTCAGATTTCTGTTCGAATTAAAAGCACCCCCCACAACGACTGGGGAAACACGAAGCAATATATATATGGGGTCATTTCTAGTGCTGTGACTAACTAATTTGAAATATCTGAATTACATTTTGTTATTCTTTTGTTTACTCTTCCATAACATGTTCACTACTGTGTAATCATGCTTCAATCATTCGTCAATCATAATTTGGAAAATATCATCATCATGCTGAAAGTGATATTTTATTGTAAAAATAGGAGATAAACAGCAATAATTAATTAGTTGGTTATCGATACGATTTTGGAATCCCTTTATTTTTTGTAAGTATTTGAGGTAAATTTCTGACTTGGCGTGGGAGAAATGCCGATGCTTTTGCGCTTTCGCAGGCAAAAGGTTAAGCTGGTCAGTGAACTGTTCCGCATTTTTTTTTACGAGTACATATGTTGAAAAGGACTAAAAATTACAAAGAAAAGTTATTTTTTCTATAAGAGTGAAGATGTTTGTTAGTCAATCTTTAAATTTGTCGTGTTATGAATTTGATTAAAGTTTGCCATGTGGCATTTACTAATATCTAACCATCATGGTTCTTAAATAACCCAAAATAATATGTATGTTGCATATCATTTTAGCCTATTTAACAATTTTGTTCTACAGTTATTGAATAATTAGGATACAATATCGTATTAGTCTTTGAAATAAGAACACGGCGGTGACCATAAGTGGGTGTTAGTTGAAGACTACGCTAGCAATTATATTAGACGCTCAATATAATACAATTAATTTGATACGAGTGTTTATGAGTAAAATTGGTTACCACCAGGCTTTTGTGTGTTTATCGTGTACAACAAACACATGTATATCTGTATTTTTTAGCAAGGCACTGATGAAGCAGCAGTTTTTATGGTGAAATACCTGGGTTCAATCTCCAGCAAGATTAATATTTGTGTAATAGATAAACTTGTGTACCGTGTGTATGCGGAACGATATCACCAGAGTTGTTTATCCTGGCGCTATAATCATTATGTATGAACGGTGTGCCTTGTTAACTTCGCCCCGGTACTTAAAATTTGATAATAAATATATGATATGCGGATTTTTAGGACAATAAAATGATTAAGTGATTTTAAGGGCCGTAATATTTTTAGACGATTTTAGGGTATACTGCGCCTTAGGGTCCTTCAAAAAGAGCATAAAAAGCAGCAAAAATCGCAGCGAAAACCCAGATGTTGCAGGGACCTGTTGGGTTAGGTGGCGGACCGTATTCTTCTACGGTATAAAATTATGTTCTAAATTTGTGTTATGGTTTATATTTATGTTATGGTATATTTTAATAATGTTACCAAAAATGCGTCGATAAACTAGCCAGACCTTTCCATGATCCTAAGGTGAACAATAGTTTTAGTTTTAAGGTTTCGGTTTAGCCGAAAACAGCTGGCAAATTGGTTCTATTTGGTGTTCGTGTTAATTGGGTTGTACAAAGCACGTGTTTGTCTGTGAGGACATGATTATTACATAACTGCCTGCAGAGTTCACAAATTACAAAATAATCAAATTGCTTAGGTGCTCAGAGAATCTTTTATTTGTTTAAATACTATAGGTGTTTCGTAAACACTTTTTCAGTATCGATCTGTATTTTTATTTAAATGTTGTAGGTATATATTTATTTTTTGACAGTGTACGTTCGCTAACTAGCTCATAGTAGCGTCAAACATCCACTTGTTACTATAACTACAATAGAATAAATAAATAAATTCTTCACTTACTTACGAACATATTTTGCACTCTTAAAATTCCGACAAGCATGTTATAATAATTAGACAAACACAGTGAAGAAAGCAGGAAAAATGTTGTCTCATCAGTAAACACATAACAATTTTTGTTACGAACATCGGTAAGAATAATGTCGCCTTATGCCGCGTTCCTATAATCAAGAAACGATTCGATTTGCTTACAGACGGTAAAATTTCGTTGAATTTTCAACGAAAATTTTACCTTCCGTAAGCAAAACGAATCGTTTCTTGATTACAGGAACGAGCCATTTTTTTTAGCCTATTAGACGGGAAAATAATATACCTACAAAAATAATAACTATGTTAAAAATAGACTTCTAAAACCGGTGGTGGAGTTATTTTGCAAAACTAGACTTATCATCGTTACCTAATATTATCGTTAAAATTCAGATTGACTCATTAAAATATCAAAAATTTAATTCTCCTTTATTTTTTTCCAGGTACTACTGTCCGAAACAATAGACTACGACGCACAGCATCAAAGCTCTGCAGCGTAGAGTCATGGAAGAGACGATTGCCGATCACAATATGGCTTCCAAAGTACAGCTTCGAATATCTACTAAGAGATGCCATTGCCGGTGAGACATTTGCTTAGTGTTTATGTTAACCTAGTAGAAGCTTGGATATTGTCACAAAAAACCCCATTTATTGCGAAATGAATTAGCGGATGACGTAAATGGTACTGATGTTAATTATATCCAAATACATATGTTAAAGACTAGCTATTACTCTCGGCTTCGCTCGCGTAAAAGTTAGTTTTCTATCCCTCGTGAACAGTACCCACTTGTTTCCGGGATTTAAGGTACCCAATGTCCTTTTCTGAACCTTGAAAAAATGTTGCATACCGGTTATCAGCCTCGGGTCTACAAAATTTTATGATGATAATATTATAAAAGATCTCATATCAAAAATACGAATATGCAGATTCTTTCCGCAGTCTTGAAGAGTTAACTAACCTATCCATTGCCAGTCAGGGTTGACCGGACGGAAGTCTGTGTCGTTTCCGAGGAGTCTCAGTTCCTGTCCGTTGTCGATCAGCACTACGAATTGGGCTGTAAGATCTATGCCAGACCATCTCTATCGCCCCAACCGTGTCTCCCATCTCCTTTTTATCCCTGTAGAAACTGATGTATCCGTCCAGGTTGGTCCATCTCGCTACACCGGTGACTTGGGCAAGAGCGAACCCTTCTCCTCTTGAGAAACGCCGGTGATAGACCGACGAACTTTCTTTCACTCCTCCTAGGCTCCTAGGCCATCTTAGTTATAATTTGGAGGAATTTTTTTCTTCGTACGCCAAGGGCAACCGTTTTTATCCGGGACTTCGGGGGCGTCGGTGTAAGTAGAATCAGATGCCTTGCTTCCAAATGAATCCAGAGACGACCAAAACCGATACTACTCCTTCTAACTCGAAAGAAATGCTAGTCTTCATCTCACGAGTCGAACGGACTAATAAACGCAGACAAGGTGGTCGAGGTACGTGTTTCCAGAGTAGTCCTGAATATATATATTTTTTTTATGGTATAGGGGGCAAACGAGCAGACGGGTCACCTGATGGTAAATGACTACCGCCGCCCATGGGCACCTGCAACTCAAGAGTCACAAGTGCGTTGCCGTCCTGTAAGGTGGGAGTAGGAGAAGAGGGGTAGGGGGGAAGAGTGGGAAGAGGGGAAGAACAGGAATAAGGGAGAGGGAAGGGTTAGGGTTTCCGGTAACCTCATTCACGCGGCAAAATGCAATGCAAGCATTGCTTCACTGCCGGTTTTCTGTGAGGCCGTGGTAACGAGCGGAGTCGAGCCGGCCCATACGTGCCGAAGCATGGCTCTCCCACAAAAAATCCCTGACTACTGTTGGTAAATGACATCTTTGCTCTAGTCTAGAATAATTAAGTGTTATATTGAATGTTAATAACCAGTAGCTCTTAACCTACATTGTGGACGAGTCGAACATGTAACCGGTTACATTTTTCTTTAATCGCGAGTCGCGAGTTTTTAAATAACTTCGACCTACTTTCTTTTTTCGAAAACTGATGATTTTATGCATCTTACTGGAAAAGTCACCAAACAAAAGAAAGGAGTTTGATGGGAAACATTTGAAATAATATTTTCCTAAAAAAACGTGACAAACAATTAAAATATTTCAGCGTAAATAATTCCAAATATTTTTACTTTAAAATCTTATTATTTTAATGTTGTTAACAATTCAAAAGGAAGGAGGTTCTCTCAATTCAATTGATTTTTTTTTGTGTGTGGAATCATCTTTGGAAATTAATGAACCTATTTCAATAATTATTTTGTTGGTCCCATTAAAATTTTAAGGAAGTACTAAAACTATAAGACTGTAAAATTAAGGGGTCAAGCATGCAGCTTATTAAATTTACGTTGATTTAGTCACAAATCGGTTAGAATTTTTAAAAAGATAATTATAAAGAAATATCTTACGTCCGTCTCGTTACGTCCAGTCTTTATGTTCTAACCATACTATTAAGATAATATGTTTATAGGTGAAGTATTACATACTAAAGTTTTTTTTATAGTATAAGGGGCAAACGAGCAGACGGGGCACCTGATGGTAAGTGATTACTGTCGCCCATGGACACCTGCAACTCAAGAGTCACAAGTGCGTTGCAGGCCTTTGAGATGGGGGGCTCTTTTCTTGAAGGTTTGAAGGTCCGGAAATAGCGACAATTGTTCGAAGACTTTTATTTAAAGCTAATTAACATAACAAACTAAAATTCAAAATAGTTATTCTCTTTTGCAAAAATATTTTGACAAAAATTAACGCTATTAAACAAGCATTATATTTTTGTTTACCATTGTATTATAATAAAACAATAATCATTAAAGACTTAAAGAAATTAGCATGACAACGTACGTAGCAAACGCGTAAATGTATTTATGTTAACACTAATATATCTGTAAGAGCGTAACTAATTAAGATACATTTATAGTTCCCGCGCGGCTTTGCTCGCGGGTACATAATTATATATTTTTGCGCGGAACCCTACTTCTTTTTCCAAAATAAAAGTAGCCTTAGTTACTCCTTACAACACCAGCTATTTGCCAGTGATAGTCCCGTGGAAATCGGTCCTCCCAAACAGACAGTCAGACAGACCGACAGACAGACAGACAAACAGAAAGACAGACAGACAGACAGACAGACAGAGAGACAGACAGACAGACAGACAAAAAGACAGACAAACAGACAGACAAAAATTTAAAAACTGATTTTAGGCATAGGTATCGTGCAAATAACTTGCACGATATCTGTGCCTAAAATTAGTTTTTGTGTATGAGCTTAAAAAAAACTATTATTTTGACATTACAAACAGACACTTCAATTTTATTTATTTGTATTGATGATAAAATTTATACGGTTTTTGCTGATTCAATGCCTTGAATTTGTCACCGATGCTCATTTGCAGGGTAGTTAGTTATGAGTGTTTTTACAAATGTTACAATTATATTTTTTTTTTTTAATTCAGATTTGTATAGCATCTGTATAGCAGCGGCTGCTGTCGATTAGCGTTAGTGAAACCGATAGTGAAATAATAGATGTTTTGATCTCGAAACGAATACATAGGTAAATGAACAGGACGGTTAAATCGTTTATGAGTTTTATAGTTGAGTATTGATTACTTGATTGCATTCACTGAGTAATATGCAAACGCACCTACCGAGAAATCACAGCAGTCATCCATATAGAGAAGGGGTTGGCAACCTTTTCACAGGCCCTTGCATGTGAAAAGGTCACTAAGGCCACTAAGTGGCAAAATAAAGTAAAGACCACATTTGTGATAATCAAAAAAAAATACTATGATTTAAAAAAAAATAACTGCAATTTAATTCGAACACGTAATAGTTGTAGTTTGGGCGTTATAGGCCGAAAAAAAAACACTTTCTTTATTTTATTAATAAGTAAAAATGAGAAAGAATTACAAAATAAAAATGAAAACTACAAAAAAAAAAGTAATTTTATACAAAATTCAGTGTGATGTTTGAGGTTGTATTTGGGAGGCATTATTTGTTACCAGTTTAGTTTTAATTCTACCTATCAAACCCTTATTTTGTCCACTCATGTTGTATGTACACACTTACTAATTTACCCATGGTAATCGCATTGTCACTAGTGCTTGTTCTAAGTTACAAAAAAAAATTTCACCTGTAGTCTTCGTTCAAACTACACAACTGTAAAAACTCCACAAAGACATTAAAGTTCTTATCAATTCCACGAACAAATATTAAAATCCGAGCAGTATATGAGACATCTTTACTTTCATGGTCAGCTATAGAGAACCATTCAAATTGTTGTGTTTTTTCCCGGAGTTGCTGACATAAATGAAACGGGTTATGTGCTGACTCCTTGCAACGTGAACGAGCTCTTATTACATTTGAGGACTTTGTTATTTTAATTTTTTTGCAACCTTTTAACTTCAGCTTCATGTTCCAATTTAGCTGCTTAGTGTGAACATTTTAGTTAGTCTTATATTACAAACCTAGCGTTTACTAGTGCCTTCGCTCGTGAAAAGTAATTTTTCGTTTCCTGGCATCGGGAACAGTATTTTTTATGGATGACTGGTATCCTTTATCCTTCTCTGTATACTTAAAAAATGGAAAACTGATCTCTGCATTTTCTATCACAAATATAAAAAGTGCAATATGTGTATTTGGTTAGAAAACCCTTTTATGGTGCAACTTGCAGGTTCTCCACCAAATTAAATCAATGAAATCAAAATCATTTATTTCAATTCAACTAATTATAGGTATGTTTGAATTGTCAGGAGTAGGAGCCAGTCAGTATAAATCATTCGTGAAGCTAGTTGCCTGTTCCAATACGTAGATCCTATGGAGAAGAACAGGCAAGAAACTCCAAGGATACTCTTTATCGACATGTTTTTTTTTCACAATTTTTGTTTACATTGTACAAAAATGTAACATAATGATTAAAACATGTCAATTTTTCAAAAAAGTCTAAAATTTTGAATAAAATAATTAGGTGATTTATAAAGCAAAGCATGTATAAGTTTTGATGAGTTTTTCAATTAAGTACTTTTATTTTGATGCTAATTTAAATAAAGAAAAGAAAGGGTCATTTGTTTCTCAAAATTATAAGAAAAGTGCTAAGTGGGAAAAGTTAAAAGGTGATAGAGTCTTCCCGAGAACGAACATTGTTCATTTTATTTGCATTATTGATACTATTTGTCGGTGGATGCTTCTGATTCTTAGAAGCCATGCAGGAAAAACAACGAGAAGAAAGTATGACGTTATACGGGACGGGCCGTTTCTACACGAAAATATTCATCCTTTCTCTAATTTTCATTTGACAGTTAGAAAAGTAGTCAATTAGTGCTAACAACACGTTACAACTGCTGCCGGTTCGATTAAAAATAATAATCGATTTTATTTAAGAGAAAGTTGTAATCGATTTTAATAAAAGTAAAAAGTTAATTTCAGCTAAAACTACTGCACTCGTTTAATACATTATACATAAGAATTATTATTAATGCTACTGAAGACACGACGGACGAAATCTAGGGTGTATTATCTTTCATTTGTTCATTACTCTAAGTTTGAGCTTGAATTTAAAATGTTGATGTTGTTTATTGCACACACAATTATATACAACTATTCATAATTATAGATGAAAGGCTTTTATACTGATTTAGAAATAGTTAATATCGATTCATAAATATGCAGTAGAAACATTTGTTCTCATCACTACGTACAATAGAACGTTTATAAAACAATAAGTAATCCCACTATCCCATTAATATTATAAATGTATAAATGTGAAAGTTTGGGTGGATGGATGTTTGTTACTCTTTCACGCAAAAACCACTAAACCGATTGCGATGAAACTTGGTATGTAGATAGCTGGAGACCTGGATTAACGCATAGGCTACTTTTTATTCCGATATTCCCACGGGATCGGGAATTAGGCGGGTGAAACCGCGGGGCGCTGCTAGTAATATTATAAATGTGAAAGTTTGGATGGATGAATGGATGGATGTTTGTTACTCTTTCACGCCAAAACTATAGAACCGATTGCGATGAAATCTGGTATGTAGATAGCTGAAGACCTGGATTAACATATAGGCTACTTTTATCCCGATATTCCCACGGGATCGGGACTTACGCGGGTGAAACCGCGGGGCGCTACTAGTAATACAAAAAAGTAAAAATATTATAAAACAATAATCATTTATTACAAAAAAAAAACTACATTTACAGTATCCTAATGTCTATGAACCGTAATAAAGAGTATAAATGAGTTTAAATAGTAAATCTATATGTGTAGTACAATTGTCGTACTCCGCGTTTTAAAGTTTAATTTTAAACGCACTTGTGACTCTTGAGTTGCAGGTGTCCATGGGCGGCGATAGTCACTTACCATCAGGTGTAGGTCTTCTGGTTTGCCCCCTATACCACAAAAAAAAATTGACTAAGTATAAGATGGAATACAGTTTTTTAAAAAGTTGCTATGACTAATTAGATCTCTTTACTTCTCATTCTATTCAACTAGACTATCTTCGTGATGAACCAACTGTGGTAATTTCTTGGATACAGAAAATATCAAGTTATGTTGTCTTAAATATATTTTTGTGTGTTGCAGGTATAACTGTGGGATTGACATCCATACCGCAGGGTATCGCGTACGCTATGGTGGCTGGTCTACCGCCTCAGGTAAATAATACATTCTTTGTAGATTCTTCTGTTTATAATTAAGTCCGGAATAGAAATGAAAAAGAATAGAAGACCATTCTTAGACATCACTAATTATTTTTTCGTGGCAGAGTGGCCATGGGACGCAGAAAGGATTTGCTTCTCAATATTTTGCCACCATTGGATATTGTATTAATAGTGGCAAATTAGTGATTAGTAAAAATTTGATATTACATTTACAATATTAACCAATTATACATATAATCCCGAATGTTCATTTAATACTAATAAATTAGTAAACAAATAATAAATAATACTTTTACAATATTTAAATGATTTTCATCAATATTATATTTGTATATATAGAACAAAGTATTCTATACAATATTTTAAATTTTTGAAATTTTTACAAAATAACAATTTTTTTATACACAAAATTTAGACAAAAACGGCTTTTTCTCAGAACTATCAATGTGTGGATTGATTCCGTTTTGCGTAAGTAGGTCCAATTATACAATTTTTTCAAGTGTTATTTCTGTTTTTTTTTCTTTTTAGGCGTTTAGTTTATAAGAATGTATACCTAGGTATACAAATTGTATCTTTTTTTGTACAATAAAGAGTTATCTATCTATCTACATTTCGCAGGAAAGTAATTTATTAGTAAAACATGGAAGTAATATCTTCAACTGCAATTGTCTATAGAATTCGATTGTACGTTTTATTACATGCATTGAAGATAATTAATGTTTGTGAAAACGTGTGAGACATTTCTCACTAGGATCATTGTGACACTAGTTTTATTCGCACATACATAGGTAAACATCTGTTTCATCAAGATCAACCAGTAGTAATTTGTTATTATAAAATCGATGAGAAAGGTCCTATGACTTTGTGAATAAGATTATTTATTCATACAGAAATAGATAGACATTACATCTGCTTGAGAATCGAGTATGACACATTTCTCACTGAAATCATTGTTACAGTCTTGTTACTCACTATAGTTTTATTTCAACCTCTATGGTTGGTACTGTTTGTGATATATTCACAGAGTCTTATGCATTTATCGGCACTGATAGACCTTATAGTGTTTTTTATGGTTGTTTTAACCAGTAGCGTAGCATTAATCAGCAGTGAGGACTTTCCCATTTTATCCTGTTTTAACGCTATCTTGTGATATATGTCTAGGAATATATAAAGATCACATTTCCTTGTTTTCATGTTCAAATGAATTGTGAACTAAACACAATAATTAAACTGTCACTACGAAAGCTGCAGCTGAGCAACACAAAGACATTTATGATGCGTTTTGTGATTTTGATATTTGTAATCCCTTCGATGTGACTCGTAATGCCAACTGACGACAACTCATGATATTTGTCAAAGACAAATGAGGTGATACAGTCTTACAAAATGACATACATAATAATAAAAATAAATAAAAATAATAACGAAGAGAATGCCACTATGACACGAAATCTGAAACTGGTATCCGTCTTCAAAGGTTAATAATCTAACAAAGAAAATATATGATACCATATTCAATAATTTACGTCAATTTGGAGGTAACTTCATATACACATTCGGATACGTCTCAAACGATCGATTTTTTTAATACTTTATGCACAATATGTACAAAGGCGGACATAATGCCAAAGGCATTCTCTACCAGTCTACCTTAGGGTGGCGTAGCAATGAATAAAAATAATATTTTTTTATTTGCGAGAAACATGGTTACAGGTTGTTACAGTAATAATTGTGTATAGTACAGCATGTCTCACCGATAACGGTGTGCAAAATTATTATTACATTGGTATTACATATTATTATCTAAAAATTAGAAATACATTAAAATTAATTAATTATTCAATTGCATGAAGTAGGTTTAAGAAGAATACGAATGAGTGTAATATCAGAAAAAATAAATATATACATAGATACATACATACATGCATGAATATATAAATATAGTTATAACCTATATATTAATACGTGAAGCGAAAACTTTGGATCCCTTTTTACGAATATTGGATAACACACTTATAGTTTATACAGAGAAGAAGTGACGAATGCTAAAATTTTTGAACAATATTTGCTACAAAGTTAAAAAAAAATTGCAAAAACGGGTACATACAGCTATGAGTGTCCAGTATATATTTTGACCTGTCATTGTACAATATTGGCCAATGAAATAAACCATGGTCGAAATTCGACCACCACGCGATCTCAAGTAAATAATAGATACGTAAACATATTTTTTCACTGTTCTGATGATTCCGCCAGTTTACAGAAGAGAGCAGGAACCTTTGTTTTAAATGATAGGCGACTAGGTGCCATCCTGATTTCCTGCGGTATTAATATTATTATCTTTATGTTTCTGTCCCACGGGAACATTACTTTATTTTTTTGGATGTAAGGTACCGTATGATAAGTATCTCTGACAACGTGTATGCAAAGTGTCACGGTAATCAGTTGGGTAGTTAAGGCGTGAAAGCGTAACATACAAACAATCAATCAAAGAAATAAGCAAAGTCACATTCGCATTCATAATTTTAGTTAGGATTTTGAACAGGAATGACATTTCGAATGGTGTTCGGCTCGATGTGTAAAATATGGCAATTTAAATTTACAGGTGGGCCTCTATTCCAGCATATTCCCTGGTCTCGTTTACATGATGTTTGGCAGTTGCAAAGACGTGACAGTAGGTCCTACAGCGATCCTAGCCGCCCTGCTTGCCAAGTACGTCGCTAAATCGGCCGATTTTGCATACCTAGCGTCTTTCCTATCTGGCTGTTTCATACTACTACTTGGAGTGTTACAGTTAGGTAAGGCACTGTTTATGTTATTGCTATCAGATTCAGCTTGAAGTGGTCTGGTTTTATCTATTACCTACTGTTTTAAGTAGCTTCCTTGTAATCTTTGACGCGGACCTAGTTCAAGAAGGGAGTTATTTACTGTTTTATTATCTGATTGCGTCTAGCGCATACCTTGTTAACATAATATTGACGTTAAGTTTGTAATATCAACTTTGGATCAGTAAATAAAAGCGAATTTATTTAAAAAATCAAAGACTTGGGTTGCAATATAGTTAATATATAAAATAATAAAGTTAAAAAACAAACAGACTTGGACGAAATTGATTGTGAAAATGCATGAACTAATAAATACCTTACTGAACACTAAAATCTCTCTAAAAATATGTAAAATACGTTAGTAAAACAATCATGAAAATTGATCCATGAATTTTTAAGAAAACCACTGACATACAAACATACATATATTCCGGTCGGACACAGAACTACCTTTTTTGAAGTCAGTCAAAAATATTAATTATATTAAGTCAGTCTACCGATGTAAAAAAAGGCAAAAATCCTTCATAAAGAAATAGATGCTTTTCAATATTCTCGACGATGCTTTAAATTTTTAATCCTGTTTTCATCTCACCATCATCTCAGGCATTGGATGATTGGAGGACCACTACAAGGACCATAAAAGGTCTAGCGTCTTCATCCATAATTATATTAATACTTTCTTTACAATTTTTTTTCTATTATCAACGTATTCTGGCAAGCTGTTTCAAATTGTTACACTACTCTATAATATCTAATCAAACTTACAATTACTCTCTCGTCCATGAGTAACGCAATACTTGCTTTAGAAGTACGTAACCGGCGAAAGTACCACGACGGTAATATGTAAATGTATGTACGCTGGTGAACTTATAGCGGTCAATGATTTGCTCACGAGAAATTGTACACTTGTTTACGTAGTCAAATGGAATGAAAGTGAGTTGACTTATTAGTTAAATCGATTCTCGTACCGAAGTGTGGACCTTACTTGGTTAAAACACAGGATGACAGGATTTCTTTTTATTTATTGAAAAGTGAGCGTGAAATTTTATATGACTATTTAAACAAAATAAGTAACTATTTGCTGTGATCTTCTGCTCACAAAAGTTCACGTAATAACCTTCTCACCATCTACTTTACCTGTGGAATACAGGTGTAAATAGCCGGTGACCATAACTCTTAGTTCGCGCTCAAGATTCAGCTTCTTATAGCTGTGAGGATGATAATGATGGCACTCAATGATTATGTTACTAAGCATTTTTAGATTCACTTGAATTTTAAAGTATTTATGTAAGAAAAAGTATGACAAAGTAATGAATGTTGAGTGTTTAAGTGGGAGTACCACAGGGAAGTATTATTGGTCCTGATCAATACTCACCATAGCCGTGACGCCTTGGAACCTGTACAGTTATAGCAATGTTTCTTCTATTCACTCCGTCTTAAGTTATAAAAAAAAATGTCAAATTAAGATTAAAAAGTTGTATTTAATTTAAATCAATTCATGTACCTAAAAGTCTACTCAAATCTTCCAAGGAAAGTCTTGATGATGGGATGAAAGATAAAGTATTAAATTTTAGATACAAAACAAACTTTTAAACTTTCGCGTTCAGGCAATTCGAAGTTAATTCCCGTATAAATAATTATACAGTACAATGTTTCTGTAATGTAACCTCTTCCGTTACTTCTGATTTTTCTAATATTTCCAGGGTTTTTACTGGATTTCATATCAAAACCAGTTATTAGTGGGTTCACCACAGCAGCTGCTATGCAGATCAGCGCCTCACAACTGAAGTCACTCTTTAGAATACAAGGTATATAGATATATTATAGTTGAAGTACCTTTGTTGTCTTAAGTGCCAATAAACACTGTAATATTTTAGTTGCAAAGATTAGTTTCAGAACAATAATCAAATACACATTTAGCCTTGTTTCCCTACGGTGCGATTGATGTATGATCTTACGTTAACTAAAGTCCCTCAATCATACTAGATCTAGAATACGATATACACACCTATAGTAAAAATAATAATATACATATACTCGTACGTACATTTTTGCTGTCAGTTAAAAAGACTAATACAAATAATTATAGTTTAAAAAACTAAAAAACACGCTTTTATAGAAAATTCATATTTTAATCGAAATTATTGCACTGTCATCGGTCTTTGACAGGTGTGCAAAATTTGATGAAATTTGGCCGTTTAAAGTTGGTCAAAATCGCGCTCTAAAGAGTCGGTTACAAACAAACAAACATACAAACAAACATACAAGTGAAGCTAATATAAAGCGTGTAATAAAAAAGGAAGACACATCTATAAACAATTTCATGTGGATACTTTCTGTAGTTCGTTTTTTGATAATCACACAAGAACCTACAATTTTTTCGGGCTAAAAGTATTTGTGTGTGTTAATGATCCAGGTAATAAACTATATGTGTGCCAAATTTTACCTAAATTGGGTGATTGATGCATTTTTGGGTGATTGAGTAACAAACATTCAAACTATATTTCATTAGTAGGATGTTGTGCCTGAATAAAGTTAAACAAATTGACTTATCAATAGATTCAACATCTTTTAGACTGTAGACAGACAGATAATAATGAGCCTTTTTAGATCCCTTCGATCTAAAACGGTAAATTTTTCTCTGTTTGTCCTTAAATGACTGGGTACCTTTCCAGGGTCTTCGGGTAATACATTTATCGAAGCTATAATTAACTTCTTCAAGAACATCAAGACTGTGCAGCTCTGGGACACGTTACTCGGCGTATGTTCAATCGGTGCTTTGCTCTTACTTAAAGTAAGTGAGTTTTGACGGAATAATCGCCTTGTTCTTTTTAACCCGCCTTGTAACTATGAAAACGAATCTTGGAAGTCAATTTAAACGTACTTTTAACTGTCATATCGAAATGAAACTTTGTATGTATATGTAGTTTGAATGACAATACTATAATTTGGTATCTTGGAGCTGATCCAAAGATGGATTCAGGGGCTGGATAGAGAAACTCGTCAGGGGCTACTAGTAAACCCCTCGAGGTTGGGCTCATATGGTTCGTTTTGATAAGTCCAACAGATGATGGAGTCTGTCGATGGAGCCAGGAGGTGGATAGGAACTCTTTTTTACTTTTTAATTTGGTTTGCATTGCTTTTCGCCGCGTCAGTGACGTTACCGGAGGCCCTAACTCTTCCCTCCCCCCTCTTTCCCCCTTCCCCTACTCCCACTTTAAAGGCTGGCAACGCACTTGTGACTCTTGAGTTGCAGGTGCTAATGGGCGGCGGTAGTCATTTACCATCAGGTGACCCGTCTGCTCGTTTGCCCCCTATACCATAAAAAAAACTTACACTGAATTTAATTTTAGAGTTTTAAATTGTCATCAACAATCAATTTTTATCGAGTTCGATTAATGAATCTTGTTTAAGAGTACTAGGAACGTAGGCCCCACTTACAGATACTGTGGAAATATCTGTAGCTATATTAGCATGTCTGGAGCCCAGTGGCACATAATAAACTTTGGTTATTCTCCTGCAGCGCGCTGAGATCCCAGTGAGTCCGACGACAAGTCCCAGGCGGGCGCGGCTGGCGGGCGCGTGGCGCAACGTGGTGCGCGCTCGAAACGCGCTCGTGGTGTTCGCGGCTGCTATACTCGCCTTCGCGCTGCATGTATATGACATCACTCCTTTCGCTCTTACAGGTTTGTATACATGTTGTACTATTCTGCTATCCTGGTAACATAGTGCTTATGAATTCAACTATTTTTACTTAGCAGATTTCCAGTTTCGTACAAAACACATCAATGTAAATAATTATAACTAGAATATCCAAAATGAGTCATAAGGAATGTATACCGTTAGTAAAGATGGCTTTTCCCATACTGTAACCAGGAATTTCCTTGAGTTCAATAATTATAATAGTTTTTGAAGTGAAAACTCACTTCACATTCTTTTTTAGCCGCGTTGAGCAATTATTGGCAGGAGCAAAACTTATGGGTTCCCGTCACCGACATGCTAATATGACGTTGTGCCAGACATGACTGTCTATGTTTTTTTTAATACAACTGTGCAACATATCTGATGGCAAGCTGTAACCGGTATATATAAACACTTCTTACCAGTACCAGTAGTTATATTTGCGCGGTGCCAATCCTGTATTCACGCGTCTTTCTCGGTGTAGTCCTGGCTACAACTAATGTTAAAACCGATCATACGATAATAAAATAATTTAATCGTTGGTAGACTCGATCATAAATCATCGAAGCAGGAAGTCAGTGCGGAGCGAAGCATCAGTGTTTAGGACCGTGTGATTTATGACCGAGTCTGCAGCGAGTGAATAATTTTGTTATAGTTATTCATTCATTTGTTCATCCTTTTTTCTATCACGATGAGTTAGGTAATTTTTATTGTGTAAATATTCTCTCCGACTCTGCTTCTTAGAATAATGGCCTACAAATAAATATTATCATTCCTACTTGGCGTGTGACCAATTTTGGTTTTTTCGGTATCCCTAACTCTGATCCAAATAAAACATGAAATTAAAAATCCTGCGTTTAAAATAAAATGAGTTAGTTTTTTTTCATCTACTCTAATATCTTTCTAGGCACAATCCATGGTGGTTTGCCACACTTCGGTCCGCCACCTTTCCACACAGTAGTAAACAATCAGACCCTAAACTTTGAAGAGATGCTGTCAGTGTTTGGTGTGGAGGGGTTCGTGATGCCGCTTGTCGCTATACTGGAGAGCATTGCTATTGCTAAGGCGTTTGGTAAGTAAATAGATGAAGTTCCTGATTGAAGATTTTAACATTTTTTTTTTGTAAGCCTTAACGATGTTGCATATCATTACACTTAAAAAAATCTACTGTATGTCTACCAGAATTCTGGAAAAAGGAAATATCACTTTTGAAAATGTAACTATATTTATACAAAAACACTCAAATGTCTTACAAAGGTCATGAGTTATTCATAGGTCATAGTCATTATTTACTATTTTGTATTTAAAGCCTTAGTGTTTTATTTTTCAAACGCATCCTTTTTACACTTTAATGGGCATTCTTCTTCTAAAGTACCAGGCAAACATAAGTTCTAAAGAGGGTATTTTGATCAAACGATGACATTTCCTTTGAGGCCAATAATGAAAAAAATGTTCTAATGTTCTATTACAATTATAATAATAATAAATACTCTTTATTGTATACCAAGAAAAGGAAACAATATACAAACGAATTATACATAAAATGCACAATGGGCGGCCTTATCGCTAGAAGCAATATCCGCCAATTATTTCGTGGTTTCCGGTCTACCTACTAGGCAGACCATAATTTTGGTAAAATATAGCCAATTGTTAATTACGCTAGAGCTACTGCTATAAACATCGCTGTGTATAATATCCCAGCGGGCAGCGCGGTGGTGGACGCCACGCAGGAGATGTTGGCCATCGGCGCGTGCAACGTGGTGTCGTCGTTCTGCCAGGCCATGCCCGCCACCGGCTCCTTCACGCGCACCGCCATCAACCACGCCAGCGGGGTCGTCACTCCCGCCGGCTGCTTCTTTAAAGGTATCCGAGCCATACGTACACATCATATAAAATAGAGATAGAATTTGTACTAGTGTGTACCTGCCAGTTAAATAGATTTGATATCTATACGATAATAAATTCAAGTCAATAATTTGTGTTTATAACAAGTAAATTGTATGTACAACCAAAATTTTGGCAGAGAACGTTCGTTGTTGTTAATATTATCGTTTTGACCGGAGTCAACAGTATGTTGACTACGGCCACAAAAACTTTTACCTTTGAGAAATTATTACATATTACATATGAAATATAATAGTTTTGAAACATTCTGAAAGTCTGAGAGATTTAAAAAAAAAACAAAATTTTAAAGGTGTTTTGAGCTATCTGTTTAAACAGAGACACGGCTTTTTTAGAGGAGTGCGTGTCAATAAGAAATGAAAAATATGTTGCAGTAGGTAACGTTTCTCTGGTTGCCTGATAAATAATTGTCTCTTGGCATGTGTCATTTACCTTGTTCTTGTAACGAGGCGCTTGCAATAATTGCATGCCCTTCTGTTCAGATGCAAGCGCCTGACAAAAGACTTCATCCCAAGAGTGTATATGAAATCTTTGACTTCTAAAACCATTTTTTTGCAATCATCTTTACATACAACCTACCGTACTTTAGCATTTTTATGATTTGGATTTCAATTTGAGGCTCATTTGTGTCCCAAAAGACACACTATTTTTATAGCATAGGCTCAATAAACTCGACGCCATTGATAGAAGAGTCTTGACACAATCCGTCATGAGCTTGAAGTACATCTCACGAAAACACAGGAATGTTTACCTTTGTATTATTTATTAGGTTAAATGTGTTCATTTAATGAATAACTATATGGTCGTTAAATAATAAGTCCCCTCCAGCGATGGTGGTGCTGTTGGCGGTGACGTTGATGTCGGACGCGTTCTACTTCATCCCGCGCGCGACGCTGGCCGCCATCATCGTCGTCGCCATGTTCTCGCTCATGGAGCTACAGATCATACGCACATTGTGGCGGAACAGCAGTAAGTATTTTGTAAAGTCTTTATTTGTGGTTTTTTTTTAATTTTGTTGTGTAAGATTAAGTTTTCATATATTTTTCTTTACAATTGGTGGTTAGTGGTTAATGTCAAGATAACGGATGTTCAGTTTTCTTCACATCACCTTGACAAGTGACTTCTCGTACCTCGTACCTAATTTTTCCCACCCCTTGTTAGACAATGTCTCACTTCGTCGAACCCTGCACTTTACGTTAATGTGATTCGATTGTTTTTTTTTTTATAATAGAATTAGTACTTGAAACTTTGTGACATTGCAGCTCGTATAATTGTAGCGATGCCAAAGCGTGTTGGCAATCAATAATAGAATAGAATAAAGTTTATTGTACACCAGTAAATATTGCTTAAAGTAAGTTTACAAAATTCCTGTCCAGGCAACCTTGGGATGGAAAAATAATGACCAAGAATATAATAATTTAATGGGTAGTTTTGGTGTGGGAATCAAAATATCAAAATAATTACTCAAGTAAAAATATTTACTCGCTGTCGTTTCGGTCATAAATTACTGGAGCATCAGTGTCGTGGGTGAGCGGCGCGGGTGCTCGCTCGTTACCGATAAAAGAGAAGTCGAAGAGGACGTCGACGATATATTTGACGCAGAAATATTTAATTGAAATTTTGTAGTGTAATATCGTTACGATTTATACGTATAGAAAATATTATTTTTTATTTTCATTATTTATTTTAGTGTTACAAAACAAATAAATATTATCTATGTCGATAGCATTTTTTATTGAATATAAATCTCGCCGCTAACACAAAAGGCGTATAAACTGTACTATAACCCCTAAACGGGAGAGAGAGCGTAATATTGTTACCCCACTTCGATAATAATTTATGACCTCGTCTATCGGCGAGTGAGCGAGTTCACCGTGGGAGCTTCGCAGGGAAGCTTTCGAATT